>OX030950.1:84568443-85768443 GCA_943735915.1 Pherbina coryleti
TATTCAGCTCATGAAATATTTTAATATCCCATATTTTTAATGGGAACTCTAGATCTGCGAAATTTCGCGTAACACCACTCTTAGCATAATGGAAGTTTCGGAAATATCGCTAATACCGTACGACGATGTTCTCTGCGGATTATCATTCACTGGTAAAACTGCTGATATTATCGCCCACTTAAAACAATATTCATCCATATTTTTAAGGTTCGTGCAGGCTTTTTTTTTCGATGGGCTGTTAAAAAGCTTGGGAGCTCTATAAATTTCGAGCCCTTAATCGGCATGTTTTCGTTAATGTTAATTTCTATGTGGATTATTCGGATAAGAAAGCACCCACTTACTATTGCGTTTTTATAACTCGCTAATTTTTTCAATAATATTCGTACACATTTCGATCTCACATTTCGTTTTAAAAAGTAAATTTTTTTTTATACAAAATCTCCAACTTGCAGTTTTTACAAGCACTTTTCTTTCAAAAATTACAAAAAATAACTGAGTTACAAAATGACACTTTATAAAAGGTGCAGAGTTCTCGATAGTCAATCCTGAATGCATTTTGGCTGCTGATTTCAAATATGTACTCCGTTTTTCTCCATCAGCTCGAGTTTTTGAGTTATAGGCGAAACATGAAAATCAGTTCTCTTTCTGATAATTTTGCTATATCTATTACATTGATCTACCGATTTGTATAACGATGACGAATTTCAACGAAGAAATATTAGACTTTTCAGATTTTGCACATAAAATTACAATATCTTTGACAGTTTTGAAGATATCGACGTTCAAAGTGGAAAAAATGTCACAATCCGGCACCAAAATGTCTGTCGGGCCTTGTAATTCTCAAATTACCTTACTTCTTTAAGCGCAAACTATGAAAACAAAAAAACTACATCGACTGATTGCCTAAGTAAAGGCATTCATTCTGCCAAAGACATAGCCTTATCTTAAACTTGTGGCTTCACCCGCGTTAAGCTGCTACGCTCTAAATTTTACGATGTTCTAGAACATTCTGCGGTTAAAGCTTCTAGAACATTCTGCTGTTTCATACCCAACATACGTGTTCCAGCCTTGGTAAATTTACACTACTTTTGTCGATTGTTCTTTCAACTCAATTCAATTTTTGTCAATTCTTTGGCCGCACGACCCATAAGCCATATCACCACCATAGCGCGTTAAAATCTTACTCTGTTTCTTAACGATTTCGGAGCAATAAACTCTGTTTACCCAGTTATATTATTTTACTTTGAACAAAATGGGGGATACCGTGACAGACGGTCACACCACAAAGATTTAACTATTTTATGATCAAAGATTTCGGTCATATACCTATTGTTTATTATGTTATGTGAACATATCTCTCTACTATAGATATACAATAAAGTTTTAGGAAACTTAACTACATATATTTACTTACGTTGGTTAAATATTTCCGTTCTTGTAATTAATGAGGAATTTCTTTTATTGCGTAGTTTAAAATCTTCTTTTTTTAATATTAAATTGGAAGCATTTTCTGATGAATGACTCTGTAAATAAAGGTTTAAAAACACAAATTACATTTCAGTGGAATACTTTTAAGTGACACTTATTACATGCCTTTGCAATATACTTTAAATTTTTAATTCTTAGATAATTTGGCTACACTACTATAATGGTATTAGAACACGAAATCAGCGCTTCACAGTGTCCATCGGTATGGAATTAATTTTTTTATTAGAATTTTTATTCATCTGAGGATACAAAATTATTATCCATAGATAAAATTTAAACTAATCACGTTTGAATTAATATTCACATCAATTGGATGAACTCATTAACACCTTATGGTAATATGAAAATAATCCATTTTGAATTATTTTTCCACAAATGGTTATTACACATAAATTTAATAAATCCTTAAGTATAATTTCGGGTCGCAATAAAGTTAAGAAATAAGAGATTTAAACAGCCCCCTAAAAGTTTTCCACTAGGTGTGAAACGCACAATTGTCTTTTGCTGGGTACTTCAATATGGTTTTCGTAAAATTTTACATCTAATTAGATGAACACCAGATTGAACATGGTATCTTATTAAAATGCCTGTTTTGAATTTATAAAAAAAAATCGGGCATTTTTATCAAATTAAAATAAGGAAAAAACACCCGAATTTTTGTTTAACAAAAAGTTGCGAAATATTAATTAGTTTTTATTACTGTTATGTAGATCAGCGTTTTCAAACTTGTTCTCTGAAAGCTCCTTCCCAATTTTATTTCAAAATCATTGAATCATTGAAGATTGCAAGAAAACAAAAAATCTTAAACAAGAGGATATTCAATCATTTGATGAGATAAATGCTATTTATTTATTTTTTATTAATTTAAACATGAAATAATAACACGAAAACTATTATTAGAACTATTATTGCAACGATAAAAGGTACTGGGTAAGCTGATTTTTAAAGTGCACTACTACGTTACTAATCAATCTTAATTGTGTAGGAAGTTCGTTAAATTTAAAAATTTAATTCATTCACATTTTAATAATCTCATACTTAAAAATCTATAAAAACATTTCGTACAAGGGGAAAATACTGATTCTTTTTCAAAACAACAAGTTTCTTTGGTTATCAAAAAATTTCCAAAAGAAAAAATGACGGCGGAGGTGGTGGGGGAGCAGGGCGCGTGGCGACGGGTGGCGCGTGCGATCCGTCGCACTACGCGTTGTCCGCCGCGCCGCGATACGCGCGATCCGCAGCGTTGCTATGCGCGGGCGCGTTACTAAATATTTCCTTTGACTAGACCAAGCAAACTCAAGCAAATGATGCAAATACAAAAGAAAAACAAAAGAAGAACCGCTGCTTTTACTTTAAATACCGTTATCTTTAAGAACTGATTGACGTTTCTTATTTAATATTGAAAACGATCACCCAAAAAAAAAAAAACGAAAAATCACCCAAAAACGAAAAGTGAAATTTCGCCCAACATATTTGAGTGAAATTTCGCCCAAAAGCAAAAAACGAAATTTTACTCAACAAAAATTCGTATGGAAGAAAATTGAGTGATTTTTCATTATTTTCTTTGGGTGATTTTGCGGAGAGCCTTAATTTACTACTCAAATCTGTTGTTAAATATTTTGATAGTCGTACATTGAATCTGGATCACGGAAATTGTGCCCGAAGAATTTGGAAATAAAGCCCGAAACACTGCTGAAAATTTCGGGCATAATTTCCATTTTTTTTCAGGCTTAATTTCCAAACCATTCGGGCGTAATTTCCTTCTTTTGGGCTCAATTGCTATTTCAAATTCGTGCGTTTTTTCCAAAATTCTATGCTATCGAAAATCGGGATTTTTTTCCATTTCTTTTTTCGGGCGTAAGTTCATCTGGCGTAAATTCCGGGAGCCCAAGAAAAAACCTTTTTTTTCTTTGGTCCGACTCAGCAATTCAACAAATATCATCTCCACAACAGAGGCGATATACCCGCTCTGAAGACAACCCTGCTGACCTTATTTCTAGAGGACCTACACCGGACAAATTAGTTAACAATAATTTCTGGTTTTACGGTCCAGTATTTTTGCACAGAGCTGTGACTTCATGGCCTTTGCAGCCTCCACGTGAAGAATGTTCATTGGAAATAAGAAGTTCCAAGGTAATTTTAGCAGCAGTTGAATTTACCACTTCAAATCTGCTAGAAGGACTAATCACAAAAACTCTATTAGACGTTTGCAAAGAACCATAGCTTACATTTTTCGATACGTTCGAAACACAAGAATTCCAAAAACCACACGCCCATTCCACAAATCACCAAGTTCCGGCGAGTTAGACACAGCGCTGCAGACTTCTGGAGTTGTTAACCCCATACAAGGACCCATTGATTAAATTGTTGTTCATCATGGTACATCAAGACAACAAACGAAAAAAGATACAGTAGTTTCGACTATGTCGTAACACAAGACGTAGAATTAGTCAATTCGCTTTTGATGACATCTTTTTTAAAAACTATTTAGCAAAACGTGCAATAACTTAAATGAGTGTAACTAAGAAGGTGGCAAAGGGGAAATATGTAGATACACTACACCCTTACCCTTTAGAGAAAAATTTGTATAAATGATCATGGAGAAACGTTTATAAAATTTTGGTACAATCACTGAGCATACAATAGATAGAGGACTCAAATTGCCATAAAATGCGTGGCTATGCAATGGCTCCCACATTCTCATTTATTCTTTGTTCTCTCTTCGCATTTTAACGATCATCCCTTCGTGTTTTCATAGCTACCACAATAGCCTGCCCTACATTATGTTGTTGCGAGCAACAGCTCTTCTATTTTTAGCTTGTTTCACTTTTTGTTGTTGTAAGCACAAAAAACAAAAGCAAAAAAAAAATAAAAAAAAAAAAACATACAACAACAGAGCGCATGCGTGTGTCCCACAGAAAATTCATATAGTGACGAATATCCAAAGCTTTACGATCGCAATAACAAAATATCGTGGCCACCAAAACACGAGTAACGCTCGTCTAAACGACAAGAGCGATCGTAGCATAAATGAGAGTGTGGGAGCCTTTGCATACATATTTTTTTGGGTTGAAATTTTTATATGGTTTGAGTTCTCTATCTATTGTATGCTCAGTGGTACAATAAAGTTTTAAGATAAAATTTTTTTTTTTTTGTTTTTGTTTTGTATATGTATAACAATTGCTTAAAATATATATATATGTATTTTTTTTTTTAAATTCTACATTCCATTTTTTTAATAAATTGTTATGGTATTCTTTTTGTTTACCATTTACATCTAATATAGAGTTTACTCCATTGTTTTTTATTACTTTGTACGGACCGCTATATGGATTATCTAATTTATTTCTATTGCCTACTCTTACAAGAACTAAGTCTCCTAACTCTATATTAATTGGTCTACAAATATTATCACTAATAATTTTTCTATTTGTTTTTGGTATGTTTACTAGTTGTGCGGCTTTGTTTATTGAAACTTGTAACCTAATCCTGAGTTCGTTACAATAATCATCTAAATTATAAATAGGTGTTTTGTTGTGAAGTATGTCACTTGGTAAGTATGGCAACTTGCCGAAAATTAGTTCATACGGTGTGTACTGTGTGTCAACATGCGGTGTCGTATTATAAGCAAATGAAAAATATGGTATTCACTTATCCCATTCATTTTTGTCTGCCAATGTCAGCATAAATTCATTTAGCACTCTGTGGTTTCTTTCTACGGTACCTAATGTCTCGTGATGGTAGGGGGTTGAAAAAAATTTGTTTAATTTTTAGCATTTCACATATGTTTTTCATAAGTTCGTTTGTGAATTCAGTACCCTTGTCTGATTTTAACACTTTAAACATGCCGTACTTTAAAATAAATTGTTCTACTAGTGTGGTTGCTGTTGTTGTCGCGTCTTTTGATGTCATTGGATACGCTACTATGAATTTTGTCAGTTCACATTGCATAATGAGAATGTATCTGTAATCGTTTGAAATTCTTAATGGGCCAACCGTGTCAATTGTTATTGTTTCGAAACTTGTGCTTGGTGTGTTCGTTATGGTCATTTTTTCTTTTGTGTGCCTTGTTTGTTTACTTATCGCACATAGTTTGCAGTTCCTAATAAATTGTTTAACCATTTGACTCATATTTTTCCAAACATATCTCTGTTTGAGTTTTAAAATAGTTTTTCTGATACCGAGGTGTCCTCCTTGGTCTGAATAGTGAAATTCATCAATGAGCTTATATTTCATAATATTATCGTAAATTTGTTTTGGGGGTTCATAAATAATTATTTTTAGAGGCTTTTCCTTATTTTCCATTTTTTCTTGCTGCAGCTTGTTAAATATTTCTTTAAAATTTGGTGAATGTTTAAAAATTTCATCATTGCTCTTTAGCGCTAATTCATATATATTTAGTTTTTTCATTTCTGATGCTAACTTCTCTAATAGCGAACCTGGATTCGAAAGATTATCGTTACATCTTACTGTTACCTCTTTTTTATCATATTTTACTTCACCATTATTTTTATATATATTGTCTATTATAAATTTTAATTTCTTTGTTTTTGTGACGTCACTCAAGGATGTACAGTTCCAAATATGAAGTTGATCAGGCTTCTTGGATACCTTATCTCCTATATTATTTTTATTTTTTGCTCTGTTTTCAGTAGACATTCCCCTTGTTACTATTAATGCTCTTTTCTTTATATTAATTTGCTCTTCCTCCTCTTTTGGTATCATGCTTTTAAGTATGTCGGAATCTATTTTTAACCGACTTCAAAAAGGAGGAGGTTCTCAATTTCGTTGGTTTGTCCGCCTTTTTTTTTTTTTTAAATGTATGTATGTACATCGATAACTCCTAAAGCACTTGCCCGATTTCCGTAATTTTTTGTCAACAGATAGATACCATGAACGCGGAGGTCCTTTTTAAAAAAGTGGGCGATATTTGACAAAGGGGCGTGTCAATATAAGAAAAACACTGTATTTCAGTTAATATTGACACTAGGGTACTGAAATTTACAGTAAAAATACTGGGGTAGGCACAAGTATTACAAATTACGGTCAATAAAGTGGGCGTTATTTAGCAAAGGGGTGTGGTCATATTAAAAAACACTGTATCTCAAATAGTATTGACACTAGGGTACTGAAATTTAGTACAGAAGTAGACACAATTTTTAAAAATTACTGTAAAGAAAATGGGCGTTATTCGACAAATGGGTGTGGCAATACTAGAAACACACTGTATATCGAATAATATTGACACTAGGGTGCTGAAATTTAGTGCATGGGTAGGCATAGTTATTACAAATTACAGTCAATAAAGTAGGCGTTATTTGACAAAGGGGTGTGGCAATATTGGAAAAACACTGTATGTCGAATAGTATTGACACTAGGGTACTAAATTAAGTACAGGGGTAGACACAATTTTTGAAAATTACTGCAAATAAAGTGGGCGTTAGTCGACAAATGGGTGTGGCAATATTAGAAACACACTATATATCGAATAATATTGACACTAGGGTGCTGAAATTTTGTACATCAGTAGGTACAGTTACTTCGAGTTACTGCCAAAAAAGTGGGCGTTATTCAACAAAGGGGCGTGTCAATATTATAAAAATACTATATCTTAGTTAATATTGACACTAGCGTACTAATATTTGGTATGCAGGTAGGTGGGTAGGTAGAATCATTAAAAAAGTGAGCGGGATTGTACACAGGGTGTGGCACTTTAAGAAAAGTACTATGTTACGGTTAATATTGATACTTGGAAACTGTAATTTGGCACAGGGCTAGGTAGAATCATTATAAGGTACGGTAGATACAGTGGCCGGGATTAGATAAAGGGCGTGGCACTAAAAATTATAAAGAAACAGAAATGGAAAATACCCAACAAACTTTCAGGAATTAATAAAACAAATTTTTTAATAACAAAGTTTCATGTTTGAAAATTTTCCTCAAGAATACGATTACATAAAATATTTCATATTCTCTAAAAAGGAAGAAATAAACACTTTTTTACAAAAAAAAAACCGACTTCAAAATCACTACAAAGTAAAAAATAATTTTAAATAACTTTTCCCATTCATTTCTTGGTCATATTTTAAAAGCTATTTGTATGTATTATAATATTGGAAATCTCATCATTTTCATTTTTTTTTATTTTGTTTTATTATCATCAATATATTAATTGCTTTATGAACATAAAAGCTTTGAAGTTGGCGCTCATCTTTGACACACAATCATGGTCTTTTACCATCCGTGCACTATTTGGTGCCTTGGTGACACTGTAGTAATTTTAAAAGCTTTGTACACATTAAAATTCTCACTAAACTGAGCTTGTAGGGTGAGCTTGTAAAGCTCATATTGAATATGACATAGTGTGTAACAGCTGCACAAATAATGCATGGCTACATTCAGCGTACTCAAAAATTGCCAACTGAAAGAAAAAAAATCGCTAAGAAGCTTTTATATTCATAGGGTTAATAATATTTTTATGTTAAAACAAATTAGAAAAAATTAAAATAAAAAGATGTCGACATAGTAAGATAAGCGCCGACTTCAAAGCTTTTATGTACATAAAGCAATTAATATATTGATGATAATAAAACAAAAGAAAAAAAAATGAAAATGATAAGATTTCCAATATTATAATATATATAAATAGCTTTTAAAATATGACCAAGAAATGAATGGGAAAAGTTATTTAAAATTATTTTTTACTTTGTAGTGATTTTGAAGTCGGTTTTTTTTTTTGTAAAAAAGTTTTTTTAAACGTAATAATGCATCGGCATTTGTATTGATGCTGCCTTTTTTTATACTATTTCGAAATCATATTCAGATAAATCTAATCGTTTTCTAGTTAACTTTGAAGATGGAGATTTGTGTGAGAAAAGGGATACTAGAGGTCTATGATCTGTGACCAGAGTAAATTTTCTTCCATATAGATATGGTCTGAAAAAATGTATACCCCAATGAATTGCCAAAAGCTCCTTTTCTATTATTGGTTTATTTATATCGTGCTTTTGGAATGATTTACTTGCATATGAAATTGGTAAATCTTCACCTATCTCACTCTGTGATAGAACAGCTCCTAAAGCATAATTAGATGCATCTGTTGTTAATACAAATGTTTTTTTCAAAATCAGGCTACTGTAGTATCGGTGGATTTATCAATTTTTCTTTCAATGTCATGAATGCTTTTTGACATTCATAAGTCCAATTAAAAGGTTGATTTTTCTTTAAAAGTGTATTTAAGCATTTTGCTATACCTGCGAAATCTGCTATAAATCGTCTGTAATAATTACAAAAAGCTACGAATCTTCTAACTTCATCTGCGTTTTTAGGAATGGGGTATTGCTCTATTGTTTTATATTTTGCTGGGTCAGTCACGCGTTATTAAATGTCCTAAGTAAACTACTTCAGTTTTTAAAAAGTTATATTTACAAGCATTTAATTTCAGGTTATATTTTCTTAAACGTTCAAAAATATCTATTAAATTTTCATTATGATGTTTTAGACTGCAACCAAATTCAATAATATCGTCTTCGTATAGGAATGCACTTGCATCTAACCCGCTTGAGGCTATCGTAAGCATTCTCTGAAAACTGTTTGAAGATATTTTTAAACCAAAAGATAGTCTTTTAAATTGATAATGGCCGTTTGACGTTGAAAAAGCTGTTAGTGGTCTAGAATTATTGTTCAAATTTATTTGGTGGAATGAACTTGTCATGTCCAGTGTAGAAAAATATTTGGCTCTACCTAATTTGTCTAAAACATCTTCGAGTCTTGTTAATGGAAATTTATCGTTTACAATTTTTTTGTTTAACTGTCTAAAATCGACTACTAAGCGCCATTTCTTTTCATCATTATCGGTTTTTTTAAGCACCACTAATAAAGGTGAATTGTATGGACTGATTGATGGTTCAATAATGTCCTCATTTAATAATTTTTGTACTTGTTTGTCAATTTCTTCCGTCTGTGAATGCGGTAAACGGTAATTTTTTATGTAAATTGGTGTTTTGTCCGTTGTTTTTAAATTTTGTGAATAGAAATTATTTACTGAAAGTGGTTCATTTTCTAAATGAAAAACGTTTTGATATTCTTTGAAAATTTCAATTATTGAATCATGAGCATTTTTGTCTTAAATGTCAATTTTTAAAGTCTTAAGCAATTTTTGAAATCTTTCTGGATTATGCTCTTTTGAATGATTCATTTTTATTATTTTATAGAAGTTCAAAGGTTTTATGTCAATTTCTAATTTTTTCAAAATTATTTCTGTGTCTGTTGTGTTTACAATTTTTATTTATTTTTTCAATTAAAAACGTATGCATTTCTAGCAGACATGCTGCTCATCATCAGCGCTAACACGAAGACTAAATTTAAAATGAAATAATAAAGCAAACATATTAACATCTATTTACAATACAATGTGAACAAAACATAAAACAGATAACTAACGAACTTAAACGAGTGCGAACAGAGGTGACGAAATGTTGCCACTATCAGTGTTCATGACGACCTTGGTTTTATAAATTATAAGGGATTCATATGCGTCTAATTGTCTCTCGTTCTGTATGTTTTTTAGCAATCGTACATTCTCTTCAAAACTGCTAATTCTGTGTGGTGGGTTATTTTCGCCGCCTGCTGTAAAGACGTGGGTTGCTACTGAAGAGCGGCTTATTTGCTTTTGTCTCACACAGTTCATGTGTTCTTTGAAATGTGTCTCAATACTTCGTTTCGTTTGGCCGATGTATTTGGCTTCACAGTCGCAACAGCTGATTTGATATATTCCACTTTTTGCACTAATTGGAGTTACATCTTTGGTAGACCCGAGAATGTTTATAAGTTTGTTGTTGTTGTTATACATAATGTGAATGTTTTCTTTTTCTAGCGTCTTGCGTCTTGCCTTGTTCCCAAGTATTCCAGTAGATGTTGCCATTGACTCACTCAAAACACATATTGAAAAACATGAAACGAATGAAGCAAAAATTAAGGTATACTTAAAAGCAGCTATAATTTGCATGTCACACAACTGCTTCGTTTTTCGCAATGAATACTTCAAAAATGATTTTGGAACGGCCATGGGAAATCCCCTTTCCCCACTTATTGCTGAAGCATTTATGTACAAATTTGAAACAGATTTAAAAAAAGAAAATTTACTTCCACGCATATGGTTACGGTACGTTGACGATGTTTTTAGTGTAATAACGAAAAACACAGCTGACAATATCATCAACATATTAAACAACCAATATGAAAGCATAAAATTCACTTATGAAGATGAAGATGAACAACAGTCTATACCATTCTTGGACGTACTATGTAAAAAAGTAAATAACAAAATCGAATTCGAAGTTTACAGAAAGAATACTGCAACGGACCGTTATATAACGAAAGATTCTTTCTGTTCATACCAACATAAAACAGCAGCATTTCACTCCATGGCGCATCGGTTATGCAAGCTTCCATTGTCTATTGCGAGTTTTAAAAAAGAATATGATTTCATGGTTCATTTAACTTGCGTTAATGGATTTGATAGATCTTTGGTTGACAAAGTTGTATATAAACAATCAAAAAGGATTCGAAGAGATGAAGTGTCGACGCTGTTTAGCCAAAACGAAGAAACTAAAACAGAAAATAAACATCGCATCTCTTTTACATATATTCCAACAATCACCAACATGCTACGCAAGACGCTAGAAAAAGAAAACATTCACATTATGTATAACAACAACAACAAACTTATAAACATTCTCGGGTCTACCAAAGATGTAACTCCAATTAGTGCAAAAAGTGGAATATATCAAATCAGCTGTTGCGACTGTGAAGCCAAATACATCGGCCAAACGAAACGAAGTATTGAGACACATTTCAAAGAACACATGAACTGTGTGAGACAAAAACAAATAAGCCGCTCTTCAGTAGCAACCCACGTCTTTACAGCAGGCGGCGAAAATAACCCACCACACAGAATTAGCAGTTTTGAAGAGAATGTACGATTGCTAAAAAACATACAGAACGAGAGACAATTAGACGCATATGAAACCCTTATAATTTATAAAACCAAGGTCGTCATGAACACTGATAGTGGCAACATTTCGTCACCTCTGTTCGCACTCGTTTAAGTTCGTTAGTTATCTGTTTTATGTTTTGTTCACATTGTATTGTAGATGTTAATATGTTTGCTTTATTATTTAATTTTAAATTTAGTCTTCGTGTTAGCGCTGATGATGAGCAGCATGTCTGCTAGAAATGCATACGTTTTTAATTGAAAAAATAAAGTTGTTCGAAAAATTAAATTATTTCGCGTTTTATTTCAATTCTAACAACTTTTGTAGTCAATAAAGGAAAAAACAAAACACTTTTACTTACCATATTTTTACTCTAAAAGGTAATCGCTTGAATTGGTAATGACCATTATTGCTCGAAAATGCTGTCGGTGGTTTCGAAGACTTTTCTAATTTTATTTGGTGAAATGAACATTAGACCGTATCACCTTGTATGGAAAAAAAGTAAATCCATTTTGACCCCACCTCAATCGTTAGACATTTAAAAGACATTTTCAAAAAAAAATTTTTTTTTTTTTTTGAAATGGTCCCTATGGTGCTTTTTTCTTGTTTTCGTTATATCTTCTGTGTTTCTTGTCCGATCCCAAAGATTTTTCATGCATGTGTTTATTGCTTTTTTGCAATTTTTTTCTGATTTTATTTTTTCGCGAATATTGTTTTTTTTAAGTTATCACCCACCTTATCTCAGTTGCTACTATGTTAACAAAATCTAAAAAGAGCAAATAATTAAAGCTCACAAAAAATCATTAAGACCATGGAAACTAATGATATCCATTAAATTCATTATAATACAAAAATAATACTTCCGAAATGTTCGTCACTCATACTCGAATTTTTATTAATTTTCTAAATCTTTACGGGATTCAAGGTGGCTGTAGCACTCGAAGCTGTCAAGCTTCACGAAAATGTGCCCCAAACGATTTTCGTCAGCGATTGCTGTGGCCGACTTTTGCACAATTTGGAAGTAACGCTCGATGTTTTGCGAGTGACAAGGATAATCTGTGAAAAACATATAACATGATAAATACGATTTAATATATGACGTCAAATTTAATCATTTACTTCATAAAAAAAATATCTGCTATGATGCTCACCAGGAATTTTAATAATGACGTCCAAGTACTGTAGATCAGTCAATTTCTCTTGAGTAAAAAACTGAAGACATGGTGGATCAGTGATCTGAAATTTGGTCCAATCGATCATTTCAGTGCATGTGGTGCTGCCATATTGGATAAAGGGCTGGTGGTTGGGTCCACGAAATTGCCGAATACGATCCGTTAGGTTTGAACGGGCTTCAAATCGAAAACGAAGAATTGATGTATGTTGCTATTGTTGTTGTAACAGTGATGCAGGCAAAGCGAAGACGTTTGTTGTTTTTGTTGACTGCATAGCGAAAACGAAGAGTAGGTGGTGGTGATGGCCTTTTTTGTTGTTGGTACAAACAGCCTTATTCATAAACACATTTTAGAGGCAGCGTAACTTTAAACGGGCTTTAAGCAAGAAAACGTTATTCATAAACATTTTTCGTAGTTGTTTAAGAGCTGCGTAATTTAAACGCCGAAATTGGCGTTCAAAGGTTACGTAAATACAACCATGATTTTTGTTTGTCTTTTCTTTTAATATCAAAGACATGCTCCATATGCGCCCTTTGCAGCATTTTTTTATGCGGCGGCCATTGTAAATCCATAGGAATTCTTAATTTTTGTAGAGATTTTCTATAGTTCAGACACAAACCTTGCAATCAGAAGCAGAAAATGAAAAAATGTTTATGAATAACAATGTTAGCAAGGTTGCATAGAAGCTGCGTAAAGCCTTAAACAGTGCGTAACTAAACAAGCGTTTAAAGGTTGTTTAAGGAAATCTATTGAATAAAGCTGAAAGTGTTTAAATATTTTTTGTTCATGAATGGAAGCGATAATGAGCTGGGGTGGGTGGTGGTGTCATTTAAAGCCGACAACAACTACTGTTGGGCAGAGTTTGTAACAGAGCGTGATTTTGTTAGTTAAACTTACTCTCAACGAAAAATAATCGTCAATTTTAATAAATAATTAGAGATTTTAATACAATTCTAGTAAACATAAAATTTCAAATATAAAATTATCGATATAATTGAATTTTATTAATTGTCTTATGAGAACAGTTGTGATTGAAAAAGCCAAGTTATTTGTCGCCAAGTTAAAAAGTCGAGTATGACTGACGAAAATTTCGAAAGTGTTATTTTTGGAATAAAATCGGTCGGAACTGCACCAAAATTAAATTTTATGGATATCATTTGTTTCCATGGTCTTAATGATTTTTTGTGAGCTTTAATTATTTGCTCTTTTTAGATTTTGTTAACATAGTAGCAACTGAGATAAGGTGGGTGATAATTTAAAAAAAAACAAGATTCGCAAAAAAATAAAATCAGGAAAAAATTGCAAAAAAACAATTAATACATGTATGAAAAATCTTTGGGATCGGAGAAGAAACACAGAAGATATAACGAAAACAAGAAAAAAGCACCATAGGGACCATTTCAAAAAATAAAAAAAATTTTTTTTTGAAAATGTCTCTTAAATGTCTAACGATTGAGGTGGGGTCAAATATAGGTTAGTTTTGGTGATACGGTCTAATGAACATGTCGAGAGTTTAGAAATATTTTGCTCTATCAATGCTATCTAAAACATCGTCAAGTTTGGTTAAGGGAAATTTGTCAGTTTCTTGTTCAGTTGTCTGTAATCAACTACCAGTCTCCATTTTCTTGTGTCATCTTCACTTTTTTGGTACAACAAGTAAGGTGAGTTATACGGACTGTAAGAGGGTTCTATAATGTCTTGGTTCACTAGGCTTTGGACTTGTTTTGATATTTCCTCTTGTTGTGAATGTGGAAGTCTATAATTTTGTATATAGTTTATGTATATAAGACTTCTATCAGTTAGGTTCATTTTTTACTGGTACAAATTATGAACTGTTAAGCAATCTTGTTCTAAATGGAATATATCTTGAAACTTTTTGAAAATGTTCGTGATTGATTCTTTGGCACACTTGTCCGAGTCGTCGATTTTTAATAATGTTTGCAATTCGTTCTACCGCTCGTTATATCTCTGTTCGTTCTTGTTTTTTACAAAGTAATAGTCAGATAGTGGCTTTGTTTCTAGGTATAGATCTTTAAGAATTACTTCTTCACTGGAGATGTTGAGAATACGAAAGTATTTTAACACTTCTTTTGGAATTACAGTACACGTCCAATATAACGAATACCCGGTTGAACAAATGTCTAATATAACGAACAGCAAAATCTCTTTATTGACTATTCTATTAAACGAATTCAAATTTTTTTCGTTAAATCGAATGACATCAATACGAGCTGAAACTATTTTCATTGATCAGCTGTTGCTATAATCTCATCTTCCACTATTCTGCATGCACAGATTCTTTATTTTTGGTTCTTGGTACCGTTATAAACTCCTATGAACCAAAATTTACGCTTGTTAGACCATGGTTGAATTAATAAGGTTGTCTCGGGTTGATCGTAATCTTTTCTTAGTACCCACAATTGTCAAAACCTATAAAAAGCAACAACAACAACTTTATCGGCTTTACAATGTTATCAATTTTAACTTTCAGATATTGTATGAGCTAACAACTTCGATTTGACATTTACTCGCTCACACCCATGCGACAACCTTATTTATTCAACCATGTGTTGGACTGCAAAAAAGGAATGAATGGTGTGTTCTTAGGTCAGTTGTCATTTTTCACGCGTGTTTAAAGTTCTATATAAAAAATATTTAGCAATGGTAAGTAAGCAAAGAAATAAAATATAAGGAAATGGTGTTAGCCACACACACAGTGTACATGAACTGTGGTATGATTTCTGAATTGAGCGAGCTAGATAGAGAGTGTTTTTTGACATTTCTGAGATCACTTGAATATAATTGAAAGTTTGTGCAGTGAAATAATTAAATTCAAAGCGTTTTTCACTGCTGAAAACTATGTAATTTTAAAGAAAAATATGACCAAAAATAATTATAACATGCGTTGTGTGGTTAGAATTTGCTAAAATGCAAATTAGAGCCAGTTGATTTCGCACCAATTTGCACTCACAATGGTGCACCCACATCTGTCAAAATGCTTCAGGGGCGCATCAGTTTTTCACAGCTGAATACATTTTTGGGGCGCTTCTGTGTTCAGCATAGTTAATAAGATGTAATACATTTTATTCATTTCTTTTCAGATTTCCGCATATTCGGGACCTTAAACTGACTATTCGTCAAAAATTGTATAAAACTATACATTTCAAAATGTGTAAAAACAAAATTTTTCATTTATTTTTTCATGCGTTTTATATGAATATTAGTAAAAATCCCATCCTACGACAGGTTGTACCCAAAAATAATAAATACAAGATTATGCCATGCGCATGTCTGCCTACGTCATGATCGACACATTGTCAAAATCAGCTGTTTTGAAAAATAAATCGCAGAGAAAAAATCAGTGAAAAGAACAGAGAAAGAATTAAAAACATTATTCATAAACGTTATTAAACGAAAAATCACTATATTTTTATGAATACGGTCTATGAGTAAGAATTTTTATGAATAAGATATTGTTATGAATACGGCTGTAGGTCAAACTTTTACTAATAACGTATTACTCTAAATACCGGTTTTATATGTAATTCTAACAAGCACACTTTGAGCCTTTTTTTTCGACGTAACTGAATACGGCCCTTTGTGAATGTTTATGTATTTGTGTCAACCAACACGAATAAGAAAAATACCACACTTTTGTGCAATAACATCACTTCCTTATATCTTAGTTCTTTGTAAGTAAGCCAATATTTTACAAGAGCTTCAAGAGGAAGCACACAAAAAATCAATGGAAAGCGTCAAGAAACAAATGAGTTTAAGTTTTATCAAAAATTAATTAAAAAAAAAAAACAAAATATGCAAATACTTTATAAATAAATAAATAAAAACTGAACTAAAAAATATTTTTCATTGTTAAAAATATATTTATTTTTCGACCTTTTTGAATATTTTTTTTTTGTATTCTGAATTTTGCGGGCTCAAGGTCCAAAATATTAAAAATTAAAAACTTATTTGTTTTAATTTTTAATTTTATTTTCCAATATTTCGATCGCCGTCGGCAATCATCATCAGGGAAAACTGAAAACATTTACAATATATTTTTTACCAATTCTTTTCACTTTAAGCAACTTTACTTACAATTTAAACAATTAAGGTATAATATACGTGTAACAACCAAAAACAGAAGCTGTTTTCAAAAAATTTTTTTAGATACAAGAATTAATTATTTTTTTTTTAATTTATGCAGGTTATTGTTCATAAAAAATACTTTATAAAAATATATTTTTTTTTAAATACAGTTCTGGCTTTTATATAGAGGGCGTTGAAAATGACATTGAAAAAAAGACACTAAAAACGGTTCGATGGATATGGCCTTTCCCATGTATCGGAAACAAAAAAAATCAAATGACTTTTTAAAGCATAGACCATATATTGAGCATCCTCCCTACGCAAGACCCCCGGGGTTTATGTTTTTACTTATGGCGGAAGTTAAAGTACAAAGTTAAAAAATTAGATACGCGCTTTTTTTTATAAAAAAAAAATAGATAGATACTTGAATTTAGGGGGGATGGACAAAATAACGAACAAAATGCAAAAAAAATCATTGAAATTAAACCAATAGATTTCGAGTTATCTATCGAACCGTTTAAAAAACTAGTTTCGAGAAAATCACTTTAAAAGTTTTTTATTTACTGTTGAATATGTAACGCTTTCAAATACTAAAACATTGTTAATTTTTATTGAATACTTTTTGCTTTCCAACACTTAAACTTTCATGTCATTTCGTTTTTCTTTTCACTACTTATTCTTTTCAATAAAACTGAATTACTTACTTCCGTTTTGCACATTGAACAAACACGTTGTATTATTAATTTTTTCGGTTAACAATTAAACTTCCACAGGTTATGGGCCCAGGTGCGTGCACATAAATGAAAAAATCTTACTTTGGCTGTGAAGAGGACTCTGCAATTGAAGTTACAATCACTGAGCAAGATTTAATACAAGATTCTGAGCAAAATTCTGGGATTCAGGGAACGCCAGCACAAAACATGGCAGAATCAAGGATTTATCAACTTCATCGCTTCAACGGGCAGAACTACCAGCTATGGCGAAGGCAAATGGAAATATACATGACGGAAAATAAATTAAAGTCGTACATAATGGGAACTGTGGTAAGATCTACAACTAATGCAACAACATGGGAAGAAAAAGACGCGGAGGCACAAGCATTCATCATGCGAGGAATAGAACTGGATCAGCTGAAATACCTTACAGATTGTACAACTGCAGCTCAAATGTGGTCAAGGTTAAAAACAGTTCACGCTGAAAGGAGCGACCAGTCAGCACAGGTTCTCTTAGAAAAATTCATTAATTGTAAAATGGATGACGAGGAAAATATGGCGAATTTCATAGCAAAAGTTACTTCATTAGCGCAAAGGCTAAAAGACATGAATTTAGAACAAAAAGAGCCTATGATCATTGCCAAAATTTTAAGCAGCTTACCATCTAAATTTGATCATGTCCGTACGGCATGGTATGCAGTATCTCGTGCGGAACAAAATATTGAAAGGTTAACTGATCATTTAGTTAATGAGGAGTCCCTGTTAAATCTTCGTTCAAATGAAAGTGACAGCTCGAACAAAACTGCGTACAGTACTTACACTTACAACAAAAGAGACAACAGTCATAAGAACAAAGCAGAGATCAAAAGCTTGAAGAAAAGAACTGGCAAATGCAATTACTGTCACAAGCAAGGGCATTGGGCAAGAGAATGCTTTAAGCGGCAAAAAGACCAACAAAGCAGAAGCGAAAGTGAACGTAGAGAAAAGAAAGATAATAATGGCGGTCGGCACTCTCTTTTGATGGAAAGCGAGATGAATAAATGTCAATCACAAGAAAAGCCACATTTATTTGTTTTGCAGTCTGCAATTTCTAACAATAGAATTAATAACGTTTGGTATGCAGATTCAGGGGCGACTGACCACATGTCTTTCCAGAGGGAGTTCTTCTTAAATTTTCAACAATTTAATTCCAACACATGCCAGGTGCGAGTTGGAGATGGACGAAAGCTGTGCGTCAAAGGCATTGGTGATATTGAGGTGCAAACCAGTGAAACAGGAGTCATTCACATAATTAAAGATGTTTTATTAGTTCCGGAACTCGATAAGAATTTCATTTCTGTGTCAAAGTCAACAGAAAAAGGAATGAGCGTCGTTTTTGAAGAAGGGGGTCAACGTGTTAATTTCATAAAAGAAGGCGAAACTATTGTTGATGGGCTGCGCGACAAAAAGTTGTACAAAATTAATTTCCATTCAATCAAAACATCAGAGGTGTATGTGGCATCAACAGCTTCGCTAAAGCTGTGGCATGAACGTTTAGGTCACGTAAATTTTCGAACGCTGAAGGAAATGAACGATAAAAAGATTGTTGATGATCTCAAAATTGAAAATGCGGACGAAAATGTGTTTTGTGAGGGCTGCGCTTATGGCAAACAGCATCGAACGAGTTTTCCAAAATCAGGAGCAAGACGAGCAACTAAGCCGGGTGAGACGTTTCATGTAGACTTGTGTGGCAAGATGAGTATACCTTCAATTGGTGGTGCTAATTATTTCATGTTACTAAAGGACGATTTTTCTAGATTTTGTTACGTTTATTTTTTAAAAAGCAAAACCGATGTGTTGGACAATCTAATGAAGTTTGTAACTGAAGTTGAAGCTGTTGGCCACAAAATTAAAAGGCTTAGGTCAGATGGCGGTCTAGAGTTCTGTAACGACCCAGTTAAGCGATTTCTTTTGAATAAAAGTATAAAACATGAAATCTCAACACCAAGAGCACCAGAGCAAAATGGTTTCATTGAGAGACAAAACAGAACAGTTGTTGAAAGTGCCAAGGCCATGTTACATGAAAGAAAGTTGCCCTTGTTTTTGTGGTCGGAGGCAACAAACACGGCGGTATATTTAAAGAACCGTATAGCTTCCGATGTTATTGGTGCAGTCACACCTTACGAAAAGTGGTTTGGCAGGAAACCGTCGGTAGGGAATCTTAAAGTCTTCGGAAGTGAAGCCTTTGTTCACATTCCAAAAGAGCAACGTACCAAATGGGAACGAAATTCGACGAAATGTTTGATGATTGGTTACCACGATGAAAGCAAAGCTTTCAGAATCTACGATCCATCCAGCAGAAAAGTATTGATCAGACGAGATGTCATTTTTAATGAAAGCCGAGAAGATTTAAATTTGATGACAGAAACTAAGCCTATTAATGATACAGAAATACAAGACAATATTTTTCGACAGCCAGATGAAGAAGAAGGTCAACATATTGCTACAGATGGCGCAAAAAGATTTTATAGAAATCCAAGATTACCTTTACCACGAAGTCCATATCGTACAAGGAATGTCTCGAAAACAAATGATGAGCAAGACGAAGTTGATGGTGATATTTGTATTGCTGAATTAGAGCCCATTAGTTTGGAAGATGCTATGCAAAGCCTAGATTCGCGTAAATGGTTAGCGGCTATAAATGAAGAAATTAATGCACTTAATAAGAACGATACTTGGATACTGGTCCCACGCACTGAAGGTATGCACATTATAACTAATCGTTGGGTTTTCAAGAAAAAGTACAATGCGAAAGGCGAAATTGATAAATACAAGGCCAGACTTGTAGTTAGAGGTTGTTCACAAAAATATGGGACTGATTACAGCGAGGTATTTGCACCAGTGGTAAAGTATGAATCAGTTAGAACTATTTTTTCTATAGCTGCAGCGCACGATTTTGAAATGTATCAATTTGATGTCAAAACAGCGTTTCTTCATGGTGACATCGAAGAATGCATTTATATGGAGCAGCCATATGGTTTCGAAGACGATGATCGCGTTTGTTTGCTGAAAAAGGGTCTTTACGGCTTAAAGCAAGCCTCTCGACAATGGAATAAACGCATTGTGCAATTCTTATTGAATAATAGTTTCAAACAATCTCTTGCAGACACTTGCATTTTCTCGTATCGATCGAGATATGATATCATGTATCTAGCATTGTATGTAGATGACGGTTTAATTTGCGGCAACAACATTAATCTGATAAAACAATTGCTGAACAAGCTACACGCAGAATTCGAAATAACATTTAAAGAAGCTGAATTTTTCGTAGGCATACAGATAAGAAGAGACAAAGAAAATTCCAAGCTTAAAATTTATCAAAATGCCTATATTAACAAGATCCTCGACAAGTTTAATCACACAGACTGTTCACCAGCTAATACACCAGCAGAACCTGCAGTTAAATTTTCGAAACAAGAAAGAGATTCAGAGAAAACTGGAAAATTTCCCTATAGAGAAGCAATTGGTTCTCTCATGTATTTAATGGTATGTACAAGACCTGATATAGCATATGTGGTTGGCGTGCTCAGTAGATTTGTAGAAAAACCAACTAGTATACATTGGCAGGGAGTAAAGAGAATATTTAAATATTTAAAAGGTTCTACTTATAAACAAAGGAATTTCTTACAATTTTTCAACTTACGATTTTCAATTAAATTCTTACTGTGACTCTGATTGGGCTGGGGATGTTGACACAAGACGCAGTACTACCGGATGGATTGTGTTTTTGAACGGTGGACCTATAGCTTGGAGTTCAAGGAAGCAGACTGTGACAGCTACATCAACAACAGAAGCAGAATTTGTAGCTTTGTGTGCAGCAACAAAATCAATTATGTGGTTTCGGAAATTATTAAAAGATATTGGTCACGAACAAACAGGCCCTACAATCATCAAATGCGACAATCAAAGAGCAATTACGCTCGTGAAGAATCCAGAATCGTCAAAAAGAACTAAACATATCGATACTCAATATTTTTATACGTGTGACATGCAAAAAAGGGACGAGATTGATGTTCAGCATGTATCAACAAACAATCAACTTGCAGATCCTTTGACTAAGGCATTATCTAAAGATAAATTTAGTTTTCTGATTGATCAATATGGCTTATATTAAATTTTACTTCTTTTTTTTTTTTGAAAGCGAGAGGGAGTGTTGAATATGTAACGCTTTCAAATACTAAAACATTGTTAATTTTTATTGAATACTTTTTGCTTTCCAACACTTAAACTTTCATGTCATTTCGTTTTTCTTTTCACTACTTATTCTTTTCAATAAAACTGAATTACTTACTTCCGTTTTGCACATTGAACAAACACGTTGTATTATTAATTTTTTCGGTTAACAATTAAACTTCCACATTTACGTTGTATGGAGTTTAGACATAGGTTAACGAAAACCGTTTTAACTTGTTTTTTTTTTAAATATCTATTTAAAAATGTGTATGTATATTCTCAAAACTATAAAGAACACATTAAACAAAAAAAATTTGTTTTTCGAATAATTTACACGTATATTATACCTTAATTCATTTAAACAATTAGAACATTAAGTATTTAACAATTGACATTTTACATTTAACACTTATATCACATATTTTAATGATTAAAAACAAGAACTTTAATGAACAAATTTACACAAAAACATCCACTTCTTCTGCCGCCAGGTTGTTAATTGTTGCTTTTAACATACTTCCTGTATATGTGTGCGCAACTGTCTGTGTCTGTTTTGAAGTTTAGTCTCTTCTCTTCTGGTAAGCTTATGATGTTGAGCATATCTAATGTATATCGTCTAAAGTAATTGTTCTCTTGTTGTAATATCTCCACATTGTCAAAATCAGGCGTGTGTCCATGTTCTATACAGTGGGCTGCAAGTGCTGTTTTCTGTTCTAAAAATCTGCGAGCTTTTTGGTCCGATCGATTGCGAAGAAATTCTTGTCCGTATCTTGTTTTTAGTTGGCCCAACATATACCTGGTAACATACGTTGGACCCGTCACCGTTGAATGTAATTTTGTAAATTACATTGGATTTGTCAAATTTATCAATTTTTGTTTTTGTGTTACTGTACAATTGTTGTACAGCATTATTTGTTTTTAAAGCTAATCTTATTTTTTCTTTGTTATACAACTTTGAATTTATAATTCCCTCCGAAAGTCCTGGAATGCATGTCATATACTTGAATATTTTGGTGCTGCTATCTTCTTTACAGCGTGGCGACGAATAACTGTTACGAAAGTTTTGTTAAAAATAAAAAAACCCGTTAGTAATTTTTTGAAAAAAAACATTAATTTTATTTCAGTAAATATTTTATTTAGTTTTTAATTATTAATTTGAAATCTTTCACCATTATTTTTCTTTGCCGGCCGCAAACGCTTTGGGAAAGAAGTGCAGGCGGCACGCACGACTTCGTTGGGTATGTCGTTCCATATCTTCTGAAGGCGTTGCTTGAATTGCTCCATCTTCAGATGTTTTATATTCTTCATTTTGTCCAACATAAAGCCCCATATACAGAAATCTAGAGGATTCAGATCCGGTAAAGAGGACGGCCATTCTTCCGCCGAAATAAAACGCGGAATTTCGTTTTTACACCAGCTTTGAACAATTTTAGCCTTGTGAGCTGGAGCGGAATCTTGCTGGAAGCAAAATTTTGCATTACCAAATAGCTGTATGGCGTGTGGCAACATATGCTTTTTAGAACCTCTTCCAAATAGTAATTTGCGTTAATTTGTACGCCTTGTTACGCGTGGTCTATACTTTAAAAAAAAATTCTTAATATTCGGCCTATAGGTATACAGCGGCATGTTGGATGGTCTTCGGCTAGCCTGTCGGAATTGGCGTGGTTCTTATACCTATTTGCGCGAGCCGCGTAATCATAAAATAAAATCCTCATGCCATAAAATTATTACCAATAAGATCTATTAAAAAAAATTGACACAACTGAAATAACTCACTAATGCACTGTGCTTACCCAAAGGAGGCGTGACCAGATGGTTCGTCACGCAGATGCACTCTTCCCACCCACTGAAAAATCAGCACACCTGTGGCAATCTTAAACATCCCTAGTTATGATGATTGCCCCTAAAGTACTACTGCATATTTTATTTAACCTTTCCTACATTAAATTTCCACTTGCATTTCCCTTAAAGAAAAGTCCTAAAGATTCATTTTTCTTTTAATGTTTATAATAAGAATTCATTTCACAATAACAAATAAGAATAAGTGGACAAATATTTAAGTAGAAAATTAATAAGATAATTATAACAAATCTTGGTTCTCTCAATCTAAACATAATTTTATTATATTGTGTTTTGTTTTAGCATAATAAAAAAATTACATACTATCAGTTATAGAATAGCAACTAAGTTAAAAGTAAAATAACATTTTGTTGTCTTAATAGAGTGCAAAACTAGTTGTGGCGAGAGCGGAACGATGTGAAAAGAAATAAATATAAATGAATCTAAATTTATCATGTTGAAGTTAAACCTAAGCAACAAACTTATTTTTTTCTGTTTCTATAACATTAATAACTTACTTGTTTTATTTTCGTTTCTCTTCTCCGGAGCAGCAGGCCTGTTGCGGTGGTGAAGATGTTGCTAATGAATGCTCAAATGTTTAAATAAAATAGGTTTGTTGCCAAGATAAAGAATCATGAAAAAAATAATGATTAAATGGTTCCGTTCCAAATTCTCTTTGATTCTGCCAGTTATAAATTAAAGTTGATGTTGAGATAAAATGTTGCAAGGCTCAAAATATTGCGAGCCGAGACTTCATTTGGTCACTTGATGACAAAAGGAAAACCCCTATGAAAATTTCCGAATTAATTTCATTTCTTTTTCTCTTATTTTTTTAATGTTCTAAGGGAGGGTTTTTCTTTTTTTTTTTCTTACCTTTCGGGGCCTTTCGACAAACTTTGACGGATTAGGAACTGTGCAGTAAATGACTTGCTTTTCCTATTTCCCACGTGCTCCGAAAAGTAAAATATTACGCACAAGATCACTTTAACTTTTGGCGGGTATTCTTTAGCTGATTAATTGTTTTTTTATTTTAAATTTTATTTAATTTTTATTTTGTTTAAACCATAGGTTAAGAAAACTCACGTTTATTTAAATTAGTTTTTTTTTTAAATAAATCCCTTTTAATTTTATTAGTTTTATTTTTATAAGTTCTTGACCTTAATCACCTTGATCAGTGTGGCAATTTAGCTAGGTCAACCTTTCTTGTTGGCGTTTGAAATTAAAGAGACCTAGCTTTGCTAAGTTCTGATGAAAGCAACCTCGCTAAAACAAGTTATATTTTAGAGAAAAAAACACGTACGCTTTTTTTTTTTTTTCTTGCACGTAGCTGTATAATACTTTTGCCACGAAATCAAAATAGCTACACCCGACGGAAAAAATTTATCAAAATTTCTTTGTTCTCATAAAATTTTTTTTTTTGTTTTTTTTTTTTTTTTAAACATCTTATTCAGCAAAAAAAGTTCTTCATAGAATTATATTAAAACATAATGCTGAATTGGTATATAGGAGATACAAGCATTGTATTAAAATTTAAAGTTTAGCTATTATGGTTTTCTTCCTTTCCTCTTTAAAGTTTAAATAAGATAAAAAAAAAACACAATAATATCGACTATAATGAAGTTAATGAATGGCACAAAATATGAAGATTTTTTTGTTTTTACAAAGCAAGTTGTTTAATTTTTTCCTTTTAGTGTGAGAGAATTTTTGTTTTCTGATCACTTAAAACCAAATATATTTAAGGCATGGCAACAGCTCTAAGATTTTTTTTTACTTAGCTCGTTTGTACATGAGTATATGCCAAGAGGTAACAGTATATAAAAATAAAAAAAACTTTACTTGTTATTGTGCAATGAACAACTAGCAACCTACTTAATATTCAGGGGTGGCCATCTGTGTCAAGTGCTTGAGCCATTTCTGAGGTGCCAGGAGTGTCCATTACCACAGTCAATTATTGGACTTAAAATTCGTAACAAACCTGCTTAGTTTTGAGGTTTTCCGTTAAAACAAACAGGAATAAGAATTTTTTTTTTTTTTTTAAGTAGTTGGGAGCTTAACGTGTGGCTCGACCCATGAAAAGCCGGGCAAAATCGTTACTTTTTACGTACGGATATCTGAAGCATGAAACTTTCCAATGAATTTGCCTTGCAAATCCTCTAATTCATATAATGCGCTTCCTATTCTCTTCATAATACGACATTTGATAAATTTCTGTAAAATTTTTGAATTGATTCCTTTTTGAAAATTACTTAAGGCAAAGTTTCTCCGAAAAACTTCTTGACCCTCACGGTAACTAATTTCTCTAGCACAAGTGTTATAAGTTTTCTCTGCTTTGTCATGCGCCCTTACCAAATTTTGAGATATTTTATCTCTTATCTTGTTCATACGATCTGACTTATTTTGTATGTCAACGTGATCGTTTTGCAAACTGTTGAGTTTTTCTAAAATTTTATAAGATGATCCATGCTGACACATGTTCTGACCAAATAAAGCAAAATATGGTGAGCACTGAATTGCAGTGTGGAAGTCACTTCTGATGATAGACAGAATTTGTGGGATATTTCTGTCTCAATTAGCATGATCTTTTTCATATTGAAGAAAGCATCGAATTTTAGTTAAAATTTCTCTATTTGCTCTTTCAGAAGCGTTTGCCTGTGGCGAATAAAATCCTGTTTTTATATGACTAATTCCATAAACAGATATAAATTCTTTCATTTCCTGTGACAAAAATTGCTTCCAAAAATTCAAATAAAGCAAAATATGGTGAGCACTGAATTGCAGTGTGGAAGTCACTTCTGATGATAGACAGAATTTGTGGGATATTTCTGTCTCAATTAGCATGATCTTTTTCATATTGAAGAAAGCATCGAATTTTAGTTAAAATTTCTCTATTTGCTCTTTCAGAAGCGTTTGCCTGTGGCGAATAAAATCCTGTTTTTATATGACTAATTCCATAAACAGATATAAATTCTTTCATTTCCTGTGACAAAAATTGCTTCCCGTTGTCACTATGAATGAATTGTGGGACTCCAAAGGTTACAAATACTTCATTTTGTAGAAACGAAATAACGTTGGCAGAGGTTGCTGCTCGTAGTGGTTTTAGAAAAACGAATTTGGTGAAATGATCAATGGCAATAAAAAGCTGACTGTTTTTAGATTTAGATAGAGTATAGGGACCCAAGAAATCACAATAAATACGTTGCATGGGACGTTCAGTTACAAAAAGTTTTCCCATAGGAGGCCTCAGGGTTTGGTTAGGTGCTTTAACAGACTTACACTTTTCACAGTTTTGAACATATGTATTAACATCTTTTGACATCGACGGCCAAAAATACTTTTGACGTATTCTTGCAAGCGTTTTTTCAAAACCTCCATGACAACTAACTACAGAGTCATGAGCACCTTTAATTATGGCGTCGGCCAGAGTTTTTGGAACCCAAAGTCTCCAAAGGTTGTCTTCCTCATCTTCTATGCCTTTGCTAAATTTAACGCGCTTGTATACAAAATCATCACTAACGCAAAGGTCTGGAAGAGATTCTTGGTTATCACTAATAGCTTCCCTAAGGTTTGTATGTTCCTCATTATTGAATTCGTGTGAAGACATATCGATTTCTAATGGAATATCGCTTATATTGAGTTCGTCGACATCAAAACGTGACAATGTATCTGGAACCACATTTAGAGAACCTTTGCGGTGTTCCATTTGGAAGTCAAATCGTTGAAGCTGAAGACTCCACCTAGCTAAACGTCCTTTTGCGACATAAGCCATTTTAGACTTGAGTGGTCGGTTATGATTTTGAATGGCAACCCTTCGATATATGGGCGGAACCTCTTAACACAAACAATTGCCGCCATGCACTCTAGCTCTGTAACCGTATAATTACGTTGTGCATGATTTAATTTTTTTGAAACAAAGGCAATTGGATGTTCTTTTCCGTCGTCGTCGTATTGAATGAACACTCCACCTACACCTATGGTCGACGCATCACATTGAATAACAAATTGACAAATTTAACAAATCGATTGAAATTTGGCTGTGCCAGTACAGGGGCTGATGAAAGAGCTTCCTTCAGATTTTCGAAAGCATTAATAGCTTCTGGAGTTAGTTTAAAGGACTTTCCTTTCTTAAGACAATCAGTTAATGGACCAGCCATGTCAGCAAAGTTGCTGATAAAAGAACGATACCAATTCGCCATGCCAACAAATCGGCGAACTTGGCGTGGGCTTTTAGGCAAGGGAGCATTTTTGATTGCTTCTACTTTTTCTGGATCTACCTTAAGGCAGCCATTTCCTATTCGATACCCTAGGTATTTTATTTCCTTTTGACAGAAACTTTTTTTGCCAACGTTAATCGTAAGATTAGCAGCTTTTAAACATTTTGCAACTTCGCTCAGCAACTTTATGTGCGATTTGAAGTCAGAACTACAGACAAGCAGATCATCAAGGTAAATAAAAACGTTCTCTCTAAATTTGGATGGTATTACTTTGTCCATTAATCGACTCATCGTCTGGGGACCATTGCACAGTCCGAAAGGCATAACCTTGAAGTGGTATAATGGTCACCCAGGAACAGCAAAAGCGTTTTTTTCTTTCGAGGACTCAGATAACTTTATTTGAAAGAATTCATCCTTTAAGTCAATACCACTGATGAAATGTGTGTCTTTAAGCCTACTGAGTAAATCATTAATATGTGGCAAAGGGTAGGAATCCTTTTTTGTCAGAGAATTTAATTTTCTTGAGTCGACACAGAGCCTTATCTTTCCCGGCTTGCGAACAAGAACAACCGGACTGCACCACGGTGAGTTCGACTCTTCAATAACACCCATTTCTAAAAGTCGATCGAGCTCTTTAAAAGCTTCCTCTTGTCTTGGTGGAGATAATGGAAAATGTTTAGATTTAACAGGTACTGTATCTCCGGTATCAATGTCATGTTGAAGCAGATTAGTTCAACCAAGACCAAGTTTTTCAAAAGAAGGAAATTCTAAAATAATTTTTTCCAATTCAAGTTTTTGTTCTTGATTCTGCTCATGAAAATTTGAACTTAATAACTCATTGTTTCCAATAGCAGAAATTTTTGGAAATATTTGTGGGGCTAAGGCAAACGCATGGAAAAAATCCACACCAAAATAAGCTTCTTGGGTTAAAGATGGCACGAGATAAAAATCTATGGTTTTTGTAACTTTTTTAAAATAAATTGGAAGCGAACAGTAACCAATTACTTTTTGTTTCGCTCCATCAGCGGTAGAAAGTTCAAAGGTTTTATTTTAACATTGTATTTATTTAAAAATTTAACACAATTTTTCCCTAAAGCTGACACATTCGCACCAGTGTCAAGTAAACCTACTAAATTTTCACCAAAAACTTGTACTTTGGCAAAAGGACGACTATCTTCATTATCACATAATATTGTTGACATCAACAGTTTACGATACTGTTTGCGTTTTTGAAATCTTTGCCTGCACTTTACAATTTTCTTAGAAGGACTGGTTTTTGAAAAAATTCTAGCTTTGACTTGCTCATATCGCAGCTTGCGTTCATGAAGGCTAAGATTTGAAAAATTTGTTTGAACTGAAATGCTTTTAGATGTTGGTTTCAACAGTTGAACATTACATTTTTGTATTGAATTTTCTAAATCAAATGTTCTGTTATTTAATAATGTTGGTTGATTTGAAACTCGGGGTTTGTTGGGAAGAACGAGAGTCCCCGGTAGCCATCTCGCTCTTTTTCTGGTTTCCCTGATGCTGGTTTGGACAGTGAATAGTCAACACACCTTTCTGACCACATTTGTAGCAAAAAATATTCCTTGACTCTTCGGGACAATATATGTATGAATGCCCTAAAGAAGAACAATTCCAGCACTGAATCTTAGAATAATCCATTCTATAAGGACGCCGAGAAACTTGCAAAGCTTCTAATTGAGGATCGCTGTCAGTGTTGTTATCCTCTTCGTTAACAACAGAATCAATCTCATTAACGTGACGGCTTGGATTTGCAAACGGGGTTTGAGATTTATTTTCACGTAAGACATGCTCTCCTTTTCGTGCAATGTCTCTTAGCTCATCTAAACTGTTTGGTTGAGAGTTGAATAGAAGGAACTTGAGGTTAGCATTAAGATTTTTTTCATAATGTTAATTAGCACTGGCTCGGCAATGGGATTTTTAAGTCTCGAATTCATTGCAATTACAGCTGAATGGAAGTCATCGTAAGATTCTTTAAAATGCTGTTTACGTAAAGATATTCTAATAATGACCTCATGGTCACTTTCGAGGATACCAAACTCTTTTTCAAGTGCATATCTAAGGAAGGGATATGTTGCGTTTTTATTTTGCTTGGTAAACAACCAATACCAAGTTTCCGCTTTTCCAGATAGAAATATATGGAAGTTTGCCATGAGATGATCGTACGAACAATGACTACGCTCACAAAGTGTATCTATTTTAAAGAGAAAATCGGACACACTTCCTAACCCATCATAAACCACCTTCCACTCTTGCAGCTTAACACTATTAATCGCAGAGGGATTTGAAATTGAATGTGATTGCGGAAAAGATGAGGCTGCAACAAAAGTAGGAGCAGAGTTAATGTTACGATTTTGATCAGCCATGGTTAGGTTTGCTAGAGTATCTTTTATTGACGATAGCTCTTTATGAAAAGATTCTTGAGTAGTTCGAATAGTTTGCTGTAAAATTGAAACAAGGGATTCAACAGATGCAACATCAGCGTATGACTCTGTAATATTATCGGTTTTATTCTTTTCATTTGGTGGTACATTGTTTGATGAAGAAGCCATGTCTGAACTTAAAGAATTACCTTGAAAATCAGGTAATACAATTTTATTTCTATCAGTGGGGATTTCAGAAATACCTATGGACGTATCGAGAGGACTTACGAATGCTGGTGAAACTATCTCTCTAGGATTTCCTTCTGAATGAAAAATATTAGGTAAGCTTCTGTTTGGGGAAGAATGTACAACTCGAGATTTATTTGACTTAATGTCTGGTGAAGAATTAAGATTTTTTTCTAATGCAGCTTTATTTGCAGGCTTCGAAGGAGTCTTACCACGACCTTTACCCTGTAGTGAGTGGCTTGAATTTGAATGATGCTTATGGCGAGTTTCCATAGCATGTATAACAATTTAAAAAAATAAATAATCGATCTGATTGAGTTGTATATAATTTACAAAAAAAATATATGTGTACTATATGTTTACTTTTAATTCCAAAAAAAAGTAAAGTTATCAAAAATTAAGATAAAAAAATATCGTTTGATCAGACCTGGTCTCAATTAAGATAAGGGAAAATGCAAGCAGATAGTAGCAGTTTGAGCTAAATTATGCAGTTTAAAAAAAATTATAATAACACTTATGTTTACCAGAATATATTCTACTTTATTATGGCAACTGTTTCAAAGTTTCTTTGAACCATGAACAATGACTCACATAAGTAAATGTATCTGTTTGTACAAGATGCAGCTTTATTTGACAAAGACTAAAGACTAATGAATTGTTTAATACGACTATATTTTATCAATATTGTATTTTCACCATATATGATTTGATGCGGTAAATCTAAACTGAAAGCAGACTACAGTAACAAGCAACTTTAATTAAGATGCGTTGTCTTAAGCTTAACTGATTTGGTTTATCGATATGAGAAGTCAATATATGTGGCAGCATAAGAAACAAACTAAGAATTCAATTACTTTGGACTCACAATAATCAGACAACTTCTGGAATTCAAAACATTTTGTACAGAACTGCTCTGCACCACAAAATATAATTTATGAGTTTATAACAATTACAAGCAACTACCTAATTGCACTCCAGTTGAAAGCTTACACCTTCTAATTACTGGGACTTAGAAAAGTTATTGCAATCGTAAGACTTTAAACTCAATTTATGAAAATAAATATAAAGCACACATCAATGTTGGGGAGCTTCGAACACATGTTTGGAAAATAATTTCCAATTGAGATTTCATGTCCTGCTGTTGGGCGCTATTTATGTTACGCGCTCAACGTAGGATATACTTTTACGTTGTCTAGCGTTATGTCGTTGGGCGCCATTTATGTTACGCGTGGTCTATACTTTAAAAAAAAATTCTTAATATTCGGCCTATAGGTATACAGCGGCATGTTGGATGGTCTTCGGCTAGCCTGTCGGAATTGGCGTGGTTCTTATACCTATTATAGCCGCGTAATCATAAAATAAAAACCTCATGCCATAAAATTATTACCAATAAGATCTATTAAAAAAAATTGACACAACTGAAATAACTCACTAATGCACTGTGCTTTCCCAAAGGAGGCGTGACCAGATGGTTCGTCACGCAGATGCACTCTTCCCACCCACTGAAAAATCAGCACACCTGTGGCAATCTTAAACATCCCTACACTAAGGTAAATAACGCATATTAGCATTATCCACGCCTGAGTATAAATTTTATTCAAATATTTACGTGGATAAATCAAATGTTTTCCTTACAACTCGTTTTTTTCCCGTATTTGAATTTTATTTATACCACACACGTACACACATATTTCATACAAGCAAGCAGCAACAGCATCGCACACTTACACACATACTCCGACAAGCAGCCACAGCATCGCACTCTGTTCCTGAGTTTATTTCTTGCATTTGCAGTTCTTATAGTTCTCATTTAGTTATTGTTACAAGAGCAATATATTATGCATGTTTGGCAAAGAAATTAAATTATGTAGGGTGGAGTGACAACTCGGTATTTTCAAGAATATCTTGTACCGGTTGTCATTTACCTGCATAATTTGCTTCTGCCTAAACATGTTTTGCACATTACTTTTTCGTTCTGTAATTTATACTATGTTTGACAGTTGGTGCAATATTAGTGCACCAACTGTCAAAAATAGTATAAATTAGAGAACGAAAAAAGTGAAGCGAGAATAAATTATACAGGCAATGGCATTTGATGAACGCAATATGAAGAAAAGAATACCATAAAACCACAATAACATATTCAATTTAAATATGTTTTTTTTAAATTCAATATTTTTATATAAATTTTCTTTAAATGCGATAGTTTATTTTCAAATAGTAAATATTTGAAAGATATTTTAAAAAAATTCGTGCATAATTTTAATATATTTTTTATTAATTCTGTTTAAATATTTAAATATTTAATTTAATTAAAAAAGTATTCAAATAAATTTTAAATATTTACGTAGTCGATTTATTCAAATGCGTTATTGGTGCAAAAATGACTCGCTTTTTGGATAAATTAAAAAAGTTTTTGGATAAATTTAATATTTTTTTCCCTTAGTGTAGTTATGATGATTGCCCCTAAAGTACTACTGCATATTTTATTTAACCTTTCCTACATTGAATTTCCACTTGCATTTCCCTTAAAGAAAAGTCCTAAAGATTCATTTTTCTTTTAATGTTTATAATAAGAATTCATTTCACAATAACAAATAAGAATAAGTGGACATTGTTTTATATATGATCAAGTTAAATATTTTAGTAGAAAATTAATAAGATAATTATAACAAATCTTGGTTCTCTCAATCTAAACATAATTTTTTTATATTGTGTTTTGTTTTAGCATAATAAAAAAATTACATACTATCAGTTATAGAATAGCAACTAAGTTAAAAGTAAAATAACATTTTGTTGTCTTAATAGAGTGCAAAACTAGTTGTGGCGAGAGCGGAACGATGTGAAAAGAAATACATATAAATGAATCTAAATTTATCATGTTGAAGTTAAACCTAAGCAACAAACTTATTTTTTTTCTGTTTCTATAACATTAATAACTTAAAAAAAAAAAAAAAAATAAATAACTGGCCATTTCAGCCCTTGAAAGGACTTTGACCTAGCTTCTTATGATCAATTGTGTTGTGCGTGTTATTAAGTTTGTACACAATTGACCGAAAAAGGGACCTACATGTTTAACGCCGACTCCGAACGGCGATGAACGTAATGTTCTTATTCTCAAGAAGCTTTACATGGCATTTGATTACTCTCTGAGGTTTGCCATTGTCTGCAGAGAGGTGGCGGCCGTGCAGAAAAATTATTTTAATTCAAATAATTTTCTGTCGCTGCTGGGGTTCGAACCTGGGTCTCCAAAGTTCGTTGACATAGCGGCCACGCACTTTAACCAACTACGCCAGGGTCGCCACACATTAATAACATTAATAACTTACTTGTTTTATTTTCGTTTCTCTTCTCTTCTCCGGAGCAGCAGGCCTGTTGCGGTGGTGAATGCTAATGAATGCTCAAATGTTTAAATAAAATAGGTTTGTTGCCAAGATAAAGAATCATGACAAAAATAATGATTAAATGGTTCCGTTCCAAATTCTCTTTGATTCTGCCAGTAATAAATTAAAGTTGATGTTGAGATAAAATGTTGCAAGGCTCAAAATGTTGCGAGCCGAGACTTCATTTGGTCACTTGATGACAAAAGGAAAACCCCTATGAAAATTTCCGAATTAATTTCATTTCTTTTTCTCTTATTTTTTTAATGTTCTAAGGGAGGGTTTTTCTTTTTTTTTTTCTTACCTTTCGGGGCCTTTCGACAAACTTTGACGGATTAGGAACTGTGCAGTAAATGACTTGCTTTTCCTATTTCCCACGTGCTCCGAAAAGTAAAATATTACGCACAAGATCACTTTAACTTTTGGCGGGTATTCTTTAGCTGATTAATTGTTTTTTTTATTTTAAATTTTATTTAATTTTTATTTTCTTTAAACCATAGGTTAAGAAAAATCACGTTTATTTAAATTAGTTTTTTTTTAAAAATAAATCCCTTTTATTTTTATTAGTTTTATTTTTATAAGTTCTTGACCTTAATCACCTTGATCAGTGTGGCAATTTAGCTAGGTCAACCTGTCTTGTTGGCGTTTGAAATTAAAGAGACCTAGCTTTGCTAAGTTCTGATGAAAGCAACCTCGCTAAAACAAGTTATATTTTAGAGAAAAAAACACGTACACTTTTTTTTTTTTCTTGCACGTAGCTGTATAATACTTTTGCCACGAAATCAAAATAGCTACACCCGACGGAAAAAATTTATCAAAATTTCTTTGTTCTCTAAAAATTTTTTTTTTGTTTTTTTTTTTTTTAAACATCTTATTCAGCAAAAAAAGTTCTTCATAGAATTATATTAAAACATAATGCTGAATTGGTATATAGGAGATACAAGCATTGTATTAAAATTTAAAGTTTAGCTATTATGGTTTTCTTCCTTTCCTCTTTAAAGTTTAAATAAGATAAAAAAAAAACACAATAATATCGACTATAATGAAGTTAATGAATGGCACAAAATATGAAGATTTTTTTGTTTTTACAAAGCAAGTTGTTTAATTTTTTCCTTTTAGTGTGAGAGAATTTTTGTTTTCTGATCACTTAAAACCAAATATATTTAAGGCATGGCAACAGCTCTAAGATTTTTTTTTACTTAGCTCGTTTGTACATGAGTATATGCCAAGAGGTAACAGTATATAAAAATAAAAAAAACTTTACTTGTTATTGTGCAATGAACAACTAGCAACCTACTTAATATTCAGGGGTGGCCATCTGTGTCAAATGCTTGAGCCATTTCTGAGGTGCCAGGAGTGTCCATTACCACAGTCAATTATTGGACTTAAAATTCGTAACAGCCTTTTTCAATAAAAAGTAGCGGAAGCTTGCCTTTTTCTGAAATTGCCCCCCATACCATAACGGATGATACGTTTTGATACCGATCAACAGCTTTTATGTAAGTAGGAATATCAGCCATACTTGCTGCATACACGCGATCATTTTGAGCGTTATGACTGTCTTGTAAAAAAAATAATTTTTCATCTGAAAAAATTATTTCGCAGCTTGCGTGTCGCCGAAGAAGCTGATCACTTCTTTTCATTCTCATTTTTTTTTTACGCTCTGTAAGACCGTGAATTCGCTTTTTTTAAAGCACTCAGCTTTAAATTTTTTGACGTAGAAAACGTCATTCTCGGAGGTAAGTAGGGTGGTTGATAGTGATCAGGTGTCGGTATTTATATAACTTTTCGAGCCTTGGGCGGGCCTAAAGTACTGATCGTACAATGATGATGTTAGCACTTGTTGGTCTGCTTGATCCTCAATGCGACAAAAATTCATGTTAGAACTCTCTAACTTATATAAATTTTACACAATTACATACAATATAAAGCCATCATTTGATGTTTTTGTTTGCTAAAACTTGCTACCTATTTATCGACAGTTTCCGGTTTTATCGACAAAACCATAATATTTGTATCGGAGCCCCCTAAGGAGTGGTCGGAGGGAATAGGTGTCAAAGGCAAAAATGTTCCTTTTGCAAAAGTAATGGGGGTCGGTTATACATATTAACCCTCTCCGGCACTCTCTTAAAGGTCATATGCTCAGGTATATGGAATAAATAAACAAAAACCATAAAATTTCTATGGGAGCCCCCCTAAGGAGTGGTCGGAGGAAAAGGTGTTAAAGGCAAAAATGTTCCTTTTGCAAAAGTAATGGGGGTCGGTGATACATATTAACCCTTTCCGGCACAAACACAATAAAATTCGTATGGGAGCCCCCCTAAGGAGTGGTCGGAGGGAATAGGTGTCAAAGGCAAAAATGTTCCTTTTGCAAAAATAATGGGAGTCAGTGATATTAACCCTTTCCGGCACTTTTTTAAAGGTCATATGCTCAGGTGTATGGAATAAATAAACAAAAACCATAAAATTTGTATGGGAGCCCCCCTAAGGAGTGGTCGAAGGGAATAGGTGTCAAAGGAAAAAATGCTCCTTTTGCAAAAGTAATCGGGGTCGGTGATACATATTAACCCTTTCCGGCACAAAAACCATAAAATTTGTATGGGAGCCCCCCTAAGGAGTGATCGGAGGGAAAAGGTTTCAAAGGCAAAAATGTTGCTTTTGCAAAAGTAATGGGGGTCGGTCATATATATATTAACCCTCTCCGGCACTCTCTTGAAGGTCATATGCTCAGATGTATGGAATAAATAAACAAAAACCATGGGGGTCGGTCATACATATTAACCCTCTCCGGCACTCTCTTAAAGGTCATATGCTCAGGTGTATGGAATAAATAAACAAAAACCATAAAATTTGTATGGGAGCCCCTCGAAGGAGTGGTCGGAGGAAATAGGTGTTAAAGGCAAAAATGTTCCTTTTGCATAAGTAATGGGGATCGGTCATACATATTAACCATCTCCGGCACTCTCTTAAAGGTCATATGCTCAGGTGCATGGAATAAATAAACAAAAACCATAAAATTTGTATGGGAGCCCCCCTAAGGAGTGGTCGGAGGGAATAGGTGTCAAAGGAAAAAATGCTCCTTTTGCAAAAGTAATGGGGGTCGGTCATATATATTAACTCTCTCCGGCACTCTCTTGAAGGTCATATGCTCAGGTGTATGGAATAAATAAACAAAAACCATAAAATTTGTATGGGAGCCCCCCTAAGGAGTGGTCGGAGGGAATAGGTGTCAAAGGAAGAAATGCTCCTTTTGCAAAAGTAATGGGGGTCAGAGATACATATTAACCCTTTCCGGCACAAAAACCATAAAATTTGTATGGGAGCCCCCCTAAGGAGTGATCGGCGGGAAAAGGTATCAAAGGCAAATATGTTCCTTTTGCAAAAGTAATGGGGGTCGGTCATATATATTAACTCTCTCCGGCACTCTCTTGAAGGTCATATGCTCAGGTGTATGGAATAAATATACAAAAACCATAAAATTTGTATGGGAGCCCCTCTAAGGAGTGGTCGGAGAGAATAGGTGTCAAAGGCAAAAATGTTCCTTTTGCAAAAATAATGGAGGTCGGTAATACATATTAACCCTCTCCGGCACTCTCTTAAAGGTCATATGCTCAGGTGTATGGCATAAATATACAAAAACCATAAAATTTGTATAGGAGCCCCCCTAAGGAGTGGTCCGAAGGAATAGGTGTCAAAAGCAAAAATGTTCCTTTTGCAAAAGTAATGGGGGTCGGTCATACATATTAACCCTCTCCGGCACTCTTTTAAAGGTCATATGCCCAGGTATTTGGAATAAATATTTTGCTAAATAGTTTTTAAAAAAGATGTCATCAAAAGCGAATTGAATAATTCTACGTCTTGTGTTACGACATAGTCGAAACTACTGTATCTTTTTTTAATAACGTTTTGTATAGTTTTGTGGCACACACCCATGTCTCTGGCGATCTTTCTTGCTGAAACAGCACAATTTCGACGTATTCGTTCGCGCACTTTCTTCACCATTTCTGGTTTTCTAACAGTAATTTTGCAACCAGGCTTTTTCGCAATTTTAGAGCTTCCACTTTTCTTAAATCTCTCGATAGTACGAGACACAAACATTTTGTTGACATTAAGATTTTTTTAATAATTTAACTATCTCACTAGGTTTTGCACCCTTCAAATGAAGTTTAACTACAAGTTTTCGTTTAGCGTTCATCCTTCCTCAAGTTTTCGCACTGAATGAAATCGTTTACTATCTAGTGCAATAATAACGGTATTGATACAACAAATAAACCAAAAGCAATAGAGAGTGCCTATTCTTGCTGCGATCAGTACAGCAGCGCTTTGAAAAACGGTAACAGTTACTCGTCGCCACGCTGTATAATCCTTGTTTTTAATTTTGTTATATTTGTCAATTAAGCCTTCTATTATCATTTTCGGGAATTAATTTTTTCGCAATAGTCCTGATTTTAATGATATTGTCACGATGAAATTCCTTATTACTAATGTCCAGAACTTTGTTTATAAAGTTGTAAGCAGTATTTATAATTACTCGTTTGGGGTGTTTAGAGTAAAAATTAATGAGACGTCCGGAGGCCATAGATTTTTTAAACCAATCGATTATTAATTTGTTGTCTTTTCTTATTATGAGTGTGTCCAGGTAGGTTAATTGTCCATTATTTTCTTCCTCCTTGGTGAATTTAATATTTTTTTGTGAAATTTGTTGAGTGCATCTAGAGTTATTTGTATTTGTCTGCTTTCACTATTGCAAATAGATCATGGACATATTTAGTCATAAGTCTGGGTTTCATCTCAAGTGTTTCCAGTGTCTTGTCTAATAACTCCTCCATAATTATATCGGCTATCACTGGCGACGCTGGTGATCCCATAGGCATTCCTCTTAATTGTTGGTAAATCTTGTCCTTTAGTTTAAAATAGCTGCTGTCCTGTATACAGAATTTGATCATGTCCATAAACTTCCCTTTCGTTACTTTTGTGTGTTTGCTGATTTCTGTCCATTTTTGATCTATTATTTTAATCGCCAAATCTGTTGAAATGCTGGGAAATAGTGATATAACTTCAAATGATATTATAGTTTCATCGTCATATATATGTGTGTTGTTAATTTTGTTTTTGAACTTTATTGCAGTCGTTATGTTAAGTGTGAATTTCGTGTTATATTCTTAAAAATTTGGGTTAGGTATTTAGTATAGCACTGAATTGTTCGTTCTATTTATTTATATTTTATTTTTCTTCTTTAGTGCTCCGAAGCTTCTCCTAAGCATATAGTAGCAGGATCAGTTGTACTTCTTCTTCTTCTTTTCCTCGCTTCACACAAAAAAAGCTCAGAAATGAGTGCTCTTTGAGCACTTTTCTTGGAAGCACTCCGATTTCGGCCCGTTGGGTAGCCACTTTATGTTCGTTTTTGTATTGTGTAGTTAGATTTATTTCAGGGCGGGGCATTCTAACTCAGTCACATTTTATTTTGTCTTGTAAGTATTGGTGTACTCTTGAATCTCACACACTGAGCATAATAGTTGTCACAATTATCAAGATTTGTAAGTTTCAATTTTTTATTCTGTTTTTTATATTTAGTCGTCGGTTATGTTCATTATTTCTTCTATAAAATTAATTGATAGAAGTTATATGAATGAATAATGTAAAGAATCGTAATAGGTAATATGAATGCTTTATATGAAACCTTAATATATACGAAAAGTTTTTTTAATATTTTTAAATCTTATTATATACGTATAAATAAAGTTAATATGTAAGTAAATAAAATAACTAAGTAATCAAAAAATTATGTAAATTAATATGAAACCTTATTACAATGTAAATTAATATGAAAATTTTACGAAATAAAAAAAAAATATATATATATATAATATTTAATTAAGTATTAATAAGCAATCAATCTGTTCAAGCAGAACATATTTCGGCCGCTGCTGTTTAGCCAGCTAAACGCAGAACGCCGACATCAACACGCGCAAGATGTTTAAGCAACAAATAGTTCGGCCAGCTAAAAGCAGAACGTCGACATCAACACGCGCAAGCTCAAATTTCGCTTGCACTCAATATGCGCGCTTTCAGTGCAAGGCCAAGCAATGCCTTGGAATGCAGGTGCAAGCGCTGGGAAAATAATTTCACGAAATATGCTTCTTCATCAATAACCATTCAAATAAAATAAATCAAAATAAACTTATTGTGAGAAATATTTTTATATACTCACACATGTAACTTCACCTTATGTATAGAATATTTTTAAGTTACTCATACATATCCATAAGTTCAATTTATGTAAATATATTTGATATAAATAGGAGCAATTAGCTCATTAGTTTTTTTAAGATTTGTCAAATAAAGACCTTAAGCTTCCCCCACCAGTGGTAAGAAGCTAAAAGGAAAAATCTTCGTTTTACTTAAAGAAGTAAATCAACATTGGTGACCCCGACGAAAGTCAAATTTTTTTTACAATCAGTAAAAATATAAGGCGTTGATTAGGCCATAACATAATCACAAATCCTTTTTCAAAATCAGTGAAAACATAAGGCGTTGATTAGGCCATAACATAATCACAAATCCTTTTTCAAAATCAGTGAAAACATAAGGCGTTGATTAGGCCATAACATAATCACAAATCCTTTTTCAAAATCATTGAAAACATAAGGCGTTGATTAGGCCATAACATAATCACAAATCCTTTTTCAAATCAGTGAACACATAAGGCGTTGATTAGGCCATAACATAATCACAAATCCTTTTTTCAAAATCAGTGAAAACATAAGGCGTTGACTAGGCCACAACATAGTCAAAAAATTGTTTTTGATACAATCAGTGTCAAATAAGACATTGACTGGGCCATAACAAAGTCCAAGTGTAAACATAAGTGCACAAATATATAAAAATTATTCCGCAACTTCAACTTGAACTTCAAACATGAGCATAACAGAGCTTGTAAATAACCAATCTGATATTGGCAAGGAGATTGAGCGGCAATACGACAACTTCAAAAAAGCAAACAAGCTAAGGAAGGAGAAACCTTCTTATGGCAAGGGGTGTTACAATGCCCTTTCAGAACTATGGGATGAATTCGAAGAGAACCACAAAACATTGGAAAGAATCATCCCAGAAGAGAAACGCAAGGACCACACCTATTTCTCTAACAATTTTTTTACACAAGTCAAAATTGTTAGAGATAAATACCTCACAAAAATGCAAGAAATTTACAAAGTGCCGGCAGAAAAATTAGAGTTTATTGATGACAAACCGGAACTAACAAGAGTTCCGGGCTTAGTTCGCCTTCAAAAAATTGCAGTTAAACAATTAAAGTTAACACTGGAAAAAATTAACTCCGCATTGCTAGAAGCACCAACAGAAGATTTTGCCAGAGTAATGCTGGAAGTTATAGCCACACAATGGGCAGCCTTTTCCAAACGCCGTGATACCATTTGCTTGGATGCCGATGACAACGAGTTAGAAGCCTACAATTTCGACACATTCATCGAATTAGAAGACTCCATTCAAAAGGCAACAATCGACTTACATCATGTTATTAGAGAAAACACCCAAAACTACAAAAGCATAAACGCAGGGGCCCAAGGCGTAAATCTCCCAAAAATAGAGATACCCAAATTCGGTGGCTCATATATTGAATGGCAGTCTTTTCATGATCTATTTTGTCAAATGATTCAAGAAACAAGTCTTGGAAATGTTCAAAAATTGTGGTACTTAAAAGGCGCACTAACTGGCGAAGCAGCAAAAATGATTTCACACATATCCTTGTCTAGTGATAACTATATTATGGCCTGGAACACCATAAAGGCTAGATATTCAAACCATCGCTTGATCATGACTGGATTCTTAGATAAGCTGTTCAACCTGCCAACCATTCGTGATGACTCTTCGGCTGACCTTAGATCTCTTTATGACAACACTAATAAATATCTTCTGAGCATTGAAGCTATGAAAATAGATATTAAGGGCTGGGATCCTCTTCTAGTTTACATGATAATCAAAAAACTAGACAAAACAACTCATTCATTGTTCGAGCAGTCTCTTGCAATTCCACGAGAGTTTCCTAAGCTAAAAAATCTTCTCAAATTTATTGAAAAAAGGTCTCAGGCGTTAGAACTCTTAACCAATAAACCGATTTCAGAAGGCAAGAAAAGAGTAACATCATTAATGACAAAGGGTTCTTGTCCCTTGTGCAACAAAGCCCATGCCTTATATGCATGTGAAAGGCTTTTAAAGATGTCACCAAAAACTAGATTCATCGAGGTCAAAAAATTAAGACTATGTATAAATTGTCTTACATCAGATCACACATCCGTGGTCGAATGCAGTTCGAGAGGGTGCACTCAATGTGGCAAAAAACACAACACGTTGTTGCATTTCGAGCAAAATATCAAGAACGAAGCAGCAACAACCAATTCGAGACTTCCAAAATCAATGCTGGCATCAACATCGGAGATACAAGAACACCAAATTGCAGCTGCTATTGCACATTCAACCAATGCATCGTTAGCAGCATCATCAAGAGGCTCATACGTCTTCCTGGCAACAACAATAGTCAAGGTCAAAAACAGCAGTGGCAACTTCATCAACTGTAAGGCAATCCTGGATTCCGGAAGCCAGTTAAACCTTATTACAACACGTTTAGCCAACAAGCTCGCGCTTAAAACAACAAAACACTCTCTCAATATAACCGGCATTGGAAACAACACATCAAGCTCAGGAAAACGCACTAATTTTGTCATCGCATCAACTAATTCTGGTTTCACTGCAAATATTGAAGGTTACGTTATTGACCAAATAACCAACAATCAACCAAGCAGTAGCATCGACATAAGCAAATGGAACATTCCGAAAAATATCAAATTAGCAGATCCGACGTTCCATCAATCTTCTAAAATAGATCTTCTAATCGGAGCTGAACTTTATTCGTCGTTAATGTCAATTGGTCAAATAAAAATTAACAAAAATTTGCCCACGTTACAAAATACTGTATTTGGTTGGGTAATAATTGGTAAAACTACTGCAAGGGATCCTGATCAAGCTTTCTGCGGCATTGGACGTGAGGACGACGATCTAAATAAACAAGTTTCCCGTTTTTGGGAATTGGAAGAAGTCCAAACTGAAACGAAACTTTTAACGGAAGAGGAAGAAACTTGTGAGCAAATTTTCAAAAACACTACAACTCGTGATTACGACGGGCGCTACGTGGTTCAGTTGCCATTAAAATTGGATCCAAGAACACTTGGAAATTCAGGCAGCATGGCCATTCAGCGCTTTAGGTCATTGGAAGCTCGATTCAAAAAAAGTCCAGAGTTAAAAGAAGCATATGCAGCGTTCATCAACGAGTATGAAAATCTTGGACACATGGAAGAGATTGAATACAAGGACATAAAAGAAAGACAATCCTCACTGTGTGCTCAAGCCTGAGAGTTCAACTACAAAATTGAGGGTCGTATTTGATGCATCAGCAAAAACATCAAATAACATCTCTCTAAACGATATTCTACTTGGAGGACCTGCCATTCAAGATGAACTGTTCTCAATTCTACTACGATTCAGGCAACATCCATACGCAATGACCGCGGACATTGCAAAAATGTACAGGCAATTTCTGGTTACTGAAAATGACTCTCATCTACAAATAATTATTTGGAGAGAGTCCGAAGGTCATCCATTCAAGTTTTATCGGCTCAAAACTGTTACATATGGCACCAAGAGCGCCGCATATTTAGCAACCAGATGCCTTAAGCAATTAGCAGAAGACGAATGTGCAACTTTTCCATTAGCTGCTGCAGTAACTCTTAAGGATTTTTACGTTGATGACTTCATGAGCTCCTTTAAAACCTTAAATGAAGCACTGAATACACAAACCGAATTAACCCAAATGATGCAACGAGGAGGATTGCAGCTTCGGAAGTGGTGCTCAAATCACAAGGAGCTACTACAAAATATAAAACCAGACGAGCGCGGAATTAATCTTAATATTCCAACAGACAATGGGCAGTTCACTAAAACTCTTGGATTAATTTGGCATCCACAATCGGACATATTCTTCATAAAATCAACATGGCCTCCACCAAAAAGGTTCACAAAACGTTCAATTTTAGCAGACATTTCACAGCTCTTCGACCCACTTGGTTTTGTAAATCCAGTGATTGTGGTGGGAAAAATATTCCTACAAGAACTTTGGGACATGAAACTGGATTGGGATGCAGCTCTACCCCAAGAAGCTTATTCAAGATGGCTCGAGTTCAGGAACCAACTTCCCAAGCTGGCCAAATTAAGCTTACCAAGACAAGTGCTCGTGTCTGATGCCGTTTTAATACAACTGCACGGATTCTCAGACGCTAGTGAAAAGGCTTATGGAGCCTGCATCTACTTGAGGTCTGAGGATTGTGAAGGAAAAATTGCATCACATTTACTATGCGCAAAGTCTAGAGTAGCCCCAAGGAAAAATCTGTCTATAGCCAGATTAGAGCTTTGTGCAGCAAAGCTTCTCGTACAACTTATCAAAAAGGTTCAAAGGGCATTAACAATCACAATCGATGAAATTGTTTGTTGGACAGATTCGACCATAGTCTTATCATGGATTGCATCGCCATCCTCCAACATGAATACCTTCGTGGCAAATAGAGTAGCAAGCATTCAACGCTCTACAACAGCAAGACAATGGAAACACATAGCTGGAGACAACAATCCAGCTGACGTACTTTCCAGAGGACTTCTTCCAGAACAAATTTTGAAGTCCCATTTATGGTTTTACGGACCCACATTCTTTGAGTCTAATGAAAGAGATTGGCCCATTCAACCAACTATCGTCCAAAACTGGTCTGAAGAACGAAGAAGGCAGAAAACAATACTGACAACCACAGAAAATCCTGCAACCATCGAACGGATTAACTCTCACAATAAATTCAGACGTTTGCAACGAGTTGTCGCCTTCATGCAGAGATTCATCAGCAATTGCCGGAAGAAAAAACTAAATAGGATCACATCCAAACATCCAACTACCGAAGAACTCGAAGATGCATTAGCAATAATTGTCAAACATATTCAACGACAAGCTTTTCCATCAGAATTGAATAATCTCAGCAAGGGCAAGGCAGTTACAAATACTAGTCCATTAGCATCATTCACCCCGTACATCAAAGATGGAATTATAAGAGTAGGAGGAAGATTGCAAATGTCAAGACTTCCATTTAACGCACAGCATCAAATCTTACTTCCTCACTCAAATGCCATCGTAGCCTTACTCGCCAAACAATATCATGAGGACAGGCTACACATAGGTCAAATGGCCTTATTAGCAGCATTAAGGGAAAAATTTTGGATATTGAGAGCAAATGATGTAACAAAATCAGTTTGCAAGAATTGTCGAAGATGTTTCATGGCACGACCCTCTGGAATCTCTCAGCTCATGGGAAATTTACCTGCAGAACGGGTGCAGCCATCAAAACCATTTGCAAATGTAGGCATTGACTACTGTGGACCATTCCAAATACACTACAGTATTCGGGGAAAGCGTCCCACAAAGGCCTACATTGCGGTGTTCATTTGCCTATCAACAAAATGCATTCACTTGGAAATAGTCTCCGACCTCACTACAGCAACTGTCCCTCAACGCTCTTAAAAGATTTTCTTCTCGCAGAGGCCTTCCAGCAAAAATATTTAGCGACAATGCCACAAATTTCAAGGGAGCGCAATCATGTTTGCAAGAATTGCATGTTCTACTCAAGGACGATAACAACGAAATTGAGAAGTACGCGATGGAAAGGTCTATTAAATGGATCAACATCCCAGCACGCTCACCTCACGTTGGAGGACTGTGGGAAGCAGCGGTAAAGTCACTCAAATACCACCTGAAGAGAGCAGTCGACGCCAACAATTTAACATACGAACAATTGCTAACAGTAGTAGTGGAAATTGAAGACATTTTAAATTCGAGGCCTTTAACACCAATGTCATCCAGTCCGGATGATCTAAGAGCGCTCTCTCCAAATAGCTTCCTCGGACTTGAACCAGCAACTGGATATACATCTCGGCCTCCTGGTGAAGGTTTGCTCTCACAATGGAAAAACCTAAATAATATAATTCAAGAGTTTTGGGAGCGATGGTCCAAGGAATATCTTCAAACCTTACAAGCAAGGACTAAATGGACGAAAAAATCAGGAAATATCTCTGAGGGAATATTGGTACTGCTAAAGGATAACTTACCTCCTCGGCAATGGCAAATGGGGAGAGTTGTCAAAACCAACGTGGGAAGCGACGGCTTGGTACGATCCGTAGATCTTAAGGTTAGATCCGGTACCACCAGCAGATCAATTCATCAAATCTGTCCACTGCCGGAAGATTGCCAACCAATTACTCCACCTGATTTACCAATCTCATCATCCAACGAAAAGAAACTATCGCAGACACCACGACAACCAGTTGCACTATGCACAACGCATCAGCCCGTCCAGTCACCCAAACAGCCAAAAACACGCAAACGCTCATCAAACAGGGCTGAAAATTCCCAAGGCGCGAAAAAGACGAGAACTATCAGGCAGCGGGATCATCAACCTTGCTCCAGGATGTATTATCCGCCACCGGACAATGACGATCAAGGCACCAAGCAACCTTGAAACTTCTTCAAACAAGACCATCACCATATCCAGCAATTTAACGGCAATGATGTCGAAGCAACCACAAATACAGCCTCACAACATCTCACCTCACTCTTTATCAGAATTCGATACACAAAACATCAGGGAAAATAAAATTTTATTGAATATGGGATTGAACGAGCACACTTCATATGAAACCTATCACCATATTCATCACTACATTTCAGTATATCTCATCATAGCCGCCGTTATCCTTATATCACTATACATTTATCGACGCAACAAATTCACCTTAAGAAGTCTTGAACTGCCCCTCGACACCCTTAGGAGGGGGGAAGATGTTCAAGCAGAACATATTTCGGCCGCTGCTGCTTAGCCAGCTAAACGCAGAACGCCGACATCAACACGCGCAAGATGTTTAAGCAACAAATAGTTCGGCCAGCTAAAAGCAGAACGTCGACATCAACACGCGCAAGCTCAAATTTCGCTTGCACTCAATATGCGCGCTTTCAGTGCAAGGCCAAGCAATGCCTTGGAATGCAGGTGCAAGCGCTGGGAAAATAATTTCACGAAATATGCTTCTTCATCAATAACCATTCAAATAAAATAAATCAAAATAAACTTATTGTGAGAAATATTTTTATATACTCACACATGTAACTTCACCTTATGTATAGAATATTTTTAAGTTACTCATACATATCCATTAAGTTCAATTTATGTAAATATATTTGATATAAATAGGAGCAATTAGCTCATTAGTTTTTAAGATTTGTCAAATAAAGACCTTAGCTTCCCCCACCAGTGGTAAGAAGCTAAAAGGAAAAATCTTCGTTTTACTAAAAGAAGTAAATCAACACAATCAATAAAATAACGTGTTACGTTTTTCTGGTGTCGCTGCGAGAATTATGTAAGCGAGAACTCAGGGTCGGCTGACTCAATGGTGATGGGTCGTGAGCAAAAAAAAAAAATATTGATTTAAGTTAATTATGGGCGCCACGCGATATCCTGAGATCCGCACCTAATGTAAAAACTATCGCGAATTTCCACTTAGGTTGCAGCTCCTTTTTAGTTAAACAAGAACAAAAGTACTTAGCTTCTTACAATTTCCTTTATTTAACACAATTTTATTTCACTTATTTATTTTAGTAATAGTATTACCCTTAAATTAAAAAAAAAATCTACTTGAGTCCCTTTTCCCCAATGTGCCACAACCGGTTGTTTCCCCTGGGTTTACAATTATTATGACTCAGATTTATTTATTTAATTCCCCTCTGAATGAATACCCCTCTTTACTTTAAATCTCCAAAATACTTAATAAAATAATAATACTATCATCAACACTTCCAAAATATAAAGTATCTTTTCCTTAATGTTATATCGATTTCCAGCAAACAGTAGGACGAAATCGTACAAACCAATTTAAAAACAAAGTCTTATCAATATGTTTCTTTCTTTTTTTTTTTTTTTTGTTCTTGTTATAAAACCAAAAATTAGACAACCAACGTAAAACCACCGTGGTTGCTTTGCGATTGAAAATACTACATATAGCAAAAATTTAACATAGAAAATGTGGTACTCGCCGCGCCCAGGGATTGAACCGCGGCTGTAGGACTACTGGGCAAATCCGCTCATGCTGCGCCAATCTCTCGGATTAATTAATTTAGCTTAAAGAGCTTTGAGACACGACCGTTTCTGGTATAGTAGAATGGGTGGCACGATTATGTATATAACAGCTAAGCCGCCATAAAAAAAAAACCTCAGGATCTGCTGTTCTAAAGAAACAATTTCACTATAGCCAGCTGATCCTTAAAAAAAATGCATAATTAGTTACCAGTTCTCCTTTCCAGTTTAATATTTATTTGCTTCGTTATTAGCGTAAGGTTTCCTTTGGCTTATTCAAAAACAAAACTCGCCCGAATTTCCTTTTTCCTTCCTATGAGTAGTTGCAAATATTCCTTCAGTTTTCTGTTCTATGTTTAAGTTAATATCCTTACTACTTCACCTTATGTTAAATTAATTCACTTCCAAACTTTTCAAAACTCCTTAAAAAAAACTTGACACTGAACTTTTTGATTTTTCTTCTTTTTTTTTTCGATGGCCTTTATGACTTCTTTTCTTTCCAATAATCTATCACCGAATGATCATTTCGTTTAGGCGAAACTATATCTAAGGCTAATCGCCTGATGGTCATGCGGTACTTATGTTCCTATTTTATGGTATTTATTTTAGTTATTTCCTTAAGAAATAGGAATTTATTTTATTATATATATTAGGTTTGATATTTATATTATGTATAGTAAGAATATTATATTATAGACCCATTTTATTCCCGTTTTTCTCTATTGATGTTAATTTCTATAGTATTAAGTTTTTATTTTTTTTTTTTCTTTAATTTTGTGTTTTATATACTTTAGTTTATTTATATTAAGCATTTAATTTCTTAAGTTAAGTAAAACAGAAAAAAATAACCTGCCGAAAAAATTCCTCGCGGCCGGGGTTCGAACCCACGTCCACCGGGTACAAGGCGAGCGCCTTACCCAATGAGCTAACCAGGCTATATAAAAAATAATCGATTATCGGTGGTGGGCATCTACGAATAGCAAAAATATCTACACCTATTTATTTATGATATCTGCTATAAATAAACAATACGGACCATGAAAACTTCTCACTAACCAAATCAAATTGTAACACGCCCCCCTCACTTCCAGAAGTTTTCACTCAGAAATTTTTTTTTTTTTTTCTTAAACGTCTTCTTGCGAGTGATAAATTTTTAGATCTTTTACATTCCAAACTCCAGAAAACTTCCCTTCGAGGTTTTCTAATTCATAGGTCCACGCGGAAACCTTTTTTCTAACTCTAAAAGGACCAATAAAAGTGGGAGCTAATTTAGCCGAATAAAATTTTGACGCATCCGATAATACGTGATTCTTTCGAAGAACCAAATCATTAGGATAATACCGCGCGTCTCGGTGCCGAAGATTATATTGTTGGCTAGATTTATTGGCAGCCTGTCGAAGCCTATTCACTCACATCGTTCACCACTGTACCTAGCGTTTTAAACCACTTGCACTCTACATTGTCTCTATCCACTATAAAACCTGCGGGTGGTATTGCGGTGCTATTCTGTTTAATTGCCATATCTCGCCCAAACAATGAAAAGTAGGGTGTGGTTTTCAGAACTTCGTGAGTGGAGGTACGGATGGCACAAGCTACTTTAGGCAACAGTATATCCCAGGTTCTATGGTTGTCTGCCACATACGCCCTTAGCTTGGTTTTAAGCGTTTGATTAAAACGTTCGGCCGGATTTGCCTGAGGATGATAAAATGCCGTGAAATTCACCGTTATGCCGTAATTTTTAGCTACGGACATAAATTCCTTGCTACGAAATTGTACTCCATTGTCGCATACTATCCATTTAGGAACTCCAAACACCAAAAATACCTGTTCTTCGAGAATTGTTGTGACATTCTTGGCAGTAGCCGTTCGCAGGGGAAAGAAAAGTGGAAATTTCGTAAAATAATCCACCACCGTCAAAATATAAGTGTAACCTCTTGAAGAGCGGGGAAGTGGCCCTATTAAGTCGGTACTTAGAAGCTGCCAAGGTTCAGTAACATTAGTTCGCGAGACCATAAAACCAGCCTTCGGTTGCAATTGCGGTTTTGTCGTTTGGCATATGTGACACTGTCTGACGTACTGAGCTACACTCTTTTTCATGTCTGGCCAGAAATACACCTGTGCAATCTTGTCGAAGGTTTTTTGCACACCACCATGGCCTCCCAGCACATCATCATGGAATTCTTTTAAAATCTTACGTTGTTTTTCAGCTGGTATCACCTCCTTCCACCTATCCTCTTCGCTCTCATATGGTTTTCTCAGAACATATTTGAACATAGAGTTATTCTCTACCCTCCACCCGGGAAACTTATCTGGATTTTTCCTTATCTCGTTAACTTGCTTATTATACCCCTCATCTTCACTATGGTCCACCACTGGACACACCTCGGGTACTGCCCTCGATAGCGCATCAGGCACAAGGTGTTCTTTTCCTTTCCTATGAAGAATATCGAATTGAAATTGTTGCAGACGAACTGCCCACCTGGCCAACCTACCCTGTGGATCTTTCAATTTATGTAACCATAAAAGAAAATGATGATCGGTGACCACCGTAAAGTGACTACCTTCTAAATAAGGCCTTAATTTTTCCACTGACCATATGACCGCTCTTTCGGTTGGAGAAAAATTGTTCTCTGTTTTTGATAATGTTCGACTCAAGTAACATATAACTTTTTCCTCATCATTTTCTTTTTGCGTAAGAACAGAACCAATCCCATATCCCGATGCATCCGTATGCAAAACAAATGGCAAGGAAAAGTCCGGACATGTCAAAATAGGAGCCTGAATAAGCTTTTCTTTTAAGACCCCAAAAGCCTGTTCACATTCCTCTGTCCAAATAAAACGCCGCTTTTTCTTAGTAAGCGCAGTTATCGGAGATATTAAATCGGAAAATTTTGGAATAAACTTCCTATACCAGGATAGCATTCCACAAAATCGCCTCACCGCGGTAACTGAAGATGGTCTCGGATATTCTACTATGCTTTTAACCTTATCCGGGTCTACATGAAGTCCGAGTTTATTTACTACAAAACCTAGATATTTAAGCTCGCTGCGACAAAACTCACATTTCTCTCTGTTTAAAATCAAATCAGCTTTTCTTAGTCGCAAAAGAACTTCCTGTAAGATTCCTAAATGCTTTTCGAAAGTATCCGTGACGATAATAATATCGTCTAAGTACACAAATACGTTTGGTTCCAATTCGGGTCCCAACACCTTATCCATAAAACGCTGAAAAGTAGCCGGGCTATTAGATAATCCCATTGGAAGTCTTTTGAATTGAAATAACCCCTTTCCAGGAATCGTAAACGCCGTATACTGTCTAGAACGTTCTGCCCATGGTATTTGAAAATACGCGGAACGAATATCCAGCGACGTCAGATATTTGGCATTTCGCAGCTTGTCGAGTATAGACGAGATATATGGAATGGGATAGGAATCCCTTTGCGTTACCTTATTTAATTTCCGGAAGTCTACTACGAAACGATAGGACCCATCCTTTTTCTTAATGATCAGAATCGGTGAAGACCAGGAACTGGTTGATGGCTCAATTACTCCATCCACTAACATTTCATCTACGGCCTCGTTAATGTGACTCTGCACGATAGGAGAAACTGGGTAGTAGCGCTGTTTGATCGGGTTAGAATCGGTTTCGATTTCATGCTCAATCAGCGTTGTACAGCCTAACTTCTTCTGAATACCACTAAAAGCATTTTCTACCATGCTGTCTAAAATAGATTTCTGCTCGATCGTCAAATGACTTTTATCTTCTAAAGAACAAATATCAGGGGAGAAATCCCACACTCGACTATTTAAGTCCATTCGTATTTTAAATTTTTCCCAAAAATCGGTTCCCAATATTACGGTATGCGGCAGTCCGGGGATGACTAGAAGTTCGAAAAGGTATACTACTTCTTCCACAGCTACGGGTACCTGTATTGCCCCTAACACCTCTACCTTGTTACCATTTGCTACAGTAATAAATTGTACCGAAGGAATGACCCGTAAGTGACAATCTTTAAGAAGGTCCCATCCTAGACCTCCGACTATCGACCGCATAGCTCCCGAGTCCAACAACCCCAGTAAAGTAATCCCATAGATTTTAATTGGTAAATAAGGCCTACTATCATTCTCCCTTGCTGCTAAAATATAGTCACTAAAAACAGATTGGTTATTTTCTAAAATTTTTGATTTCATAGCGGACACCTTACTAAGCGTACTCAATAATCCGCCCTTTATTGAGCCGGCCTGGCGTTTCCCTGGGGATTGCAACGCTGGCAATTGCGGCGTATGACACCTTCCGCGTTACAGCCATAACACCTAACTGACTGAGGACACTGGCTGGCCACATGACCTATGCGCCGACAGCGAAAACACTGAATGCTGCTTACTGCTTCAACTAAGGGTGCATCTCGATTTAAAAAATTCTGGCAATCAACATAGGACAAATCTGGTTCTAAAAGTGATGCATGCTTTCGAGAAGGAGGTGGATGATAACTTTCCACCTGATATCGCGCAGATTCTAACTTTCTTCCCACGCTTACTAATTGCTGAAGGGAGCAAATTTCTACTAAAGCCAATTGGGTAGAATAAAATGGAGCCAAATTCCGTCTAATAATGTTCAATTTTACTGCCTCATCGCACTTTTCACCTAATCTACCAAACAAACCCAACATGACGCTTACAAACATTCCAATGCTTTCATTGCTACCCTGCGTCCGATGTCGAATTTCATTCATGAGCCTTTCGTTATATCCTGGCAGTAAGAACTCTTCTTTCAGCTTTTGAACTAATTCGTCCCAATGTTTTATAAATGGCTTATTGGCTCTCAGCCAAATAAGCGCTTTTCCATCAAATAGGTCTATTGCCGATTGGTATAACGTATATTCAGAGCAGCCTCTGGCCTGTCTTAACTCTTCCACCCGCTCTAGAAAACCGCTTACAGATTCTCCTGGTAGCCCTGAAAATTTTACACCCCACTTAACTACCGGAATTGTATTCACTACCCCGTCTCGTGCCGTCCTGCCTTCTCGGTTGGCATACATACCCGCGGCAGTAATTGGAGAAGATCTAGCTGTTGGTGCTATACCTTGAACAAGTTGACCATCATCCTCAACGCTATCCTCGTCTACAACACCAATTTTGGTATCTAATCTGTTAAAATATTCGGCTACTCGCTGCCGGGCCTCTTCGACGAACTTTTTCTCTTCACTATCAGTCGAAATAATACGGCTTAGTCTCCTTAGTACGCAGTTTATTTTGGTGTCAATTTTCTTATATTCTGACGAATTCTCATCGCCTTCGAAACTTTCTATTAAATTAAAAACTTCTTTAAACTTTTCTTCCACTGTAACCTTGTCCTCCTCGAAAGAAAAAGGATAATCCGGCAAGGAAAAACTAGACTCCCGTTTTAAAGTCGACCGTAGCAACTTACGCATTTCATCTACCGTTTGTCCCTTAAGCCCTAACACTGCTAACTCATATCTGAGCTCATCCACCGTCAGCCTATTTATGTCCATAATTAAAAAGATGTATCCGAATAAACTTTTACCTTAATCTGTAAAACCAAAAAAAAATTTTTGTTTCTCACTAACAGCTTTCTCTACGCCCTTTTATCCTGAGGTTTTTTTTTTTGTAAAGGCTTTAATATAGCTTATAACGATTTAGAACTGTGATATCAATTAACATATGTATATATAGGTAAAATAAAAACTTGAATTTTTCAATCACAAAGCCTTGATCACTTGTTTCTTGGGTTTTCAAAAAAAGAATTTTTTTTTTTGTTTTAAGAAAATAATCGATTTATGGTTAATTGTTAAAGGCCCCACGTTGGGCGCCAAAAATGTTACGTTTTTCTGGTGTCGCTGCGAGAATTATGTAAGCGAGAACTCAGGGTCGGCTGACTCAATGGTGATGGGTCGTGAGCCAAAAAAAAAAATATTGATTTAAGTTAATTATGGGCGCCACGCGATATCCTGAGATCCGCACCTAATGTAAAAACTATCGCGAATTTCCACTTAGGTTGCAGCTCCTTTTTAGTTAAACAAGAACAAAAGTACTTAGCTTCTTACAATTTCCTTTATTTAACACAATTTTATTTCACTTATTTATTTTAGTAATAGTATTACCCTTAAATTAAAAAAAAAAATCTACTTGAGTCCCTTTTCCCCAATGTGCCACAACCGGTTGTTTCCCCTGGGTTTACAATTATTATGACTCAGATTTATTTATTTAATTCCCCTCTGAATGAATACGCCCTCTTTACTTTAAATCTCCAAAATACTTAATAAAATAATAATACTATCATCAACACTTCCAAAATATAAAGTATCTTTTCCTTAATGTTATATCGATTTCCAGCAAACAGTAGGACGAAATCGTACAAACCAATTTAAAAACAAAGTCTTATCAATATGTTTCTTTCTTTTTTTTTTTTTTTTGTTCTTGTTATAAAACCAAAAATTAGACAACCAACGTAAAACCACCGTGGTTGCTTTGCGATTGAAAATACTACATATAGCAAAAATTTAACATAGAAAATGTGGTACTCGCCGCGCCCAGGGATTGAACCGCGGCTGTAGGACTACTGGGCAAATCCGCTCATGCTGCGCCAATCTCTCGGATTAATTAATTTAGCTTAAAGAGCTTTGAGACACGACCGTTTCTGGTATAGTAGAATGGGTGGCACGATTATGTATATAACAGCTAAGCCGCCATAAAAAAAAAACCTCAGGATCTGCTGTTCTAAAGAAACAATTTCACTATAGCCAGCTGATCCTTAAAAAAAATGCATAATTAGTTACCAGTTCTCCTTTCCAGTTTAATATTTATTTGCTTCGTTATTAGCGTAAGGTTTCCTTTGGCTTATTCAAAAACAAAACTCGCCCGAATTTCCTTTTTCCTTCCTATGAGTAGTTGCAAATATTCCTTCAGTTTTCTGTTCTATGTTTAAGTTAATATCCTTACTACTTCACCTTATGTTAAATTAATTCACTTCCAAACTTTTCAAAACTCCTTAAAAAAAACTTGACACTGAACTTTTTGATTTTTCTTCTTTTTTTTTTCGATGGCCTTTATGACTTCTTTTCTTTCCAATAATCTATCACCGAATGATCATTTCGTTTAGGCGAAACTATATCTAAGGCTAATCGCCTGATGGTCATGCGGTACTTATGTTCCTATTTTATGGTATTTATTTTAGTTATTTCCTTAAGAAATAGGAATTTATTTTATTATATATATTAGGTTTGATATTTATATTATGTATAGTAAGAATATTATATTATAGACCCATTTTATTCCCGTTTTTCTCTATTGATGTTAATTTCTATAGTATTAAGTTTTTATTTTTTTTTTTCTTTAATTTTGTGTTTTATATACTTTAGTTTATTTATATTAAGCATTTAATTTCTTAAGTTAAGTAAAACAGAAAAAAATAACCTGCCGAAAAAATTCCTCGCGGCCGGGGTTCGAACCCACGTCCACCGGGTACAAGGCGAGCGCCTTACCCAATGAGCTAACCAGGCTATATAAAAAATAATCGATTATCGGTGGTGGGCATCTACGAATAGCAAAAATATCTACACCTATTTATTTATGATATCTGCTATAAATAAACAATACGGACCATGAAAACTTCTCACTAACCAAATCAAATTGTAACACGCCCCCCTCACTTCCAGAAGTTTTCACTCAGAAATTTTTTTTTTTTTTCTTAAACGTCTTCTTGCGAGTGATAAATTTTTAGATCTTTTACATTCCAAACTCCAGAAAACTTCCCTTCGAGGTTTTCTAATTCATAGGTCCACGCGGAAACCTTTTTTCTAACTCTAAAAGGACCAATAAAAGTGGGAGCTAATTTAGCCGAATAAAATTTTGACGCATCCGATAATACGTGATTCTTTCGAAGAACCAAATCATTAGGATAATACCGCGCGTCTCGGTGCCGAAGATTATATTGTTGGCTAGATTTATTGGCAGCCTGTCGAAGCCTATTCACTCACATCGTTCACCACTGTACCTAGCGTTTTAAACCACTTGCACTCTACATTGTCTCTATCCACTATAAAACCTGCGGGTGGTATTGCGGTGCTATTCTGTTTAATTGCCATATCTCGCCCAAACAATGAAAAGTAGGGTGTGGTTTTCAGAACTTCGTGAGTGGAGGTACGGATGGCACAAGCTACTTTAGGCAACAGTATATCCCAGGTTCTATGGTTGTCTGCCACATACGCCCTTAGCTTGGTTTTAAGCGTTTGATTAAAACGTTCGGCCGGATTTGCCTGAGGATGATAAAATGCCGTGAAATTCACCGTTATGCCGTAATTTTTAGCTACGGACATAAATTCCTTGCTACGAAATTGTACTCCATTGTCGCATACTATCCATTTAGGAACTCCAAACACCAAAAATACCTGTTCTTCGAGAATTGTTGTGACATTCTTGGCAGTAGCCGTTCGCAGGGGAAAGAAAAGTGGAAATTTCGTAAAATAATCCACCACCGTCAAAATATAAGTGTAACCTCTTGAAGAGCGGGGAAGTGGCCCTATTAAGTCGGTACTTAGAAGCTGCCAAGGTTCAGTAACATTAGTTCGCGAGACCATAAAACCAGCCTTCGGTTGCAATTGCGGTTTTGTCGTTTGGCATATGTGACACTGTCTGACGTACTGAGCTACACTCTTTTTCATGTCTGGCCAGAAATACACCTGTGCAATCTTGTCGAAGGTTTTTTGCACACCACCATGGCCTCCCAGCACATCATCATGGAATTCTTTTAAAATCTTACGTTGTTTTTCAGCTGGTATCACCTCCTTCCACCTATCCTCTTCGCTCTCATATGGTTTTCTCAGAACATATTTGAACATAGAGTTATTCTCTACCCTCCACCCGGGAAACTTATCTGGATTTTTCCTTATCTCGTTAACTTGCTTATTATACCCCTCATCTTCACTATGGTCCACCACTGGACACACCTCGGGTACTGCCCTCGATAGCGCATCAGGCACAAGGTGTTCTTTTCCTTTCCTATGAAGAATATCGAATTGAAATTGTTGCAGACGAACTGCCCACCTGGCCAACCTACCCTGTGGATCTTTCAATTTATGTAACCATAAAAGAAAATGATGATCGGTGACCACCGTAAAGTGACTACCTTCTAAATAAGGCCTTAATTTTTCCACTGACCATATGACCGCTCTTTCGGTTGGAGAAAAATTGTTCTCTGTTTTTGATAATGTTCGACTCAAGTAACATATAACTTTTTCCTCATCATTTTCTTTTTGCGTAAGAACAGAACCAATCCCATATCCCGATGCATCCGTATGCAAAACAAATGGCAAGGAAAAGTCCGGACATGTCAAAATAGGAGCCTGAATAAGCTTTTCTTTTAAGACCCCAAAAGCCTGTTCACATTCCTCTGTCCAAATAAAACGCCGCTTTTTCTTAGTAAGCGCAGTTATCGGAGATATTAAATCGGAAAATTTTGGAATAAACTTCCTATACCAGGATAGCATTCCACAAAATCGCCTCACCGCGGTAACTGAAGATGGTCTCGGATATTCTACTATGCTTTTAACCTTATCCGGGTCTACATGAAGTCCGTGTTTATTTACTACAAAACCTAGATATTTAAGCTCGCTGCGACAAAACTCACATTTCTCTCTGTTTAAAATCAAATCAGCTTTTCTTAGTCGCAAAAGAACTTCCTGTAAGATTCCTAAATGCTTTTCGAAAGTATCCGTGACGATAATAATATCGTCTAAGTACACAAATACGTTTGGTTCCAATTCGGGTCCCAACACCTTATCCATAAAACGCTGAAAAGTAGCCGGGCTATTAGATAATCCCATTGGAAGTCTTTTGAATTGAAATAACCCCTTTCCAGGAATCGTAAACGCCGTATACTGTCTAGAACGTTCTGCCCATGGTATTTGAAAATACGCGGAACGAATATCCAGCGACGTCAGATATTTGGCATTTCGCAGCTTGTCGAGTATAGACGAGATATATGGAATGGGATAGGAATCCCTTTGCGTTACCTTATTTAATTTCCGGAAGTCTACTACGAAACGATAGGACCCATCCTTTTTCTTAATGATCAGAATCGGTGAAGACCAGGAACTGGTTGATGGCTCAATTACTCCATCCACTAACATTTCATCTACGGCCTCGTTAATGTGACTCTGCACGATAGGAGAAACTGGGTAGTAGCGCTGTTTGATCGGGTTAGAATCGGTTTCGATTTCATGCTCAATCAGCGTTGTACAGCCTAACTTCTTCTGAATACCACTAAAATCATTTTCTACCATGCTGTCTAAAATAGATTTCTGCTCGATCGTCAAATGACTTTTATCTTCTAAAGAACAAATATCAGGGGAGAAATCCCACACTCGACTATTTAAGTCCATTCGTATTTTAAATTTTTCCCAAAAATCGGTTCCCAATATTACGGTATGCGGCAGTCCGGGGATGACTAGAAGTTCGAAAAGGTATACTACTTCTTCCACAGCTACGGGTACCTGTATTGCCCCTAACACCTCTACCTTGTTACCATTTGCTACAGTAATAAATTGTACCGAAGGAATGACCCGTAAGTGACAATCTTTAAGAAGGTCCCATCCTAGACCTCCGACTATCGACCGCATAGCTCCCGAGTCCAACAACCCCAGTAAAGTAATCCCATAGATTTTAATTGGTAAATAAGGCCTACTATCATTCTCCCTTGCTGCTAAAATATAGTCACTAAAAACAGATTGGTTATTTTCTAAAATTTTTGATTTCATAGCGGACACCTTACTAAGCGTACTCAATAATCCGCCCTTTATTGAGCCGGCCTGGCGTTTCCCTGGGGATTGCAACGCTGGCAATTGCGGCGTATGACACCTTCCGCGTTACAGCCATAACACCTAACTGACTGAGGACACTGGCTGGCCACATGACCTATGCGCCGACAGCGAAAACACTGAATGCTGCTTACTGCTTCAACTAAGGGTGCATCTCGATTTAAAAAATTCTGGCAATCAACATAGGACAAATCTGGTTCTAAAAGTGATGCATGCTTTCGAGAAGGAGGTGGATGATAACTTTCCACCTGATATCGCGCAGATTCTAACTTTCTTCCCACGCTTACTAATTGCTGAAGGGAGCAAATTTCTACTAAAGCCAATTGGGTAGAATAAAATGGAGCCAAATTCCGTCTAATAATGTTCAATTTTACTGCCTCATCGCACTTTTCACCTAATCTACCAAACAAACCCAACATGACGCTTACAAACATTCCAATGCTTTCATTGCTACCCTGCGTCCGATGTCGAATTTCATTCATGAGCCTTTCGTTATATCCTGGCAGTAAGAACTCTTCTTTCAGCTTTTGAACTAATTCGTCCCAATGTTTTATAAATGGCTTATTGGCTCTCAGCCAAATAAGCGCTTTTCCATCAAATAGGTCTATTGCCGATTGGTATAACGTATATTCAGAGCAGCCTCTGGCCTGTCTTAACTCTTCCACCCGCTCTAGAAAACCGCTTACAGATTCTCCTGGTAGCCCTGAAAATTTTACACCCCACTTAACTACCGGAATTGTATTCACTACCCCGTCTCGTGCCGTCCTGCCTTCTCGGTTGGCATACATACCCGCGGCAGTAATTGGAGAAGATCTAGCTGTTGGTGCTATACCTTGAACAAGTTGACCATCATCCTCAACGCTATCCTCGTCTACAACACCAATTTTGGTATCTAATCTGTTAAAATATTCGGCTACTCGCTGCCGGGCCTCTTCGACGAACTTTTTCTCTTCACTATCAGTCGAAATAATACGGCTTAGTCTCCTTAGTACGCAGTTTATTTTGGTGTCAATTTTCTTATATTCTGACGAATTCTCATCGCCTTCGAAACTTTCTATTAAATTAAAAACTTCTTTTAACTTTTCTTCCACTGTAACCTTGTCCTCCTCGAAAGAAAAAGGATAATCCGGCAAGGAAAAACTAGACTCCCGTTTTAAAGTCGACCGTAGCAACTTACGCATTTCATCTACCGTTTGTCCCTTAAGCCCTAACACTGCTAACTCATATCTGAGCTCATCCACCGTCAGCCTATTTATGTCCATAATTAAAAAGATGTATCCGAATAAACTTTTACCTTAATCTGTAAAACCAAAAAAAAATTTTTGTTTCTCACTAACAGCTTTCTCTACGCCCTTTTATCCTGAGGTTTTTTTTTTTGTAAAGGCTTTAATATAGCTTATAACGATTTAGAACTGTGATATCAATTAACATATGTATATATAGGTAAAATAAAAACTTGAATTTTTCAATCACAAAGCCTTGATCACTTGTTTCTTGGGTTTTCAAAAAAAGAATTTTTTTTTTTGTTTTAAGAAAATAATCGATTTATGGTTAATTGTTAAAGGCCCCACGTTGGGCGCCAAAAATGTTACGTTTTTCTGGTGTCGCTGCGAGAATTATGTAAGCGAGAACTCAGGGTCGGCTGACTCAATGGTGATGGGTCGTGAGCCAAAAAAAAAAATATTGATTTAAGTTAATTATGGGCGCCACGCGATATCCTGAGATCCGCACCTAATGTAAAAACTATCGCGAATTTCCACTTAGGTTGCAGCTCCTTTTTAGTTAAACAAGAACAAAAGTACTTAGCTTCTTACAATTTCCTTTATTTAACACAATTTTATTTCACTTATTTATTTTAGTAATAGTATTACCCTTAAATTAAAAAAAAAAATCTACTTGATTTTTTGAAAAATCTTGTCCCTTTTCCCCAATGTGCCACAACCGGTTGTTTCCCCTGGGTTTACAATTATTATGACTCAGATTTATTTATTTAATTCCCCTCTGAATGAATACGCCCTCTTTACTTTAAATCTCCAAAATACTTAATAAAATAATAATACTATCATCAACACTTCCAAAATATAAAGTATCTTTTCCTTAATGTTATATCGATTTCCAGCAAACAGTAGGACGAAATCGTACAAACCAATTTAAAAACAAAGTCTTATCAATATGTTTCTTTCTTTTTTTTTTTTTTTTGTTCTTGTTATAAAACCAAAAATTAGACAACCAACGTAAAACCACCGTGGTTGCTTTGCGATTGAAAATACTACATATAGCAAAAATTTAACATAGAAAATGTGGTACTCGCCGCGCCCAGGGATTGAACCGCGGCTGTAGGACTACTGGGCAAATCCGCTCATGCTGCGCCAATCTCTCGGATTAATTAATTTAGCTTAAAGAGCTTTGAGACACGACCGTTTCTGGTATAGTAGAATGGGTGGCACGATTATGTATATAACAGCTAAGCCGCCATAAAAAAAAAACCTCAGGATCTGCTGTTCTAAAGAAACAATTTCACTATAGCCAGCTGATCCTTAAAAAAAATGCATAATTAGTTACCAGTTCTCCTTTCCAGTTTAATATTTATTTGCTTCGTTATTAGCGTAAGGTTTCCTTTGGCTTATTCAAAAACAAAACTCGCCCGAATTTCCTTTTTCCTTCCTATGAGTAGTTGCAAATATTCCTTCAGTTTTCTGTTCTATGTTTAAGTTAATATCCTTACTACTTCACCTTATGTTAAATTAATTCACTTCCAAACTTTTCAAAACTCCTTAAAAAAAACTTGACACTGAACTTTTTGATTTTTCTTCTTTTTGATGGCCTTTATGACTTCTTTTTTTTTCCAATAATCTATCACCGAATGATCATTTCGCTTAGGCGAAACTATATCTAAGGCTAATCGCCTGATGGTCATGCGGTACTTATGTTCCTATTTTATGGTATTTATTTTAGTTATTTCCTTAAGAAATAGGAATTGATTTTATTATATATATTAGGTTTGATATTTATATTATGTATAGTAAGAATATTATATTATAGACCCATTTTATTCCCGTTTTTCTCTATTGATGTTAATTTCTATAGTATTAAGTTTTTATTTTTTTTTTTTCTTTAATTTTGTGTTTTATATACTTTAGTTTATTTATATTAAGCATTTAATTTCTTAAGTTAAGTAAAACAGAAAAAAATAACCTGCCGAAAAAATTCCTCGCGGCCGGGGTTCGAACCCACGTCCACCGGGTACAAGGCGAGCGCCTTACCCAATGAGCTAACCAGGCTATATAAAAAATAATCGATTATCGGTGGTGGGCATCTACGAATAGCAAAAATATCTACACCTATTTATTTATGATATCTGCTATAAATAAACAATACGGACCATGAAAACTTCTCACTAACCAAATCAAATTGTAACACCCCCCCCTCACTTCCAGAAGTTTTCACTCAGAAATTTTTTTTTTTTTTTCTTAAACGTCTTCTTGCGAGTGATAAATTTTTAGATCTTTTACATTCCAAACTCCAGAAAACTTCCCTTCGAGGTTTTCTAATTCATAGGTCCACGCGGAAACCTTTTTTCTAACTCTAAAAGGACCAATAAAAGTGGGAGCTAATTTAGCCGAATAAAATTTTGACGCATCCGATAATACGTGATTCTTTCGAAGAACCAAATCATTAGGATAATACCGCGCGTCTCGGTGCCGAAGATTATATTGTTGGCTAGATTTATTGGCAGCCTGTCGAAGCCTATTCACTCACATCGTTCACCACTGTACCTAGCGTTTTAAACCACTTGCACTCTACATTGTCTCTATCCACTATAAAACCTGCGGGTGGTATTGCGGTGCTATTCTGTTTAATTGCCATATCTCGCCCAAACAATGAAAAGTAGGGTGTGGTTTTCAGAACTTCGTGAGTGGAGGTACGGATGGCACAAGCTACTTTAGGCAACAGTATATCCCAGGTTCTATGGTTGTCTGCCACATACGCCCTTAGCTTGGTTTTAAGCGTTTGATTAAAACGTTCGGCCGGATTTGCCTGAGGATGATAAAATGCCGTGAAATTCACCGTTATGCCGTAATTTTTAGCTACGGACATAAATTCCTTGCTACGAAATTGTACTCCATTGTCGCATACTATCCATTTAGGAACTCCAAACACCAAAAATACCTGTTCTTCGAGAATTGTTGTGACATTCTTGGCAGTAGCCGTTCGCAGGGGAAAGAAAAGTGGAAATTTCGTAAAATAATCCACCACCGTCAAAATATAAGTGTAACCTCTTGAAGAGCGGGGAAGTGGCCCTATTAAGTCGGTACTTAGAAGCTGCCAAGGTTCAGTAACATTAGTTCGCGAGACCATAAAACCAGCCTTCGGTTGCAATTGCGGTTTTGTCGTTTGGCATATGTGACACTGTCTGACGTACTGAGCTACACTCTTTTTCATGTCTGGCCAGAAATACACCTGTGCAATCTTGTCGAAGGTTTTTTGCACACCACCATGGCCTCCCAGCACATCATCATGGAATTCTTTTAAAATCTTACGTTGTTTTTCAGCTGGTATCACCTCCTTCCACCTATCCTCTTCGCTCTCATATGGTTTTCTCAGAACATATTTGAACATAGAGTTATTCTCTACCCTCCACCCGGAAAACTTATCTGGATTTTTCCTTATCTCGTTAACTTGCTTATTATACCCCTCATCTTCACTATGGTCCACCACTGGACACACCTCGGGTACTGCCCTCGATAGCGCATCAGGCACAAGGTGTTCTTTTCCTTTCCTATGAAGAATATCGAATTGAAATTGTTGCAGACGAACTGCCCACCTGGCCAACCTACCCTGTGGATCTTTCAATTTATGTAACCATAAAAGAAAATGATGATCGGTGACCACCGTAAAGTGACTACCTTCTAAATAAGGCCTTAATTTTTCCACTGACCATATGACCGCTCTTTCGGTTGGAGAAAAATTGTTCTCTGTTTTTGATAATGTTCGACTCAAGTAACATATAACTTTTTCCTCATCATTTTCTTTTTGCGTAAGAACAGAACCAATCCCATATCCCGATGCATCCGTATGCAAAACAAATGGCAAGGAAAAGTCCGGACATGTCAAAATAGGAGCCTGAATAAGCTTTTCTTTTAAGACCCCAAAAGCCTGTTCACATTCCTCTGTCCAAATAAAACGCCGCTTTTTCTTAGTAAGCGCAGTTATCGGAGATATTAAATCGGAAAATTTTGGAATAAACTTCCTATACCAGGATAGCATTCCACAAAATCGCCTCACCGCGGTAACTGAAGATGGTCTCGGATATTCTACTATGCTTTTAACCTTATCCGGGTCTACATGAAGTCCGTGTTTATTTACTACAAAACCTAGATATTTAAGCTCGCTGCGACAAAACTCACATTTCTCTCTGTTTAAAATCAAATCAGCTTTTCTTAGTCGCAAAAGAACTTCCTGTAAGATTCCTAAATGCTTTTCGAAAGTATCCGTGACGATAATAATATCGTCTAAGTACACAAATACGTTTGGTTCCAATTCGGGTCCCAACACCTTATCCATAAAACGCTGAAAAGTAGCCGGGCTATTAGATAATCCCATTGGAAGTCTTTTGAATTGAAATAACCCCTTTCCAGGAATCGTAAACGCCGTATACTGTCTAGAACGTTCTGCCCATGGTATTTGAAAATACGCGGAACGAATATCCAGCGACGTCAGATATTTGGCATTTCGCAGCTTGTCGAGTATAGACGAGATATATGGAATGGGATAGGAATCCCTTTGCGTTACCTTATTTAATTTCCGGAAGTCTACTACGAAACGATAGGACCCATCCTTTTTCTTAATGATCAGAATCGGTGAAGACCAGGAACTGGTTGATGGCTCAATTACTCCATCCACTAACATTTCATCTACGGCCTCGTTAATGTGACTCTGCACGATAGGAGAAACTGGGTAGTAGCGCTGTTTGATCGGGTTAGAATCGGTTTCGATTTCATGCTCAATCAGCGTTGTACAGCCTAACTTCTTCTGAATACCACTAAAATCATTTTCTACCATGCTGTCTAAAATAGATTTCTGCTCGATCGTCAAATGACTTTTATCTTCTAAAGAACAAATATCAGGGGAGAAATCCCACACTCGACTATTTAAGTCCATTCGTATTTTAAATTTTTCCCAAAAATCGGTTCCCAATATTACGGTATGCGGCAGTCCGGGGATGACTAGAAGTTCGAAAAGGTATACTACTTCTTCCACAGCTACGGGTACCTGTATTGCCCCTAACACCTCTACCTTGTTACCATTTGCTACAGTAATAAATTGTACCGAAGGAATGACCCGTAAGTGACAATCTTTAAGAAGGTCCCATCCTAGACCTCCGACTATCGACCGCATAGCTCCCGAGTCCAACAACCCCAGTAAAGTAATCCCATAGATTTTAATTGGTAAATAAGGCCTACTATCATTCTCCCTTGCTGCTAAAATATAGTCACTAAAAACAGATTGGTTATTTTCTAAAATTTTTGATTTCATAGCGGACACCTTACTAAGCGTACTCAATAATCCGCCCTTTATTGAGCCGGCCTGGCGTTTCCCTGGGGATTGCAACGCTGGCAATTGCGGCGTATGACACCTTCCGCGTTACAGCCATAACACCTAACTGACTGAGGACACTGGCTGGCCACATGACCTATGCGCCGACAGCGAAAACACTGAATGCTGCTTACTGCTTCAACTAAGGGTGCATCTCGATTTAAAAAATTCTGGCAATCAACATAGGACAAATCTGGTTCTAAAAGTGATGCATGCTTTCGAGAAGGAGGTGGATGATAACTTTCCACCTGATATCGCGCAGATTCTAACTTTCTTCCCACGCTTACTAATTGCTGAAGGGAGCAAATTTCTACTAAAGCCAATTGGGTAGAATAAAATGGAGCCAAATTCCGTCTAATAATGTTCAATTTTACTGCCTCATCGCACTTTTCACCTAATCTACCAAACAAACCCAACATGACGCTTACAAACATTCCAATGCTTTCATTGCTACCCTGCGTCCGATGTCGAATTTCATTCATGAGCCTTTCGTTATATCCTGGCAGTAAGAACTCTTCTTTCAGCTTTTGAACTAATTCGTCCCAATGTTTTATAAATGGCTTATTGGCTCTCAGCCAAATAAGCGCTTTTCCATCAAATAGGTCTATTGCCGATTGGTATAACGTATATTCAGAGCAGCCTCTGGCCTGTCTTAACTCTTCCACCCGCTCTAGAAAACCGCTTACAGATTCTCCTGGTAGCCCTGAAAATTTTACACCCCACTTAACTACCGGAATTGTATTCACTACCCCGTCTCGTGCCGTCCTGCCTTCTCGGTTGGCATACATACCCGCGGCAGTAATTGGAGAAGATCTAGCTGTTGGTGCTATACCTTGAACAAGTTGACCATCATCCTCAACGCTATCCTCGTCTACAACACCAATTTTGGTATCTAATCTGTTAAAATATTCGGCTACTCGCTGCCGGGCCTCTTCGACGAACTTTTTCTCTTCACTATCAGTCGAAATAATACGGCTTAGTCTCCTTAGTACGCAGTTTATTTTGGTGTCAATTTTCTTATATTCTGACGAATTCTCATCGCCTTCGAAACTTTCTATTAAATTAAAAACTTCTTTTAACTTTTCTTCCACTGTAACCTTGTCCTCCTCGAAAGAAAAAGGATAATCCGGCAAGGAAAAACTAGACTCCCGTTTTAAAGTCGACCGTAGCAACTTACGCATTTCATCTACCGTTTGTCCCTTAAGCCCTAACACTGCTAACTCATATCTGAGCTCATCCACCGTCAGCCTATTTATGTCCATAATTAAAAAGATGTATCCGAATAAACTTTTACCTTAATCTGTAAAACCAAAAAAAAATTTTTGTTTCTCACTAACAGCTTTCTCTACGCCCTTTTATCCTGAGGTTTTTTTTTTTGTAAAGGCTTTAATATAGCTTATAACGATTTAGAACTGTGATATCAATTAACATATGTATATATAGGTAAAATAAAAACTTGAATTTTTCAATCACAAAGCCTTGATCACTTGTTTCTTGGGTTTTCAAAAAAAGAATTTTTTTTTTTGTTTTAAGAAAATAATCGATTTATGGTTAATTGTTAAAGGCCCCACGTTGGGCGCCAAAAATGTTACGTTTTTCTGGTGTCGCTGCGAGAATTATGTAAGCGAGAACTCAGGGTCGGCTGACTCAATGGTGATGGGTCGTGAGCCAAAAAAAAAAATATTGATTTAAGTTAATTATGGGCGCCACGCGATATCCTGAGATCCGCACCTAATGTAAAAACTATCGCGAATTTCCACTTAGGTTGCAGCTCCTTTTTAGTTAAACAAGAACAAAAGTACTTAGCTTCTTACAATTTCCTTTATTTAACACAATTTTATTTCACTTATTTATTTTAGTAATAGTATTACCCTTAAATTAAAAAAAAAAATCTACTTGATTTTTTGAAAAATCTTGTCCCTTTTCCCCAATGTGCCACAACCGGTTGTTTCCCCTGGGTTTACAATTATTATGACTCAGATTTATTTATTTAATTCCCCTCTGAATGAATACGCCCTCTTTACTTTAAATCTCCAAAATACTTAATAAAATAATAATACTATCATCAACACTTCCAAAATATAAAGTATCTTTTCCTTAATGTTATATCGATTTCCAGCAAACAGTAGGACGAAATCGTACAAACCAATTTAAAAACAAAGTCTTATCAATATGTTTCTTTCTTTTTTTTTTTTTTTTGTTCTTGTTATAAAACCAAAAATTAGACAACCAACGTAAAACCACCGTGGTTGCTTTGCGATTGAAAATACTACATATAGCAAAAATTTAACATAGAAAATGTGGTACTCGCCGCGCCCAGGGATTGAACCGCGGCTGTAGGACTACTGGGCAAATCCGCTCATGCTGCGCCAATCTCTCGGATTAATTAATTTAGCTTAAAGAGCTTTGAGACACGACCGTTTCTGGTATAGTAGAATGGGTGGCACGATTATGTATATAACAGCTAAGCCGCCATAAAAAAAAAACCTCAGGATCTGCTGTTCTAAAGAAACAATTTCACTATAGCCAGCTGATCCTTAAAAAAAATGCATAATTAGTTACCAGTTCTCCTTTCCAGTTTAATATTTATTTGCTTCGTTATTAGCGTAAGGTTTCCTTTGGCTTATTCAAAAACAAAACTCGCCCGAATTTCCTTTTTCCTTCCTATGAGTAGTTGCAAATATTCCTTCAGTTTTCTGTTCTATGTTTAAGTTAATATCCTTACTACTTCACCTTATGTTAAATTAATTCACTTCCAAACTTTTCAAAACTCCTTAAAAAAAACTTGACACTGAACTTTTTGATTTTTCTTCTTTTTGATGGCCTTTATGACTTCTTTTTTTTTCCAATAATCTATCACCGAATGATCATTTCGCTTAGGCGAAACTATATCTAAGGCTAATCGCCTGATGGTCATGCGGTACTTATGTTCCTATTTTATGGTATTTATTTTAGTTATTTCCTTAAGAAATAGGAATTGATTTTATTATATATATTAGGTTTGATATTTATATTATGTATAGTAAGAATATTATATTATAGACCCATTTTATTCCCGTTTTTCTCTATTGATGTTAATTTCTATAGTATTAAGTTTTTATTTTTTTTTTTTCTTTAATTTTGTGTTTTATATACTTTAGTTTATTTATATTAAGCATTTAATTTCTTAAGTTAAGTAAAACAGAAAAAAATAACCTGCCGAAAAAATTCCTCGCGGCCGGGGTTCGAACCCACGTCCACCGGGTACAAGGCGAGCGCCTTACCCAATGAGCTAACCAGGCTATATAAAAAATAATCGATTATCGGTGGTGGGCATCTACGAATAGCAAAAATATCTACACCTATTTATTTATGATATCTGCTATAAATAAACAATACGGACCATGAAAACTTCTCACTAACCAAATCAAATTGTAACACGCCCCCCTCACTTCCAGAAGTTTTCACTCAGAAATTTTTTTTTTTTTTTCTTAAACGTCTTCTTGCGAGTGATAAATTTTTAGATCTTTTACATTCCAAACTCCAGAAAACTTCCCTTCGAGGTTTTCTAATTCATAGGTCCACGCGGAAACCTTTTTTCTAACTCTAAAAGGACCAATAAAAGTGGGAGCTAATTTAGCCGAATAAAATTTTGACGCATCCGATAATACGTGATTCTTTCGAAGAACCAAATCATTAGGATAATACCGCGCGTCTCGGTGCCGAAGATTATATTGTTGGCTAGATTTATTGGCAGCCTGTCGAAGCCTATTCACTCACATCGTTCACCACTGTACCTAGCGTTTTAAACCACTTGCACTCTACATTGTCTCTATCCACTATAAAACCTGCGGGTGGTATTGCGGTGCTATTCTGTTTAATTGCCATATCTCGCCCAAACAATGAAAAGTAGGGTGTGGTTTTCAGAACTTCGTGAGTGGAGGTACGGATGGCACAAGCTACTTTAGGCAACAGTATATCCCAGGTTCTATGGTTGTCTGCCACATACGCCCTTAGCTTGGTTTTAAGCGTTTGATTAAAACGTTCGGCCGGATTTGCCTGAGGATGATAAAATGCCGTGAAATTCACCGTTATGCCGTAATTTTTAGCTACGGACATAAATTCCTTGCTACGAAATTGTACTCCATTGTCGCATACTATCCATTTAGGAACTCCAAACACCAAAAATACCTGTTCTTCGAGAATTGTTGTGACATTCTTGGCAGTAGCCGTTCGCAGGGGAAAGAAAAGTGGAAATTTCGTAAAATAATCCACCACCGTCAAAATATAAGTGTAACCTCTTGAAGAGCGGGGAAGTGGCCCTATTAAGTCGGTACTTAGAAGCTGCCAAGGTTCAGTAACATTAGTTCGCGAGACCATAAAACCAGCCTTCGGTTGCAATTGCGGTTTTGTCGTTTGGCATATGTGACACTGTCTGACGTACTGAGCTACACTCTTTTTCATGTCTGGCCAGAAATACACCTGTGCAATCTTGTCGAAGGTTTTTTGCACACCACCATGGCCTCCCAGCACATCATCATGGAATTCTTTTAAAATCTTACGTTGTTTTTCAGCTGGTATCACCTCCTTCCACCTATCCTCTTCGCTCTCATATGGTTTTCTCAGAACATATTTGAACATAGAGTTATTCTCTACCCTCCACCCGGAAAACTTATCTGGATTTTTCCTTATCTCGTTAACTTGCTTATTATACCCCTCATCTTCACTATGGTCCACCACTGGACACACCTCGGGTACTGCCCTCGATAGCGCATCAGGCACAAGGTGTTCTTTTCCTTTCCTATGAAGAATATCGAATTGAAATTGTTGCAGACGAACTGCCCACCTGGCCAACCTACCCTGTGGATCTTTCAATTTATGTAACCATAAAAGAAAATGATGATCGGTGACCACCGTAAAGTGACTACCTTCTAAATAAGGCCTTAATTTTTCCACTGACCATATGACCGCTCTTTCGGTTGGAGAAAAATTGTTCTCTGTTTTTGATAATGTTCGACTCAAGTAACATATAACTTTTTCCTCATCATTTTCTTTTTGCGTAAGAACAGAACCAATCCCATATCCCGATGCATCCGTATGCAAAACAAATGGCAAGGAAAAGTCCGGACATGTCAAAATAGGAGCCTGAATAAGCTTTTCTTTTAAGACCCCAAAAGCCTGTTGACATTCCTCTGTCCAAATAAAACGCCGCTTTTTCTTAGTAAGCGCAGTTATCGGAGATATTAAATCGGAAAATTTTGGAATAAACTTCCTATACCAGGATAGCATTCCACAAAATCGCCTCACCGCGGTAACTGAAGATGGTCTCGGATATTCTACTATGCTTTTAACCTTATCCGGGTCTACATGAAGTCCGTGTTTATTTACTACAAAACCTAGATATTTAAGCTCGCTGCGACAAAACTCACATTTCTCTCTGTTTAAAATCAAATCAGCTTTTCTTAGTCGCAAAAGAACTTCCTGTAAGATTCCTAAATGCTTTTCGAAAGTATCCGTGACGATAATAATATCGTCTAAGTACACAAATACGTTTGGTTCCAATTCGGGTCCCAACACCTTATCCATAAAACGCTGAAAAGTAGCCGGGCTATTAGATAATCCCATTGGAAGTCTTTTGAATTGAAATAACCCCTTTCCAGGAATCGTAAACGCCGTATACTGTCTAGAACGTTCTGCCCATGGTATTTGAAAATACGCGGAACGAATATCCAGCGACGTCAGATATTTGGCATTTCGCAGCTTGTCGAGTATAGACGAGATATATGGCATGGGATAGGAATCCCTTTGCGTTACCTTATTTAATTTCCGGAAGTCTACTACGAAACGATAGGACCCATCCTTTTTCTTAATGATCAGAATCGGTGAAGACCAGGAACTGGTTGATGGCTCAATTACTCCATCCACTAACATTTCATCTACGGCCTCGTTAATGTGACTCTGCACGATAGGAGAAACTGGGTAGTAGCGCTGTTTGATCGGGTTAGAATCGGTTTCGATTTCATGCTCAATCAGCGTTGTACAGCCTAACTTCTTCTGAATACCACTAAAAGCATTTTCTACCATGCTGTCTAAAATAGATTTCTGCTCGATCGTCAAATGACTTTTATCTTCTAAAGAACAAATATCAGGGGAGAAATCCCACACTCGACTATTTAAGTCCATTCGTATTTTAAATTTTTCCCAAAAATCGGTTCCCAATATTACGGTATGCGGCAGTCCGGGGATGACTAGAAGTTCGAAAAGGTATACTACTTCTTCCACAGCTACGGGTACCTGTATTGCCCCTAACACCTCTACCTTGTTACCATTTGCTACAGTAATAAATTGTACCGAAGGAATGACCCGTAAGTGACAATCTTTAAGAAGGTCCCATCCTAGACCTCCGACTATCGACCGCATAGCTCCCGAGTCCAACAACCCCAGTAAAGTAATCCCATAGATTTTAATTGGTAAATAAGGCCTACTATCATTCTCCCTTGCTGCTAAAATATAGTCACTAAAAACAGATTGGTTATTTTCTAAAATTTTTGATTTCATAGCGGACACCTTACTAAGCGTACTCAATAATCCGCCCTTTATTGAGCCGGCCTGGCGTTTCCCTGGGGATTGCAACGCTGGCAATTGCGGCGTATGACACCTTCCGCGTTACAGCCATAACACCTAACTGACTGAGGACACTGGCTGGCCACATGACCTATGCGCCGACAGCGAAAACACTGAATGCTGCTTACTGCTTCAACTAAGGGTGCATCTCGATTTAAAAAATTCTGGCAATCAACATAGGACAAATCTGGTTCTAAAAGTGATGCATGCTTTCGAGAAGGAGGTGGATGATAACTTTCCACCTGATATCGCGCAGATTCTAACTTTCTTCCCACGCTTACTAATTGCTGAAGGGAGCAAATTTCTACTAAAGCCAATTGGGTAGAATAAAATGGAGCCAAATTCCGTCTAATAATGTTCAATTTTACTGCCTCATCGCACTTTTCACCTAATCTACCAAACAAACCCAACATGACGCTTACAAACATTCCAATGCTTTCATTGCTACCCTGCGTCCGATGTCGAATTTCATTCATGAGCCTTTCGTTATATCCTGGCGGTAAGAACTCTTCTTTCAGCTTTTGAACTAATTCGTCCCAATGTTTTATAAATGGCTTATTGGCTCTCAGCCAAATAAGCGCTTTTCCATCAAATAAGTCTATTGCCGATTGGTATAACGTATATTCAGAGCAGCCTCTGGCCTGTCTTAACTCTTCCACCCGCTCTAGAAAACCGCTTACAGATTCTCCTGGTAGCCCTGAAAATTTTACACCCCACTTAACTACCGGAATTGTATTCACTACCCCGTCTCGTGCCGTCCTGCCTTCTCGGTTGGCATACATACCCGCGGCAGTAATTGGAGAAGATCTAGCTGTTGGTGCTATACCTTGAACAAGTTGACCATCATCCTCAACGCTATCCTCGTCTACAACACCAATTTTGGTATCTAATCTGTTAAAATATTCGGCTACTCGCTGCCGGGCCTCTTCGACGAACTTTTTCTCTTCACTATCAGTCGAAATAATACGGCTTAGTCTCCTTAGACGCAGTTTATTTTGGTGTCAATTTTCTTATATTCTGACGAATTCTCATCGCCTTCGAAACTTTCTATTAAATTAAAAACTTCTTTTAACTTTTCTTCCACTGTAACCTTGTCCTCCTCGAAAGAAAAAGGATAATCCGGCAAGGAAAAACTAGACTCCCGTTTTAAAGTCGACCGTAGCAACTTACGCATTTCATCTACCGTTTGTCCCTTAAGCCCTAACACTGCTAACTCATATCTGAGCTCATCCACCGTCAGCCTATTTATGTCCATAATTAAAAAGATGTATCCGAATAAACTTTTACCTTAATCTGTAAAACCAAAAAAAAATTTTTGTTTCTCACTAACAGCTTTCTCTACGCCCTTTTATCCTGAGGTTTTTTTTTTGTAAAGGCTTTAATATAGCTTATAACGATTTAGAACTGTGATATCAATTAACATATGTATATATAGGTAAAATAAAAACTTGAATTTTTCAATCACAAAGCCTTGATCACTTGTTTCTTGGGTTTTCAAAAAAAGAATTTTTTTTTTGTTTTAAGAAAATAATCGATTTATGGTTAATTGTTAAAGGCCCCACGTTGGGCGCCAAAAATGTTACGTTTTTCTGGTGTCGCTGCGAGAATTATGTAAGCGAGAACTCAGGGTCGGCTGACTCAATGGTGATGGGTCGTGAGCCAAAAAAAAAATATTGATTTAAGTTAATTATGGGCGCCACGCGATATCCTGAGATCCGCACCTAATGTAAAAACTATCGCGAATTTCCACTTAGGTTGCAGCTCCTTTTTAGTTAAACAAGAACAAAAGTACTTAGCTTCTTACAATTTCCTTTATTTAACACAATTTTATTTCACTTATTTATTTTAGTAATAGTATTACCCTTAAATTAAAAAAAAAAATCTACTTGAGTCCCTTTTCCCCAATGTGCCACAACCGGTTGTTTCCCCTGGGTTTACAATTATTATGACTCAGATTTATTTATTTAATTCCCCTCTGAATGAATACCCCTCTTTACTTTAAATCTCCAAAATACTTAATAAAATAATAATACTATCATCAACACTTCCAAAATATAAAGTATCTTTTCCTTAATGTTATATCGATTTCCAGCAAACAGTAGGACGAAATCGTACAAACCAATTTAAAAACAAAGTCTTATCAATATGTTTCTTTCTTTTTTTTTTTTTTGTTCTTGTTATAAAACCAAAAATTAGACAACCAACGTAAAACCACCGTGGTTGCTTTGCGATTGAAAATACTACATATAGCAAAAATTTAACATAGAAAATGTGGTACTCGCCGCGCCCAGGGATTGAACCGCGGCTGTAGGACTACTGGGCAAATCCGCTCATGCTGCGCCAATCTCCCGGATTAATTAATTTAGCTTAAAGAGCTTTGAGACACGACCGTTTCTGGTATAGTAGAATGGGTGGCACGATTATGTATATAACAGCTAAGCCGCCATAAAAAAAAAACCTCAGGATCTGCTGTTCTAAAGAAACAATTTCACTATAGCCAGCTGATCCTTAAAAAAAAATGCATAATTAGTTACCAGTTCTCCTTTCCAGTTAAATATTTATTTGCTTCGTTATTAGCGTAAGGTTTCCTTTGGCTTATTCAAAAACAAAACTCGCCCGAATTTCCTTTTTCCTTCCTATGAGTAGTTGCAAATATTCCTTCAGTTTTCTGTTCTATGTTTAAGTTAATATCCTTACTACTTCACCTTATGTTAAATTAATTCACTTCCAAACTTTTCAAAACTCCTTAAAAAAAACTTGACACTGAACTTTTTGATTTTTCTTCTTTTTGATGGCCTTTATGACTTCTTTTTTTTTCCAATAATCTATCACCGAATGATCATTTCGCTTAGGCGAAACTATATCTAAGGCTAATCGCCTGATGGTCATGCGGTACTTATGTTCCTATTTTATGGTATTTATTTTAGTTATTTCCTTAAGAAATAGGAATTGATTTTATTATATATATTAGGTTTGATATTTATATTATGTATAGTAAGAATATTATATTATAGACCCATTTTATTCCCGTTTTTCTCTATTGATGTTAATTTCTATAGTATTAAGTTTTTATTTTTTTTTTTCTTTAATTTTGTGTTTTATATACTTTAGTTTATTTATATTAAGCATTTAATTTCTTAAGTTAAGTAAAACAGAAAAAAATAACCTGCCGAAAAAATTCCTCGCGGCCGGGGTTCGAACCCACGTCCACCGGGTACAAGGCGAGCGCCTTACCCAATGAGCTAACCAGGCTATATAAAAAATAATCGATTATCGGTGGTGGGCATCTACGAATAGCAAAAATATCTACACCTATTTATTTATGATATCTGCTATAAATAAACAATACGGACCATGAAAACTTCTCACTAACCAAATCAAATTGTAACACGCCCCCCTCACTTCCAGAAGTTTTCACTCAGAAATTTTTTTTTTTTTTTCTTAAACGTCTTCTTGCGAGTGATAAATTTTTAGATCTTTTACATTCCAAACTCCAGAAAACTTCCCTTCGAGGTTTTCTAATTCATAGGTCCACGCGGAAACCTTTTTTCTAACTCTAAAAGGACCAATAAAAGTGGGAGCTAATTTAGCCGAATAAAATTTTGACGCATCCGATAATACGTGATTCTTTCGAAGAACCAAATCATTAGGATAATACCGCGCGTCTCGGTGCCGAAGATTATATTGTTGGCTAGATTTATTGGCAGCCTGTCGAAGCCTATTCGCTCACATCGTTCACCACTGTACCTAGCGTTTTAAACCACTTGCACTCTACATTGTCTCTATCCACTATAAAACCTGCGGGTGGTATTGCGGTGCTATTCTGTTTAATTGGCATATCTCGCCCAAACAATGAAAAGTAGGGTGTGGTTTTCAGAACTTCGTGAGTGGAGGTACGGATGGCACAAGCTACTTTAGGCAACAGTATATCCCAGGTTCTATGGTTGTCTGCCACATACGCCCTTAGCTTGGTTTTAAGCGTTTGATTAAAACGTTCGGCCGGATTTGCCTGAGGATGATAAAATGCCGTGAAATTCACCGTTATGCCGTAATTTTTAGCTACGGACATAAATTCCTTGCTACGAAATTGTACTCCATTGTCGCATACTATCCATTTAGGAACTCCAAACACCAAAAATACCTGTTCTTCGAGAATTGTTGTGACATTCTTGGCAGTAGCCGTTCGCAGGGGAAAGAAAAGTGGAAATTTCGTAAAATAATCCACCACCGTCAAAATATAAGTGTAACCTCTTGAAGAGCGGGGAAGTGGCCCTATTAAGTCGGTACTTAGAAGCTGCCAAGGTTCAGTAACATTAGTTCGCGAGACCATAAAACCAGCCTTCGGTTGCAATTGCGGTTTTGTCGTTTGGCATATGTGACACTGTCTGACGTACTGAGCTACACTCTTTTTCATGTCTGGCCAGAAATACACCTGTGCAATCTTGTCGAAGGTTTTTTGCACACCACCATGGCCTCCCAGCACATCATCATGGAATTCTTTTAAAATCTTACGTTGTTTTTCAGCTGGTATCACCTCCTTCCACCTATCCTCTTCGCTCTCATATGGTTTTCTCAGAACATATTTGAACATAGAGTTATTCTCTACCCTCCACCCGGGAAACTTATCTGGATTTTTCCTTATCTCGTTAACTTGCTTATTATACCCCTCATCTTCACTATGGTCCACCACTGGACACACCTCGGGTACTGCCCTCGATAGCGCATCAGGCACAAGGTGTTCTTTTCCTTTCCTATGAAGAATATCGAATTGAAATTGTTGCAGACGAACTGCCCACCTGGCCAACCTACCCTGTGGATCTTTCAATTTATGTAACCATAAAAGAAAATGATGATCGGTGACCACCGTAAAGTGACTACCTTCTAAATAAGGCCTTAATTTTTCCACTGACCATATGACCGCTCTTTCGGTTGGAGAAAAATTGTTCTCTGTTTTTGATAATGTTCGACTCAAGTAACATATAACTTTTTCCTCATCATTTTCTTTTTGCGTAAGAACAGAACCAATCCCATATCCCGATGCATCCGTATGCAAAACAAATGGCAAGGAAAAGTCCGGACATGTCAAAATAGGAGCCTGAATAAGCTTTTCTTTTAAGACCCCAAAAGCCTGTTCACATTCCTCTGTCCAAATAAAACGCCGCTTTTTCTTAGTAAGCGCAGTTATCGGAGATATTAAATCGGAAAATTTTGGAATAAACTTCCTATACCAGGATAGCATTCCACAAAATCGCCTCACCGCGGTAACTGAAGATGGTCTCGGATATTCTACTATGCTTTTAACCTTATCCGGGTCTACATGAAGTCCGTGTTTATTTACTACAAAGCCTAGATATTTAAGCTCGCTGCGACAAAACTCACATTTCTCTCTGTTTAAAATCAAATCAGCTTTTCTTAGTCGCAAAAGAACTTCCTGTAAGATTCCTAAATGCTTTTCGAAAGTATCCGTGACGATAATAATATCGTCTAAGTACACAAATACGTTTGGTTCCAATTCGGGTCCCAACACCTTATCCATAAAACGCTGAAAAGTAGCCGGGCTATTAGATAATCCCATTGGAAGTCTTTTGAATTGAAATAACCCCTTTCCAGGAATCGTAAACGCCGTATACTGTCTAGAACGTTCTGCCCATGGTATTTGAAAATACGCGGAACGAATATCCAGCGACGTCAGATATTTGGCATTTCGCAGCTTGTCGAGTATAGACGAGATATATGGAATGGGATAGGAATCCCTTTGCGTTACCTTATTTAATTTCCGGAAGTCTACTACGAAACGATAGGACCCATCCTTTTTCTTAATGATCAGAATCGGTGAAGACCAGGAACTGGTTGATGGCTCAATTACTCCATCCACTAACATTTCATCTACGGCCTCGTTAATGTGACTCTGCACGATAGGAGAAACTGGGTAGTAGCGCTGTTTGATCGGGTTAGAATCGGTTTCGATTTCATGCTCAATCAGCGTTGTACAGCCTAACTTCTTCTGAATACCACTAAAAGCATTTTCTACCATGCTGTCTAAAATAGATTTCTGCTCGATCGTCAAATGACTTTTATCTTCTAAAGAACAAATATCAGGGGAGAAATCCCACACTCGACTATTTAAGTCCATTCGTATTTTAAATTTTTCCCAAAAATCGGTTCCCAATATTACGGTATGCGGCAGTCCGGGGATGACTAGAAGTTCGAAAAGGTATACTACTTCTTCCACAGCTACGGGTACCTGTATTGCCCCTAACACCTCTACCTTGTTACCATTTGCTACAGTAATAAATTGTACCGAAGGAATGACCCGTAAGTGACAATCTTTAAGAAGGTCCCATCCTAGACCTCCGACTATCGACCGCATAGCTCCCGAGTCCAACAACCCCAGTAAAGTAATCCCATAGATTTTAATTGGTAAATAAGGCCTACTATCATTCTCCCTTGCTGCTAAAATATAGTCACTAAAAACAGATTGGTTATTTTCTAAAATTTTTGATTTCATAGCGGACACCTTACTAAGCGTACTCAATAATCCGCCCTTTATTGAGCCGGCCTGGCGTTTCCCTGGGGATTGCAACGCTGGCAATTGCGGCGTATGACACCTTCCGCGTTACAGCCATAACACCTAACTGACTGAGGACACTGGCTGGCCACATGACCTATGCGCCGACAGCGAAAACACTGAATGCTGCTTACTGCTTCAACTAAGGGTGCATCTCGATTTAAAAAATTCTGGCAATCAACATAGGACAAATCTGGTTCTAAAAGTGATGCATGCTTTCGAGAAGGAGGTGGATGATAACTTTCCACCTGATATCGCGCAGATTCTAACTTTCTTCCCACGCTTACTAATTGCTGAAGGGAGCAAATTTCTACTAAAGCCAATTGTGTAGAATAAAATGGAGCCAAATTCCGTCTAATAATGTTCAATTTTACTGCCTCATCGCACTTTTCACCTAATCTACCAAACAAACCCAACATGACGCTTACAAACATTCCAATGCTTTCATTGCTACCCTGCGTCCGATGTCGAATTTCATTCATGAGCCTTTCGTTATATCCTGGCGGTAAGAACTCTTCTTTCAGCTTTTGAACTAATTCGTCCCAATGTTTTATAAATGGCTTATTGGCTCTCAGCCAAATAAGCGCTTTTCCATCAAATAGGTCTATTGCCGATTGGTATAACGTATATTCAGAGCAGCCTCTGGCCTGTCTTAACTCTTCCACCCGCTCTAGAAAACCGCTTACAGATTCTCCTGGTAGCCCTGAAAATTTTACACCCCACTTAACTACCGGAATTGTATTCACTACCCCGTCTCGTGCCGTCCTGCCTTCTCGGTTGGCATACATACCCGCGGCAGTAATTGGAGAAGATCTAGCTGTTGGTGCTATACCTTGAACAAGTTGACCATCATCCTCAACGCTATCCTCGTCTACAACACCAATTTTGGTATCTAATCTGTTAAAATATTCGGCTACTCGCTGCCGGGCCTCTTCGACGAACTTTTTCTCTTCACTATCAGTCGAAATAATACGGCTTAGTCTCCTTAGTACGCAGTTTATTTTGGTGTCAATTTTCTTATATTCTGACGAATTCTCATCGCCTTCGAAACTTTCTATTAAATTAAAAACTTCTTTAAACTTTTCTTCCACTGTAACCTTGTCCTCCTCGAAAGAAAAAGGATAATCCGGCAAGGAAAAACTAGACTCCCGTTTTAAAGTCGACCGTAGCAACTTACGCATTTCATCTACCGTTTGTCCCTTAAGCCCTAACACTGCTAACTCATATCTGAGCTCATCCACCGTCAGCCTATTTATGTCCATAATTAAAAAGATGTATCCGAATAAACTTTTACCTTAATCTGTAAAACCAAAAAAAAATTTTTGTTTCTCACTAACAGCTTTCTCTACGCCCTTTTATCCTGAGGTTTTTTTTTTGTAAAGGCTTGAATATAGCTTATAACGATTTAGAACTGTGATATCAATTAACATATGTATATATAGGTAAAATAAAAACTTGAATTTTTCAATCACAAAGCCTTGATCACTTGTTTCTTGGGTTTTCAAAAAAAGAATTTTTTTTTTTGTTTTAAGAAAATAATCGATTTATGGTTAATTGTTAAAGGCCCCACGTTGGGCGCCAAAAATGTTACGTTTTTCTGGTGTCGCTGCGAGAATTATGTAAGCGAGAACTCAGGGTCGGCTGACTCAATGGTGATGGGTCGTGAGCCAAAAAAAAAATATTGATTTAAGTTAATTATGGGCGCCACGCGATATCCTGAGATCCGCACCTAATGTAAAAACTATCGCGAATTTCCACTTAGGTTGCAGCTCCTTTTTAGTTAAACAAGAACAAAAGTACTTAGCTTCTTACAATTTCCTTTATTTAACACAATTTTATTTCACTTATTTATTTTAGTAATAGTATTACCCTTAAATTAAAAAAAAAAATCTACTTGAGTCCCTTTTCCCCAATGTGCCACAACCGGTTGTTTCCCCTGGGTTTACAATTATTATGACTCAGATTTATTTATTTAATTCCCCTCTGAATGAATACCCCTCTTTACTTTAAATCTCCAAAATACTTAATAAAATAATAATACTATCATCAACACTTCCAAAATATAAAGTATCTTTTCCTTAATGTTATATCGATTTCCAGCAAACAGTAGGACGAAATCGTACAAACCAATTTAAAAACAAAGTCTTATCAATATGTTTCTTTCTTTTTTTTTTTTTTTGTTCTTGTTATAAAACCAAAAATTAGACAACCAACGTAAAACCACCGTGGTTGCTTTGCGATTGAAAATACTACATATAGCAAAAATTTAACATAGAAAATGTGGTACTCGCCGCGCCCAGGGATTGAACCGCGGCTGTAGGACTACTGGGCAAATCCGCTCATGCTGCGCCAATCTCTCGGATTAATTAATTTAGCTTAAAGAGCTTTGAGACACGACCGTTTCTGGTATAGTAGAATGGGTAGCACGATTATGTATATAACAGCTAAGCCGCCATAAAAAAAAACCTCAGGATCTGCTGTTCTAAAGAAACAATTTCACTATAGCCAGCTGATCCTTAAAAAAAATGCATAATTAGTTACCAGTTTTCCTTTCCAGTTTAATATTTATTTGCTTCGTTATTAGCGTAAGGTTTCCTTTGGCTTATTCAAAAACAAAACTCGCCCGAATTTCCTTTTTCCTTCCTATGAGTAGTTGCAAATATTCCTTCAGTTTTCTGTTCTATGTTTAAGTTAATATCCTTACTACTTCACCTTATGTTAAATTAATTCACTTCCAAACTTTTCAAAACTCCTTAAAAAAAACTTGACACTGAACTTTTTGATTTTTCTTCTTTTTTTTTCGATGGCCTTTATGACTTCTTTTCTTTCCAATAATCTATCACCGAATGATCATTTCGTTTAGGCGAAACTATATCTAAGGCTAATCGCCTGATGGTCATCCGGTACTTATGTTCCTATTTTATGGTATTTATTTTAGTTATTTCCTTAAGAAATAGGAATTTATTTTATTATATATATTAGGTTTGATATTTATATTATGTATAATAAGAATATTATATTATAGACCCATTTTATTCCCGTTTTTCTCTATTGATGTTAATTTCTATAGTATTAAGTTTTTATTTTTTTTTTCTTTAATTTTGTGTTTTATATACTTTAGTTTATTTATATTAAGCATTTAATTTCTTAAGTTAAGTAAAACAGAAAAAAATAACCTGCCGAAAAAATTCCTCGCGGCCGGGGTTCGAACCCACGTCCACCGGGTACAAGGCGAGCGCCATACCCAATGAGCTTACCAGGCTATATAAAAAATAATCGATTATCGGTGGTGGGCATCTACGAATAGCAAAAATATCTACACCTATTTATTTATGATATCTGCTATAAATAAACAATACGGACCATGAAAACTTCTCACTAACCAAATCAAATTGTAACAAACGTTAAACAGAAAAGACGTTTTTCTTGTGATTCATTTCTCGCAGTCGGTTATTTTTTGGTCGAAAGTGTTGAAACGAAGAAATATAAAAATTTTGCAGAAACAACACTTAGTCGCGACGCACAATGCATCGAAATGGTACGAAAATAAGAAAAAAAAAGAATTGTTTTTTTTTTTAAAAAGTATGCAATTTAGATCTATGTTATTTAGTTCTATAAAATTTAAAAGATTTTTTAAAATATCTTTAGTAATAAACAAATGCCATCACTCTATACAACACCCTGATATTTTAAGAAAATCAAGTAATTTAAAATTGGGTTAATGTTTTAAAAATTATATCATGTTTTTTCTAAAAAACAGTAAAGAGGATTATTTTAAAATGTATTTTGCTTCTGAAAGTAATTTTGTTTAGTATATATTTTGTATAAAAAATTTTTCGTTACCTTAAAAAAAAAACACCTAAAACCTCAAAAATTTGCAAGATTGGATAAGTTATAACATAAAAAAGGATTGTTTGAATTTTGCGAAACTTTTTTGTAATTTTATTTTATGTATTTACTTTTGATTTCTAAAATATTATTTGCCCCTTTTTATAAACAAGAAAGTTATGCAGATTTAAAAAAGTGACTTTTTGCGAAAAATGCTCAATTTTGTATGGAAAATCATTCAAAATTTAACAAAATTAAAAAGAGAATTAAAAAAAAAGGATTCTTTGATTTTAGCGAAACTTTTTTGTAATTTTATTTTAAGTATTAACTTTTGATTTCTAAAATATTATTTGCCCCTTTTTATAAACAAGAAAGTTATGCAGATTTAAAAAGTGACTTTTTGCGAAAAATGCTCAATTTTGTATTGAAAATCATTCAAAATTTAACAAAATTAAAAAGAGAATTAAAAAAAAGGATTCTTTGATTTTAGCGAAACTTTTTTTTAATTTTATTTAAAGTATTTACTTTCCATTTCCAAAATATTATTTGCCCCTTTTCATAAACAAGAAAGTTATGCAGATTTCAAAAAGTGACTTTTTGCGAAAAATGCTCAATTTTCTATGGAAAATTATTCAAAATTTAGCAAAATTCAAAAGGGAATTGCAACAAAAGGATTCTTTGATTTTAACGCAACTGTTTTGTGATTTTATTTGAAGTATTGACTTTCTATTTCCAAAATATTATCTGCCCCTTTTCATAAACAAGAAAGTTTCAAAAATTGACTTTTTTGCGAAAAATGCTCAATTTTATATGGAAAAATATTCAAAATTTAGCAAAATTCAAAAGGGAATTACAAAAAAGGATGTTTTGGTTTTGACGAAACTTTTTTGTAATTTTATTTGAAGTATTAACTTTTAATTTCCAAAATATTATCTACACCTTATAAAAAGAGAGCTATATTAGATAACAAAATAATTTTAGTAACACAGGGTAATTCAGATAGTTTATATATAAAAGTGCAATTAAAAGTGGATTATTGGTTGCCAAAACAAAAACAGAATTCAAGCTGAGTTTAAGAGCAAAATGGGTCTCTTGGTCGACAAACCAAAGCCAGGATATGGGTCTACTAACGATGGAAAGACAGCTAGGGGCTTTTTCTATAACGTTGAACTAAACTCGCAGATAACTGGCATAAACAAAAGTTTGATAGAACAAGTTTTTTTTTATATATTGAGAGTTCTGACATGTGGCTACCCCATATATCTGAATAACTTCACATTGTTATTAGAAGAAACTAGGCAGTTGTATTGGGTGTTTTTTTTAGAGGTATAGAACTTCGAATTGAAATAAAACACAAGAAAATCGTTTTAATGTCCATCAATTTGGCTTTATTAGAAGGATAATTTTATGCCATTAATATTTAAATATGATTTCGGGCATGTGGCCGCCGCGGCTGGCTCGAATAAAGCCAATTCTACAGGTCCAATTTTCAACCACTTTTTCGAGCATATGGGGCCGTATGTCGGCAATAACGCCACGAATGTTGGCCTCCAAGTCCCCTAACGTTTCCGGTTTGTTGGCGTAGATGAGCGACTTCACATATCCCCAAAGAAAATAATCCAATGGTGTCAAATCACACGATCTTGGTAGCCAATTGACAGGTCCATTCCGCAAAATTATGCGCTCATCGAATGTTTCCTTCAATAAATCGATTGTGACGTGCGCTGTGTGGCATGTAGCGCCGTCTTGTTGGAACCACAACTCATCCACATTCATGCCATCCAATTCGGGAACAAAATAGTCGGTTATCATGGCTCTATACCGTTTTCCATTAACGGTAACTGACTCTCCAGCATTATTTCGGAAGAAGTATGGCCCAATGACTCCACCAGCCCATAGAGCACACCAAACAGTCAGTTTTTGTGGATGTAATGGCGTCTCAAGGATCTCATGTGGATTCTCTTCACTGCAAATGCGGCAAGTTTGCTTGTTGACGTAGCCATTCAACCAAAAATGAGCCTCATCACTGAACAAAATTTTGCGATGAAAATCAGCATCGAGATCAATCTCATTTTCGGCCCATACACCAACATCACGACGCATTGCATGGTCTCGCGGCTTTAATTCTTGCACAAGCTGGATCTTGTAAGGTCGCAAGCCAAGATCTTTGCGCAAAATCTTCCATAAAGTTGATGGACAAAGCTCCAATTGCTGTGCATGGTGGCGAATCGATTCATTCGGGTCCTCTTCAACATTTTGCTCTACAGCGGCAATTGTTTCTTCGGTGCGCACTGTTTGACGTCTCTGCGGATGCGTATTATCACATAGAGTAAACGTAGTGCGAAAACGACCCATGGTTAACCGAATTAATTGCTCTGATGGACGATTATGCCGACCATAAAATGGACGGAGCTTGCGGTAAACTTCTCGAACTGAACCATTATTTTCGAAATAAATTTGCACGATTTGCAAGCGTTGTTCTTTTGTCAACCTGTTCATGATGAAATGGCAAACCAAACTGAACATAAATGACACTAGAGTTGCCAGATTTGACCAGTTTTATCTCTATTCGAAAAACAAACCCCTAAAAAAAACACCCTGTATATAAATTTATATGGCTGGTATTATATGCCGAGCAGTGTTCATAAAGTTCTCATACATGGATGTGAAGTCATTTCAGCATTTTCTTTACCAATCGGAACATTGTCTGAAGAGGCATTGAAAGCAAAGCACAAAGAATTTAGAAAAAATCAACCTAGCCATACCCGTAAATGCTCAAGGATTAAGTCTAATACAGATTTAATGAAAATATTGTTGCTGACATCTGAGCCTCTCTTAGCATCCAAAAGAACTATTAAATCAAAATCAAATATACATAATTATTGATGAAGAAGTTGAGAAGTTTATTCAATTAGTTGATGACCCTTATATTGTTTGTAGTGATTCTAACGAAGAAGTCAATAGCGATGAAAGTCAATAGCGAGATGATCTTGGTTGTTTGTACATATGTATGCACACATTACTTTTTTTACTTTTTATTTCACATTTTCTTAATAAAAATAAGTTACCAATTTTATTTTTCTATTGTAAATAAAATGAAATTTGCCTAAAAACTGTGTTTTTTATTAATACAAATGGGAATATTTATGTGTAACAGATGTACCTCCCATACACCATCATGTAAAAAATTAATATAGGTCGAAGGGAGGTACCCCTAGGAACCGACCGATTTCAACCATTTCTGGAACACATGTATTGCTTCATTTTACTAACCTTTTCACCGAGTTTTGTATGGATCGACCTCCCATATTTGTATATACCTCCCATACAAAATAATGAAAAAAATTAATATAGGTCTAAGGGAGGTGCCCCTAGGAACCGACCAATTTCAACCATTTTTAGAACACATGTATTGCTTAATTTGTCTAATCTTTTCGTTGAGTTTCGTAAGGATCGGCCAATTTTTGTATATACCTCCCATACAAAATAATGTAAAAATCAATATAGGTCCACGGGAGGTACCCCTAGGAACCCACCGATTTCAACCATTTTTAGTATACTTCTATTTCTTTAATTGCCTAGCCTTTTGACCCAATTTTGTTAAGATCGCTCAATTTTTGTATGTACCTCCCATACAAAATAATGTAAAAAATTAATATAGGTCCAAGGGAGGTACCCCTAGGAACTGACCAATTCCAACCATTTTTGCAATTTTTCTTAACTAGCTTAAAATAATCCAGCACACAAAATTTCATTATCATAGGAGCACTCCTTCTATTTATGTTCCAATTTTGTATGGATTCAATGCACTGTGCGAAGGCTTGAATAAAATAAAACTAAAAAAATACGGGCAACGAAGTGAGCTGAAGTAAAATTTACCAGCCACGAAGATACAACGTGAACAAAGTGACATTTAATATCTTATTGTTAAAACTCTCTTAAAAATATAAACAATAAAACATTTTCCAAAATTGATCGGAGAAGAAGAGAAGCTGTTTTTGATCAAAATAGAGATCAAAATAGAGAAAGAAATATGGCAGATGAACAAAGTACCCAATGTTTGGTGGCGCTAACCGCAATAGTAAATCAACAGAACCAGACACAAACCAACAGGGAACGGATAGAGGCCGATATTAAGCACTTGCCAGTATTCCAGGGAGAAACAGGAACTCTACCGTCATTTATTTCTGCGGTATCTCGGACTCTTAAGGACCACACTGGCAACGAAGCCGCCGTTTACGAAATAATCTTCAATAACAAGATCCAAGGGGGAGCGAAGAACGTTCTCAGCTACAACACTCCTGAAACATGGGAGGAATGCCAGCGGCGACTAAAGCATGACTCTAAACCAGCGAAGAATCAACTACAAATCACAAGGAACACTTCAAATTTAAGAGTAAGCAGTATATTAGAATTAGACAATAAGCTAAGACAATTAGTAGAAGATATAACTAAATATGTGACTTATGAAGAAAATAGCCAGGCAATGTTAGATATATTTAGCGGTATGATTGTTTAAAAAGTTAAAGAACTAGTGGGAGGGTACTTTAGCTTATACTATAATGAAGAAGTGTAATTTAACAGAAATTAGAAATATTGTAAATGTTTAGATTATGGCAACTTAAATAACTTTAAAAACAATAATAATCCAAGCACTAATTTTGAAAAATTTAAAACCATGTCACAACAAAATAAAAATGTTGGCAATAGTTTCCAACACAGAAACCAAAATTTTTAAAGTAATAGGCAGCATAATCAATTCTCAACAAAAAGAACCAAACTCTAATAATAATAATTGGCAGCAGAGTAGTAATTTTAACAATAGTTTTCAACAAAAATACCAAAACTCTCATAACACTTGGAAACAACATCAAAATAGACAAGCAAATACACAGACACAAGGACCTAGACAACAACAATATCCTGAGCCAATGGAGGTAGACGCTTTAAGTAGATTCGAAACGAACGTAATGATGAGGATTTTTTATAAACTAGCATCGGATCACCAAAAAATATTTTTATTGCTGACTATTGAAAACGATCAATACATGGCCCTTATAGATATAGGTTCTACAGTAAGTTAATTAAATCAAACAAAATTCCACCACACAAAATATAAAATTATAAGTGACTCATCAACTGTCATAAAACCATACAAGGTCAAGTAAAACAACCAAACAAAACTGCCTCTACAGCTTGTCCGAACGAATTTCAATATCCCCGCAATGCAAAAATCAAATGGCTTGCAATGCAAATTAATAAGCCATATGATTTGCTACTGGGTATGAATTGGATAAGTAAAAATGTTTCAAGTATAAATATTCAAACCCAAAAAGTGAATCTGATAAATGCAGTGATACTTCCCTTTGTATCAAAAATATACGAAGAAGTCAATACACTTGAGCTGACTAACCTACAAAATCTCCAAGTAGACCATTTAAACGAAAAAGAAAAAAATGTTGTTGAAAATCTGCTGAATAAGTTTAATAAATTATTATATAGAGAAGGCGATAATCTCACAAATACAACAACAGTTGTGCACGAAATGAAAACAACAACAAACGAGCAACTTAATTCTAAACTTTATCGTAATCCACCGAAACATGAAACTGAAGTACGTAGACAAATGGAAGAAATGGAAAGGCAGGGGATAGTTCACAAAAGCAAAAGTAGATACAGTTCACCAATTATTGTAGAGCCAAAGAAAAAAGATAATTCTGGTATACAAAAATTTAGGATTGTCGTAGACGATAGAAGATTAAACCAGATTACTATCGACGATAAGTATCCTTTACCCAACATTGATAGCATACTAGACAAATTGGGCAAAGCTCAATACTTTAGCACCATCGATTTGGCTAAAGGATACCAAATACTAGTTGCAGAAAAAGATATTGAAAAAACTGCTTTCATAACCCCTTCAGGCCTATATGAATTCGTTCGAATGCCCTTTCGATTGAAAAATGCAACTTTTCAAAGGCTTATGAACGAAATTCTACGAGAGTATATTAACAAAATTTCTGTGGTGTATCTTGATGATATAAAGGGTGTTTTTTTAGGGGTTTGTTTTTCGAATAGAGATAAAACTGGCATTTTGTGGTTAAATCTGGCAACTCTAATGTCATTTATGTTCAGTTTGGTTTGCCATTTCATCATGAACAGGTTGACAAAAGAACAACGCTTGCAAATGGGCCGAAAATGAGATTGATCTCGATGCTGATTTTCATCGCAAAATTTTGTTCAGTGATGAGGCTCATTTTTGGTTGAATGGCTACGTCAACAAGCACAATTGCCACATTTGGAGTGAAGAGAATACACATGAGATCCTTGAGACGCCATTACATCCACAAAAACTGACTGTTTGGTGTGCTCTATGGGCTGGTGGAGTCATTGGGCCATACTTCTTCCGAAATAATGCTGGAGAGTCAGTTACCGTTAATGGAGACCGGTATAGAGCCATGATAACCGACTATTTTGTTCCCGAATTGGATGGCATGAATGTGGATGAGTTGTGGTTCCAACAAGACGGCGCTACATGCCACACAGCGCACGTCACAATCGATTTATTGAAGGAAACATTCGATGAGCGCATAATTTCGCGGAATGGACCTGTCGATTGGCCACCAAGATCGTGTGATTTGACACCATTGGATTATTTTCTTTGGGGATATGTGAAGTCGCTCGTCTACGTCAACAAACCAGAAACGTTAGGGGACTTGGAGGCCAACATTCGTGGCGTTATTGCCGACATACGGCCCCATATGCTCGAAAAAGTGGTTGAAAATTGGACCTGTAGAATTGGATTTATTCGAGCCAGCCGCGGCAGCCACATGCCCGAAATCATATTTAAACATTAATGGCATAAAATTATCCTTCCAATAAAGCCAAATTGATGGACATTAAAACGATTTTCTTGTGTTTTATCTCTATTCGAAAAACAAACCCCTAAAAAAAACACCCTATACTAATATTTTCAACAACACTAGAAGAACACGAAAATTCATTAAAAAAAATATTTGCCAAACTCCAACTTCACAATTTAAAAATACAGACAGATAAATGTTGTTTTATGAAAAGGGATACACCATTTTTAGGTCATATTTTATCAAAGGACGGTATAAAACCGAACTCCGAAAAAGTAAAAGCCATTCAAGAAATCTTATTGCCCAGATCAGAGAAACAAATTAAAAGTTTTCTAGGCGCAACACATATTTTATCAAAGGACGGTATAAAACCGAACTCCGAAAAAGTAAAAGCCATTCAAGAAATCTTATTGCACAGATCAGAGAAACAAATTAAAAGTTTTCTAGGCGCAACAGGCTTTTATAGAAAGTTTATAAAAAATTATTCGAAGATCGCTTATCCAATAATTAAATACCTTAAAAAAGGATGTGAAATTAATACAAATGATCCACAGTATTTAACTGCATTTGAAAATTTGAAAACCCTAATAAGTGCACCCCCCTTTTAAAATATCCAGAATTTGATAAACCTTTTGTTGTAACGACAGATGCAAGTGATTATGCAATTGGCGCAGCTTTATCACAGCAGGGCCAACCGGTATGCTATGTATCAAGAACATTAAATTCACATGAAAAAAACTATAGTACTACTGATAAAGAATTTTTATCCATAATACATGCAGTTAATTATTTAGACCTTATTTATATGGAAATAAATTTAAAATTGTGACAGACTATGCTCCTATTAAATATCTAAACAGCAAGTATAACGGCACAGATTTTGCACCACGCCATCAACGATGGTTACTGAAATTGCAAGAGTATACACGGAGAAAATAATTTTGCTTGAATCAAGCCATTGTTTTGCTTAAACGCAAATCAGCAAAATTTTGCTCAATCGCGGTTTGATTTTAGAAAACGTTTCATAAATTGAAATTACTTCTCATATAATTTGAAAAAAGCAAAATTTTGATAAATTTTAGCAATAATTTGCTTACTTATTATAAATTCAAATAGAAAATTTTGATTTGATTCAAGCCAAACTTTGCTAAGTTATTATAAAGTAATTGTGTTCAGGTAAAAGCAAAATTTTACTCAATGTATGCAAAAATTTGCTTAGTTATTATAAATTGATATAATAAATTTTGAATCGATTCAAGCAAAAAGTTGCTTGGTTATTGAAAAATAAAAAAGAAATTTGAACAAACTGACTCATGTCTATAATAAGGAGAGAAAAAGGTAGAATCTTCTTTGTTCTTCTTTTTTTTCGTTTCTTCTTTCTCATCAGTCAGGAATTGTTTCAATTTCTTTTGTTTGTCGCGTGCCTTTGAACAAATCGGTTGTGTGTTGAGGTGGACAGCACAATTTTATTATATGTATATATATATATATATATTTTAATAATAAAATAATAAATAACAAATAAGTGCATTGTGTAGTGCTGTGTTTATCATTAAGGTAAAAAAAGTGCGGTCTTCTATAGTTTTTGAAAGAACTATACAAAACAATTTAAAGTGTTAAAAATTATTACGCAAAAAGAAACGCACTTGAAACGGCGTGCCTTGCTTTGTTTTGTTGTTGTTGTTATTGCCGCTTTGTAACTGTGGTATTTCTCTCGGCTGCTTCTGTCCGTGTCATCATAAACTAGTCGAGAACGCACATTTTTTTTACGGAATTTTGCAGGAAAATGGAAGTTGTTCTAAAGAAGCTGGAACAAATTGAAGAATTATTACAACAAATTCAGGAAAAAATGTCCAATGAGACCGTGCAACCACACGCAAGCGACGAAGACCATTTCGTAAGTATATTTGTTGAAAAAAATATTGACTTTGTATTTTACTAAATAATATTTAAGCATCTAGAGTTCTTCCTGCTGCAAAAGCCGTTGGAATTGAGAAACCATTTCACTGTTCCGAGAGACACAACATCTCTGTCTTCTAACGGAAGGAACTGCATTGTAAACGCCTTACAGTGTCGCCATTTGCCGTTTGAGCGCTCGAAATTTTGCTAAGCATTAATCGCTTTTTGATGAACATTACATGTGTTATTTTATAGATCATAAAAACATATCAAATGAGTACCTATGTCATTTGATGTTACTAATATAGGAACTAAACCATTACAGAGCCATAAGCTAATGGTAAAATATGTGTTAAAAAAAACTTATTTTAGTTTTTAATTTTTTCTACTTATTCGTTTTTTAATAAATAATTTAATGATTTACCTTTTCAATCATTTGCATTAGTTTTTTCTTAAAACTTGTATTTTAACTCATTAATTAGTCAACGTGGTTAACATTCTTATTAGAGTAAACATTTAAACATTTTGTTTATATTTGACTGATCATACATGCGTTTTACCTGTAATCTAAAACTTGACGTATTTGTAAGCGAAGTTGCAATTAGGGGATGCAACACAACCCTTTCAGCAATGAAGTACAAGACCACAAATTTATTATGATATAAAAGCGTTTTTCATTTCTTTAGTCCATTCTCACATCCCTATTCGTTAAGATATGATTGGTGACTAAATCAAATAATTTAATCAGTAAGTCTTCGTTTTGTCCAATAAAACAATTAAGAATGTTTTTATGCAATGAATTGCTCGGCAAACTGAAAAAATTAATTTTTCTTAAATTTCTGCAATAATTTGCTAAAATGTTATAAACTGAATTTGCAATTCAATTCAATTCAAGCAATAATTTGCTTAGTTCCTATAATTTTAAATAGCAAATTTTTATTTGACTCAAGCAAAAAGTTGCTTGGTTACTATAAATCGAAATAGCAAATTTTGATTTGATTCGAGCAAACACTTGCTCAGTTATTATAAATCGAAACAGCAAAATCTGATTTGCTTCAAGCAAAAATTTGCTCAGTTATTATAAATCGAAAAAGCAAATTTTGATTTCATTCAAGCAAAAATTTGCTAAGTTATTATAAATTGAAATAGCAAAATTTGCTTGGTTTTTGCTGAAAATAAGCAAAATTTTGAAGTGGCTGAGTATTATGCTCAAGTTTTGCTTAATCTCCGCACAAATTTAGCAAACAGTTTTCTCCGTGTAACTATGAAATGGAATATCTAAAAGGAAGCCAAAATAAAGTGGCAGATTTTCTGAGTAGGCAACAAAATGCACCACTCATAAATAAAAATAACGGCAGCGAATCTAATTTTGAGATATCCGATACTGCTCATTCTTCACATGAAGAGCCATTAGAGCAAATAGGCCTATGTATAAGAGACGAAATAATTAACAAATATAAAACACAAATTATTTTAACATACAACCCCGGTGAGGAAATCACACTGCTTCATAAGCGAAAAATAATTTAAATAAATCCAACAGAAAGCGAAACTAAAATCAAAGATATTTTAAAAGAAAATATTAAATCAGGCCATGTAGGCATTTATGCTGAAGTGTCCGATAGTGATTATCACAAAGTGCAACTAATCATAATCGCATTATTTGCTAATGCGAATCATATAAAATTCGTAAAGGCAACTCAAAGAGCAATTGATATTCGCACTGAGGAAGAATTGCATAAACAATTATCATTTTACCACACAAAAGAATCCATGCACAGTGGCATAAGCGAATGTTACAGTACTTTAAAAAATAAAATTTACTTTCCAAAATTAAGAGAACACATACAGCTTATAATAAATAACACGGTGTTACAAAATGAAAACAAATCAAAAAACTTGCCTCGAGACATAGAAGAGGTAGTAGGCCTGGTTGAACATAAGATAACTGCATACTTAGTTTTTTGAATATACCCTCAAAATCGGGATTTGTGGTCAAAAAACCGATTTTAGGTAGGTACATGTATAGTTTGTTATGTAACTCCGTTATATCTAGCTCAATTTTAAAAATTTAAACATTGATAAAAAGAAGAAAAATATACCCTTAATATAATATATAGACCGTTTTTTTACAAAAATAATTGACAAAGTTACAGGTAAAATCATTTTATAATTTCTCATTTTTTTTTAATTTTTCCAACTTCAACAACGTTTTGTTAACAAATTTTGTTTTGTGGCACTATTAGTTTTAGCAGGATTCTGAAAGCCTGTTAAATTTTGTGTTCAACAAGCTATCATTTACTTTAATTGGCTGAAATACAAAAGCACTATCGAATTTTTAGTATTCGTAATAAAATACAAAACATTTTTTTGTTTTTTCTAAAAATGTTTTTTTGACCTTTTTCTTTTATATATATTATCATAAAGCTGGTGTATTGCCCGGATGTGACGGAACTGTTTACAGTTTTCAATCACAAACACGCTCCGAATGAATGGCGTTTGTTTATTGAGGGATCTTGCAAGAGTATGATTTATTTAAAAACTTTTTGTGTGATTCTTGATATGTTAAATTCTGATATATGTATGTCGCCGACTTAAAGGCTCTAACAATACTGTTTGGAATGCAAGGTGGATATCAGAGATCTGCATGAATGGATTCATTTGCTGTTTCAAGTTCCTTTAATTTTTCAACTCCCTGCAAGTCGAGGCAGGCAAACAACAAGTTTGCGCAAATCATAGGCAGCAAAAATCAAGTCGCCAAATGTAGAAAACTTGATATGTAGAAACTTGATATGTAGAAAACTTGAAATGTAGAAACTTGAAATGTAGGGAAAAAGCAATTATTTTGCCTACAAATCGTTTATTTTCAAGTCTGTTTACGAAGTTCATAGAATTAACTTCGTGTTGTCAGTGCAAACTTCGTTTCGCAAATTCGTCTCCTGAGCTGAGAAAACAGTTTAACTTTAAAGCATTGGATTGAAGTGTTTGTTTTTTTTTTGTTTTTGTTGTTGTTTTTGTTGTTGTTTTTGTTGTTGTTTTTTTGTTTTTAGGTGTGTTTTGTTTTGAAACAGATTTCTTGGTTGTTGTTATAAGACTTCAGGGCTACGAGTACAGTGGAGTATGTGAGTGCTGTGTTAAACGATGCGTTTTGAGTTGTGGTGGTGTGCACAGTGAAGTTTTTTTTTAAACGTTAAGGCACAATGCATGTGTCACAAGAAGAACGAGTTCTTGCAGGATATAAGTTAATGCCAGAAACCATGGTATAATAATACATGGCAGCATTGACAACTGCTTATTTTCTCTTCAACAGGAAAACATAAACTGTCAAAAACAGCTTTTTGTGGAAATACATCAGCAGCTGCTGTGGTTGTTGTTTTTTTTCACTTCAACGTTATCAACATTGGTTGTGTTTTCAATGGCGGATTGTGAGCGCTCTCTTTTTGAGTATATTTTTTGACAGTAGATGATTTCCCAAGCAACTTTCAATGCTACCTTGTATTATTATACCATGGCCAGAAACATTAACGCTGCCTAAATAAATGCTGACAACGCGTCTAGTGCACTTCCCGTGTGAACTAGTTTCGACAACAACAGCTAGCGACGTCGGCGCGTGTTGAGAATAGCAAGCTAAGATATTTTTAGACTATAATAAGCTTAGTTTTGGTTTAAGAACTTTAGTCCTATTTTGAATAATAATAAAGGCGGTTGTGGTTAAATCCACAACCAATATTTTTTTATAACTTTTTAGCACAAAATAAGTTAATTTATATACATATTTGCATACATAGATATGTATGTATATTAGACCTGGCGTTAAATTTTTTTTTTGGAATTTTTGTTGCGGGGATTGGTTAAATATGACATTTGATGTCAAAATTCATGTGGCAAATTTTCAAGTCGATCAGAGTATGCCAACCTGTGCCAAGTTGAGGTCAAAGTTCAAGTATAGGAAAAACACTCGTTTTTTGGCTGTTGTCTACTTTTTTATTTGAAAAAAATGCAATTAACTAGGTTTTTTTTATTTTGCATTTGAGTTAAATATGATTTTTGATCTAAAGATTCATGTGGCAAATTTTCAAGTCGATCAGAGTATGCCAACCTGTGCCAAGTTGAGGTCAAAGTTCAAATATAGGAAAAACACTCGTTTTTTGGCTGTTGTCTACTTTTTTATTTAAAAAAAATGCAATTCACTTAATTTTTTTAATTTCAACAAACGCGGTGACAGAGCATTTTGTTGAATTTTTACCTCCTTTCCTACTTCTTTACAAGGGGTGCCTATCGAACGAAAAAGTCGTGATTTTTTCTTGCAGGCATATGTCATCGTGTGTTAGTGCTCTTACACTATAGTTGCAAATAGCTGGCAACATTGGTAAAATATCAATGTAGCGAACGAGTATTTGCTTTTAGTTTGGGGAATTCCCTTTCTATAAAAGCATCAAAAATTAAGTTACATGTACGGCAACGTAAAATATTTTGTCATTGCGAAGTTTTCCGCGGAAGAGAAAGGTTGTTTATTAAAATAATTAAAAACTGCAAAAGTAATACTAAAAATTTCGCGATGTCTTTAAATAATTTTGTTAAACTTAGATCTGCTGATACAAACGTGCATTTGATTGGAAAATGTGAGAAAAAAATAGTTGGAAGTAAGTTACCGTCAAAACTGCAAGTGTTGCAATGTTTTTTTTATTATGTGCGGTGTGAAAACAAAACAATCAAAGAAAGTGGAAAATTGGCGTTGGAAGAAATTTTGCCTTTTTGGGAAAGAGCACGTATTCCAACATTACACGAAAGAACATGTGCTGAAAAATTAATAAAATTGTATAATGAGTGGAGAACGATGCAAAAAGTTTGTAAATCTCCCTTTACAATTCATCGTTCAAAAGAAAACGAATTCAAAGAAAATTTGAACAATTTATTTGATATTGCACATGTTGATGCCTTAAAAATGATTTCTATTCCGGAGGATAGAGACTTTTTAATCAAACAAAGAGAACAAGGTCGTGTTGGTAGGATGATTTCAATAGACCGACGTCTCGCAAATAAAGAAAAGCGGAAGGCGCAAAGAGTAGAAGAAGAAAATCGACGCAAGGAAAAGTACCAAAGAAGGGAAAGCACTCAAGGTATTTCTTTCATTCTGCTTAAGCACACAATGAGTAACTTTGTTCTTTCATATTGTTTTTTGTTTAGACTTGACTGTAGAATGTGATGTAAGTGATGAAAGTGAATGCGAGTCTGAAAAATCTGCAGAGCAGTTGATAATCGTAACAAATCTTAACAACCCGAAAATGAAGCGTGGCAAGAAAAGCTTCATAGATGACAGAATGCTTGCATGCATGGATGCTGGCAATATGTCGAATCCATTTGCAGTTCATTTTATATCTGCAACAGCTAAAGCTTTGGGTCATAATATTGAAGATCTAGTTATTAATTGTACAAGTTTGAGAAAACAGCGCAAAGAATATCGTCGGCGTCATGGCACAGAAATTATGGAGAATTTCAAGGTATTAAAGTTTATTATAGATTGGTTATAAATACTTCACAGAGTGAAAAATTTTTTAGATTCCTGATACATTTGTGTTACATTGGGATGGCAAATTATTACCTGCAATGGCTGGAAAGGAAAAAGTTGACCGCCTAGCTATTGTTTTAACAGCAGAAAATATAGAAAAATTAATTGGCATTCCAATTATTGAAGTTGGATCTGGTGCAGCAACCGCCCAATCAATATACAATTATTTAGAGAATATGAATATGTTAAATTCGTTGGAAATGGTGTGCTTTGACACGACTGCTGCAAACACTGGTCAGCATAATGGTGCTGCAATGTTGCTGGAACGAAAATTGGAGCGAAGCTTGTTGTGGTTGCCATGCAGGCACCATATTGCAGAGATCCTACTACGAGCTGTATTTGAAATATATTTTGGAAAATCTAGCGGGCCAGAAGTTGCCATATTTGAACGTTTTTCACGAGAATGGAATACTTTTAACTTGAAAGATTTTAAACTCGGCATTATGGATGAAGAAGTGCAACGTGCTGTTAGCGTCGATGAATGTCAATCCACCAAAGAGTTTTGCATCGAGAGTTTGGCAAAAGACCACATTCGGCATGACTACAAAGAGTTATTACAACTCACTTTTATTTTCGTTGGTGGCATCATTCCCGATTTTTCATTTCGTGCTCCTGGAGCAACGTCGCATGCTAGGTTTATGTCGAAAGCGATATATGCTCTAAAAATGTTTGCTTTCCATGAACAATTTGAAATGTCTTCCAGCCTGTTGAATGGCATGCGTAATGTGTGTATTTTTCTGGTGCGCCTTTATGTTCCATATTGGTTCAGAACCACTTATGCAGTTGAAGCACCAAATAGGGATTTGCAGCTGATTAAAAATATTGCCTGTTACATTGACCCAAAAATATCCTTGCCTTTATTAAGCAAAATGCGAAACCACTTGTAACTTTGGCGAATATCGAGGGGGGAGAAAGCACTTGAAACTTTTTTAAGGAAACTTCAAATAAAGACTTCTAAATAAAGACGAATAAAAACGCGGCGTTTTCAACTTAAATGACCGAGGTCAGTTTTATTAGTAAACCTTAAAAACTAACAAAGTTTTATAAGAGCAGCGAGAAGCGCTGCCCAAAAGAAAAATGAAAATACATATATGTACCAGCAATACAGCAGACGCACACTACCGCGCCAGCACCGGGAAACCGCCAGTGGCGTTAACACCACTTATGGTATTTATCGGAGGAAGCAGTTGCTCTCGCCTTTTTTGATTCCAACGTGGACATTAATGTGAAAAAAAAGATGGTTGCGGCACTTGGACTACAAAATGAGACTGAAGGTAATGAAGAAAATGACGTTTCTCTGCCTAAAAAAGTATGTGCGAACATTGAACAAATAAAAGAATTCACACATAAAGATTTAAGCTATTTTGTAACGCAAAGGACTAAAAACTTCTTTTCACGAATGGAAATAGACATGGATTTTTTAATGTTTGATCCGACGAATTGGAGCGAAAGAGCAGAATACATAAAAGGCATTCAAATCCTCAAAAACGTTACTGTTGTTAACGATCCTGCTGAGAGAAAAGTAAAACTTATGATAACAAATTTTAACAGGTCTTTAACACATAACGAAGAAGATAAACAATTCTTGCTTCATATTGTTGAGAACTACAGACAAAAATTCCCTTCGTATACTAAATCTTCGCTTTTGTAAAATTTTGGAGTAATTATAATAAAAGTAACTTAGGTGGAAATTAAAAAAATTAAGTGAATTGCATTTTTTTTAAATAAAAAAGTAGACAACAGCCAAAAAACGAGTATTTTTTCTATATTTGAACTTTGACCTAAACTTGGCACAGGTTGGCATACTCTGATCGACTTGAAAATTTGCCACATGAATTTTGACATCAAATGTCATATTTAACCAATCCCCGCAATAAAAATTCCAACAAAAAAAAATTCCATATAAGCTGCGCCAGGTCTAATGTATATATATATATATATATGTATTAAAAAATTCATTAAAACTATATCTGACCAGGAAAAAATGTAAGTCGAATTATTTGTATTCGTAATTTATAAATAATAATTATTACATTGTTTTTATCATATAATTTACCTAAGGGGGCATATAGGTTAAAAATTTTTTCAAAACTAAATGTTTTTAGGGAATTTTTTTTCATAGAAGGAAAAAAGAAATCTTTTCAAATTTTGTACATTTATTAACTAACATTTAAAGAATAAAAAATATTTGTCTCAAAATTTTTTAAATGGTTTTTGACGTTATTTGATATTTTTTTTTTTTGAAAAAATGCAAAAAAATTGACGGTGTGCAGGATATCACCAGTCTGGAACATTCGAGAAAAAAAAAAAAAACCAAATTAATCCTTGTTTCAGTGGCTATCGCCTGAACTAGGATAATTTTCTGAAAAAAAAGAGAGGCCAAATAAAAATTTAACAGCTTGAGAGTGAAATTTCTTGTCGAAACTATACTCAAAAAGCGAGCGCTCACAATCGGTCATTGAAAAGCCGAATAATCTTAAAAACGCTGAAGCAAAAAAACAACAGCTGTTTTTGACAGGAGATGTTTTCTTGTAGAAGAGAAAATAAGCAGTTGTCAATGCTACCTGGTATCATGGTATAATAATACAAGGTAGCATTGACAGTTGCTTGGGAAATCATATACTGTCAAAAAATATACTCAAAAAGAGAGCGCTCACAATCCGCCATTGAAAACACAAGCAATGTTGAAAACGTTGAAGTGAAAAAAAAACAACAACCACAGCAGCTGCTGATGTATTTCCACAAAAAGCTGTTTTTTACAGTTTATGTTTTCCTGTTGAAGAGAAAATAAGCAGTTGTCAATGCTACCATGTATTATTATACCATGGATCCGCATCATAAATAAAACGAACGAAAAACAATCCAACGCTCGTCAGTGGCTTTCTGCGGCAGCGCAGTCGCATAGACTTGAAAACAGACTTGAAAAATAGAAAGCTTGGTTTTTTCTACCAATTAATGTAGGGTAGAAAACAAATAGAATCAAGTCTGACTTATGATTCGTTTTTCAGAAGCAAGTCGAGGCTTGTAGGGTAGAAACATATCAAGTTTCTACAAGTCAAGTCGAAGCTTGATTATTTTCAAGTTACTTGATTTTCAATTGACTTGTTGCAGATCTCTGGTGGATATACCAAGTATCCTTGCATTATTTGCGAATGGGATAGTCGTGCGACTAATAAATATAAGCAAAAGGAGTATCCACTGAGTGCTTCATTTTAAGTTGGCAAAAAATTTGTTTTGAATACTCCACTGGTGCGACCTGAAAATGTAATCCTACCGCGGCCTCGGTAGTCGAGTTGGTAGCGTGCTCGACTGCCACCGCAGAGGTCCCGGGTTCGATTCCTGGCCAGGCCATGGTCCTTCGCTTTTAACCTTTCTTAATTTTCTATCCTCATTTCTAATTAACTGAAATTAAAAATTCATCAATATTTACGACATGAAGTTGTAGTTGATGGTAGAGAAGTTTGTGGATGAGATTGACTTATAACTTGAATTGACTGAGGTAAAGGCATAACACTTGCATCTCATTCAAATTCATATGTTTTTTGGCTTTCCACCACGCTTAGAACATCCTACACGTGTTTCACTTGATTGCCCTTTCCTTCTCACTAATCTATCATCCCATTTTCGAACCAAGGCAGACTTGACTGAATAGGTATTCCACCTCGAACCAAGGCAGACTTGACTGAATAGGAATTCCACCGGAAATCCTTGGTTCAAAGCTAAAAAAAAAAAAAAAATCTGTGAGGCCAAAATCAAAGAAAGTATCCTGCACGTTCAAATCTTTTATAAAAGTTATTTATTCATTTCGGTTATTCTAAGGTTTATTTGTGGGCCCACAAATTCGGAAAATTTTCTTGGACACTGATTTCGTTTCTAAATTAAATCCTGTTGAAAAAAAGAGCTTGGAATAGTTTTATTTCGTTATGCATTTATTTCCTCGGCAACAAGAAGAGTCGAAACTACTTAGATGTTGTAAATGAATTTTTAGGTGCCTACGAAGAAATGGGCTGCAATATGTCAATCAAAATACATTGTTTGCACTCCCATATAAACTTTTTCCCGAATAGCCTTGGGCAGTTTAGTGATGAACAAGGAGAAAGGTTCCACCAGGAGATGGAAGCTATAGAAACCGGCTTTCAGGGAAAAAACTCCATAAACATGCTGGCAGACTACTGCTGGTCCCTAAAACGTAAAATCGATTTTAATATATATAAACGAAAAAGGTCAAATAAACATTTTTAGAAAAAAAAAAAAATTTGTATTTTATTACGAATACTAAAAATTCGATAGTGCATTTGCATTTCAGCCAATTGAAGTAAATGATAGCTTATTGAACGCAAAATTTAACAGGCTTTCAGAATCCTGCTAAAACTAATAGTGCCAAAAAATAAAATTTGTTAACAAAACGTTGTTAAAGTTGAAAAAATTAAAAAGAAATGAGAAATTTTCAAATGATTTTACCTGTAACTTTGTCAATTATTTTTGTAAAAAAACGGTCTATATATTATATTAAGGGTACAATTTTCTTCTTTTTATCAATGTTTAAATTTTTAAAATTGAGCTAGATATAACGGAGTTACATAACAAACTATACATGCACCTACCTAAAATCGGTTTTTTGACCACAAATCCCGATTTTGAGGGTATATTCAAAAAACTAAGTATGCAGTTATCTTATGTTCAACTAGACCAACAGCCTCTACTATGTCTCGAGCCGAGTTTATTTTCACTGTTACACCGTGTAATTGTAGAAAATGTAAAGAAATAAAATACGACAGAAAACCTATTAAACCGAAATTTAAACTAACAGAAACACCAACAGCAAAAAATGATACAATGCATATAGATATATTCCACTATAAAAAAAACGTTGCTTTGTAACGACAATCGACAAGCTCACTAAATTTGCAGCAGCTTGTAATATTACCAACAGAAATTGGATAGCAAAAAAAGAATTTCACATTCTAAGAGGTCTCAAAAGTTGCATGGGGTTGTCAAGATCACCCAAAAAAAATTTTAAGGAAAAAAAAGGATGTCTTCCTGCCACGCAAGGACAAAGTTGTTTTTTGAGGGAAACAGTAAAAAATAACGACCTTAAGATGGTTTGACTTTTATAAAAAAAACTACGTATGTCTTAAAGCAAAAGTAGGTATAGGCTTAAACTAACAATATATTGGTAAACACGATGCCTTTCACGATTCTTATCCACAGTGTCCTGTGTGAACGATATTCGAAGCAAAAGCTGTAATCGAGAACACACAGAACTTTTGATTGTTACCCAATAGTCTAAATTTTGATGGTATTGATTATACTGTTAACGTATTCCTTAAAGTTGCCGAATTAATTATTATCATAATTTTTGCATATGCATTTTCCTATTTTTGAGAAATGTATACTTGAATGCAATTTTTTAACTTTTTCAAAAAAATAAATATAAGATTTTATATCTCGGGTACCAGAAATGGTACCGAAGAAAGTTTGCTCAATTTGGATTCTTTAAATATTCCTGAACAACACCCTGTCTAAACGTTTTCATTTAAAGTACCAGCTTAAGGCCACGATTTTATTTTCTACCTGAAACCTGATTCTACCGCTCCCTCGACATCAAAATTACTTCCTCCACCGTGTCCCGCCCGTAACCTAGCATGCCTACCAATTTCAGACACAAAAGTAAAGATTTTCCCCCGCAATATCACCAACCGCCTCAAAACACAGCTAAAAGCAAAACACAACAACAATAAACCTGCCGTTTGCCAAGCCATCAAAATACCGGACATCAACTCTGATCAAGAAAACTTAGAAGACATGTCAATAGACCAACTAATTTAACTTATACACTACATACATATATTGCTTATACGTAATCTTTACTAAATCTGTATCACATATCTTAAATTAACAATACAATGAATTTTAATATACTCCAATGGAATATAAAAGGCTATTGTAACAATTATAACGAACTTCTTATCCTTATTAAGCAATATTCCCCAAAAATCATTTCACTACAAGAAACCCATCTTCAATCATCTCATAACATTCCCATCCCAATCAATTACAAAATGTACTCTGTCAATTCATCCCAAAGAACCTTCGGAGGCGTCGCACTACTTATTCATATCTCAATACAACATGAAGAAATAACTTTACACTCTGACATAGACGCTACTGCAGCTCTCATTACATCAAACAATAAGTTTATAATCATCTCAGCCTACATACACCCAAACCAACCCTTCAACACCCGTTCCCTCGACAACTCAACCAACTCATTCTCTCATCCATGTGTTATTACTGGAGATTTCAACAGCTGGCACCAAAAATGGGGATCTAATACCAACAATAAAAGAGGAAATATTATCTCAAAATTCATTGATTGCTCTCAGCTAATCACCCTTAATGATGGCTTACCAACACACTATAGCACGCATCACACTTTCACTCACATCGACATTACAATGTGTTCTCCAATCTTAGCAATCCTAGCTCAATGGAAAATTGAAAAACAGCTCTTCGGTAGTGACCACTTTCCAATTATAACTACTCTTTTTAACACCCAATCTAATATAGTCCAAAAAAATTGACCCTATTTTAAAATAAATCTTGCAAACTGGGATCTTTTCCAAAACTGCCTTGACAAAAACAATTTAACAAGACCAATAAGTAGGAACATCAACAAAGAAGCAGCAAACCTTCATCGGATTATCATACAAAGTGCCCACGAGTCCATCCCACAATCATCCTCTCTTACACACAAACGAACCGTCCCCTGGTGGAATGAAAAACTGGAAATACTAAAGAAACAAAGAAACAAATACAGGTACATCTTAAGACGACAAATTTCAACTGATAATATTATAAACTATAGGCGATCTAATGCCCTCTTCAAGCGCGAGCTAAAACTATCGAAATTCCAATCCCTACAAACTTTTACAGGAGACATAAACCCCTCAACGCCAACATCAAAAACTTGGACCAACATAAGACATTTATGCGGCCTATCAACAAAACAAAACATCCACTGTATCTCTTCTCCTTACTACAACAATTCTTTAATAACTGATAAATCCCTGATAGCAAACAGCTTTTCTAAATTTTGGTCCGATGAATCATCTGATGAAAACTTTCCAAAATTATTCCAGTCAATGAAATCAACAACAAACACAACAGCCTATTCCTACACTCCTTGCGCAACTGCATCCTTAATTGAAGATAACATAACCTTGATAGAATTGGAAAACGCCTTAAACAAACTTAAAGGTAAAACACCAGGAGCAGACCGAATTTCCTACCCAATGATAAAGAACCTTACACCGCATACAAAAAAAAGACTAGTTGATTTATACAACAACATCTTCAAACAATATATCCCACAAGCATACAAAACAAGCTTGATCATACCTATCCTCAAACCAAAACATGACAAAACCATAATAACATCATATCGTCCTATATCCTTAAACCCCTGTTGTTCCAAAGTACTTGACAAAATAATTGCCAACAGGCTGTGGTGGTTTGTCTCAGTCAACAGACTCATCAACAGACTCCAAATTGGGTTCAAAAAAGGAAAAACTGTATCCGACTCTCTAGTCACTCTAGACTACCTGATATTAAACGCCTTATCCACTAAAAAACATATTTCTCTAATCTCACTAGATTTCGCCAAAGCGTTTGACAAAGTAGGTGTACATTCAATCATCGATGAAGTTGTAAAGTGGAAACTCGGAACCCATATGGTCAATTACATTCTCAAATTTCTATCCAAAAGAAAAATCCAGGTACGAATAGGAGGAACAGTCTCAAACACGCAAGACTTACACAATGGCATACCTCAAGGATCACCCTTATCGGTAATCCTATTCCTAATCGCATACAACAAATTATGCAATACTATTTCAATACATAAACAATACCAATTTTGCGCATTTGCTGATGATTTCATAATAACACAAACACTCAATAAAAAAACGACGTCCAACTTAGATGTCAACGAACTAATAAACGACATTCTCAACTGGTGTGAATATTCTGGCGCTCAGCTATCCATAGCTAAGTGCAAACACTTACACATTTGCCGCAAAGTGAACTGTTCTTGCAACATACTATCCAACAACTTCACAATAACTAAGGTTGACACTCTAAAAATTCTTGGTATCCACTTCAATAAAAAATACACATGGAACTCTCACATAGAACACTTAACAACATCCCTTTCCAAACGATTAAACATAATAAAATGACTCGCAAGCAAGCGATTCAACTGTAACACAGTTACCTTAATAAACATTGTTAATTCTCTAATTATGTCTAAAATAGACTTTGGGATATACCTCTTCGGGCATGCCCCTAAATCAACTTTAAACAAATTAAAAACAATTTACCACTCAGCAATAAGATTTGCACTCGGTGCATTCAGAAGCACCCCCATCAACAATTTACTTTTTGAAGCCAACATAAACCCCATAGAGATTAGGAGAAACCTGAATCTATCTAAATTATTCAAATCATGCATACAAAGTTCCGATTCACCCTTACATAATATTGTCAATAAAGCCATCAAATCCAAAAAATCTCCCAAAATTCAGTCAGCGCTATACAGGGCCATCTCACTATGCAAAGAAATAAACATACCATTTAACACATTAAAAAATCCAGACCCAATCATTCCCCCAGCATGTTTCAAAAAAGACTCCATAATAACAGACCTAACGAAATCAATCAAACTAACCACACCTGCCTGCGTGTTCCAACAATGTTTCCGTGAAATTCAAGAAAGATTTTCCAACTACAACTTCATATATACTGACGGATCTAAAACCAACGATAACATCACGTTTAGCGTAACCACCACCAGCTCCATCATTAGAATTGCTCATCTTCCGCACTAAAGCTCAGTATTTTCAGCAGAAATAATCGCTATCCTCGAAGCCTTATACCATATAAAAGGAAAAAAAGGTAACTTCGCGATCTGCACAGACTCATTATCAGCAACTGAAGCAATATTAAATACTGAAAATCAGAACTACTACCCTAAACTCATCAGAACAATCCTTACAAAAAACTACCCTAAAATCCTCATCATTTGGATCCCCGGGCACACACAGATTACAGGCAATGAATTTGCCGACAAAGCTGCCAAAGCTGCATCAAAAGCTCCTCTCATAACAACTCCCAACCACAACCAAAAAGATATTCTTAAGTATCTGAAAAAATTCTACGATAAAAATAATTTATCTGAGTGAACTCACACAACTCAATGGTATAAATATATCAATAATAACAAAACTAACATTAAAAATTTCCTTAAGTTCGATCATACCACCCTATTCAACAGACTGGACTTAATCAAATTAGAACGTATACGATAAGGACACTCCAAACTAACCCACGAACACTATTTAAACAAAAACATATCTCCTCAATGTACATTCTGCAATAACAACACAATAAAAACCATCCAGCACTTCCTCTCCGACTGCCAACACTTTGAAAACATTAGAAGACAAATATTTCCAAATTCCAACCCAATATCAACTCTATCAAATCCTTCTCCAGAAAATATTACCAACATTATCAAAAACCTAAAACAATGTAACCTCTACCATTTATTATAATCAAGATATTATTTATATATAATTAAATAACTACGTATATCAATTACACACAACACAACCAAGAAATATCACATATTTATCCTTTCTTCACCTGTAAATCACCACTGTAATCACTATGATCTACATGAATTACTACTTTTTCTTAACATAAATTTTCTCTTATATATCACAGAAAAAAAAGAGTAGAACTTTTACCTAAAAATGTAGTCAATTGAGCTAAAGTAATCCCGTGATTTTCAGTCAACGAATTTGATTAGGTGCGCTACCAATTTCTCACTTAAGAGTGGGAATGCCGTGCAAAAAATATGAAAAAAATATGTTTTTTGTTTTGCAATTTCTATTTTGAAGTTAAACTTTCCTTAGGTGACTTTACTTCATTTCGTCACATGATAGAGAAGAAAGATTTGTTTTATAGTAGATAGAATGAGAGAGATATATATATATACATTGTATAAATGACTGAAAAATTTCTTTGCCACCGCTGAGATTCGAACCTGTGATCTCAAGATTTCAACAACCAACGCCTTATCTATTGAGCTAAATTTCCAATACAGGAATTTACTCTACATACCAATTAATCAAATTGCTGTAGATGCCCAGTGGAAACATAATTTCAGAGTTGTGGACCTCATATTTTTATATACATTTTGTTCACAAATTATCAAACGGCGTAACAGCACAGCGGTAAAGCGTTTGACTATAACGCCAGCGGCCCGAGTTCAATTCTCGCATGAGGCTTTACTTTTTGTAAAATTTTCTCACTTTGTTTTTATTTATGTTTTTCATAGGAGAGCGCTGTGCTCCTATAAAATTCAAATACGGGAAAAAAACAAGTTGTAAGGAAACATTTGATTTATCCACGTAAATATTTATATAAAATTTATACTGAGGCGTGGATAATGCTAATATGCGTTATTTCCCTGGTGTACGAACAAATCGACAACTTGCATTAGGTAAAATAACTAGAAGAATTAGATGATTTAATAAGCAAAATTTTAGTTGAATTAACTAATTTTAATTAGGTGAATTACCTAATGCATGATTGTTAAATTAACTGTGTAAGTAGAAAAGTTGTTGAAAAGATTAGGTGAAATAGAAACTTTCACATTAGCTAAACTAGTTTAGGTAATAAATCAATTCTTTTATTTTCTGTGTAACTATTACATTAAACTATATGTACATACCACTAGACCTCTAAGTCTTATCAAGCTTAAGGCCTTAGTCGCCATAGCTATCTTAAGTTAATTCTCAATTTTTTATAATTAGTATTAACTTTGTAAATAAATAAATAAATAAAATAAAAATATTGTTAATCAAATTGAGGAAAATATAAAAGCTACCGATATCAATAATAAGAATATATTGTTAAGTAAAGTTGAAATACTTAAGTCTAAAATAGAAACCATTGCACCAAAAGAAGCCGGTAGAAAGAAAAGAGGATTGTTTAATTTTGTAGGTATAATAGATAAGTGGTTGTTTGGCTTATTAGATGATACCGATAGAGAAAAAATTTTAGCTCATATAGATGTTACTGACAAAAATAATCATAACATCATAACAACAGTTGATAACCAGGTATTAATAAAAACACATTTCAATAATACATTTAAAGTTTTGAGAGATGCTATAGAGAGCGACAGAGAAACAATTAAAAACTCACTCAACCAAATAAAAGAAAAAAATTTAGAAATTGCACGTCATGTATTATATACAGATAACATGATAAAACTTCAATATATTGAAAGAAAAATTGATGTAATTCAAGACAATATAGCTTCAATTAAATACAATATCCTACATCCTGGCATATTAACAGCACACGAAATTCAAACTTATGATGTTGATTTTTACAAATTAAAATTCATTTAATATTAATATTTGTATACGGCCTCTTATTATTTATATTGAAAACAAGTTTTTCGAGCTCTAGGCCAAGCATGTTGTCAACAAGACAACATGAAGAACAAAGAAGGCAACAACCAACAACAACAACAAAGGCTCTGTATAGAGCAAATCACACAGCTTGACTATACTGTGAATGTAATGAAAGTCTGTCTTGGCCTAGAGCTCGAAAAACTTGTTTTCAATTAAAATTAATTAATGTCGGAATTATGTCATATAAAAATGATTCAATAATTATAGCTATTAAAATTCCAAAGAATTATGTTGAAACAGATTTGAAGGTAATTACTCCATTACCTTCTGACAATTACTTAAAAGTAAATTAAATAAAAGAATATGTTGTAACAATTAATAATATTACGTATAAATATGAAAAAAATACTATATTAAGAAATTTAAAAAGCAGTCAAAATTGTATCTATCAAACTAAGTGTGAGTTAATATTCAACAAAAAAAATAAAATAGAACAAATAGATGATGAAACAAGACTTGTAAAAAATGCTGTAGATATAAATGTTTTAAATTATTGTGATAAAAGAAATTTAGTATTAAATGGAAATTCCATGATAAGTTTTTCTAATTGTAAAATACAGATAGAAGGCGAAATATTTTTTAACCAGAAAGAAACTGTAAATGACAAATTCTTTTATCCTGTAAGTAAGGTAAATCAGTCGTATGAATTTAAGCCTTCATTTGAGAAAATTATTGTAAGTAACTTTGAAAACATACGAGCAATTAAAGAATTAAAATTTCATAAAAATATATCATATGGATTAGAGTTAGTACTTGTAATAGCGGCAGTGCCCATTATTGTAATATTAGTTATTAGAAAGAAAAAAGCCATTACAGTAAAAATTACAAATAAAAGAATTCAGGAGAATTCCAACTCTGGCCCTGGGGAAGTTACGTATAAAACCTCACCAAGCCCTAAAGTTGAGCTGCCAACTAAAGCTATCAATAAATCAATATTTTAAGTATTATAAAAGTTAACAAACTTTTATTTTCAATGCAGCTCAGCAAGTATTAATTATATGCAAATAATACGAAACTGCTGAGTTACTACATTTAAATAAGTCAATGACTTCTGTTTTTGAAGGTAACTCAGCAAACTAAAGGTGTAGGGTAATTTTAAGTATTAATAAGCAATCAATCAATAAAGTAACGTTAAACAGAAAAGACGTTTTTCTTGTGATTCATTTCTCGCGTTGCTGCACCTTGCAACTATATGGGAACATAATAAGTGTATTCAAAACTTTTCTTAAACTCATAGTTTGACACCACTGCCATTTTCCACTGACCGTTACAGTTTCCCAGTAGCAGGAGATCACCAAATAGTAACTCCATTTAGAGTTTGTATGTGAGTACTGCTACTTTTAGTTTCAAAGCTATTCGATAATACAAATTGTATGGGCGGAGCCACACCCCTTTATATAATGCCCATCCCAGTTTTCTAGTAGATGGACATTACCCAGTTTTAGTACAGTTGCCGACAGTGAGTATAGAAACTAAATTACCAAAATGTAGCCAAATCGACGAAAACCGTAGGAAATATAGCATTTTTATTGAATTGTGGGCGGTAAAAGGGGGTGTGGGAGAAATCTAAGCTATCTAGTACTTGAAAAAAAATGTACTGCCAAAATTTCAGCTCTATCGGCTCAGTAATTTTTAAGTTTCCAGCCATCACACAGACAGCGTTTTGCTTTTTGTATATATATTTTGAATAAAGATTATTGGCTAAAACTTTTGATTGGTAAGAGATACTAAGATAATTTCTTCTAATAAATTAATTTTTTAGCTTGAATATTTTTCAAAATAAATATTTCAAAAATATAAAAACACAATATTGGAAAAAAAAAATTTGTTCGAAAAAATCAAGGGGTAGGCCTAGCTTTTTGAATCACAAAAATGTTTTTTAATTTTTGCGTAAAATTGCAACAATTTTTGCCTATAAATGTTTTAATTTTTAAATGGAGTTGAAAATTTGCGAATTTGAATTTAAATTATTTTTACAACAAAAACAATTTTTTAGCCTTTTTTTCTTGAGGAAAACTCCAATATTTCAGACCTTTTTTGAAAAAAATTAATATGCTCAACTAACGATATTCTTGCAATAAGGTTTTCGTAATACTTTGATGAAGCTTTAAGACAAAAAAAAAATTAACAAAATGTATAAAAAAGCAGCGGAGAATCGAAAGTCTCAAAATTAATTTTTTTTTTTCATTTTTGAGCAACGATGTTGCATTTGCATATATATGGTTGCAGTAAAATTTTTCATAGTTTTCAAGATATGTTCATGTTTTCGATGTCAAAATAACGGAAATTTTTAATTTTACTTAATTTAAGAAGTTTTTTAAGAAGTATTTTATATTTTGCAAATATTTGCATATTAAAGGCTAGCACAAGTACATGTTTCAATTCAAACAACTCATCGAACCAAAAAGCAATTCATGCCAAGCCATGCCAACGATCAAACCAAATCATGCAAGCCCTTCAAACGACAATGCCAACTCAAGCCATGTCATAGCAACCGATTTCTCAATTCATAGCTTGCATGGCTTATTAAAAACATGTGTTAAATCACTGTGTCATACATGTATTTGATATATGACGCTCTATGTTGTGTATGTGTGTGTGTATGTGTTTCATAATATGAAAAAAATGCAAATTGTTTATGTTTATGTGTATTTTTTTTTTATTTGACGATTTTTTTTATTTAAGTAAATTATTATTTATTCATATTCAGACTATTCATATTCTATTATGAATTATTATTTATTCATATTCATATTCATATTCAAGAATTCATCTTTAAATCAAATAAATAAAAAAAAAGTAAGCAGTTGAAGAAGTTAAACAAAAAAATTAAAATGAACCAAAAACTATAAATTGTACCAAATTACGAAGACCAGCGTCGTTTATTACGTTGAAGGGCCTACAGTTACCAACAACCCACTGAACAACTAACTGAACACATTTTTTCTTAAGGTCACAGTTAGGTTGTACTTGAACTACATTTTGATTTTCTTTATCCACTTTATATTTTTTGTAGCAGTGGTGCCTCAAAAGATTTGATGTACTGCGTACGTTGCACTTGTACAAACCTTTGCATCGATCACAAATGACAATATCTTTTAAAATGTTACCATCACATTGTTTTATGTCCATAAATATATTAAAAACATCACTTTTGCCTTTTCTTTTTACTAAAGTATATTCTCCACTATTAATTTTTTCTTTAATTTTGTCTTTATCACTTTCGAAACCTTCCATTTTTTTAACACAAACGATACTTACGCTGCACAAAATTTGTTTGCCACAAACGCTCCATTGACTCAACCTATTTTCTAACCAAACACACATAACGGTAAATAACATGGTGTGATTTGTTGTCTTCATACCGATTTTAATGAGATGTCCTGTGCACTCACGGTTGCCACTCGCCTATTTTTTTTTGTACCAAATTTTCCATTAAAATGTACCAAAAAGAAATAAAATGTACCATTTTTTTTTTTTACCACCAACAAAACAATAATATTAAGTTATTTTGTGTACTATTTACTATATTGCGTCGATTTGGTTCTACCACATTTTAAAGTTTTAACAATTTGTGAGTCTGGGCAGTATACCAATCACAAATTTGAAAGAAAGTCCATTGGAAGAAATGGTAGTTATGCATAATGCAAAACATTATAAGCGCAAGCTCGGCCTGTCGATCTTGCTTTTCTAAATATTTATTTAAGGCTTTCGTGAATGCATTCATAGTGATATGATTATTTTTTTTTTCTTTTCATTGTTTTTGGCTATGCAAAGTATTCTTTGCATGTCAGTGCAAGTGTGGCAAGTTGTTCACGAACGATTTCTCGTAGACGTTACAAAATGCAGTCTCATTTTTGTTTTGCAGCCAAGAAAATTTTTGCAGCCATTCAGGACGGAACTTCCCTTTGAAGTCAGTCTTTGATTAGAAAGGAACATCAATGCTTTAAAATAAAATTTTACAAGTTTAAATAAATTTTTCAATAAAAATAAAACAGCTACTTACTGCATTCAGCTTCACTTTCACAGTCAGAAGTGGGCAAGAAATATGCAAGCAAGATTTTATTTAATTTTATATGATACTAGCTTTTCCCAGCGCGCGTTGCTGCACCCTGCAACTATATGGGAACATAATAGGTGTATTCAAAACTTTTCTTAGACTCATAGTTTGACACCACTGTTAGTTTCCACTGCCCGTTACAGTTTCCCAGCAGCAGGAGATCACCAAATAGTAACTCCATTTTGAGTTTGTTTGTAAGTATTGCTACTTTTACTTTCAAAGCTATTCGATAAAACAAATTTTAACTGTATGGGCGGAGCCACACCCTCTTATATAATGCTCATCCCAGTTTTCTAGTAGATGGACATTACCCAGTTTTAGTACAGTTGCCGACAGTGAGCATACAAACTTAATTACAAAAATGTAGCCAAATCGACGGAAACCGTAGGAAATATAGCATTTTTATTAATTTGTGGGCGGTAAAAGGGAGTGTGACAGAAATTTAAGCCATCTTGTACTTGAAAAAAATGTGCTGCCAAAATTTCAGCTCTATCGGCTCAGTAATTGTGAAGTTTCCAGCCATCACACAGACAGCGTTTTGCTTTTTGGATAAAGATTATTGGTTATAACTTTTGATCGGTAAGAAATAATAAGATAATTTTTTCTAATAAATTAATTTCTTAGCTTTTATATTTTTACAAAAATATAAAAACACAATATTGGAAAAAAACATTTTCTTCAAAAAAATCAAGGGATAGGCCTTGCTTTTTGAATCACAAAAATGGTTTTTAATTTTTTCGTAAAATTTAAATAATTTTTGCTTATAGATGTTATAACTTTCAAATAGAATTGACAATTTGTGAATTTGAATTTAAATTAGTTTTACAACAAAAACAAATTTTGAGCCTTTTTTTGAGGAAAAATCCAAAGTTTTAGACCTTTTTTGAAAAAAAAATTTAATATATATATACTCAACTAACGGTATTTTTGCAATAAGGTTTTCATAGTACTTTGATGAAGCTTTAAGACAAAAAAAATTTAACCAAATGTATACAAATGCAGCGGAGATATTTGAATCGAAAGTCACAAAATTAAATTTCTGAATGTTTTTTTCTCATTATTAAGCAACGATGTTGCATTAAATATATCGTTGTAGTAAAATTTTTCATAGTTTTCAAGATTTGTCCATGTTTTTGATGTCAAAATAACGGAAATTTTTTAATTTTACTAAATTTAAGAAATATTTAATATTTTGTAAATATCTGAATATGTAACCTAAGAAAACAACTAAAAATATGCGATTTTGTAAAAAATTTGTACTACAGCACCATCTGGTGTCCAAGGTGGTTCAAAGAAGATTCCGTCAAAAATATCATCGTGCCTAAAAACTACTATATACCAATTTTTAATCTAATCGCATGAGCGGTTTGGGAGTTTTAGGTGGTTTTGTAAAAAATGTGTACTATAGCGCCCTCTGGTGTTCAAGATAGGTCAAAAACGATAGCAACAGAACACTCAACGTACATGAAACTCACTGTATACCACTTTTCATTCTAATCGCATTAGCAGTTTATGAGTTTTAGGCAGTTTTGTAAAAAATTTGTACTACAGCGCCCTCTGGTGTTCAAGGTGGATCAAAATTGATAGCCCACAAACACGCACCGTACCAAAAAACTTCTATACACAAATTTTCATGCTACATCGGATGAGTAGTTTAGGAGTCTATTGCGGCCTTACAAACATAAGCTCCTTTTTTATATATATAGATTAAATATTGAGTGTTTATAAGTACCTTTCCATTATTAGCGTTTTTCCTTCCACTTGCACACACTTGAAGAGCACTCTTGAACAATTGTAAATTAAATTTTTACTTTATACAAAAATTGGCACAAAAATCTAGGTTGTTCATATTCTTTTTAATTATATCTTCTATTTTTGACTCTTTCTTTCCCTCAGAATAAAGGTCCAAGTTTCCACTGAACATAACTTTGCACACTGAACATCACGCCAACGGTGCTATCAAATTTCGGTTTTTGTGAAGTTTCTAAACTTTTACAAAATGTACCAAATCAGAAAATAATGTACCTATGTACCAAGCGAAAATAAATGTACCAATTTTGGTACAATTGTACCAAAGTGGCAACCGTGTGTGCACTATGCAATCGTTCAAGTAAGCCATGTCATTATCGAATTCAATGAGCTGATTTGTTTGAATCATACCTAGCACTGTTGTAGCAAGCCACACTCAACAAGTGTGAACAACTTGGCTTGGCTTGACAATGAGTTGCTGTCGCACAAATCATTATTCAAGCAATTGGTCTTACGCTAGCCTTTATTGCATATGTAACCTAAGAAAACCACTAATAATATGCGATTTTGTAAAAATTTCTACTACAGCACCGTATGGTGTCCAAGGTGGATCAAAGAAGATAGTGCTGAAAACTCATCGTATCTGAAAACCCGTATGTACTAATTTTCATTCTAATCGCATGAGCGGTTTGGGAGTTTTTGGCAGTTTTGTAAAAAATTTGTGCTACAGCGCCCTCTGGTATTCAAGGTGGATAAAAATTGATAGCCCACAATTTATTCGTATATAACAAGATTTAATAATATTAAAAAAACTTTTCGTATATATTAAGGTTTCATATAATGCATTCATATTACCTATTACGATTCTTTACATTATTCATTCATATAACTTCTATCAATTAATTTCATAGAAGAAATAATGAACATAACCGACGACTAAATATAAAAAACAGAATAAAAAATTTAAACTTACAAATCTTGATAATTGTGACAACTATTATGCTCAGTGTGTGAGATTTAAGAGTACACTAATACTTACAAGACAAAATAAAATGTGACTGAGTTAGAATGCCCAGCCCTGAAATAAATCTAACTACACAATACAAAAACGAACATAAAGTGGCTACCCAACGGGCCGAAATCGGAGTGCTTCTAACAAAACTGCTCAAAGAGCACTCATTTCTGAGCTTTTTTTGTGTGAAGCGAGGAAAAGAAGAAGAAGAAGTACAACTGATCCTGCTACTATATTCTTAGGAGAAGTTTCGGAGCACTAAAGAAGAAAAATAAAATATAAATAAATAGAACGAACAATTCAGTGCTATACTTTCGCTGCAGTTCGGAGCACAGTAAGTATAGTGCTATACTTTTACTGTAGTTTGAAGCACCAATGGAGCAGTAGTGCTCCCTTCCAAAGACATGTTATGTTAAAAGTACAATGTAGATGGGAATATAAACGGAGCGCTTCGTATTGCAAAAGGAGCGCTCGTAAAGCCCATAAAGAGCACTCCAAAGCCCGCTGGGTCCTGTCGCTCGAACCAAAGCGTGCGCTCCCAACAACAAAAAACCAACTACTGTTTACAAATGTATTGCTGGGGGAGAAGACTACATACAAACGTTAACAATAAAAGAGCAGCAAGAAACAGCGAGATCGAGATTAACAACACTAATAGATGTACACATTAACACACTAAGGCATGATGCAAGAGATAAAACAGTACTAGACACAATAAAAGCGACAAAAAATTTCTCAAGGAACATGAAAATTTATTAATCCTGAATTCGTACAAGGGAAATGTGACGGTAGCAATGAACAAAGAGGACTATGATCGAAAAATGCGAATTTTAGTGAGAGGCATTGGAACATTCAAAATTTTAAACAGCGACCCAACACTTACACTCAAAAAAAAAACAAAGTTTTTGGTGAATTTCTTTTCAAAAATAACGAGATTACAATTAACGAGAAAAGAAACATATGCACGATTACAGCAACAGCGCCGAGAGTCTATGGAGTTCCTAAACTTCATAAGGATGGTACACCACTACGACCAATTTGCTCCTTTATTGGATCACCTTCATACGGACTTAGGAAATACCTAACCCAAATTTTTAAGAATATAACACGAAATTCACACTTAACATAACGACTGCAATAAAGTTCAAAAACAAAATTAACAACACACATATATATGACGATGAAACTATAACATCATTTGAAGTTATATCACTATTTCCCAGCATTTCAACAGATTTGGCGATTAAAATAATAGATCAAAAATGGACAGAAATCCGCAAACACACAAAAGTAACGAAAGGAAAGTTTATGGACATGATCAAATTCTGTATACAGGACAGCAGCTATTTTAAACTAAAGGACAAGATTTACAAACAATTAAGAGGAATGCCTATGGGATCACCAGCGTCGCCAGTGATAGCCGATATAATTAACTTATGACTAAATATGTCCATGATCTATTTGCAATAGTGAAAGCAGACCAAATACAAATAACTCTAGATGCACTCAACAAATTTCACAAAAAAATATTAAATTCACCAAGGAGGAAGAAAATAATGGACAATTAACCTACCTGGACACACTCATAACAAGAAAAGACAGCAAATTAATAATCGATTGGTTTAAAAACTCTATGGCCTCCGGACGTCATAAATTTTTACTCTAAACACCCCAAACGAGTAATTATAAATACTGCTTACAACTTTATAAAAAAAGTTCTGGACATTAGTAATAAGGAATTTCATGGTGACTTAAACTTATCTGGCGCTTACAACCGTAGGTCGGTTTTGGCCTCGGTTTATAAATACGAAATTGCGCCAGCCATTTCTGTTTTGCGCTTGCTGGCGCCAGTTGGAAACACCAAGCGTGGTCAGGTTATCCATCACCTGATCTTTCCAACGAAGATGTGGGCGTCCTCTTCTGCGTTGACCACCACCGGGCACCGAATCGAATATTTTTTTCGCTGCAGCGTCATTTTCGCTCAACATGACCTAGCCAGCGGAGCCGCTCGATTTTAATACGCTTAACTATGTCGATGTCAGCGTACAGCTCATACAACTCGTGGTTCCATCGAATTCGGTACTCGCTATTGACGCAGATTGGACTGAACATTTTACGAAGGATCTTTCTCTCGAACGCTGCCAAAGTCTTTTCATCAGAACTGCTCAACGTCCAGGTTTGTGCTGCATATAATAGGACGGGCATGATTAGTGACTTATAGAGCGTGAGTTTTGTTCGTCGAGAGAGGGCTCTGCTTCTCAATTGCCTACTTAGCCCAAAGTAACACCTGTTGGCAAGAGTTATCCTTCGTTTTATCTCAATACTGACATCGTTGAAAGAGTTAATGCTGGATCCCAGGTAGACGAAGTCCTTAACAACCTCGAAGGAGATGTTGTCAACAGTGACGTGGTTTCCAAGACGCTGGGACTGTTTATTTGTTGACACTAGGTATTTCGTCTTATCTGCATTCACTGCAAAACCCATTCGACTCTACTCTTTCGCTAATCTGGAGAATGCTGCGCTGACTTCGCGCGTATTATGGCCAATGCTATCGATATCATCAGCATACGCCAGCAGCATAATACTTTTGTAGAATATCGTGCCACTGAGTCTCAAATCAGCAGCTCGGATGATCTTCTCCATCATAAGGTTGAAAAAGTCGCACGATAAGAAATCACCTTGTCTGAAACCTAGTTTGGTATCGAATGGAGGAGTGAGATCCTTCCCGATTTTAACTGTGCTGCTGGTGTTGCTCAGTGTCATTCTGCAAAGACGGATGAACTTTGCAGGAATATCAAATTCAGACATGGTAAAAATGATTCCTTATTGGACTGTCAAAGGCGGCTTTGTAATCGACAAAAAGGTGGTGTGTGTCGATTTGCTTCTCTAGGGTCTTCTCCAAGATTTGTCGTAGAGTAAATATCTGCTCTATGGTGGATTTGCCAGGTCTGAAGCCACACTATAAGGTCCAATCAGCTGGTTTACGATGGGCTTCAGTCTTTCACATAATACGCTCGACAGGACCTTATATGCGAATTTAAGAAGGTTTATCCCACGGTAGTTGGCGCAAGTTGTGGGATCGCCTTTCTTGTGGATTGGGCAGAGCACACTGAGGTTCCAATCGTTTGGAATGCATTCTTCCGACCATATTCTGCATAGAAGCTCATGAATGCATTTAAATAGAGCTTTGCCTCCATTCTTGAAAAGCTCAGCAGGTAGGCCATCGGCTCCTGCGGCTTTGTTGTTTTTAAGTCGAGCTATAGCTTTCAAGACTTCACTATGGTCGGGCAGCGGAACATCAACGCTGTCGTCCACAATTGGGGTTTCCGGGATATCATCTTTATTGGTGGGATTGTTGTCGTCGTCACCATTCAGAAGCCCAGAGAAGTGTTCCCTCCATATCATCAGTGCACTCTGGATATCTGTCACTTGATTCCCATGTTCATCCTTACAGGAAGAGGCCCCGGTCTTGAAACCATCCGCCAGGCGTCTTATTTTTTCGAAAAATTTTCGGACCTCATTCCTTTCACCATGCATCTCAATTTTCTCGCACTCACGCATTTCCGCTTCCCTTTTCTTTCGCCTGAAAATGCGTCTCTCTTCCCTCCTCTTCTCTTTGTATCGCTCTTTAGCAGCACGCGTTACAACCGACTGCAGGGTGGCTTTGTAGGCGGCGTCTTTTTCTGCAGTGGCGTCGCGACACTCTTGGTCGTGCCACTGGTTTCGGCGAGGGCGGTGATAGCCAATCACCTCTTCGGCAGCCGTACGCATTGAGTGGGAAATGTGATTCCACTGCGCGCATATATCGTCGATCGGAGGATTGCTTTCTTGAAGCAGGAGTGAGAGTCGAGTAGAGAAGTCTTCGGCTGTTCGTTTTGATTGCAGCTTTTCGACGTCTAGCTTTCTCTGTGCTGGATTGCGTGCATTCTTGGTTGCGCACAGGCGTGTACGGATCTTGGCTGCGACAAGATAGTGATCCGAGTCTATATTGGCACCACGGATCGTGCGTACATCTAAAACACTGGAAGAGTGCCTTCCGTCAATCAAAACGTGATCAATTTGGTTGCGTGTCTTTTGATTAGGAGACAGCCAAGTTGCTTTATGAATATTGAGATGCTTGAATCTGAAAGTCAATCAACCTCATTCCGTTATCGGAGGTATTGTCGTGGAGGCTGAACTTTCCGACTGTTGGACCAAAGATATTTTCTTTTCCCACCTTGGCGTTGAAGTCACCAAGGACGATTTTTATGTCGTGGCGTGCCGTGTCGGAGCGTGCGCACAAATCAGGCTTATGTCTTAACTTATCTTAGTTGGGTTTGCGAGTAAAATTTCAGATAAATCGTGAAAAGTGGCAGAATGATTGCAAAAATATAAGCTGCTCCGCTCCACCAATAACCGCATTTAATGTACGCCCAGTTCTAAGTTTGACCGAGGTACTTACAAAAACCCAGAGAGGACAAAGTGTGATCACGAGTACAAAAACAAGGGATTTTTGGAGGATTAACAGAAAAGTATTATAATAAGTACTATTTTTGTACCATATATATTTATACCACTTCTTAGACCATTGGTATAGACTTCCATAGACTTCCATGTCAAGCATAGATATTGTACATTTCACCGACCAAATAGTGCAAAGCTTCCCAAGGGAAGACAAGGTGAGTAAAGTTCAATTCACATTTTTTAAAAGCACAAAACTGAGCTGAATTTAAAAAACTTATAGAGATATTATCAATGTGTACGAGGAAAAGGACAAAATCCAACCGGAAAATTATTTGACAAAGCGACGAACACTAGAAGAAAACGGAAAGTAACAAACACTCTTCCAACATCGAGCAAAATCGTTGTGAACAGCAACACTACTACTTTGGACAATTCAGCTTTAATTCTTTTAAATGAAAGTACGTTAATAAAAACACATTTTCATTACTGTGGAAACGCGAAAAGCGTTATAAACAAAGTTTATTAAAATTGTTTATTTCATATTCAGGTTATAAGATAGACTGCTCCAAAACAATGATCCATGCGTTATTGTGACAGAAAAAAGGTTGCAGCCTTTTTCTTTGCGTAGAGAAGACGTACTAAATTCAACTTATATATTGCTCGATTGGCCCTTATTGAGAAATTCTTACGGCCATTAACTGGTGAGTTAAATGCAATCATCGCACAGTGTGTAATTCGAATAGTCTAGCGGAACTTAATTAAAAAAAATCAAAACCTCAAGAAAGAAAATTTTTTGCGTTAAAAACTATATCAATACTCTACGCGGTTTTGCCTCATTAAAAATCTTTTCGTTACATCACCAGTGGCGAGAAATTAGCGTTGAAAGTGATACAAAAAGAAATTAAAAAATTTTAAAAAAATTCAATTTTATTAATGCGCTATTTTTATCAGTGACTAGCCTTTTCCTGGCGCGCGTTGCTGCACCCTGCAACTATATGGGAACATAATATGTGTATTCAAAACTTTTGTTAAACTCATAGTTTGATACCACTGTCATTTTCCACTGACCGTTACAGTTTCCCAGAAGCAGGAGATCACCAAATAGTAACTCCATTTAGAGTTTGTATGTGAGTACTGCTACTTTTAGTTTCAAAGCTATTCGATAATACAAATTGTATGGGCGGAGCCACACCCCTTTATATAATGCCCATCCCAGTTTTCTAGTAGATGGACATTACCCAGTTTTAGTACAGTTGCCGACAGTGAGTATAGAAACTAAATTACCCAAATGTAGCCAAATCGACGAAAACCGTAGGAAATATAGCATTTTTATTGAATTGTGGGCGGTAAAAGGGGGTGTGGGAGAAATCTAAGCCATCTAGTACTTGAAAAAAAATGTACTGCCAAAATTTCAGCTCTATCGGCTCAGTAATTTTTAAGTTTCCAGCCATCACACAGACAGCGTTTTGCTTTTTGTATATATATTTTGAATAAAGATTATTGGCTAAAACTTTTGATTGGTAAGAGATACTAAGATAATTTCTTCTAATAAATTAATTTTTTAGCTTGAATATTTTTCAAAATAAATATTTCAAAAATATAAAAACACAATATTGGAAAAAAAAAATTTGTTCGAAAAAATCAAGGGGTAGGCCTAGCTTTTTGAATCACAAAAATGTTTTTTAATTTTTGCGTAAAATTGCAACAATTTTTGCCTATAAATGTTTTAATTTTTAAATGGAGTTGAAAATTTGCGAATTTGAATTTAAATTATTTTTACAACAAAAACAATTTTTTAGCCTTTTTTTCTTGAGGAAAACTCCAATATTTCAGACCTTTTTTGAAAAAAATTAATATGCTCAACTAACGATATTCTTGCAATAAGGTTTTCGTAATACTTTGATGAAGCTTTAAGACAAAAAAAATTTAACAAAATGTATAAAAAAGCAGCGGAGAATCGAAAGTCTCAAAATTAATTTTTTTTTTTCATTTTTGAGCAACGATGTTGCATTTGCATATATATGGTTGCAGTAAAATTTTTCATAGTTTTCAAGATATGTTCATGTTTTCGATGTCAAAATAACGGAAATTTTTAATTTTACTTAATTTAAGAAGTTTTTTAAGAAGTATTTTATATTTTGCAAATATTTGCATATTAAAGGCTAGCACAAGTACATGTTTCAATTCAAACAACTCATCGAACCAAAAAGCAATTCATGCCAAGCCATGCCAACGATCAAACCAAATCATGCAAGCCCTTCAAACGACAATGCCAACTCAAGCCATGTCATAGCAACCGATTTCTCAATTCATAGCTTGCATGGCTTATTAAAAACATGTGTTAAATCACTGTGTCATACATGTATTTGATATATGACGCTCTATGTTGTGTATGTGTGTGTGTATGTGTTTCATAATATGAAAAAAATGCAAATTGTTTATGTTTATGTGTATTTTTTTTTTATTTGACGAATTTTTTTATTTAAGTAAATTATTATTTATTCATATTCAGAATATTCATATTCTATTATGAATTATTATTTATTCATATTCATATTCATATTCAAGAATTCATCTTTAAATCAAATAAATAAAAAAAAAGTAAGCAGTTGAAGAAGTTAAACAAAAAAATTAAAATGAACCAAAAACTATAAATTGTACCAAATTACGAAGACCAGCGTCGTTTATTACGTTGAAGGGCCTACAGTTACCAACAACCCACTGAACAACTAACTGAACACATTTTTTCTTAAGGTCACAGTTAGGTTGTACTTGAACTACATTTTGATTTTCTTTATCCACTTTATATTTTTTGTAGCAGTGGTGCCTCAAAAGATTTGATGTACTGCGTACGTTGCACTTGTACAAACCTTTGCATCGATCACAAATGACAATATCTTTTAAAATGTTACCATCACATTGTTTTATGTCCATAAATATATTAAAAACATCACTTTTGCCTTTTCTTTTTACTAAAGTATATTCTCCACTATTAATTTTTTCTTTAATTTTGTCTTTATCACTTTCGAAACCTTCCATTTTTTTAACACAAACGATACTTACGCTGCACAAAATTTGTTTGCCACAAACGCTCCATTGACTCAACCTATTTTCTAACCAAACACACATAACGGTAAATAACATGGTGTGATTTGTTGTCTTCATACCGATTTTAATGAGATGTCCTGTGCACTATGCAATCGTTCAAGTAAGCCATGTCATTATCGAATTCAATGAGCTGATTTGTTTGAATCATACCTAGCACTGTTGCAGCAAGCCACACTCAACAAGTGTGAACAACTTGGCTTGGCTTGACAATGAGTTGCTGTCGCACAAATCATTATTCAAGCAATTGGTCTTACGCTAGCCTTTATTGCATATGTAACCTAAGAAAACCACTAATAATATGCGATTTTGTAAAAATTTCTACTACAGCACCGTATGGTGTCCAAGGTGGATCAAAGAAGATAGTGCTGAAAACTCATCGTATCTGAAAACCCGTATGTACTAATTTTCATTCTAATCGCATGAGCGGTTTGGGAGTTTTTGGCAGTTTTGTAAAAAATTTGTGCTACAGCGCCCTCTGGTATTCAAGGTGGATAAAAATTGATAGCCCACAATTTATTCGTATATAACAAGATTTAATAATATTAAAAAAACTTTTCGTATATATTAAGGTTTCATATAATGCATTCATATTACCTATTACGATTCTTTACATTATTCATTCATATAACTTCTATCAATTAATTTCATAGAAGAAATAATGAACATAACCGACGACTAAATATAAAAAACAGAATAAAAAATTTAAACTTACAAATCTTGATAATTGTGACAACTATTATGCTCAGTGTGTGAGATTTAAGAGTACACTAATACTTACAAGACAAAATAAAATGTGACTGAGTTAGAATGCCCAGCCCTGAAATAAATCTAACTACACAATACAAAAACGAACATAAAGTGGCTACCCAACGGGCCGAAATCGGAGTGCTTCTAACAAAACTGCTCAAAGAGCACTCATTTCTGAGCTTTTTTTGTGTGAAGCGAGGAAAAGAAGAAGAAGAAGTACAACTGATCCTGCTACTATATTCTTAGGAGAAGTTTCGGAGCACTAAAGAAGAAAAATAAAATATAAATAAATAGAACGAACAATTCAGTGCTATACTTTCGCTGCAGTTCGGAGCACAGTAAGTATAGTGCTATACTTTTACTGTAGTTTGAAGCACCAATGGAGCAGTAGTGCTCCCTTCCAAAGACATGTTATGTTAAAAGTACAATGTAGATGGGAATATAAACGGAGCGCTTCGTATTGCAAAAGGAGCGCTCGTAAAGCCCATAAAGAGCACTCCAAAGCCCGCTGGGTCCTGTCGCTCGAACCAAAGCGTGCGCTCCCAACAACAAAAAACCAACTACTGTTTACAAATGTATTGCTGGGGGAGAAGACTACATACAAACGTTAACAATAAAAGAGCAGCAAGAAACAGCGAGATCGAGATTAACAACACTAATAGATGTACACATTAACACACTAAGGCATGATGCAAGAGATAAAACAGTACTAGACACAATAAAAGCGACAAAAAATTTCTCAAGGAACATGAAAATTTATTAATCCTGAATTCGTACAAGGGAAATGTGACGGTAGCAATGAACAAAGAGGACTATGATCGAAAAATGCGAATTTTAGTGAGAGGCATTGGAACATTCAAAATTTTAAACAGCGACCCAACACTTACACTCAAAAAAAAAACAAAGTTTTTGGTGAATTTCTTTTCAAAAATAACGAGATTACAATTAACGAGAAAAGAAACATATGCACGATTACAGCAACAGCGCCGAGAGTCTATGGAGTTCCTAAACTTCATAAGGATGGTACACCACTACGACCAATTTGCTCCTTTATTGGATCACCTTCATACGGACTTAGGAAATACCTAACCCAAATTTTTAAGAATATAACACGAAATTCACACTTAACATAACGACTGCAATAAAGTTCAAAAACAAAATTAACAACACACATATATATGACGATGAAACTATAACATCATTTGAAGTTATATCACTATTTCCCAGCATTTCAACAGATTTGGCGATTAAAATAATAGATCAAAAATGGACAGAAATCCGCAAACACACAAAAGTAACGAAAGGAAAGTTTATGGACATGATCAAATTCTGTATACAGGACAGCAGCTATTTTAAACTAAAGGACAAGATTTACAAACAATTAAGAGGAATGCCTATGGGATCACCAGCGTCGCCAGTGATAGCCGATATAATTAACTTATGACTAAATATGTCCATGATCTATTTGCAATAGTGAAAGCAGACCAAATACAAATAACTCTAGATGCACTCAACAAATTTCACAAAAAAATATTAAATTCACCAAGGAGGAAGAAAATAATGGACAATTAACCTACCTGGACACACTCATAACAAGAAAAGACAGCAAATTAATAATCGATTGGTTTAAAAACTCTATGGCCTCCGGACGTCATAAATTTTTACTCTAAACACCCCAAACGAGTAATTATAAATACTGCTTACAACTTTATAAAAAAAGTTCTGGACATTAGTAATAAGGAATTTCATGGTGACTTAAACTTATCTGGCGCTTACAACCGTAGGTCGGTTTTGGCCTCGGTTTATAAATACGAAATTGCGCCAGCCATTTCTGTTTTGCGCTTGCTGGCGCCAGTTGGAAACACCAAGCGTGGTCAGGTTATCCATCACCTGATCTTTCCAACGAAGATGTGGGCGTCCTCTTCTGCGTTGACCACCACCGGGCACCGAATCGAATATTTTTTTCGCTGCAGCGTCATTTTCGCTCAACATGACCTAGCCAGCGGAGCCGCTCGATTTTAATACGCTTAACTATGTCGATGTCAGCGTACAGCTCATACAACTCGTGGTTCCATCGAATTCGGTACTCGCTATTGACGCAGATTGGACTGAACATTTTACGAAGGATCTTTCTCTCGAACGCTGCCAAAGTCTTTTCATCAGAACTGCTCAACGTCCAGGTTTGTGCTGCATATAATAGGACGGGCATGATTAGTGACTTATAGAGCGTGAGTTTTGTTCGTCGAGAGAGGGCTCTGCTTCTCAATTGCCTACTTAGCCCAAAGTAACACCTGTTGGCAAGAGTTATCCTTCGTTTTATCTCAATACTGACATCGTTGAAAGAGTTAATGCTGGATCCCAGGTAGACGAAGTCCTTAACAACCTCGAAGGAGATGTTGTCAACAGTGACGTGGTTTCCAAGACGCTGGGACTGTTTATTTGTTGACACTAGGTATTTCGTCTTATCTGCATTCACTGCAAAACCCATTCGACTCTACTCTTTCGCTAATCTGGAGAATGCTGCGCTGACTTCGCGCGTATTATGGCCAATGCTATCGATATCATCAGCATACGCCAGCAGCATAATACTTTTGTAGAATATCGTGCCACTGAGTCTCAAATCAGCAGCTCGGATGATCTTCTCCATCATAAGGTTGAAAAAGTCGCACGATAAGAAATCACCTTGTCTGAAACCTAGTTTGGTATCGAATGGAGGAGTGAGATCCTTCCCGATTTTAACTGTGCTGCTGGTGTTGCTCAGTGTCATTCTGCAAAGACGGATGAACTTTGCAGGAATATCAAATTCAGACATGGTAAAAATGATTCCTTATTGGACTGTCAAAGGCGGCTTTGTAATCGACAAAAAGGTGGTGTGTGTCGATTTGTTTCTCTAGGGTCTTCTCCAAGATTTGTCGTAGAGTAAATATCTGCTCTATGGTGGATTTGCCAGGTCTGAAGCCACACTATAAGGTCCAATCAGCTGGTTTACGATGGGCTTCAGTCTTTCACATAATACGCTCGACAGGACCTTATATGCGAATTTAAGAAGGTTTATCCCACGGTAGTTGGCGCAAGTTGTGGGATCGCCTTTCTTGTGGATTGGGCAGAGCACACTGAGGTTCCAATCGTTTGGAATGCATTCTTCCGACCATATTCTGCATAGAAGCTCATGAATGCATTTAAATAGAGCTTTGCCTCCATTCTTGAAAAGCTCAGCAGGTAGGCCATCGGCTCCTGCGGCTTTGTTGTTTTTAAGTCGAGCTATAGCTTTCAAGACTTCACTATGGTCGGGCAGCGGAACATCAACGCTGTCGTCCACAATTGGGGTTTCCGGGATATCATCTTTATTGGTGGGATTGTTGTCGTCGTCACCATTCAGAAGCCCAGAGAAGTGTTCCCTCCATATCATCAGTGCACTCTGGATATCTGTCACTTGATTCCCATGTTCATCCTTACAGGAAGAGGCCCCGGTCTTGAAACCATCCGCCAGGCGTCTTATTTTTTCGAAAAATTTTCGGACCTCATTCCTTTCACCATGCATCTCAATTTTCTCGCACTCACGCATTTCCGCTTCCCTTTTCTTTCGCCTGAAAATGCGTCTCTCTTCCCTCCTCTTCTCTTTGTATCGCTCTTTAGCAGCACGCGTTACAACCGACTGCAGGGTGGCTTTGTAGGCAATGTCTTTTTCTGCAGTAGCGTGTCGACACTCCTGGTCGTGCACCTGGTTTCGGCGAGGGCGGTGATAGCCAATCACCTCTTCGGCAGCCGTACGCATAGAGTGGGAAATGTGATTCCACTGTGCGCATATATCGTCGTTCGGTGGAGTGCTTTCTTGAAGCATGAGTGAGAGTTGAGTAGCGAAGTCTTCGGCTGTTCGTTTTGATTGCAGCTTTTCGAAGTCTAGGTTTCTGTGCTGGATTGCGCGTATTCCTGGTTGAGCACAGACGTGTACGGATCTTGGCTGCGACAATATAATGATGCGAGTCCATATTGGCACCACGGATCGTGCGTATATCTAAAACACTGGAAGAGTGTCTTCCGTCAATCAAAACGTGATCAATTTGGTTACGTGTCTTTTGATTAGGAGACAGCCAAGTTGCTTTATGAATATTGAGATGCTTGAATCTAGTGCTACTAAGGACCATGTTTCGCGCTGCGGCGAAGTCAATCAGCCTCATTCCGTTATTAGACGTATTGTCATGGCGGCTGAACTTTCCGACTGTTGGACTAAAGATATTTTCTTTTCCCACCTTGGCGTTGAAGTCACCAAGCACGATTTTTATGTCGTGGCGGGGGCTGCGCTCATAGGCCTCTTCAAGACGCTCGTAGAAGCTGTCTTTGGTCTCATCGTCCTTCTTTTCTGTCGGAGCGTGCGCACAAATCAGGCTTATGTAAAAGAATCTTACCTTGACACGGATTATGGCAAGTCGTTCGTTCACAGGTGTGAATCGCAGGACATGATGCCGTAGTCTCTTGCCAACCACGAATCCGCATCCAAATTCGTGCTTCCCGCATAGCCGCTGTAGTAGATATCACAGGATGCTTGTCGTGAGCAGCCCTGTCCCTTCCATCGCATTTCTTGGATTGCAGTGATATCAGCTTTGTATCTTTCTAAGATATCTATCAGTTGGATAGAGGGACCATCCCAATCAAAGGTTCGGACGTTCCAAGTGCATATCCGTAAATCATTGTCAGTTTTTTATTTCATTTTTCGTCATCATTTTTATCTTTATTCTTTTGCGTTTCATTGAAATTGTTTTTTTACGTGGTGGGCTTCAAACCCACCGCACAAATCTTTAAAGGCAGGTAGCCCGTCGCTCAGATTAGCCGTCAAACTAACGGTTGCCAGAATGCCGTTTTTAGAGGACACCATGTAGAGGTTTGAGTCGACTTCAGACGAGTTCGACATGGATAATGCTGGCCTCACCAGGTTGAGGCAGTCAGACACGTTGCCATGTGAAGATCGCCCCTTGACCCTTACGCTTTGCCTTGTGAGGATCGTCCTCCTCATCGTGACTGTTTAAACATAAACATTTTTGGTGACCCTGACGTTATCCTTTTAGTGAAAAGCTAAAAAGGATTAACTTAAACGCGTAAAATTTTAAATTCGTTAAATTCGTTAGCCGTGTGACCGCGTTAGTCCGCCGCGAATAAATTCATTAAGCAACTTAAAACATTAAGTCACAGGAGCACCAGTTGAACCTCCATAAAATGAAATTTGAACAATTGGTCCAAGCCCAGTATGTCCTGGGGAAGGAAATTGATAATCTAACAATCAATTTTTCGAAAGACTCCAAGAATCGAAACACATCAAACTACTATTCAGAGCGATTGGATAGGCTGCAGAGCTGGGGGGATGAATTTTACTCCAATCATGAAGCGATAATGGCGTTGGAAAGCAAGCCTGACGACGACAAGTACTTTACAAGAAGGTATTATGAGAGGATTCAGGATATGGTCACGACATACACTAGACTGTTTGAAAGCAACGCAATGGAACTCGTAAATTTTGACAACGGTGCGGCCAGCCAATCCAAAGGTACGCAGGATGCACCAGAAGCAGCAACAAGGAATCCTGATCATCAACCACCAATTAACAGCACTGAAGGTAGGAAGCTTCTAAGAAATCAGCGTGCACTAATTCAAGCAGTAAGACAAAACTTGGATGAAGTGCAAACTCAACGTCATACAGAGCATCCTTCATCGTATTGGATATTAATGTTTACAATGAACATGATCCATCGAAGGCATTTGATAAATTCCTTGATATTTAAACTGACCACATTTCGAAGTGTTCTATAAGAATTGATAAAAGAGATTCAAAAAGAAATAAACTTAAACCTTGGATGACTGGTCACTTGTTAAAAAGAATCCATGATAAAAATAAATTGTATATAAATGTAATAAGTACCCGAATAACACATATCTGAAAGCTCGATATAAAGACATGTGCAAAGAGATTTCTGTTGAATGCAAAACATGCAAAACTAATTTCTACGTTAGCGAATTTAACAATTTTAGAGGTAATGTTAAAAGAGAATGTTAATGTTGAAGTTGCTCACATTAATTATAAAGGCCAGTGTATCTCTGAAGCTTCAAGTAAAGCAAACGCATTTGATGAATTTTTTGCTAGCATTGGCAGAAACTTAATAGCAGATGATGGTTTTAACAACTTTTCATGTAATTGTATAGAAAATGAACTGTTCTATCATAACAGTTTCTTTTTTGAGCCGATTGCTTCATTTGAACTGTATAAAATTATTTCATCACTAAAAAACACGAGTTCATGTCCTGATGGCTCTGTTTCTAACTTGGTAACAGAGATTGAGAAAAAAGATTGTCTTTAATGTCGTGGATGTTCTTTGTCATGTTTTTAACGCCAGTATTCAGACTGGAATTTTTCCTGACGAACTTAAAAAGGCAGTAGTTATTCCTCTATTTAAAAAAGGTGAAAAAACTCTTTTAAATAATTACCGTCCAATCTCTTTGTTATCAACTTTTTCAAAAGTTTTAGAAAAAGCGGTGAAATCCAGAATGCTAAAATTCTTAAATAAAAAAAAATTTTTAAGCTGTTGTCAGTTTGGTTTTAGAGACTGTTTATCAACTGAAGGTGCATTTCTAAATTTTTGCAGTAATATTTCTAATGGCTTTAACGAGAAGAAATTTTGTGCAGCTCTCTTCGTGGATATTACTAAAGCCTTCGATACTGTTGACCATCAAATATTACTTAATAAACTATATAGATGTGGTTTCAGAGGTTCCATCCACTGCTGGTTTCAGTCCTATTTATCGAGCAGAATGCAAAGAGTAAAGTTAGACGGTCACTTCAGTAATTTTGTCAAGGCCAATATTGGTGTTCCACAGGGCTCTGTTCTTTGTCCCCTGTTTTTTCTAATTTTTAAAAATTCGATTTTTAGTCAACCATTTAAGTGTAAAACTATTACTTTTGGACACGATATGGCCTGTGCTTTTGTAAGTAACTCTGCCTTTAACCTCTCCTGAAATTGATCATGACTTAGGTATCCTTCGACACTGGTTCTCTTCACATAAATTAATTCTGAGTGATAAAACTAAAATAATGAATTTCAGTGTAGTTGGTAATGAACGAATTTCAAGTAAATTTACTTTTCATTCTGAAAGTTGTAAAAAATACTTATTAAGCAGGGATATATGCAGATTTTCCTGCTTTTCAAATACTTATAATGATTCATGTGATTGTGCCTCCTAATGTTTCGCAGTTGATTGTGTTGAATCATTTAAATATCTTGGTCTCATAATTGACTGTAAAATGAACTGGTTGGATCACACTGTTGCCCTGAGAAAGTATCTTATGGGTGCTTTAAGACAAATTTACTTATTAAAATCATTCTGCTCTTTGAAACTGCTAAATGTGTTTATTAGGGAATTTTTCACGCAAAATTACAATATAGAATAATCTGCTCGGGTGGTACTCACGCTAATAAAATTAATCAACTACTTATCGCACAAAAACATGTCATTAGAACGGTGTGTAATAAAAATAGCTTGGCTAATAGCTTTCCACTATTCAAAAACTTAAATATTCTACCTATAAAACATCTTTATTTTTATAGAGTTTTAAAGGTTTTCTTCAATAGATCTGGTTATTTAGTAAATAGACGCTACGCTAGTCATAACTTGAGAACTAATAACAGTAACTTAGTTCCTTCTCAAAACTTACAGTACTTTCTTAACTTTTATTTATGTTCGGATCGAGGCTTTTTAATGTCCTACCACATAGTGCTCGTTGCATTAGTAATAAAATGGTATTTCTTAGAAAAGTGAAATCTTGGCTCTTTTATTTTGATTTTAATGTTGTTGACTCCATTATCTCTGTTCAATCTTCATTGTATCGTTTTGTTATTTTTAATTACTCTGGCATATTGTGATTTTCTCATCATTGTATTGTATATGTTTAATCTTGGTCTATCAAAAAAATTTATTTTTACACACACTAGATCCCACTTCAATATAATTAAATACTGTGTTATCATGCTTAGTATAACTGCATTCGCTACTTGTGCATATTTGTACAACAGAATGTAATACTAATTGTTACATATATTATATCCATTGATTTAAGTAAAATGTAAATGTTTATAATACTTATAATAATAATAATAATAAAAATAATAATATTACACAAGTAAATCAACAATAATCGAGAAACATATGATGGATCTATCAAAAAAAATATGGCTCTGTGGGAATTAACTGATGAAGACATCATTGAAGACTACACCCTCCAGACCTATTATGAACTCGAGGCGAGGGCAGAAGAAGCACTGATCGAACTCCATCGACACATGACAGTGGATCAGACCTTCCAATCGCCTAGAAGATCAACGTCAGCAGACACAGACATTGCTTTACCAAAAATAACATTGCCAAGATTTAACGGCAACTACATGCAATGGGTGACATTCAAGGATTTGTACACAGAACTAGTTCACAATGCGGCTATAAGTGATGCAAAAAAGATGCATTACTTGACAACATCTCTGGATGGCGAACCCAGAAATATGATAAAGCACCTTCCATCAACAGGAAGCAACTATCCAAATGCTTGAGCAATTCTCACTAGTCGTTACGACAGTAAAAGATTTTAAGTGACATCATTGCTCAACAAGCTAATGTCGCAATCAGCGATTCGAAAAGAATCATCATCTACGTTAAAAGCACTTCATGGCATAACGAAAGAATGCATTCATGGAATCCAAGCACAAGGACTTCCAGTTCAACATTGGGATGCTGTATTGACTCATTTATTGATACAAAAATTGGATCAGGACTCTCAAATAGCATTTAAGCAAAGCCTGGATAACAACAGACGATCGGTCACTCTTGATGAGTTTCTGAAGTTTGTACAACGCAGATTCCAGTCCTTCGAAGCCCGAGGAAAAGCAGAAGCATCGACAACAAGGACATGTGCATCCACGACCAAGACCGAATCAGTTAATGAGAATTGTCTGATATGTAAAAGGGCAGACCACAAAATAAGTTCATGCCATTCATTTTGCACCGCTGATTTAAATAAAAAATGGAATTGGGTCAAGGAATTCAAGCTATGTGTCAACTGCCTCAGATTAACGCATGCAAATCGCGGCACTGTACTAAATGTTCAAACAGCACAACACGTTACTGAACAACGAGAAGGAAATTTATTCAAGGAACCAACACCCTTCTTTCCAAAATTTGAAGCATCATTCTCCGAACCTTATGTTCATCAAACTGTGGAACAACAGCTGATCAATCAAAAAATACAGTCAGCCTATTGACCAACAGTGATGCTAACTAGGTCTTACTCGGCACAGCACGCATTAAACTAATCGCAAATAATGGCCAAAATATCGAGTGCAGAGCAGTGTTAGATTCAGGATCCCAAATAAATCTAATAAAAAACAGATTGCTGAACAAATTGGGTGGAAGTTCCAGACCAATATCTATTAATATAGAAGGCGTGGGAGCAAATGAAACAAAAATGCGACATCAGAAAACGATTCAGGTTCAATCCACGTTAAATAACTTCTCCAAGGAGGTAGACGCGCATATAATACCAAAAATTGTATCTGATCAACCAGGTCATCACCTGAATATCGAAGGCTGGGACCTACCTCAGGATATTATTTTCGCCGATCCTGAATTTCACAAGCCAGGTCGAATTGACTGTCTGTTAGGAACAGAAATATTTTTTGAGCTACTCATTGATGGAAAAATTAAATTGCCAGGCAATCTTCCAAGTTTGCAGAACTCCGTGCTTGGATGGATTGTGGCTGGTAATGTGGACATTGCGCGTTCAAGCAAAGCAGTATGTGGTATCTGTTCAACCAAGGAGTTAGAAAAGGCAATTCTAAAATTTTGGGAATCGGAAGAAATACCGGATTCAGAAAGACCACTTACCACTCACGTGCTATGTGAGTCACATTTTTTGCAGCATACCACTCGAGCAAGTGACGGAAAATTTTTTATGAAATTGCCCTCAAAGGTTCATCCGTCAGAAGTGGCAGACTTCAAGGCAGTAGCATACAAAAGATTTACAAACCTTGAACAACGCCTTGCAAGGGATTATTCATTAAGTGAGCAATATGTTTCATTCATGAGAGAATATGAGGCGTTAGGGCACATGTCAGAAGTCAGAACAAATGAGTTCACATTTCCTCATTACTTTATACCTCACCACTGTGTGCTTCGACCAGGCAGCTCAATCACAAAACTACGAGTGGTTTTCGATGCTTCAGCACACAACCAGTCAGGACCATCATTAAACGAGATAATGTTCAACGGCCCCAAGGTTTAGAGTGAACTTTTTTCAATTTTACTTCGTTTTAGAATGCATAAGTACGTTCTCAAAACAGATGTAGAAAAAATGTATTGTCAGATTTGGATCAATAAGGAGGATCGCAACTTACAGTTAATTTTTTGGCGAGAAAACCCGACAAACAAAATGAAGGTTTATCAGTTGAATACAGTTACATATGGCACAAGAGCAGCTCCATACTTAGCTACGCGCTGTTTGACAAAACTAGCACATGAAAATTTGAATAAATTTCCATACGGAGCGACATCTCTGAAGAACGATTTCTACGTAGATGATGGACTAATCGGTGAAGACACACTCTATGAAGCTCTACAGATCCAACAACAATTGATTACCATTCTCAGCAAGGTAGGAATGAACCTCAAAAAATGGTGCGCAAATCATCCAAAACTTTTGCGTGAGATAGCACCAGAAAATCAAGAAATTGACCTCAATTTCGAATCTGGAGAGAGACAATCCACTAAAACATTAGGTCTGTTGTGGTTGCCAAAATCAGATTCATTTCGCATAAGGGCCAACATATGCAGTCAAATCAACACAATCAAAAGAACAGTGAGTTCTGATTTATCACACATCTACGACCCACTCGGCATAATTGGCCCAGTTTTGGTTACTGGAAAAATTTTAGCTGCAACGGTCTTGGCAACTAAAGCTCGATTGGGATGAAGAACTACCTTCAGACAAAAAAACCCAGTGGGTCCAGTACCGAGAAGACCTATCTACATTGGATAATGCAACCGTTACCAGGAATGTTTGGTGCAACCAAGACTGCAAGGATGTTCATACGGGGCAGCGTTATATATCAGGACAGTCCAAAAGGATAACACAGTTAAACTGAATTTGTTATGTTCAAGGTCACGAGTAGCACCAATCAAAACACAAACAATTCCGAAATTGGAATTATGTGCAGCACTCTTAGCTGCCGAACTCATGGCCAGAGTAAGGCTTGACTTAGGTTGTCAGGACAAAGTTTCATATTTCTGGACCGATTCTCAAATTGTGCTGTCATGGTAACACCATCAGTCAGTCAAACTAGCAATCTATGTGGCTCATCGAATATCAAAAATCCTTCGATTGACACTTCCAGATCAATGGCGTCATGTTCCATCCAAACAAAATCCTGCCGACATCCTATCAAAAGGATTAAAACCACGTGCATTTCTAAATTGCAGCATGTGGCTTTACGGTCCAATGTTCCTGTACCAACCAAAGGCGCTGTGGTCAACTCCCTTTAAAAGGGAATTAGAAAACAAAGCTGAATGCAAAGATGAAAGGGAAAACAACGCAGTCATTGCTGTAGCCACGCAAGAGAATCCTTGGGTCTACACAATTGATTCAAAGAATTCGTTTTCACATGTACAACGAGTCATTGGGTATGTGCTACGATTTGCAAGACACGCAAAACAACATAAAGGCGCTCGGCAAGAATATCTTCAGCTTTCAGCACTGGAACTTGATGCAGCACTAAAAGTTATCATACGGCAGATTCAAGCATCTGATTTTCCAGAGCTGAAAAGGATTTTAACAAAAGAACAATTCGTGCCGAAAACAAACGAACCTCGACGAAGAAGGAATAATTCGTGTAGGAGGACGAATAAGTTCATCATCACAGCAATTCGATGCAAGACATCAGATGATTTTACCAGGCAGCGATCCACTTGTAAAACTGTTAATAGAAAGAATACACAAGGTTAACTACCATTGCGGTCGCCAAACATTACTAGCGCAAGTCAGACAACGTTTTTGGCCTCTGAAAGGCAAAAGTTTAGCCAGAGCAGTAGTCCAGCATTGCGTTAAATGCATAAGAGCACGGCCAAAATTATACCAACAAGTAATGGGGAATCTTCCATCAACGCGCGTTAATCCGGCTCGTCCATTTTTGAACTCTGGCGTTGATTACTGCGGACCACTTTGGGTTCATTTTAAGACACGTGGAAAACGACCTCAGAAGGCGTATATCGCTGTATTTTGCTGCTTTGCCACAAAGGCAATCCATTTGGAGCTCGTATCGGAATTAACAACAGATGCTTTCATTGGGGCATTAAAAAGATTTGTTGCACGAAGAGGGCATTGCAAGGCATTATATTGTGATAATGCTACAAATTTTGTTGGTGCAAAAAACCAGCTTGAAGAACTACAGGACATCATTCAGAAAAAATCATCCAAAGAAGAAATTATCGGAGCTTGCAGTGAGAAAGGAATTGAATTTAATTTTATTCCACCCAGGTCTCCACATTTTGGAGGTTTATGGGAAGCTGCAGTAAAATATGCAATAGAGAGCTGCATGAATTCATTCATTTCATCTCTCTTCAGTGGGTGCAGTACTGAAGTTTATTTTATTCAAATCATTCATGCAGACTAGAGTTCTGTGTAACAAAACATCAAAAGTTTTAAGAGAGCAAGAGTATAACACTCTATTCTTCTCTTAGTGTGTTGCACTCTATTTGCTTTCTCTCATGTTTTGTGCTTTCGAATAAATCGTAGCATGTGCAGCTTTAGGTGTCTTAAAATTCATGGGTTCAGTGAGTGCAGTGAATACTTTCTTTACTTTATAGTGTTTCTGCTGTGTTGAATAAATAACTTATTGAAGTGTAAAAATGGTAGAGAATGAAGTAAGTAAATTCAAAAAGATATTTCGAGTATACTTGCCAGAAATTAACACTGGTTCATGGAAAATTAGAATGAAGTGCAAACTAATTTCTTGTTTATAAATAATTATTAAGTCATTGTCTTAAGGCATGTTGCTACTTGGCGCGCTCGATATTCGAGCAAAAATTTAAAGTTTTTTTACGGGAAAACGGTAAGAGTTAGAGAAATTTTTTTTAGGGTGAATAAATACACTAAAAAATTATTTACAAAAAATTTTTTTTATTAATATATAGCATTTGTTATTTATGAAACTTTAATTTGAAGTTGACGTGTCGATATCAGAAAGAGCCGATGGTTACCATAATAACTTAAGTTTGGCAGCAACTAGAAAAATAATTCATAAATAATATAGTATGGTTATCGTGTGATCTAAAATTTTTAAGTTTGGCAAAAAAAAACAAATTTATGAAGATTTGAAAAAAAGAATCGTAAAAAACGCAAGTTTTTCTGGATTTTGTGCAAAAAACTATAGAAAAAATAAAAATTTTTTCCAATTTTTTAGTTCACACGAAAACTACACAAGTGGAAAGTATGCGGTTAAAATTTGGAGATAATCGGACAAGGTAATTTTGTGTAACGAATCAGGTAGAAAAATGTAAAAAAACATCCAATTAAAGTTTCATGCATAAAAAATGTTAAAATATATTAAAAAAATTTTTTTAGTCTACTAATTAACCCCAAAAAATTTTACCATTTTCTTTTACTGTTTTCCTGTAAAAAAAATTTTAATTTTCACTCTAATACCGAGCGCGCCAAGAAGGAACATGCCTTAAATTTGTAAACTGTAATAGTCAATTGTTCTTATGCACTTTTATTATTTTTATTGGGTTAACCGTTATATAGTAATATTTCGCTTTAATAATTCATTTCATTATTAATTTATTAAGTATTTATTAATTACTAAATTAATAAGTTAAAAATTGCAGTATGAAAACTGCAATATCAATTCCATGAATAAAACCATTACAGCTTCAAATATATAAATTATATTCAAAGCTTTTCATTTCATTCAGTGAACTCACTGCATTGCACTCAATTTTCAAATACTTTCTATAAGTGTGCACGCTCTGATAGGCAGACAGCACACAAATGTATTCATTCTCTTTTGTTTTCATTTTGCTCTTGGTGCAAATGATGAATGCTCTCATTCATTTGTTTCACTGCCTTAGAGAAGATGAGAGTAAGGATTTGAAAAGCAAGTGAATGTTTTGATACGCATTTCAAACACATTCATGCAGCTCTCTAATATGCAAAACACTTATTGGTAAAAAACGTATCCACTGCTTCTCTCACGTACGAGGAACTTGAAACAATTATCATAGAGATCGAAGCCATCCTGAACTCACGACCTCTTACGCCCAGCTCATCCAACCCAAATGACTTAAATGCGATTACTCCTGGACACTTCCTCATCGGAGAAGAATTAACATCAAATGTTGACGTTTATGCCCAGGCCCCAAAAGGAAAGATGACTGAACGATGGCAAAGAGTTTCGGAACAAAAACATAGCTTCTGGCAGCGATGGTCCAAGGAATACCTATGTGAATTACAACAACGACACAAGTGGCAAGGTCCTGTAAGAAATATACAGATCAACACAATGGTTATCATTAAGGATGATAACCTTCCAGTGTTAAAATGGCCTCTGGGTCGAATCATTAAGATTTATACGGGCGACGACGGTTTAGTGAGAGTTTGCGACGTGAAAACTCAAAACGGTATATTTAAACTATTAGTTCATCGGTTAGCTCCCTTAATTGCCTGAAGATGAAGATGAAGATGCCGACAATAAGGTGAAACGCATTGAAAACCTTCATCTACACCGATCCAATGACGATGAAGAAGAACCCATCCAAGATTCTTCAAAAACATCATTAATCATCAAAATTCCCCGTCACCGAATAAAGGAAACTACATTATTTGACATTGAAGCTACTCCAAGAAAACGATCTTGTCTCAATCCAGGACTATTGTTCACCATTTTGGCCCTTCTTTTGCTGCCGGTTGCGTTATGCAGCCCCATTAACACAACAGAATTCACGAACAAACCAGGAATCTATTTTGAACAACTCAACACTATTAAACGAACAGCTGCCAATTGGAACATATTAGTTTATTATGACCTCAACCATAACAACACGAACTCAACATTAAACTTGCAAAAACTGTGCGACAATGCGTCAAATAACACAAAATGCCAACCAATGCTGAATTACTTTGGTCAGATAAGGGACGAATTGAACAAAAAACTGAACATACTGTCGCTTCGAAGATCTAAACGAGGTACCATCGACATAGTTGGAAATATTGCTCACTCACTGTTTAGAGTGCTAGATTCAAACTACGAAACAACTATGAACTCCGAAACCATAAATGGACTCAAGAAGAATGACATACATTTGGAAAGACTCATAAAAAATCAAACATCGCTGATTGACTCCACAATCAACATTATTAAGACAAACCAACTAAACACACAAGCAAAGTTTGACGAAATCGACAGTCAAATCCACACCTTACTCTATGGAAACAGTTCAGCTGGGCCAATTAGGGAACTACACATAGCACAGGCGATTCTCATGCTATCAGTTCAATTGTTCATCATAGCATCCAATTCGCTATCTACGCACGAACGCACGATTTCAATTATGGATGTTTTAATAGACAGCCATCATGGAAAATTCAACCCTCTGTTGCTTACTCCACAACAACTGCATAATGAGGTATTGAAGATTAAGGCTCAGCTTCCATTACACTTGCAGCTGCCGATGCATCAGGATAACTTCCTCAAGTTCTACCAACTAATCAAGATTACTGGAGTAGTTGCAAGGGACCACGTTGTATTCCGTATTGATCTTCCTTTAGCAGATTCCAGAGAATTTCAGCTACTACATCTCACCCCCATCATAGCTGTTATAAACAGTTCACTGCCAGCAGTACAATTATCTACAGAATATTTAGCAATCAGCCCGCACCATGACGAGTATGTCCCGCTGCCTCAATCTGAAGTGGATGCTTGCCTAGCACTGAGCAACAATGAACTTCTGTGCACATTTAGACAGGCAACATAATTTACGTTATCTGAAGTCAGCAAATGTGAACTAGAACCGTTTACTAACCAAGACTATCCCAGATGCATCCTGTATAAAATTGACGATACGATGGTTCCATTTGAATAACCCAAAGAAATGGATATATGCCACTTTAGATAACTAAACTTAAAAAACAGCGGCTTGATTGAACTTCGTTCTGATTGCACAATCAAAACCAATACGAATACAAGGTAACTGCAAAATTGTCACATCAATCAAGCATGACAGCACCAGCTTAGTAATGACCATTGGATGGACAAAATAATACGCCAGCAACAACATAAGCAAAGTATCCTTCACACCTAGCATTCATGAGCTTGAACTCATTCAACGACAACTAGCTCAAATCAACTCGTCAACCTTACCAGTTGACAGAATAAGCAAAACTACACACACCTCGATTACTTGTTACGCATTTGTTGGTGTAATCTTTTGGCCTGGATTTGATGGAAACAACAAAGTCTAAAGAAGACATCAGCTCAACCTACTCCAATGCCGCGATACTCCATCCAAGACACGACGTCATCGTCATCGAAGAAGCGGTGTGCATCAATTGTTTATTTGAATTGTCTATTCAAGTCGGGCAGCATGTTAACACATAATTACTTGAACTGGTCTTTTCCTTGTTTTACAAAAAAAAACAAATTGCATTAATGACCAATTTTAATATTAATGTCAATAATTTGATGTAATTTTATGATTGCAAAACATTGCCAACGTGCAGTTTAGCAACAACTTATATTATGCTGATCAATCATATTTACTCTGCCGCTGCATAATGAAAGCCAACGTTCTACAAGTCAACGTTCGACAATTGACCTATTTATTTTCGTCAGAACAGTTGCTACCTAAGTCTTGCTTATGTTTTTTGGCACACTTTCAACACTTTAAATTTAACTGCATTTTTATTCTTGTTCTATATTTCATGCAAGCAAATGTTTTTATAATTTTTATAATTTTATATTAACGTAAGCATCTTTTTCTTTGTCTACATTATTGTAGTTAATTGGTGTATTTTCTTTTACATAAATATCTTGCACTAAATTAATAAATTAATAAATAAAGAATAGTTTTAACCTTCAACAAAACAAGTATTTAATTATCCTCGGAAGGAGTCACGGTTCAATTGCCGTAGATTTATTTATTGCGTTAATTCAATCATTCTTCAAGAGTCACGGTTAAAATGCCGTTGGCTCATTTTAGTGTTTAAACATAAACAGTGACAATATCATTAAAATCAGGACTATATTGCGAAAAAATGAATTCCCGAAAATGGCAATAGAAGGCTTAATTGACAAATATTTCAAAATGAAAAACAAGGGGGATAAAGAAGATAACAACACCAAAATATTTAAGTCTATGACATGCATTCCAGGACTTTCGGAGAGAATTATAAATTCAAAGTTGTATAACAAAGAAAAAATAAGATTAGCTTTAAAAACAAATAATGCTGTACAACAATTGTACAGTAACACAAAAACAAAAATTGATAAATTTGACAAATCCAATGTAATTTACAAAATTACATTCAACGGTGACGGGTCCAACGTATGTTACCAGGTATATGTTGGGACAACTAAAAACAAGATACGGACAAGAATTTCTTCGCAATCGATCGGACCAAAAAGCTCGCAGATTTTTAGAACAGAAAACAGCACTTGCAGCCCACTGTATAGAACATCGACACTAGGGCGTATCGAATTACAATTTTTTTTCGAATTTCACATTCTCAGAGGTCTCAAAAGTTGCATGGGGTTGTCAAGATCACTCAAAAAAAATGTTAAGGAAAAAAAAGGATGTCTTCCTGTCCCGCAAGGAAAAGTTGTTTTTAACCGACTTCAAAAAGGAGGAGGTCCTCAAGTTCGTTGGTTTGTCCGTTTTTTTTTTTTCAATGTATGTACATCGATAACTCTTAAAGCACTTTCCCATTTTCCTAATTTTTTGTCAACAGATAGATACCATTAACGCGGAGGTCACTTTTTTTAAAAAAGTGGGCGATATTCGACAAAGGGGCGTGTCACTATTTGAAAAACACTGTATTTCAGCTAATATTGACACTAGGATACTGAAATTTATTAGATGGGTAGGCAAGTTACTACAAATTACGGTAAAAAAAGTGGGCGTTATTCGACAAAGGGGTGTGGAAGTATTATAAAAACACTATATCTCTGTTAATCTCAGGAGGACAATCCTCACAAGGCATCGCGTGAGGGTCAACGGGGCGATCTTCACATGGCAACGTGTCTAACTGCCTCAACCTGGTGAGTCCAGCATTATCCATGTCGAACTCGTCTCAAGTCGACTCAAACCTCTACATGGTGTCCTCTAGAAACGGAAAACTGGCAACCGTTAGTTTGACGGCTAACCTGAGCGGCGGACTCCCCGCCTTTAAAGGGTTGTGCGTTGGGTTTGAAGCCCACCACGTAAAAACAAATTTCAATGAAACGAAAAAGAATAAAGATAAAAATGATTCCCAAATCTGATGACGCCTACCGCAAACGAAAAACTGACAATGATTTACGGAGATGCACTTGGAACGTCCGAACCCTTAATTGGGATGGTCCCTCTATCCAACTGATAGATATCTTAGAAAGATACAAAGCTGATATCACTGCAATCCAATGATGGAAGGACAGGATTGCTTACGGCAAGCATCCTGTGATATCTACTACAGCGGCCATGCGGAGAAGCACGAATTTGGATGCGGATTCGTGGTTGGCAAGAGACTACGGCATCATGTCCTGCGATTCACACCTGTGAACGAACGACTTGCCATAATCCGTGTCAAGGCAAGATTCTTTAACATAAGTCTGATTTGTGCGCACGCTCCGACAGAAGAGAGATGAGACCAAAGACAGCTTCTACGAGCGCCTTGAAGAGGCCTATGAGCGCAGCCCCCGCCAAGGTGGGAAAAGAAAATATCTTTGGTCCAACAGTCAAAAAGTTCAGATACGGAATGAGGCTGATTGACTTTGCCGCAGCGCAAAACATGGTCGTTAGTAACACTAGATTGAAGCATCTCAATATTCATAAAGCAACTTGGCTGTCTCCTGATCAAAAGACACGTAACCAAATTGATCACGTTTTGATTGACGAAACGCACTCTTCCAGTGTTTTAGATGAACGCACGATCCGTGGTGCCAATATAGACTCGGATCATTATCTTGTCGTAGCCAAGATCCGTACACGTCTGTGCGCAACCAAGAATGCGCGCAGTCCAGCACAGAGAAATCTAGACGTCGAAAAGCTGCAATCAAAACGAACAGCCGAAGACTTTGCTACTCGACTCTCACTCCTGATTCAAGAAAGCACTCCTCCGATCGACGATATATGCGCGCAGTGGAATCATATTTCCTACTCTATGCGTACGGCTGCCCAAGATATGATAGGCTATCACCGCCCTCGCCGAAGCCAGTGGCACGACCAGGAGTGTCAAGACGCCACTGCAGAAAAAGACACCGCCTACAAAGCCACCCTGCAGTCGGTTGTAACGCGCGAGTTACGTCTTCCGACTAACAGCTGCAAATCCAACAATTGCAGCGACAGCATTATCCAACAGACCAACAGTTTCAACAGCAGCAACAGCAGCGATGAGACGCAGCGTGGGCGCAGAATCAGCGTGGGTGCAGAGTTAAGAATCAAACAAGTTTTATGTTTCATTTATCATTTATATTAAATATGTCTTTTATGTATCTTTTGTATTTCAATTTTATATATATGTAAATGCAATCTTATTTTGTATGTGTTATTTTAAAATAAAGCTCATTATTATGAGATTGCAGATTGCAATATCATAATAGTTTTGACATCCAGTTGAAGCAGAGTTATAATTGGCGCAGTCACCACGGATTTTCTTTTGTTGAGCTAAGTTCAGGATCTAATCCATATCAAAGGCATATTGATATAAAAAGGACAACGCAAGACAATAGGACCTTCGCAAGGAAAATTGAGACATCAAAAGAATATTGATATAAAAAGGACAACAAGACCTTCGCTAAAAAAAATTTTGAGAAAGAAGAATACAAACACAACGAATAAAGTGAAAACCGAAATATGAGCATGTGTATCTGGATATTTTTGTTGGCCGGGTAAGTTCAGATAGTGATACATGTCGTTCCCAAAAAATAAATCCTTTTTTAAAAAAATAAAAATAAGAACACGTCCCTATACAAGATCAGATTCGATTTATTTTAACACAGCAGAAAACAGAATAGTTAGTGAAAATATTTGCGAAGAAAATAACATAATTATGACTACCGAAAATAATAATGTTAACAATACAAACGTAAATCAAAACATTGCAACTGCAAATAGTGCTAGTGTAAATTTAATTATGGAAAATCTTAGAGTACCGGACGCTGTTAAATATTTACCAACTTTCGATGGAAATCCACGATCGTTGTATGATTTTATTGAAAATGTGGAAGAAATATTAAGTACACTGACAGCAATAGACGGAACATCTTACGCTAAAACAATAATACGTGCCATAAGAAATAAAATAGTTGGCGACGCCAACGAGGTTCTAAACATGTATGGAACAATAATTCATTGGGAATCTATTAAAGCAAATTTAGTGACTCATTATGCTGACAAAAGGAATGAAACAAGTTTAGTTCGTGATCTTCATTTATTAAAACAAAATGCAAATACTGTTGAGGTATTTTATTCGCAAATTATTGAAATACTTTCAAGTATAACAAATCATGTACGACTTCATGAAACTAATTTAAGTGTAGTAGAATCTAAAAATTTATTATACCAAGAAATGTGTTTAAATGTATTTTTATCAGGACTCAGGGAACCACTAGGTTCAACAATTAGGGCGATGAGACCTAGAACTATGGCACAGGCTTTAAACTTTTGCCTTGAAGAACAAAATGTTCATTATATAAGGAACTCTTCTATTATTTCAAAAACAAGTGCTACAGTTGTAAAAAAACCAATTAATACCCAAACAAATTTTGTACATTTTAATCGTCAACAGCAGCCCACTTTTAGAACACCTTTTCAAGGTCAACCGTTTAGAAATAATTCTCAACAACCATTCAGAAATAATTTTCAACAATCATTCAGACCATCTTTCCAACAAAATCAAAGACAAAATTTTCAGCCTCAACAAAGTTATTCCCCTAATTCTTTTCTTCATAACAACAATCAGTTCGGGCAACAAGTAAGACAATTTCAAAATTTTTCTACACAAACTCCATTCAATCGTAACAACCAGATTAAGCAATTTAATTCAAACGTGAGGAGTTCAGCTCCAGAACCAATGGATACATATAGCAAGAATATAAGTTTTAAAAACCAAAGACCACCAAATCAAACGAACACTAACTATGTTATTGAAGAAGTGTTTAATGCTGAACAACCACATTGTTCTTCCAATATACCTAATCAAATAGTGCAACAGAACAAAAATGAAATAGACAACACCGACAATGTCGCAGAAACACATTTCCAAAACTTAGATGACTTTTATCCAAATGAGATAGATGACGAGAATTTTCCTTTAATTGCCTCGGATCATCAATAGGTTATATCGATTTTAATGTACATCAATCTTATATTTTACCATACATTCAAATTGTTGATAATAAAAATAACGTGTTCAAATTTTTAATAGATACCGGAAGCAATATGTCTTTCATTAACCCTAATTTAGTGAAACCCAAATTAATACAGCATATCAACCCCATTCAAATAAAAACCGCTTTCAATACACACTTTGTTGATCAAAAAATTCAAATCAATGCATTTAAGGAATTTAATAGTGAAAAAAAACTAACATTTTTATTATTTAAATTTCATGATTATTTTGATGGCCTAATTGGCTTAGAAACAATGAAGAATCTTGAAGTAACAATAGATTTAAAAAATTCAATTTTGAAATCAAAAAATGCTGTTTTACCGCTTTTCTACAAACCAAATTATATATCAAAATTATACACCGTACCTTCCTGTAGCAAAATAATAGCTCATTTACCTGTAGATATCAAATCGGGAGATATTTACCTAAAACCATTACAAATAAGAGAAAATTTAGTAATAGCTGAAGGGATTTATAAAGCACATGAATGGTATTCTCTCATTGAAATTACCAATTTTTCAAATTATCCACAACAGTTTTCAATAGAACAACCTTTGAAAGCAGAGCAGTTTAATCGCAACCAAATTTTAGAAATAAATAACTTATCAATAAAAGGTATATCGCAACCTCACAATGCAGTTAATATTTCAGATTTAATTCGAATTGATCATCTAAACGATGAAGAAAAGAAATCCATTAAAAAATTATGTAATCGTTTTGAAGACATATTTTTCAAAGAGGGACAAGCTTTAAGTTTTACTAATCAAATAAAACACGAAATCAAAACTTCCGACGATCTTCCTATCTATATGAAATCCTATAGATATCCAGAAGTTCATAAACAGGAAGTACAAACACAAATATCAAAAATGATTTCCGACGGAATCATTCGTCCCAGTTTTTCACCTTGGTCTTCACCCATATGGATTGTGTCAAAAAAACCAGACGCAAGTGGGAAACAAAAATGGCGATTAGTCGTCGATTATAGAAAATTAAATCAGAAAACAATAGACGACAGATATCCCCTCCCTAACATAACCGATATTTTGGATAAATTAGGCAAAAGCCTCTACTTCACAACACTAGATTTAGCATCTGGTTTTCACCAGATTGAAGTTCAAGATAAGGATATACCAAAAACTGCTTTTACTGTCGAAAATGGACATTACGAATTTGTCCGTATGCCTTTTGGGCTGAAAAACGCCCCATCAACTTTTCAACGAGTAATGGACAATGTCCTCCGTGATTTTATTGGCAAAACTTGCCTAGTTTTTATGGATGATATAATAATATATTCTACTTCTCTACAGGAGCATATTGAAAATCTTGCGGCAATTTTCCAAAAATTAAGAGAAGCAAACTTAAAAATACAACTTGATAAATCTGAATTCCTTCATAAGGAAATAGCATTTTTAGGGCATTTAGTAACTCCCGAAGGTGTAAAGCCTAACCCCGATAAAATAAAAGCCATACAAAATTTTCCGATACCAAAAACAGTTAAACAAATAAAGTCCTTTTTGGGATTATTAGGATATTACCGGAAGTTCATAAGGGATTTCTCAAAACTGACAAAACCTTTAACAGAATGCTTAAGAAAGGACCACTATATCAAGTTAGACTCCAGATACTTAGACTGTATTGAAACATGCAAAAATATATTGTGTAACGAACCAATTTTACAATATCCGGATTTTTCTAAAGAATTTAATGTTACAACCGATGCTAGTAATGTAGCCATAGGAGCCGTACTATCTCAAGGCCCCATAGGTTCAGATAAACCAATTTGCTACGCTAGTAGAACTCTTAATAAATCAGAACAAAATTACAGTACCATTGAGAAGGAACTATTAGCTATCGTATGGGCTACTAGGTACTTTCGACCTTATTTGTTTGGAAGAAAATTTAAAATTATAACAGACCACAAGCCTTTAACTTGGTTGTTCTCCTTAAAAGAACCCAATTCAAAATTAGTCCGATGGCGGCTTAAGCTTGAGGAATTCGAGTATGAAATTATTTATAAAAAAGGAAAGCAAAACTCCAATGCAGATGCTTTATCCCGAGTAGAAATAAATGTAAACGAGTCATTACAAAATAATGTAGATACAATATCTCAAACAAACCATTCCGCAAACGAAGATGTTGGAGATGGTATACCAATATCTGAAAGACCTCTTAATGAATTTTCTCATCAACTTATTTTAGAACAATCTGAAACACAACTCAAACCACAAAGGTGTTTAAAAATTATTTTCAAAAACAAAAGAAGACAGATAATAAAACAGAATAATTTAGACAAATCCGAAATTATATCAGATATTTTAGCAAACTATGTAAATCCAAATGATCTAACAGCTATATTGACAGACAATGATACCTTTAAGTTAGTTCAAGAAGTATATTCTAATTATTTTAGCAACAGCCGACTTAAACTTATAAGATGTACAAAATTAGTTCAAGATGTAGTTGAGCCAGACAAACAAGAACAATTGATTGAAGATTACCATAAAAAATCATTCCATAGAGGTATAAATGAAACTCTTGCACATTTAAAACGAAAATACTATTTTCCAAAAATGAAAGATATTATAAATCAAATAATAAATAATTGCCAAACTTGCCTAGAAAATAAATATGAAAGAAACAGAAAACAAATAAAATTTCAGTTTTCAGAAACCCCAAGTCAGCCGTTAGAAATAATACATATTGACGTTTACTCTGTCCATAAAGAAAACTTTTTAACCATTATAGATAAATTTAGTAAGTTTGCAAGTGCCTACATATTAAGTAGTAGAAATAGTATAACTACAATTCAAAGTTTGAAACATTTTTTCTCACACCACGGAATACCAAATAAAATTGTGTCTGATAATGCCTTAGAATTTACCTCGAATACATTAAAAGAATTTTTAAAGTTATATAATATAGAACATCATCTGACATCTGCTAAAAACTCAACAGGCAATTCACCAGTAGAAAGGTTACACTCAACACTTACTGAGTTAATCAGAATCATATACAGTCAAAATAAACAAAAACCAATTAGTGAAATAATGAATGAAGCAATCCTCACATATAACAATTCTATCCACTCAACAACACAAGTAACTCCTTTTGAAGCAATAACAGGTCATTATGAAAAATCAGTTCCCCTACCTACAAATTCTTCTACGCAATTAAATCAAGAATACATAGAAAACCATAGAAAAGATTATGCCCAATTGAAAAAATTAATTTATGAAAGAAGCTTAAAAGAAAAACAGAGAACTATACAAAAACTAAATGAAAAAAGAGTAGATCCACCAAACTATAAAACAAACGAAACAGTTTACGAAGCTGAAAACAGGCGCAACAAATTAGCACCTAGGTTTATGAAGCATAAAGTTTTAAACGACAATATCATTACTATTAATACTTATAAACGCAAAGTTCACAAGCAAAAAATTAAAACGAAACGTAAAATTTTAGATTCATTCCAGGCTCACAACAACAAAGACTAAACGTACAACACATTAACAAAAACGAAGGCTTACTGTATTTAAAACTAGGAAATGCAAGGATAATGGAAAATTATTCTAAGCTTATACATATCGTTAACTTGACCGATTATGTATGTAGTGTTAACACTATCCAAAACAATATTGAAAATTTACTTAAACATACAATGGACGATAAAGTGTTTGAAGTAAAAACTAAAATGGTACAAAGGAAATTTAATAAACTACTTTCTGACATAGATTTAGTTTTACCAAGTTATAGAGCAAAACGTGGCTTAATTGATGGCCTTGGCACAGTAATTAAAACAATTACTGGCAATCTAGATAATAATGACTATGTTGAAATAAATAAACATCTTGAAACATTTAAGAAAAATGAAGACAATATTGCCAATCAATTTAATAAACAAATAATTATCAATGAGAAAATGATTGAAAGATTCAATAATATAACAAAACACATTAATACACAGCAAATGGAAGTAGAACTCCATTTACGAAATTTTGAAAAGAACGTCACAACAAAGATCGAAAAAATTGGCAATATATTTCTTTTTAACCAGCATTTTGAACAAATAATATATGACATTGATAACCTTGATGATCATATAAACGACATTTCGGAGTCCATAATTCTGAGTAAATTAAATATTATATCAAAAACTATTCTGCACCCTATAGAAATGACATACGTCCAAGAACAATTAAGCAAACAAAATATTAAAATATCTTCAAAAGATAACATTTATGAGATTTTAAAACTGCATGCATATTATAATGATTCTAATCTGATCTTTGTAATTGAAATCCCATTTTTATCAATTCCAACCTTTTCCTTATACCAACTAAAGCAACTACCTATAAATGGTAACTATACAGTTTCCCTAATATCGCCTTATATCCTTTTAAATAATCCAATGTATCAATATTTGAATGAACCATGTCAGCTGATAGACAATACACGATTTTGCTCAAAAACGGTACCACAAAAATTAGAAACAGATTTATGTATACCTAATATAATTAATCATCAAAAAGCCCATTGCGAATTAATTGAAACCGAAACAAAAGAAATAGTTGAGCTAATTCAACCAAACCTTTTGTTGGTGATAAGCAGAAAAACAATTCTTGAAGAAGCCTCTTGCGACACAGCAATAAGAAATCGACTTTTGAAAGGAATCGTACTCATACATTTTAATCAATGTGTAATAAAAATTAATAATATCACTTATTCCAACGAAGCTAACACATATTGGGATTCAATCTACATAATGCCTTTAACGTATACTGAAACTAATAATAGTTACGTTATACAAAATTTAACTCTAAAAGCAATTAGCAATTGGACTATGGAGAATATTGAAACAATCAAACTACTTAAAGATGCAGCAAATGAAAATATCGGAACTAAGACTATTTCTATCATCATGTACATAATAGCATTCATAATAACTTTACAAATTTGCCGAAAATTTTACAAATGCCTCTGCAATAAACAATCAATACCAACATCTTCAGACGAGAGAAATACAACTTCGAGACATTCGTTCAGATGGCCTTCACTTCATTCTAGGCGGGGAGAAGTTACGTCTTCCGACTAACAGCTGCAAATCCAACAATTGCAGCGACAGCATTATCCAACAGACCAACAGTTTCAACAGCAGCAACAGCAGCGATGAGACGCAGCGTGGGCGCAGAATCAGCGTGGGTGCAGAGTTAAGAATCAAACAAGTTTTATGTTTCATTTATCATTTATATTAAATATGTCTTTTATGTATCTTTTGTATTTCAATTTTATATATATGTAAATGCAATCTTATTTTGTATGTGTTATTTTAAAATAAAGCTCATTATTATGAGATTGCAGATTGCAATATCATAATAGTTTTGACATCCAGTTGAAGCAGAGTTATAATTCGCGCTGCTAAAGAGCGATACAAAGAGAAGAGGAGGGAAGAGAGACGCATTTTCAGGCGAAAGAAAAGGGAAGCGGAAATGCGTGAGTGCGAGAAAATTGAGATGCATGGTGAAAGGAATGAGGTCCGAAAATTTTTCGAAAAAATAAGACGCCTGGCGGATGGTTTCAAGACCGGGGCCTATCCTGCAAGGATGAAAATGGGAATCTAGTGACAGATATGCAGAGTACACTGATGATGTGAAGGGAACACTTCTCTAGGCTTTTGAATGGTGACGACGACAACAATCCCGGCAATAGAGATGACATACCGGAAACCCCAATTGTGGACGACAGCGTTGAAGTTCCGCTGCCCGACCAAAGTGAGGTATTGAAAGCTATAGCTCGGCTTAAAAACAACAAAGCCGCAGGAGCCAATAGCTTACCTGCTGAGCTCTTCAAGAATGGAGGCTGATTAAATGTAAACATAACCTTGGCAATGCAGTGCATTGACTTAACTTTAAACTTATTTTTGCTTAACTTTGGAAATGCAGTGCATTGACGTCGCTTCAAACGGTAATATGATATTTATGTTTGGACGTCATTGCACTTGCACAACAAAATATTAAAAGTCTTACGCTGCAAAAATATGCTGAAACAGCGGGCATTGCCGCGGTTATGATATTCTAAAACACATATAAGGAAAATTATTCAAAACAAAGAGTTTAAAGTCAAAATAAAGAGTTGAGTGTTTTAATTCACATAAATCAAGTTTCGGTAGTTCGAGTGCCAGCCGAAGCAAACAATCCCAAGTAGTAGTACAAGGTTTATGTGCCTGTACTACAACCAAACGCAAGGGATTTAACATTGGTGACCCCGACGTGATCAGTAGTAAAGGATAACTGGTTCAAGTGCCAATATCCATCGATACTATGATCACTTAAACATCCTTAAGAGGATCCATCCTTATAAATAGACGACACCAATCAAGTTCGCTGATCAACAGATTAAGCACGCAGCCTACACAACCTCATCATCATGGGCATTAATGAGTTATCTGTACAACAGGACGAAACGGCAGTAGCACTGCAAACAACAATTGTAGTGTATCTACATATTTCCGCTTTGCCACCTTCTTAGTTACACTCATTTAAGTTATTGCACGCTTTGCTTGCGCTACATTAAACACTTTTGTTTATATTCGCTGTTGCTGCATTTGCTTCACTAATGCACATACAAAGCAGCGATCTCATCTTACAAATCCAATAGCATGCAAAACATTTGTGACACATATATTGTGACTCAATTATGCTTGGACGCAAGAAATTCGATGAACCAAAATAAATTGGGTCATCAATAACTATGACAGTATTTTTGAGTGAAACTAAGAATACAATTAAGAAACTATGTAATATTATAGGAATAAGTAAAATATAAAATGTAATTTGTAATGTTAGAACTATGACAATTTTTATTATAAAAGAACAGTATTTTCAATAAAGAAAACAGAATTGATCTGAGCTTGAAAACGAGCTAACAGTCTTTTCTCTTGCGATATACGTTCCAACTTATGGCGACACTGCTTGGTTGAACGTATATGGTAAATTAGGGAAGCATTAAAATTTTAGGAAGGAGCTTTATCCTCCAATTTTAGGAAGGAGTTGTATCCTCCGATCTAATTGGTTTACAAATTAGTTTACAAAGTCAATATCATTACACAATAATAAATTATAAGAAGGCTTCATATGACCGGCGTACGTCTGATTTCATCGAAGCGAAGGCCAGGGAGCTTGATGAATTATGGCAACAATTTAACAAACTCGATAGCATCATTCGCAGCCGCTATGGCAGCGAAATTGAACATCCATACTTTGTCAAGGACCTACATGCAACCATCGGTGCGAAATACAGAGAAGTCCGAGATGACATGGTCAACGCGCTGAAAGCCATCAGAGAAACTCAGGCAGCCGAACAACAAAGGGCAGCCGAACAGCAAAAGGCAGCCGAACGACAAAAGGCAGCGGATGAAAAGGGGATAGCCGAGCAACAGAAGGCATCCGATCAACGGAATTCTGCAATCATTCCTGGCAGTTCAACAACAAATCATGGCGTTCATTCAAAGGCAACGTCTTGTCAGCCAACTCAGTTGCACAACCTTATTTTGAAACAAACAAAAATAATTGGCATTGTGCAACGCATGTTGACTGAATTATTGAATGATACTACACAACATTCAGTAAACTACTACACCATCAAAGTCAAAATTGTTGACTATCATTGGCAAACAGTTCAAGACTGACATGACCAAATTGTGGAAGTTCTAGATGACATCGACTCAGGCAAATATGATATTGAGGCATATTTACAACTAGAGCTACAGACCAGCGACAAAATTCTAGAAATCAAGGAGAGAGGTGAGCAGAGTTCAAAATCAACGAATAATCAATCTCAGCAACATTTGCCTAAGGTGACGCTACCAAAATTTGATGGCGACTATCTTCAATGGAGGCAATTCTACGATCTGTTTACTGAGATGATTCACAAAACACCACTTACGACCATACAAAAGATGTGGTACCTGAAAACCAACTTGACCGTAGAGGCCGAAAAACTGATTCGCCATCTTTCGCTAACTGAAGACAACTACAGCACAGCCTGGACGATGCTCCAGGATCGCTACAACAACATGCGTCTACTCACTGCGGCATTATTGGAAAAGATAATTGGACAAAGCAAACATTCGACGGACAATCCTTCTGTGGCAGCTCTGAAGAGCTTGCACGACATAACACGAGAAAGCTTAATGGCACTGGGTAACCTAGGGATAAATACAACATCCTGGGATCCAATACTATTACACATTTTGATAAAGAAGCTGGACAAAACCACTCACATACTATATCATTCTATCATACTATCATTAGTTGACTTTTTGAAGTTTTTGGAGACGCGATTCCAATCATTGAAGGCGGTAGGTCAGAAGGAAAGACCAGCATCAGCAAGAGCAGTATCGTCTGTTGTAACATCGGACCAAAAGGACAAGAAATGCAGATCATTCAATGATAAGATGCATCCACTTTTCACATGCCCAAGGTTCTTGCAGCTCGCTGTCACAATCAAGGATCCACAGGTATTCCACTCGATTGGAAGCCTTTATACTGCCTCACATAATATTACAACAACCAACGCAGCATGTGAACACGTCAAATTGGGCGATCCCGAAAAATATTACATTAGCAGACCCACAATTCAATTGCCCTGGTAGAATCGATTTGCTCATTGAATTTGTAGCCGTTTGTGGTGAAGCTCCCATTTGCAGAGAGCACATCAGCATTAGGTGATTCAAGGCAAATTTCAATTAACCGATTTTTTTCACTGGAGCGACGTTTTGCAAAGGATATCGATTTAAGGACACAATACGCAGCATTTATGGACGAATACGAGGCATTGGGCCATATGACATGTATCGATAAAAACAGCGTATCATCACCATGTTACTTCATCCCTCACCATTGCGTCACGAGGCCCGAAAGCACCACGACCAAGTTACGAGTGGTTTTTGACGCGTCTGCAAAAACATCGTCTGGCGTCGCACTCAATGATTTAATGTATACTGGACCATCAAATCAGAGTGAGTTATTCTCGATCTTACTCCGGTTCCGTTGCCCAAGGTTTGTATTCACAGCAGATATTGAAAAAATGTATAGACAAATACTGGTCAATGCGGAAGATCGACGATACCAGCTAATAGTATGGCGGAAGAGCGCATCTGAAGATTTACGTTACTACCAACTTAATACAGTAACATATGGTACTCGTTCAGCACCGTACTTGGCAACAAAATGCCTACAACAATTAGGCAAAGAATTCATTTCCCAACATCCACTTGGAGCGGAATCCGTCCTTAACGATTTTTATGTGGATGATTGTTTAACTGGCTCGGACAGTTTATCAACGGCAGTTGAAATTCAACGTCAGCTTTCAAAGATTCTTCAAAGTGGCGGCTTTACTTTGCGCAAATGGTGCGCCAACCATCCAAAGTTGCTCCAATCAATCCCAGCAGAAGATCAAGAAGTCAATCTTGATTTTAACAATGATATCAACAATGCAATAAAGACGTTAAGGCTGACATGGTTGCCCAAAACCGACAACTTTTGCATTAAGGTAAATCTCGCAGCATCCACTCTAATCACCAAGCGAACGATCGTATCAGATGTCGCCCGAATTTTCGACCCACTTGGAATCCTAGCTCCAGTAGTAGTAACAGCAAAAACCCTAATTCAGCAGCTGTGGCAGCAAAAATTATCGTGGGATGATGAGTTGCCTGCAGAGCTTCACACAAAATGGGCAAACTTTCGTGAGAACTTAAAGGAGCTCAACAACACACAGGTGTCCAGACATATCTTCCAACAAGGAAAAAAGAGTTCATTGCAACTGCATTCATTTGCGGATGCATCAGAGAAGGCATACGGTGCAGCCATATATGTAAGATCTGTTGCGAAAATGGAAGCATTATTGTGCGGCTTTTGTGTGCAAGGTCACGAGTGGCGCCACTAAAGGCGTGGATCAACTCTCAGTCCACGTCATTCCAAACCTTTGTATCCAACAGGATAGCAAGGATTCAGGAGCTGACTGTGGCCACCCAATGGCGACACGTTCGGTCTAAAGATAACCCAGCAGACATGTTATCGAGAGGACTGCTGCCATCAGAAATCAAATCATGCAATTTGTGGTTTTATGGGCCCTTTTTCCTCCATGGAAGAATGGAATGCTGGCCAGAAGCCTGCTCAACGTTGCACGCAATAGAACCTACTCTCGAAAAAAGACAAAGGGTTGTATCGTCAAATGTTGCTGTCATGGATGAATCAAGGAACTTTATTTATGCAATAAACAACAGATACTTCATTCATTCAAATACTTAGTACACATCGTCGGATACATGCTACGATTCATAGAAAATACAAAAAAACGAAACGAAGATCGCGCAGCACAGATTTCGCTTACCCCGTGCGAGCAGAAAAAGGCGCTAGCCATCATCATTCTTGGAATGCAGTCATCTGAATTTGAAATCGAAATCAACGCTTGTAGCGGATGTATTATTTCAAACTATTTTTATTCTTACTTTTATACATTTTGTTATTTACAATAGATAATAATAATAATTAAATAATAATTGAAGTTAAATTATATATGAATTGTTAGTTTAAAGTTTCAATTTTATTGCCACTGCTGTATTTATTGCATTGAGCATAATTTTATTTTTAAAGCTTTTGTTTAAAGATCTTTATAAAACCGGTCTTTCTTATTACTCATGTACTTGCGCTCACTAACGTTTATGCTAAAACTAATAGCTTGTTAATCTCTCTCTTTAACTTTTAACTAAAATGTTCTCTTGAGTAAAGTAAGATTAAAATTATATGCTTGTATACATATTCCTTATGCTCAAAGTTTAATTATATGTTTACTCTTTTTTCTAATATGTTCATGCTCAAATTATTGTTTAAATATTGAACGCACACTTAATTTTGGGTCATTCGCATCAAGACTTCTTGAAATAAAGACCTCAATAAAAAAATATACAAACTTGCTTTTCAATTAGATAAATATAAAAATCTGAAAGTACTAAGACGCAAGTAGACAAACTTGGCTCTTGCGGCTGGTACTATATAACAAAAAAAACCCTTTACAACGAGGACGGGATAACCGGACCGTTGATAAATTAAAAACATTAAATTCTTTTGCAATTCTTAACAATTGGCGCCCAACTCAAAAACCTGCGAAAAAAAAAGTTAAAAATATTGAATGCAATTCTTTAAAAGCAATAATTTATAAAAATTATAAAATAAAAAATAAATAAATAAATAACTGGCCAGTTCAGCCCTTGAAAGGACTTTGACCGAGCTTCTTATTATCAATTGTGTTGTGCGTGTTATTAAGTTTGTACACAATTGACCGAAAACCGGACCTACATGTTTAACGCCGACTCCGAACGGCGATGAACGGAATGTTCTCGTTCTCAAGAAGCTTTACATGGCATTTTGATTACTCTCTGAGGTTTGCCATTGTCTGCAGAGAGGTGGCGGCCGTACAGAAAAATTATTTTATTTCAAATAATTTTCTGTCGCTGCTGAGGTAACCTTGGAGACCCAGGTTCGTTGACATAGCGGCCACGCACTTTAACCAACTACGCCACGGACGCCACAAGGGGCACAAATTAAGTTACATGTGATTAAAAAAAAGAAAAAAAATTATGAAGAATTATATAATAAAAGAAATGATAGGGAGCTGAAAAGAGAAAAGAAGTTAAAGAAGATTCAGCTGTTAAGAAGTAGAGAAAAAAGTTAAAATAGATTTCCTAAAAGTTCCTCTTCTGTTTATTTCCCTTATTCTTCGGAGTATCATATTCCATAGTCTAATGGCGTTTATGCAAAACAAATGAGAGGAGTTCAGCGAGTTATGCTTGCGTAATATTAAAATATGACTTCTTCTAGACAAAAATAACTGAAGTTCTGAATATAGATAAGACGGAGTTTTCTCATGAATGAGCTTATGCAAATATATGTATACAGTTTCTTGCATTCATGTACGCAGTTAAATCACATCCGAGGATAGCATTTCTGAAACAAGACAAATGGTCAAATTTTCGCAAGCCGTATACATAGCGTGTAACGTAATTAAAAGCAATTTGAAGTTTTAACTGAGAGGATGAGTCGTGTTTACTGTATGCTATTTCTGAGTACATTATGACAGGTAAGATCAGTTGAATCACTAACTTTCGCTTTACATTAATAGGAGTTACACAAACTGACATTCTCAAATTACGAAGAACTTAATAAACTTTTTTAACTACACTGTAAGGCTTTCAATCCCGAAGCATTTTGTAAAATCCCGGGATTCGGGATTTTAAAAATTGCAATCCCGGGATCCCGGGATTTTTCAGGACTAACCTTAAAATTTCGGGATTTATTTGCTGTAAAAACAAATTTTTTTAACTAAAATTATATAGCTTTCAATATAAAAAGACATAAAAAAAATATTACAAAATTAAGTCAGAATTCAAAAAGCATTTATTTATTATAAATATACTAGCTTTTTCACGGTGCGCTTTGTTGCACCTTATCTAGATTAAAATAAATAAATAAATATAATAAACTAGCAACCCTCCGCAGCTTTGCCCGCGATGTATCTTGAAATAAATTAGCGCATTTTTTGTAAAATATTGTCTTATTATCGTTTTAATAGGTTTATTTTTTCATGACATATTAATAATAATAAATTAGTTGGATGGATTTCCTATCTTAGAAAGACCAACATATAACTGCCCATGGGAAAAGCAGCTTTCTCGCAAAAAAATAAAATTCATTCATAGACACACATTTGTGTCGATCGCACATCAAGTTTTTTGATTTCCAACTGATTTTCTGGGGTGGCTCATAACCGGGTTTTAAGCAAAAAAAGAAAGTTTTAGGCAATCGTTCATAATTTGTTTGCTTGTAACTAAATCGATAGGGTTTTTTTTTTTTGGGAAAATTAAGCTTAAATAATTAAATTTCGTTTGACATAAGAACCATGGAAAAATATTAAGCACAGCCAATTTTATGTCGATTTAAGGAAACATGGCTCTTAACCGGAGACATTCTCCTACTTATTTAACCATATTATTAAATGGTATGAAAATACATTTATGCAATGTACTTCGGCTAATTAACACAATTTGTAGCTCAATTATATAAGACTCGTATTCGATAACGTGAATTGGTTATAATATATATATATGAATAACCAATATTGGGAAAGATATTGGTTTTAATAAGTCCTTCCCTTTTCAAATATAAATTTATGTTTATGGAATTAATTAAAAATACTTTCTTATCACTTTCAATAAATAAAATCAAATTAAGTTCACATATTTTCATAGGTCTTATTTCAGTGACGAAATTATACACTTACGCTATGTAATGCCGTTAAAACATGCTAAAAAACCAATTCAACACATACCAATGCGCAGCTTCAAAGCGATGTAATTTGCATCGCACGGCGTTTCAATTTAAGCTTTAATTGTTACCATAAATTTCATGCACTTCTATTTTGCAGCTTAAGAATTCTGCACGCAGCTATTCAACATTTTGAATAGAAAAACTCTCTCTGAATAATGAAACATTGAAGCAGCAGCAACAAACCATGATACAATTATAAGGTAGGCCCAATTCGGAGACAAAAAAAACGAAAAAGCAAAGCAAAGTAAAGAAAATCAAAACATTGGCGTAGGTATAATGTCATTTTTAACAATTGACGTTTATTCGTTCAGCGATAGGGACTTATAATTTACTTTTAACAGTATGAATATGGGTATTGGGTATTGAGTACCCAGATTTTATGTGGAATAATGTAAGAAAAGTAACCAAAAACCCCAAAAATTTAACAAAATGAGTTATGTTTTAAGATATAATATAAAATGAATTGTATGTCAGCTTTCAACGAAGCAAATAAAAGTGAACTTTTTATATAATTTTCATTCGACTTCTTAGTTCGATTGTTCAGTAACCAATTTATTCGCATCGCTTTGTATTGTATTTTGACATTATACCTACGCCTTTGTTATTGTTTTGTTGTTGATTTGTAGTCATAGAGAGTGTGTTTTTCCTGGGCCTACCTTATAATTGTATCATGCAACAAACGACGCGCTTGGAGAAAATGCTTTAAATTTTGCATTCTGCTGTTCGCGAACAAAGAGCTATCTATCTCTGCTTCAATGCAGAGAATCTCTTTTCTGAGCATTGAGCAGCATTTTATAGCGAAACCAAAGCAACATTCTGCTAGCTGCAAGCAATGACAGCGTCGAAGCCAATGAACAAATCAATGCTTGCAAGAAAATGATTTAATTTTTCAATAGAATATGAATTTTACGACCAAACTATTGATCTTAGATGCACGTAACCCAGGACTTTTTTGTTGGAATCGGCAAGACCATTCATTTGTCCATATATCATATTCACTTATCTTTTACGGTTTAAGCAGAAAATGGAAAAAAGCGCCAAATTTTTCCAAAAATACCGAATTTTGCCAGTTTCTTAGCCAATAACTTCTAAGCTTTGAAATATTTCAAAACTTTAAGTATACAGTGTTAATCTACAATTAATTACGATTTGAATAGTGAAAATTTCATTTAAATCCGTTTAGCCGTTCTTGAGTTTACTTTCATCAACGCCAAAAAGGCAATATTTCAAGTTTCATTTTTATATAATAGTAAGATAACTGGCCATTTCAGCCCTTGAAAGGACTTTGACCTAGCTTCTTATGATCAATTGTGTTGTGCGTGTTATTAAGTTTGTACACAATTGACCGAGAACCGGACCTTCATGTTTAACGCCGACTCCGAACGGCGATGAACGGAATGTTCTCGTTCTCAAGAAGCTTTACATGGCATTTTGATTACTCTCTGAGGTTTGCCATTGTCTGCAGAGAGGTGGCGGCCGTACAGAAAAATTATTTTATTTCAAATAATTTTCTGTCGCCGCTGAGGTTCGAACCTGGGTCTCCAAGGTTCGTTGACATAGCGGCCACGCACTTTAACCAACTACGCCACGGACGCCACACCTTATCTAGATAAGTACCGGAAAATGTCGCAATGCCTCCAGCGTTATTATTTCTAAACCATCGCGTACTCGAAACATAGGGGTCGTTCATAAATAACTGCGTGAAGTTAAATTCGTAAATCCGACGCTAACTTAGCAAAGACACAAACCAATATTTCTTCTCGGTAAAAACTTTTAGTACGAATTTAACTAACGAAACAAAAAAGTTAAATTCGTACTTCTATGCAAAGTACGAATTTAACTTTGAGTACGAATTTAACTTTGAGTACGAATTTAACTTTTAGTACGAATTTAACTTTGAGTACGAATTTAACTTTGAGTACAAATTTAACTTTGAGTACGAATATAACGAACGACAATACGAATTTAACTTCATTTGTAAGAAATAACTTTGACATCGACTTGGAAACACAGAAAAGTTGAAAAGTTTATGAAACATTTTAAAATATATTATAAAATTAAAAAATATGCATAGAAATTATTAAAAGAGAAAATTTTGGAAATTCATCAACAGAAATTGAAATGTAGTGAAATGTTGTAAAAACATTTTAGCCACTTTAAATGAAAAGATTCTAATTTTCGAAATATAAACCTAGAATATGATTCATATCAATGGACAGGTAATTGATGCACCTTTCCAACGATATATCATTCATAAGTGCACACTCAAGATTTTGGCCAAAGGAAATTTTTGAAAAAGTATTGAAGTGTAGGCAAAAGGTACTAACTTTGAATGAAAAAATTCTAACATCGGAAATATAAACCTAGAATGGTATGTATACCACTGGACAGGTAATTGATGCGCCTTTCCAACGATATATCATTCATAAGTGCACACTCAAGATTTTGGACAAAGGAAATTTTTGAAAAAGTATTGAAGTGTAGGCAAAAGATACTAACTTTGAATGAAAAAATTCTAACATCGGAAATATAAACCTAGAATGGTATGTATACCACTGGACAGGTAATTGATGCACCTTTCCAACGATATATCATTCATAAGTGCACACTCAAGATTTTGGACAAAGGAAATTTTTGAAAAAGTATTGAAGTGTAGGCAAAAGGTACTAACTTCGAATGAAAAAATCCTTATATCAAAAATATAAACCTAGAATGATATGTATACCACTGGACAGGTAATTGATGCACCTTTCCAACGATATATCATTCATAAGTGTACACTCAAGATTTTGGCCAAAGGAAAAAAGGAAAGGAAGAAAAAGTATTGAAGTGTAGGCAAAAAGTACTAACTTTGAATGAAAAAATTCTAACATCGGAAATATAAACGTAGAATGGTATGTACACTAGACCGTATCACCTTGTATGGAAGAAAAGTAAACCCATTTTGACCCCGCCTCAATCATTAGACATTTAAAAGACATTTTCAAAAATAAATTTTTTTTTTTTTTTTTAAATGGTCCCTATGCACACTGCTCCTGAAGCAACTTCAAGTTGACCTAAAATGGCAACGTAAACTGAATGTCTCCAAGTGTTTGTAATGTTTTTCTGATGAAATATCACTTTGAATTAAAATCCCAGCTGATTTCGTTTTGAAAATATCTCAATTTTTGCATTTTAACGTGATTGAACCACCTTGTACTTTAGACAGCGCAATATATTCAAGTATAAAACTGTTTATATATGTATGTATGTATGTATGTATGTATATATATATATATATAATATACCTACGTGTATGTGTGTGTGTGTGTAAAATATTGAGAATTGGGATATTGTTTCCACACCATCTACGGAGATAAATATCGCGGCGCGTTTGTTTTTTTTTAAGTGGTATCCCCTGTAGGCCTATTCCACTATCCCGTCCCGTCCATAAATTACGTAATCACTTTTTTACTTAAATTGGGTCAAAATGGACAGCCTCTAAGAAATATACATCTATCATTTATTACAAATGTTGCGAAGTAAATGTCACTGCAGTATTTTTTAAGCGACTTGAGTATGATGAATCTTCGATAAGATTAATTTTAAATCTCTCCCAAAACTTGTTAAATTCCCTGTGAATCGACTCCAGCCTGCTCCGACTACAATCCTAAGCCATCTCAGTCTAGTTTTATAATAGCATCCTTCAAATGATCTAATAACATGTATTTTTATCGTCTGCGAGACACCAGTACTCCCAATGGCTTTGCAAAAAGTTATCAAATTTTTATCTAAATCGGTTAAATCGGCTTTTTGGTTATAAAACAAGAATCTACAATTTTTAGCCATTAATTTCAACTTTGTGGCCCAAATCAATGTTTTTTCCCGCCCAACGATACCACTCCAAAACAAATGATTGACAAAGCCCTGCAAAAGATGAAGTTCGGGAAGTTGTGGTCGGAGCAGGCTGGAGAGTCGATTCACAGGGCATTTAACAAGTTTTGGGAGAGATTTAAAATGAATCTTATCGAAGATTCTTCATACTCAAGTCGCTTAAAAAATGCTGTAGTGACATTTACTTCGCAACATTTGTAATAAATGATAGATGTATATAGCCCTAGTCAAAATTATTTACACTTTCAAAAGAAATAGATTAAAGAAAGCGCTCGCCTTTTTTGTTGTTTGCATAATTCGCAAAGAAATTTTTGGTTGTTGTATTCTTTGTAGTATGCAAAGTAAAGAAAACATGTTTTAAAAAACCTAACGAAAAATATCATTAAAAAAAATTAGCAAAATATAACTATTCTCTGGCCTATAAAGTTTTCGCACAATGTTTTGTGGACTGATGAGCCTTCCTGTAAATTCGAGGAGTCTATTGGAAAAACATTCATGTAACTTCCTTAAATCCTAAAAAGTAAGGTCGTGCAGCACTTATGTTTGTAAATAATTGTATTTATTGACTCCAAGAAAGGCTGTGTAAATACTTATGACGCCAGAGAGTAGTTATCAATTATTAGTTTATTTTGTGATATATATCGTTAGGTTTGCTAAAACTTTTGTTATTATTTAACATACTGCATAGAATGCAACAACAAAAAGATATCCTTGGAAAATTTTTCCAACAACAAATAAAGTGAGCTCTTTCATTAAAACATTTAAAAATATTAGCGATGTGTAAATTGTTTTGACTATGGCTGAATTTCTTAGAGGCTGTCCATTTTGACCCAATTTAAGTATAAAAGTGATTACGTAATTTATGGACGGGACGGGATAGTGGAATAGGCCTACAGGGGATACCACTTAAAAAAAAAAAAACGCGCCGCGATATTTATCTCCGTAGATGGTGTGGAAACAATATCCCAATTCTCAATATTTTACACACACACACACATACACACACAAACACACACGTAGGTATAATATATATATATATATAAATATATACAAACATACATCCATACATATATAAACACTTTTATACTTGAATATATTGCGCTGTCTAAAGTACAAGGTGGTTCAATCACGTGCAAATGCAAAAATTAAGATATTTTTAAAACGAAATCAGCTAGGATTATAATTCAAAGTGATATTTCATCAGTAAAACATTACAAACACTTGGAGACATTCAGTTTACGTTGCCATTTTAGGTCAACTTGAAGTTGCTTCAGGAGCAGTGTGTATGGTGCTTTTTTCTTGTTTTCGTTATATCTTCTGTGTTTCTTGTCCGATCGCAAAGATTTTTCATATATGTGTTTATTGCTTTTTTGCTTTTCTGATTTTATTTTTTCGCGAATCTTGTTTTTTTTAAGTTATCACCCACCTTATCTCAGTTGCTACTATGTTAACAAAATCTAAAAAGAGCAAATAATTAAAGCTCACAAAAAATCATTAAGACCATGCAAGCAAATGATATCCATAAAATTTATTTTTGGTGCAGTTCCGACCGATTTTATCCCAAAAATAACACTTTCGAAATTTTCGTCAGTCATACTCGACTTTTTATTAAACAAATAACTTGGCTTTTTCAATCACAACTGTTCTCATAAGACAATTAATAAAAGTCAATTATATCGAGTGTTGAAGATTGCAAAAACCTTTTATATTTGAAATTTGATGTTTACTAGAATTGTAATAAAATCTCTAATTGTTTATTAAAGTTGACGATTATTTTTCGTTGAGAGTAAGTTTAACTAATAAAATCATGCTCTGTTACAAACTCTGCCCAACAGTAGTTGTTGTCGGCTTTAAATGACACCACCCCCCCCCAGCTCATCATCGCTTCCATTCATGAACAAACAATATTTAAACACTTTGTACCAACAACAAAAAAGGCCATCACCACCACCTACTCTTCGTTTTCGCTATGCAGTCAACAAAAACAACAAACGTCTTCACTTTGCCTGCATCATTGTTACAACAACAATAGCAACATACATACATCAATTCTTCGTCTTCGATTTGAAGCCCGTTCAAACCTAACAGATCGTATTCGGCAATTTCGTGGACCCAACCACCAGCCCTTTATCCAATATGGCAGCACCACATACACTGAAATGATCGATTGGACCAAATTTCAGATCACTGATCCACCATGTCTTCAGTTTTTTACTCAAGAGCAATTGAGTGATCTACAGTACTTGGACGTCATTATTAAAATTCCTGGTGAGCATTACAGCAGATATTTTTTTTATGAAATAAATAATTAAATTTGACGTCATATATTAAATCGAATTTATCATGTTATATGTTTTTCACAGATTATCCTTGTCACTCGCAAAACATCGAGCGTTACGTCCAAATTGTGCAAAAGTCGGCCACAGCAGTCGCTGACGAAAATATTTTGGGGCACATTTTCGTGAAGCTTGACTGCTTCGAGTGCTACAGCAACCTTGAATCCCGTAAAGATTTAGAAAATTAATAAAAATTCGAGTATGAGTGACGAACATTTCGGAAGTATTATTTTTGGGATAAAATCGTTTGGAACTGCTTTAAAAATGAATTTAATGGATATCATTTGTTTCCATGGTCTTAATGATTTTTTTGTAAGCTTTAATTATTTGCTCTTTTTAGATTTTGTTAACATAGTAGCAACTGAGATAAGGTGGGTGATAATTTAAAAAAAACAAGATTCGCGAAAAAATAAAATCAGAAAAAAATTGCAAAAAAACAATAAACACATGTATGAAAAATCTTTGGGATCGGACAAGAAACACAGAAGATATAACTAAAACAAGAAAAAAGCACCATCGGGACCCTTTCAAAAAAAAACAAAATTTTTTTTTTGAAAATGTCTTTTAAATGTCTAACGATTGAGGCGGGGTCAAAATGGGTTTACTTTTTTTCCATACAAGGTGATACGGTCTAATGTACACCCCTGGACAGGTAATTGATGCACCTTTCCAACGATATATCATTCATAAGTGCACACTAGAGTGTCCCTTATTTTGCGATTTTTGGAAATGTCAAGGGGCTGACAGGTTTTTTTATGCGTTTTTATATTCTAAGAACGAAACTAAAAAATATTTTTTTTACGAAAACATTTACCCGTGCCAATCGGGCCCGAAAGTTTCGAAAAATGCCCATATTAGACCATATTTGCACAAATTAAAAAAAAATCTTTTCACTGCTTTTTATAAATGTTTTACATTTTTTGGAGCACATACATAAGAAATATGATATCTACAAAGTTTTTTATGGTAGGCGTGGTTACCGCCCCTGCTGCGTCGAAATTTCTCACGCAGCCGTTTCCCACTTTTTCATGAAATTAGTGCAATTTAGGTATTAATATCAACAATAAATAAATACATTTTTATTATGCTAAAAGTATGATAACATTTCATTAAATTCACATTATGTATTTACAAAAATTAAAAATAAATTAAAAAACTAGTATTTTAACCTGTGGCGGGCGCGCAACAAGCTAATACCTACAAGCAGTCTTATTGCGGCTTTTCAACCGAAATCATAGTTTTTTTTATAAATAAAAAATATCAAAAACCAAAAATATATGCCCCCTGGAGGGTTAAATTAAATAAGAAATACAAATTAATTAAAAAAGATAGATCCTTATTTTGAGCTTTTATGCTATTCATTATTATCGGAATCCGTCAAGTCTGTATTTTTGTAGTTCTACTATACATCAAAATCTGTTTTGAAGCTACTAATAGCATAAAAGCTCCAAATCAGGATCTGTCTTTTTTAAAAGATTTGGTCGCATACAAGACAATTAACAAAAAATATTCATTGCTGCAAGTCAAAAATTTGGTCGGCATCTTTGGTACCTTGGCGAAGAACTTGTAGCTTTTTCGATGATGCAGTTTCTATTGAGAGAAAACGCAGTATGGTGGCAGCATTGCAAGCTCAGAAGTTTCCATGTAATCATCCAATCGCAAACCCAAATTCTTTAAATGAATGGACAAAAAAGATTTAGATTGTTTTGCATCTTGTCGAACAACAAATCTATTTCGTAGGTTTAGTTTGACATGCAATTTTTTAAAATATGATTCTGACGAATGGGAAAAAGATGAAGAATACCAGAGAGTAAAAAATTATTTTAAAGATCTTTGTATTTTAAATGATGTTGCGGAGCGTGGGGTACAACTTGCTCAAGAATTTCTCGAGCTTACAAAATCAGAAGCGCAGCTACAAAACCTACTTTTGTGGCCCAAAATACTCGAAAAATATACTCGAACTGTCAAAAAAAAAAAAAAAAAAAATACATGCTCTTAAAAAAAACTTATAATTAATTTGTATTTCTTATTAAAATTTAACCCTTCAGGGGGCATATATTTTTGGTTTTTGATATTTTTTATTTATAAAAAAAAACTATGATTTCGGTTGAAAAGCCGCAATAAGACTGCTTGTAGGTATTAGCTTGTTGCGCGCCCGCCACAGGTTAAAATACTAGTTTTTTTAATTTATTGTTAATTTTTGTAAGCACATAATGTGAATTTAATGAAATGTTATCATACTTTTAGCATAATAAAAATCAATTTATTTATTGTTGATATTAATACCTAAATTGCACTAATTTCATGAAAAAGTGGGAAAAGGCTGCGGGAGAAATTTCGACGCAGCAGGGGCGGTAACCACGCCCACCATAAAAAAACTTTGTAGATATCATATTTCTTATATATATGTGTCCCAAAAACTGTAAAACATTTATAAAAAGCAGAGAAAAGATTTTTTTTTTAATTTGTGCAAATATGGTCTAATATGGGCATTTTTTCGAAACTTTCGGGCCCGATTGGCACGGGTAAACGTTGTCGTAAAAAAAAATATTTTTAGTTTCGTTCTTAGAACATAAAAACGCATAAGAAAACCTTTCAGCTCCTTGACATTTCCAAAAATCGCAAAATAAGGGACACTCTAGTGCACACTCAAGATTTTGGCCAAAGGAAATTTTTGAAAAAGTATTGAAGTGTAGGCAAAAGGTACTAACTTTGAATGAAAAAATTCTAACATCGGAAATATAAACGTAGAATGGTATGTACACCCCTGGACAGGTAATTGAATAACCTTTCCAACGATATATCATTCATAAGTGCACACTCAAGATTTTGGCCAAAGGAAATTTTTGAAAAAGTATTGAAGTGTAGGCAAAAGGTACTAACTTTGAATGAAAAAATCCTTATATCAAAAATATAAACCTAGAATGGTATGTATACCACTGGACAGGTAATTGATGCACCTTTCCAACGATATATCATTCATAAGTGCACACTCAAGATTTTCGACACAGGAAATTTTTGAAAAAGTATTGAAGTGTAGCCGTTGTTAGAATTTTTTCATTCAAAGTTAGTACTTTTTGCCTACACTTCAATACGTTTTCAAAAATTTCCTTTGTCCAAAATCTTGAGTGTGCACTTATGAATGATATATCGTTGGAAAGGTGCATCAATTACCTGTACAGTGGTATACATTACATTCTAGGTTTATATTTCCGATGTTAGAATTTTTTCATTCAAAGTTAGTACCTTTTGCCTACACTTCAATACTTTTTCAAAAATTTCCTTTGTCCAAAATCTTGAGTGTGCACTTATGAATGATATATCGTTGGAAAGGTGCATCAATTACCTGTCCAGTGGTATACATACCATTCTAGGTTTATATTTTCGATGTTAGAATTTTTTTCATTCAAAGTTAGTACCTTTTGCCTACACTTCAATACTTTTTCAAAAATTTCCTTTGGCCAAAATCTTGAGTGTGCACTTATGAATGATATATCGTTGGAAAGGTGCATCAATTACCTGTCCAGTGGTATACATATTATTCTAGGTTTATATTTCCGATGTTAGAATTTTTTCATTCAAAGTTAGTACCTTTTGCCTACACTTCAATACTTTTTCAAAAATTTCCTTTGGCCAAAATCTTGAGTGTGCACTTATGAATGATATATCGTTGGAAAGGTGCATCAATTACCTGTCCAGTGGTATACATATCATTCTAGGTTTATATTTCCGATGTTAGAATTTTTTCATTCAAAGTTAGTATCTTTTGCCTACACTTCAATACTTTTTCAAAAATTTCCTTTGGCCAAAATCTTGAGTGTGCACTTATGAATGATATATCGTTGGAAAGGTGCATCAATTACCTGTCCAGTGGTATACATACCATTCTAGGTTTATATTTCCGATGTTAGAATTTTTTCATTCAAAGTTAGTACCTTTTGCCTACACTTCAATACTTTTTCAAAAATTTCCTTTGGCCAAAATCTTGCGTGTGCACTTATGAATGATATATCGTTGGAAAGGTGCATCAAGTACCTGTCCAGGGGTGTACATACCATTCTACGTTTACATTTCCGATGTTAGAATTTTTTCATTCAAAGTTAGTACTTTTTGCCTACACTTCAATACTTTTTCAAAAATTTCCTTTGGCCAAAATCTTGAGTGTGCACTTATGAATGATATATCGTTGGAAAGGTTATTCAATTACCTGTCCAGGGGTGTACATACCATTCTACGTTTATACTTCCGATGTTAGAATTTTTTCATTCAAAGTTAGTACCTTTTGCCTACACTTCAATACTTTTTCAAAAATTTCCTTTGGCCAAAATCTTGAGTGTGCACTTATGAATGATATATCGTTGGAAAGGTGCATCAAGTACCTGTCCAGGGGTGTACATACCATTCTACGTTTACATTTCCGATGTTAGAATTTTTTCATTCAAAGTTAGTACTTTTTGCCTACACTTCAATACGTTTTCAAAAATTTCCTTTGGCCAAAATCTTGAGTGTGCACTTATGAATGATATATCGTTGGAAAGGTGCATTAATTACCTGTCCATTGATATGAATCATATTCTAGGTTTATATTTCGAAATTTAAAGTGGCTAAAATGTTTCTACAACATTTCACTACATTTCAATTTCTGTTGATGAATTTCTAAAATTTTCTCTTGTAATAATTTCTATGCATATTTTTTAATTTCATAATATATTTTAAAATGTTTCATAAACTTTTCAACTTTTCTGTGTTTCCAAGTCGATGTCAAAGTTATTTCCTTACAAATGAAGTTAAATTCGTATTGTCGTTCGTTATATTCGTACTTAAAGTTAAATTCGTACTCAAAGTTAAATTCGTACTTTGCATAGAGTACGAATTTAACTTTTTTGTGTCGTTAGTTAAATTCGTACTAAAAGTTAAATTCGTACTTTGCAAAAAAGTACGAATTTAACTTTTTACAGAGAAGAAATATTGGTTTGTGTCTTTGCGAAGTTAGCGTCGGATTTACGAATTTAACTTCACGCAGTTTTCATAAATTACGTGACCTATTTTCAATTTTTTTTTACCCCCCTCCGGTACTCTTCGTAGTGCATTTCAAAAACACTCCCCTCCACCACCATAAAGTAACGTTGTATATGAAATAAAAAAATTAATTAATTAAGAAATACTAGAGTGGTCCCCGTCGAAATCGACTTTTCTTTTGTTTTTAATTAGAAAATTAAAAGCTATTTTAGTAAAAGTCCTTAAACAGGGAAATTTAGGTAACCTTTTGTGTCTTCTTTAGAGATATAATTCAGTTTTGACTGGTCTATTTTCTACAGTCTACAGTTTTAATATCAATTTATTTGTTTGCCCCAAAAATTTGTACATAAAAAAAAAATCTTTTCCTCTCCATACCCCTTCCAGGCTACGTAATTAACGTAATTAAATAACATTTAGGAGGTATTGAGTATACTGTTAGGAGAATTGTACCTTCGAAGGCTCACTATACGATAGGGCGTATCGATTAAAAATTTTTTTTCGAATTTCACATTCTAAGGGGTCTCAAAAGTTGCATGGGGTTGTCAAGATCACCCGAAAAAAAAATTAGGGGAAAAAAGGATGTCTTTCTCTCCCGGAAGGACAAAGTTGTTTTTTCAGGAAAACAGTTAAAAATAACGATCTTAAAATGCTTTGATTTTTATAAAAAACAAAAACTACATAAAGAAAATTTTTTGGACTTTTACAATTATTCAAACACAAACGGAATAGTTTCAAAATCCATGAACTATGAAGGACTAATCCAAGTCTAAGAGGGATATTTGTAATTTTCTTCGTGATGACCGGGCCTTTTTTAATGACTTAAAGCAATAAATTTAAATGTTATATCGTTTGATTTAACTCTAGTTCGAAAATTCGTCTTGGGCTTGGTCTTGGTTCATTGGATGAAATTTAAGTAGGAATGGAAAGGGGAAACTAAGTAAGGCATTTGTTGGATATTTTGAGTAAAGCAGTAGAAACATACTCAATTTGATGCAAGTGTTATGCCTTTACCTCAGCCAATTCAACTCTTTTAGTTTTACTATCGAAAATTCTGGCAACCATCTTTGTGTCTTGTATGAAATGCTATTTATTTGTAAAATAGAATAGTTACCCGTTTGGGCATGGTATTGAACTGTGGTAAGCTTGCTACCACTTCTTTCACCGAAACTCAAAATATTGTGAGAGATGCCCGTTTTTCAACCTTGGTCAAAACATTTCAGTGATTCAGCGGTTCATATTTGCATATGTGATTCTTTTAGGGGTTCAGTGGTTCGTTCAGCGTGTTCGTGTTTTTTAAATTTTTTCAACATCAAAATATTTTATTTTTCAACAGGGCAATTCCACAGAATTGTGACATGATTTGAGAATTTTTTTTTTTCACCATCTAAAACTTTTGGTTATGAAAAGTTATTTAAAAAATATGGCATCATCTTAAAAAAATATCAAATTAGCTCACTTGTCATTAACAATATAGTTGACATGGCTCAAAAGTACTGTGTGAGAAAGAAAAAAAAAACCTTAATTGCATGCCTGTTTTAAAGTAACGGCATTTCTATCGTCGCGATCAAATGACCAAGCTTAATTGGTTTTTCGCTCTATTACGGTTTCATTGTATATTTTGTGAAGTTATATTAAATATTTTATGAAACCTAATAATTAAAAAACTGAAAAATTCGACTTGCTTATATTTTGTAACGCGAGTTACAAAAACCGTATTTTTGTGCATAACATCTCTATTTTTTACACAAATTGATTAGAATCTGGTAATCTCTTCGAAATACGTAAGTACATGAATAATATGGATTTATTTTGGGTTTGAATATTTTTTACTCATTTTTAAACAAATTTCTTTTCTGTAACGCGAGTTACCGTTGACTTGGTTTATAGGCAAAAGTCCCAAAATTATATTTACATTACTTAATTTTTATAAATATATTGAAAATTTTCAAGGTTTCAGTCACAATGCCACTCTCAGCAGCTGAAAAGTTCGTCAAAGAGTACGGTAATGTAGTAAGAAAAAGCAAGTTTGCCAATTTGCGACCGCAACAAGTATATCTATCCAACAAGATTCCACACAATGTATGCCTTTGTAAATACCATGAGAACTATATTTTATTGTTAAGCGCATTGAATAAGGTGACAAATTGCCCACTATGTAATTACAATTTCATCAGATCCGTACTCTGTGACAAACCAAAAAAGAAATGCTGGCTGCATACTTGTGAAGGTTGCAAAAGCATATTGAAAAGAAAGTTGTATCAATACGCAGAATCATCTCATAACGCTCCTCTTAAAGTTACTTGGTACGAGTGGAAAGAGTCAAATAGTAAAATCAGCAAGTTATCGAAAACTGTAACAATTATGGAATTAATTACTCATATCCTTGAAATGACACCGAGTTTTTTTCACCACTCGTATATAAAAAGGTGTCAAGCCGATTCTTATCAGAAAGATAAGCTTGCTGTATCGTTAGCAACATATGATCCATCTGTTGTGCTATTACAAGTAGACTTTGCCGAGAACTACACTTGCATAGCTCAAGATGAAGTTCAAAGCTTGCATTGGGTGCAGCCTCAAGTTACCTTATTTACTGCCTCATTATGGCACTCTGGAGTACAGCATCCGATCGTTTTTGTTTCCGATGACCGTCAACACAACAAAACAACTGCTGTAGTTTATATCAATAAAATATTGAAAAGTCTGCCAGCAAGTGTAAAACTTGTTCGAATATGGTCTGATGGACCCGTATCACAGTTCATGAATCGTTTTATAGCCGAAAGTATAAAGCTGCTAGAGGAAAGAAATGAGAAGCATTTTATATGGAACTATTTTGCGACATCTCACGGCAAAGGTCCTGTCGATGGGATAGGCGGAGCTTTAAAACGATTTGTTCGGAGTCAAGTATTAAAAAGAGAAGCCATTGTATTCAACTCCGAACAATTTGCTGAGGCAGCAAAAGATTCCTCCATTGAAGTAGTCAATGTTTCACCAGATGAAATTAAAGAGACTGTGATGGAAGATATCTTTTTTAACGCACCAATGATATCCGGTATATCTAAGAAGCACGCGATTCGTTGGTATAACGGTCATTTGCAATTGGCTGAAACATCTACTGAGCTGAGTAGAAGCCGGATGATAACGAACATTTTTCACCAAAAAATATATAGCTCCGGTAGCGACAGTGATGATAATATTCCTCTGGCTACTAGGTTTAAATAGAAGTAACGCGAGTTACTAATTTTATGTAACGCGAGTTACCACATACTATATAGAATATCTTAAATTTTAATAATACTATTTTTGTACTTTTTTTTGCAAATCACCCGTCCTTTAATCTAAAAACATAATAAAATATCAGAAATGGATTTATGTGTTCAATTTCGCAGATTTTTAAAAACTTAAAAAGTACTCAAAACTTTCTGTCCGAAAAATGTAACGCGAGTTACCATTTATTTTTTACTATGTTTTGAAAACGTATATTATTTTGATTACAAATTTTAAATGGAATTAGTTAAGTATAAATATTTCTTCAAATATAAACCATTTTTGTATCTCTATTCGTTGAATTCGTAATAAAATTTTGGTTAAACTCTTACAAACGTTTTCTTCTTGTAACGCGAGTTACCATGGAATCACCCAACAAAAAAAAAAAAAAAAAAAAAAAAAAAACGGTAGCTTTTATGTACTCATGTAAAACGTATGCAAAACATATTAAAAAAATAAATTTTAAACAACAGATTATTCTACTCAATATTCAACTGATATTTAATATGAAGAATCTTCTTTAATTAATCGTTTGGATAGCTTTTTAGAGAAATGTCGCCATCTCTTCACGGTTTTGAAAATATGAAAATTTTCTCGATAGTTGGCACATCTACATCACATTTCCTTTGTTTAGACACCTCAACTATATTTAAATGTTTAGGCGTTCTATCTCGGCGATTCCCTTAAGAAAAACCGTATCAAAATAATATACATATAGATAATATATAGATATATTGTTTTGGTTAAGCCCTGTTTTAAAAATTGGTGTTGATCTTGCTCTTGATTCGAAAATTGGTTAAAGTTTAAATAGGAATGGAGAGGGGAAACCAAGTAAAGCAGTTGTTGAATTTTTGAGTAAAGTAGTAGAAACATGTTCAATTTGATACCTTTACCTCAGCCAATTCAACTCTTTTAGTTTCGAAAATCTTGGCAACCTCCATAAACGGCTAATAAGTTATAAATTGTAATATACTGTGTGAATTGCTGTTTATTTACAAAAAAGAATGGTTACAAATAGTTTCATGGTATTCAACGGGTCCTGAAGAATTATCTACATACGTGGTAAGCATGCTTGAAATTAAATGTTTTACCAAAACTCCAAAATTTGTGGAAGATGCCTCGATCCATTTTCCAATCTTGACCAAAACATAAGTAGTTGACATCAAAATCATTCACCGTTTTCATATACTATACATACATACATACATACATACATACATACATACATACATACATAGAACATATTTTCTTATGTTTTTTTTTTCAATTGACATTTTTTTGCTTTGTTATTTTAAATTTTTTAACTTCAATCACTTTATTTTTCAAAAAAAAAACTTTAGCTACTCTGTTCGACTGTTCAAAAACTTTGCAAAAAATATTAAATAAAGAACATTTAAACACCAGATTATTCTACTCAATATCCCACTGATATTTAATATCAAAAAATTTCGCCAAATAATCGCTTGGATAGCTTTATAGAGAAATGTAGCCATTGTAACCACGATTTTGAAAATATGAAAATTTTCTCGATAGTTGGCACATTTTCATGGTATTCCCCTCATTTTGACATCTCAATAATATTTATACATGTAGCCGCCCAGCAAATCAAAAGTTCCGAAATCGTGACGAATTCGTTTCGAATATTTCGGTATCTTTCAGATTTCGGAATCCGATTTCGTTGCGAAATAGTAAAGAAAATCGTATGAAGGAGTTGACACGAATTCGTGAAGAGGTGTCGTAACTATTTTGTAACTATATTTCGTTACGAAATCGGAACGAAATATCGTTTCGAAATCGTAACTAAATATAGTTATGAGATCGGAACGATATATCTTTTCGAAATCGTAACGAAATGTAATTATGAAATCGTAACGAAATGTAGTTACGAAATCGGAACGAAATTTATTTACGAAAGCGAAATGAAGGTATGCATTTAAATTAAGAACGGTTTAATTTAGAGATACGAAAATGAAAAATTTTATTTCATTTAAATTTCATATTATTGAACAATTTCAAGCGATATAATGAGGCTGTGTTATAAATAAAATGTTAAAAGGAATGTTGAAATTAATGTCGAATGTTAGTTGAATGGAGAGATGGGGGTAGTGCACTAAAGTTTCAGCTTCAGCTGACATATACTGATATTGAAAAATTATTTATTACTTTCAAGTGGTGTTGACTGATGAATTCAAAAATATAAGCCCCACTATACATTAGTGATAGTGATAGTGAAAAATTTTTCACTAAAATTCATTTAGTGCAAGTTTGTTTTTTTGCACTAAAATTAATAGTGCACAAAAAATTCCCGCACTAATGGTATTGGAACACAGAAAGTTTTCACTCAATGGAAAGAAAAGTTTAACAGTTTATTTTGAATAATTGCACTTATATAAATTTGAAATTTCAAAACTGTTAGCCCATTTAGAAAAGAATATTTTATTATTATAGAATTTTCTTTTATTCGAGTCTGGCTTAAATAATTTCAAAACCAGTAATGTTTGAAAATTGAGTGGAAACATTTTTAATTGCAGCTTTCATGTAGTGACTGCTCAAATTTTGCACTATTTGAGTGTAGTGCAGATTTAGTCACTAACACTAAATTTAGTTGTAGGGCAACAAAATAACACCATCACTAAAATCTCAAGTGATAGTGAAGAGATGTTTCACTATCACTAAGCTGGTAAAAAAATAGTGAAAAATATAATTTGTTCAATATATTTAGTGCTAGTGAAATGCTTAGTGCACTCACCATTTAGTTCAAAACGCCCAACTCTGGTTGAATATTTCAGAGTTGATTATTTCAGAACTTTTCCAAACTCTCCGCCCATCCATGATTTCTTGTGGTGCTCGCATGCAGGAGTTCCATTGAAATGCTTTCTTCGCCTTGAGAGGCGTCAATATTTAATTGTTCAATACTTACTTCCTCATTTCGAATTTCATCCAAATTTGCCACGAGTTCAAATTTGCCATTTTCAGCCACCTTATCTCAGTTGCTACTATGTTAACAAAATCTCAAAAGAGCAAATAACTAAAGCTCACAAAAAACCATTAAGACCATGGAAACAAATGATATCCATAAAATTCATTTTTGAAGCAGTTCCAAACGACGTTATCCCAAAAATAAGACTTCCGAAATGTTCGTCACTCACACTTGAATTTTTATTAATTTTCTAAATTTTTACGGGATTCAAGCTGGCTATAGCTCTCGTAGCTGTCAAGCTTCGCAAAAATGTGCTCCAAACGATTTTCGTCAGTGACTGCTGTGGCCGACTTGTGCACAATTTGGACGTGACGCTCGGTGTTTTGCGAGTGACAAGGATAATCTGTGAAAAACATATAACTTGGTAAATACAATTTAATATATGACGTCAAAATTAATCATTTATTTCATAAAAAGATGTCTGCAATAATGTTCACCAGGAATTTTAATAACGACGTCCGAGTACCGTAGATCAGTCAATTGCTCTTGAGTAAAAAACTGAAGACATGGTGGATCAGTGATCTGAAATTTGGTCCAATCGATAATTTCAATGTATGTGGTGCTGCCATATTGGATAAAGGGCTGGTGGTTGGGTCCACGAAATTGCCGAATACGACCTGTTAGGTTTGAACGGGCTTCAAATCGAAGACGAAGAATTGATGTATGTTGCTATTGTTGTTGTAACAATGATGCAGGCAAAGCGAAGACGTTTGTTGTTGTTGACTGCATAGCGAAAACGAAGAGTCTGGCAACACTGCTCAACAACGAAAGTTCTCGAAATTTTAAGCGGGAAAATATTTTTCTTAACATTTTGTCAGTTTTAATGAAAATAATAAAATAAAATAAAAATTAAGAATTAACAAGAATTGCTAAGCGAAATAGATAATTAAGAAGATGCCGCAAAAGCAAGTTAATGGCAAAAGGGTTTGTTGTGGCATCTGCAAGAGCAAAATTAGTGGAGACTGCATACAATGCGACAAATGTAACAAGTGGATTCATTCTTTGTGCGGCGGGCTAAGCAATCCAGAATATATAAAAGCTATGGAGGGAGAGGACATAGACTATGTATGCGGAGGATGCAAGAGGAAGATTAACGGCGAGGATGTGAATTTAATACAATTATGTCAAAACTTCAGCATCTAGAAGAAATAAAACGGTCGGTTGAATTCATGACTCATCAATACGATGATCTTCTCGGAACAGTTAACCAAAATAAAAATAAAGGTAGACATGGTTACAAGAGAAAACATGGTTCTAAGAAAGGAAGTAAATGAATTAAAAAGCTCAATTAAGTTTCTTATCGATGAGAGAGTGCGCAATGATTGCTTGGTGCGAGGACTGTCGGATCCGTCAAACAGCAAGTCAGCAGCAGAACTAATCGTTGACCTAACTAAACACCTTAAAGTCTCAGTCGACAGTAAAGATATAACAGAAGCAACTTTTTTTAAACCGTTTAATCATGGACAGGCGCCCACGAACAACAGCAAAACAGTTCTTGTCAAGTTCTCAAATCATGAATCAAAAAAAATGTTTTCTTAACAACACCCTGTCTAAAAGTATTATTTTAAAATACCAGCTTAAGGCCACAATTTTATTTTCTATTTCTAAATAGAAAATAAAATCGTGGCCTTAAGCTGGTATTTAAAATTAAAACTTTTAGACAGGTTGTTGTTCAGGAATATTTGAAGAATCCAAATTGAGCAAAGTTTCTTCGGTACCATTTCTGGTACCCGAGATATAAAATCTTATATTAATTTTTTTTAAAAAGTTAAAAAATTGCATTCAAGTATACATTTCTTAAAAATAGCAAAATACATATGCAAAAATTATGATAATAATTAATTCGGCAACTTTAAGGAATACGTAAACAGTATAATCAATACCACCAAAATTTAGACTATTGGGTAACAATCAAAAGTTCTGTGCTATCTCGATTACAACTTTAGCTTCGAATATCCTTCACACAGGACACTGTGGATAAGAATCGTGAGTGGCATCGTGTTTACCAATATATTGTTAGTTTAAGCCTATACCTACTTTTGCTTTAAGACATACGTAGTTTTTTTTATAAAAGTCAAAGCATTTTAAGATCGTTATTTTTGACTGCTTTCCTCAAAAAACAACTTTGTCCTTGCGGTGCAGGAAGACATAATTTTTTTTCCTTAAAATTTTTTTTTGGGTGATCTTGACAAACCCATGCAACTTTTGAGACCTCTTAGAATGTGAAATTCGAAAAAAATTGTAATTCGAGACGCCCTAGTGTACATTAATGAATTTTTGAACAAGGAAGTGCTACAGCTGTTTGGTCATGCCAAATCGTTAAAAAAATTTGGATATAAATTTGTGTACACAAAAGGTAACCGCATATTTGCAAGAAAAGCAGAAGGATGGCGTGCAGAAATTATTCAGAAGTTTGAAGATGTCGACAAAATTATATTGGGTGCAACAACCAACGCACAGTGGCGCCATTTGAGTTTTTTCGTTGCAAAAATCATATCTTTTGAACTGAATAACATAATTGAACAGTTTAAACAGCATATGATAGATAAGTGTTCAGCCTATGAAATGAGCGTTTGGAAAAGGTGCTACGCTTTGTAGGGGCCTACTTATGGGTTATCAAAGTTAAAATTTGTAGAAAAATCAATTTTATGGTAACTAAAAAAAATTATTTTTACATTTTTAGATTGTTTTTATTTTTTTTTTTAGAATTTTATGTTTTAAATTATTACCCAACAAATTAAAAAAAAATTACTTCTTTTTTAAATTTATTTTTTCAATTTTCTGTAAAATATTCATCACAATTCGTAAGAGAAGGTATATCTAAAAGACTAATCATTTCTAAACTATAATTATTTTCTAACTCTATTCGTGACTTCACATGCCGCAGGGGAGAAATAAGTGGATCGGAAGATGCTGCCAACATGTTGAAGAGGTCCTCATTTTGCCTTACCCTCGATGCTTTGAATGTGTTCTGCAATCTATATTTTTTATAAAATTTGTTAAGAGACTCCTGTGCTTCTTCAGAAAGCTCTCCAATTGGCAAAGACTGGTACTCAATTATATCTTTGCCATGCGCCAATATTTATGGACGGTCGGGGTCAACTTCTTCTGTGGATACATTTCTGCTAAAAGAGATGCAGTTTTCGATGCATATTCTCCATATTTTGTAGAATTGACATTTTCTTTGCAGTTTAAAACATTCAAGATCGTTCCCAATCTTTTCACGATTTGATTGTCAATTCCAGTGATTCTAGTTACTGCCTCATCATTTTCAAAAAATCTCCTAGAAGTGTTTCCATCGTTTGAGTTACTGTATCCGTGCTTGGGACAGTCTACTTTTAGTCCAACTTGTTCAAAAAAAGCATACTGTATTTGTTTCTTTCTGATCTTTTCCTTATCCTTTATTGATGTATTTTCATCGAAGTTTTCATCTTGTTGTGGTAGGGTATACGCCAGTTTTAGCAAGAACTCCATACACCTAATCCTTGCGTGCAAATGTGACATTCCATATTCGTAATTCTCCTCGTTTGTAGAATCGTTTAAATTACCAAAGTTCTTCTGACTCTTTTTGCAAATCGGGCATGAAAATGTTGAAGTTGTTCCTGTCAGTTCGTTTACGACTTTTCCGTCAACCATGGTCAGGTGGAACTCGTAATTGCATTCAATATATTTTCCTTCTCCAATTTGCAGCTTTGTAGGCTTAATCTTGCTTATTTTTTCTTTAATGTCCTTCACCGTGGTCCTTATGAGTTCTGCCGATTCCCTTGCAAACTGAAACATTATTGGTCGACAATAATGCACTGATGACGGACGTGGATTTTTCCAGTGTAGGGAAACATCAGATTTTAGCCGCAAAGGAACAACAGATGCCATAAACATTTTTCCGTCCGATATTGTAGCGTCATCGGAAGATATTTTTTGCTTATAAACGCTTTGTCCGGATGATCCATCGCAGCCCCATTTGCTGATCAATGTCAGTTTCTCAGGAAGAATTTCCACCTCATTTTCAGGAAGACTCTCCAACAACCGTTTTGCTGTATGGCCCATGAAATCCTGCAGATTGGCTTTCACAGAGACTTCCGTAAACTCCGTATGCAGTGGTCGTGAATTTATTTTGGCTTGCGTAATATGCTTGTATCCTGGTAAAACGTCAGCCCCGTGTCGCATCAAGGATGCCCGTAGTATCTCATATTTTTCTTTGGAAAGTTGTAAGTCCATAAACAAGGCCAAGGCTTCTTCGGAACCATACTTTTTAATGTGTGCGTTTGTGGGCGTGGGAATGCTTTCCTTAATCCTTTTTAGTCGCAGTGGGCTTGCATTAGCAACAGATTTTGTAATCTGCGACCTAACTCTTTCACTATCCTTTGTATATTTAATAGACAGCGCGTCCGATAAATGCTTCGTGGTCAAGTCATTGGTGGCATCGGCAAGTTTCCTCTTTCTTGTGAAAATTGAACACTCCTCAATACTTTTTTTTTGCCTTCCTTTTGCTCCTCTGGTCGATGTGCTGGATTTATCTACTGCCAATATATCTAGGATGGTGTCTTCATTAAGCCAGTCCTCGTATTTGGAGTTGAAGTTCTGAATGGTTCGATTAGATTTCACCCATTTTGCCTTAATATTTGCATATATCAGATAAAAATTATTTTTTATAATTTCGCTTCTCTCAATATTTCCGTATAAGCTATCAAGTTCTTCTAAAGTAGCTTCCGTGAAAAACTTTGGTGTGGTTGACCTTCTAAACAGTTCAAATAATTTTAAATTGTTTAACGCCATGGTTTCAGTACTTGTTGCACCAACTTTCAGTCATAGACTAATGCAGGCATTATGCTTATTTTGCAATATATAGGCTTATGCTACCATGCCTGAAAATTTACCTGTTCCCTGCATACATATGGATTTAGGCTGAATTATGCAATTTTGGTATTATGGTCGTGTCTAAATAAGATTTGTGCCTACCTGGAGGGACCATAAGTCAATATTGTTCTTGACCATTTGTACTCCAAAGTAATTTTTAAGTGAGGTGCGTACCTGCGAATTTCAATGAGTAGTTTTTTGTGCATCCTGTGTCTGTAACAGAATATTGGGAGTAGACTTTGGCAGAGGCTCACAGGTAGACAACCGACAAAGAAAGGTTATGCTGTTACCTATTCAACAAGCTATCAATCATTAAAATCCATCTATTACTTTCGAAGATATAACATTTTACATATTATGCATACTTGACGGTTCACACTTTTATGAAATAACCTAAACGTAAGTATAAAGATCAAATTGAAAAATGAATATAAGCTAAATGAAAATAAAGTATGCAATGCAGGAATTCAAATTGTAGATGTAAATGTTAATCGCACGACATTTTAGAAAAATTTTGTGTTGTGAATAAAGAAAAGAGCTGTAGGTGAAACATATTGATGTTTTGATATACATATCGCTCGTTTTCTTCAAACGATTTTCTAATGCTAGGATTTGTTGGAAATTTAAAAAATCACAAAGTTTTGAGGTCCATTTTCCCAACTTTCAAGCTCTGTAACTTCTAAACCACTTGAGAGCGGCAAAAATTTATTTCACCATTACCTTTTTTAGCTCCAAATACACATTTTCAAAAAAAAAAGTGAAAAAAATGCATTTTCACTCATCTTCAATTGTTCCGAAATAATCAAAGAACATGTTTTGCAAATATGGCAAATATAGAAAAATATAGATTTTTTATTTTCCGTCAAAGTTGAAAAATAGTGAAAAAACGGATAGTTTTTAAATAGTGATTTACCAGGAGAAACACAAAGCAAACAATTCATTTTTTTTATCATTATACATTTAATAAATACATCAATCAATACAAACAAAAAATAAGGCGAATCGTTACCTATTTTTCGTGATATTACACCTGAAAGCGCAACAAATTGACTAAAAATTGTGTGTTTTTTTGAAAAACGAAAGTCGGTCAACTTTGCACGGTTATATCCTCTAAACTAAAAATGTGATATTATTAAGAGTAGCATATTTGAAATCGTTGAAAAGTTTCCTATAACATGGGTTTATTCAAAACTTCGTCGGCGCACATGAAAATTTTGATTTTTGCAATCTCGTTTGCTCTACGGGCGCCACTGTGCAACGGTAGGCGCCAAGATATGCGAAGAGGCTCGCGTAACCAAAGGGATACACTCCAGAATGATGATCTTGAAGATGATGAAGATGAAGAAAACAACTCGTTCTCATCAGTATTAAACCAGTATGTACAGTCAGAAAAAATAAATATGTATATATTATGAATTATTTTAAGAATATTTATGATTTCAATAACCATATAAAAAATCACACCAGTTCCTATATAAATTGTATTTCTTTTAATGCTAGAAGTATTTCTTCAGTATATAAGTTTAATTATTTTCGCACAAAATTGACACAGCTTCAACAATTACCACAAATCATTTGCGTGCAGGAAACATGGTTTTCCATCGACGTTGTTGATATTTATACACTTATATATAACGTAGTGCACTGTTGTAGAGGAGATGATTACGGTGGCATATCTTTATACGTCTCCAAACAAATACATTTTGTAGAGGAGGAAATATATAATGAAGGAAATTGTCATTTTATTCGAAGAGCGATACCAACGATAAAAATTAGCAACAAAAAATTAGTGGTGGTGGGATATTATAGATCACCAAAATGCTCAATAGATTCTTTATTAAATCGGTTAGAAGACCAGATTCAAAAAATAGGTGCTAGAAAATGCATTGTTTTTGGAGACTCAAATATTGATATCTTGTCCCACACATCCGATAGACACGCGCTTATCACCTTGCTTAATTCATATTGCTTATCGTTATGCCATGATCTAGTAACAAGACCAGCTACAAAGACTTCAATTGATAATGTGTTGTCAAATTTAAATTCAGACCAAGTTATAGTCAGTTCCATTGAATATGTGTTAAGTGATCACAATTTTATCAGTTGTGTTATCAATACAAGACACGAATCCGAAAAATTTAAAACAATAATTAAAGTAGAGTATGACTATGTAAAAATAGCGCACTGCATAAGCACAAACTTGGATGTGAATAATAAATCCAATACATACATAATACATCTAGAGGATCCAAATGAGATATACAATGCGGTTGAGGGAATTATACTGGAAGCCGTGGAGCAAAATAAGAAAGAATATATTTTAAAAATCAAACTAAAGCATCCTGTATCGCCATAGGTTAATAATGAATTCAAAGTACTAGTCAATATAAAGAATAACATATATAAAAAATGTAAGCTACATCCAAACAGACGAGATTTGTGGCACCGATAAGAAGGTATTAACAGCATAATAAAAAAATCCAGGAAAACTTTGATAAACAATTATTACAAAAACAAATTATTAAATACCAAAAGAGATCTAAGGGCGACGTGGCGTACACTCAATGGGTTCTTTAGTCGTAAAACCCGTGGAGAAATTATAGAAGATATTGAGGATGCAGATGGACGAGTTATATCAGACAAAATGGAGGTAGCAAATTGCTTAAATGATTTTTTTGCAAGTCGAGCAGTGGACGTTGTAGCTGGAATCGAGACCGAAGATGATGATAACATAATGCCTTTAGAACATTAACCCATGCAACCACGCGATTTCAGTTTGAGGAAGTGAGCGTAGAAGTGGAAGAAGTTTTACTACAACTTAACACTAATAAGTCCGTTGTGGCGTCCGTGGCGTAGTTGGTTGAAGTGCGTGGCCGCTATGTCAAAGAACTTTGGAAACCCAGGTTCGAACCCCAGCAGCGACAGTAAATTATTTGAATAAAAATAATTTTTCTGTGCGGCCGCCACCTCTCTGCAGACAATGGCAAACCTCAGAGAGTAATCAAAATGCCATGTAAAGCTTCTTGAGAACGAGAACATTCCGTTCATCGCCGTTCGGAGTCGGCGTTAAGCATGTATGTCCGGTTCTCGGTCAATTGTGTACAAACTTAATAACACGCACAACACAATTGATCATAAGAAGCTAGGTCAAAGTCCTTTCAAGGGCTGAAATGGCCAGTTATTTATTTTTTTTATTTTTTAACACTAATAAGTCGATAGGTATTGATGTAATACCACCAGTGATGAGAAAACTATATTCTTCGATAATTAAACCTGGTATCTACCATAGAAAATTCAAGCTACAAAAAGTTGTACCAATCTTTAAAGGTGGAGACAAACGTAATAATCAAAATTATAGACCTATCGCGAATTTTCCGGTGCTGAATTTAGTCGTGCAGAAATTAATGAAGAAACAAATACTTAAGTATATGGAGGAAACACAGTTGTTGTTTAAACACCAATATGGCTTCAGGCAAGGTTCTGGCACTCAGCCAGCTTTAATTCAGGCGATTGATGATATATGTGCCAGCTTGGATCAGCATTGTCATGAGGTTGGAGCTCTTTCTATTTATTTGCAAAAAGCATTCGAATGTGTCAGCCATGAAATTCTTGTTGAAAAACTTCAATATGCAGGATTCTCTGGAGCCAGTTTTCATCTTATGCAAAACTATTTAACAGATAGACAACAAACAGTGTTCAATGGTCAAGAAAGTAGTGAGCCAAAAAGTGTTGTATGGGGAGTACCACAGGGCAGTGTTCTTGGACCCTTACTGCTTCTTGTGTTCATCAATGATATACAGAATATCACGCTATATGGCAAATTATTTCTCTTCGCGGACGACATTGCTCTTTTCTATGCAAGCATGTCACGTATAGCTCTAAGAGCGAAACTTGAAGACGATGTTTCAATATTAAAAGGAATTTTTTCGTTTTAATAAGATATCGCTCAATGAAGGAAAAACTAAGTTCATGATTATTTCACCACAACATAGAGCACCTGACAAATTTGAATTCATGGTCAATGAAACAGAGGTAGTCGAGAAGACTCAAGTCAAGTTTTTGGGACTTACTGTGAACAACAAGTTAGGATGGAATACCCACATTTTAATGGTGCAAAAGAAGATATCCTATGGAATGGGATTACTTCACAAATTCAAAAATAAACTCACAGTGGAAACGAAATATTTAATATACATATATGTCTTTAATTCATTCGCAGTTGACATACATGACGATGTGCTGGGGTTATAAAAACACTATTGAGCTTAAAAAATTGCAAAGAATGCAAAACAAATGCTTAAAAACGGTATTTGCATTACCAATAAGATTTCCTAGTCATCAAATATATGCACAGGAGTTTAGAGGGGTTTTGCCAATAAATAAGCTCCATATATCAACTTGCACTGCAGGTGTTTAAAAACACAAGAAATATAAGTTATAACACAACTCAATTAAGCAATCACATGCATGGATTCAACATCAGGAACAAAAGTAATTTGATGGTGGCGAGATGCAGCAGAGAAGTCACAAAGCAACGATATCTATATGCCGGACCACAAGCGTACAATAGTTTACCAAATAATTTGAAAAATGAAAGTTCAATAAGTGCATTTAAAATGAAACTTAAGAAATACTTATTAGCTTAGAATTAATAATAAATTGTAAAAAATATACAATTATAAAAATTCGATCTCAATTAGAAATTGTATTTGCATTATATAAAAACTTTATTTATATTTATCCCAATTTGAAGTTCTAAATTTTACTTTCATGAAATAAATGTAATTGTTATATAAGCCAGATGTACGCTCCTAGGGTATGCAAAACCGGTTCGAATTATTCGGCGCTTCGGTTTTTTTTTTTATTATTCGAATCGGTTTTTTTAAAAATCGCAATTTTCGAATAATTCGAAAACCGGTTTTTTTGGCTCGAATTATTCGACTGCTCGAATAGTGAAGAAATATATACATCTTCAATATAAAATTGAAAATTTCTTCGAACCACCTCTTTTATTTCATTTGAGCGATCCTTTTTTTCTACTTACGTTTTTACATTTCACTAACGTTTGTAACATTTCTTATCTCTGGCTTCTATTTAATTTTGTTCTATTTGAGCTCGTTTAAACATATGCTTTTGTCATTTTTTTTGCTTTCTTTTGTTAAAACAGCTTGTAAATCGGCTGGCGTATTTAAGTTAAACATGATTTTTAGTTTATAATGCATTCTTTTTTTAAAAAATATATTGAATTATCAACAGCTTGACATGAACTCCGAAGTCTGGAAATATTTAAAAAAAGGGGAAACTCAACAAGGCTTCTTGCACAATATGCCCAAAAAAATGAGTTAAAAAATAACCATAAATTTTACTTTTTTGTTTGGAAATTACTTAAAAAAAGAACCATAGAAACGTTATTTTTCGGCACTCGGAAATGAACCCTTTTTAAATCAATGAAGCCGTACTGAACTGCTTTTAGAAAAGAAACCTTGTTTTGTTCAGAAATAAGTTAAAAAATTAACATTTCGGAATTATAAATTTTATTATTGCTTAATAGTATTTGTGATTACATATCGTTGATTTGTATAAAAAGAAATTATTATGATAGAACTCATTTAAGAATACAGAAAAAGAAATTATTTCTTTTAATTTATTATTCATTTCTGAACTCATTTATGAACAAAAATGGTTAATTTTCGAGGCATTTTTACCCACTAAAATGATAAAAAAATTGGGCTTTTCCGACTCTAAATAAGTTTTTAATGCATTTCGAAAAAGAAGTTCAGTTTCATTTATGGGAAAAATTTTCACGAATTTAATCTTCTATAGCAAGTACTTTTAAGCAACAAAATAAAAAATCAAAAATTAAAAGAAAATTCTGCCCAAACACTTTCGCAAAACTCTCACCTTACGCAAAACCTTTGCTTATGGTTCAGTGGGTAGTACTGCATAAGTACCATTCTTGACTTTATTAAAAATAGTTGCTATTTTTGTTAAATAAAAACTACATATAATTTTTTAATTTGAAAAAAACCCGGTTTTCTCGGTTTTTTTCTGGTCGAATAATTCGAAAACCGGTTTTGTAAAAATAGTGCTATTCGAAACCGGTTTTTTAAAATGTCGAATAGTTGCATACCCTATACGCTCCTTTATAGCTAATTGGCAATGTAGCAAAATTTGTATATTAGAATTTGTAAACAGCATAATTTCATGTGAAAAAAAAGAGTAGGTGGTGGTGATGGCCTTTTTTGTTGTTGGTACAAAGCGTTTAAATATTTTTTGTTCATGAATGGAAACGACGATGATGACCTGGGGGTGGTGGTGCCATTTAAATCCGGCAACAACTACTGTTGGGCAGAGTTTGTAACAGAGCATGATTTTATTAGTTTAACTTACTCTCAACGAAAAATAATCGTCAACTTTAATAAACAATTACAGATTTTATTACAATTCTAGTAAATATCAACTTTCAAATATAAAAGGTTTTTGCAATCTTCAACACTCGATATAATTGCCTTTTATTAATTGTCTTATGAGAACAGTTGTGATTGAAAAAGCCAAGTTATTTGTTTAATAAAAAGTCGAGTATGAGTGACGAGTGGCATCCGTGGCGTAGTTGGTTAAAGTGCGTGGCCGATATGTCAACGAACCTAGAGACCCGGGTTCGAATCCCAGCAGCGACAGAAAATTATTTGAATTAAAATAATTTTTCTGTACGGCCGCCACCTCTCTGCAGACAATGGCAAACCTCAGAGAGTAATCAAAATGACATGTAAAGCATCTTGAGAATAAGAACATTCCGTTCATCGCCGTTCGGAGTCGGCGTTAAGCCTGTAGGTCCATTTCTCAGTAAATTGTGTACAAACTTAATAACACGCACAACACAATTGATCATAAGAAGCTAGGTCAAAAACCTTTGAAGGGCTGAAATGGCCAGTTATTTATTTATTTATTTTTTTTTTTTTATTTTATGAGTGACGAACATTTCGAAAGTGTTATTTTTGGAATAAAATCGGTCGGCACTGCACCAAAAATTAATTTAATGGATATCATTTGTTTCCATGGTCTTAATGTTTTTTTGTGAGCTTTAGTTATTTGTCTTTTTTAGATTTTGTTAACATAGTAGCAACTGAGATAAGTTGGGTGATAATTTAAAAAAAAACAAGATTCGCGAAAAAATAAAATCAGAAAAAAATTGCAAAAAAACAATAAACATATATATGAAAAATCTTTGGGATCGAACAAGAAACACAGAAGATATAACGAAAACAAGAATAAAGCACCATAGGGACCATTAAAAAAAATGTTTTTTTGAAAATGTCTTAAATGTCTTACACAGAAAATAAAAGAATTGATTTATTACCTAATCTAGTTTAGCTAATGTGAAAGTTTCTATTTCACCTAATCTTTTCAACAACTTTTCTACTTACACAGTTAATTTAACAATCATGCATTAGGTAATTCACCTAATTCAAATTAGTTAATTCAACTAAAATTTTGCTTATTAAATCATCTAATTCTTCTAGTTATTTTACCTAATGCAAGTTTTCGATTTGTTCGTACACTAGGGAAATAACGCATATTAGCATTATCCACGCCTCAGTATAAATTTTATATAAATATTTACGTGGATAAATCAAATGCTTTCCTTACAACTTGTTTTTTCCCGTATTTGAATTTTTTATTTCTGTGCAGCCCAAGGAGAGCACAGCGCTCTCCTATAAAAAACATAAATAAAAACAAAGTGAGAAAATTTTACAAAAAGTAAAGCCTCATCGCGAGAATTGAACTCGGGCCGCTGGCGTTATAGTCAAACGCTTTACCGCTGTGCTGTTACGCCGTTTGATAACTTGAGAACAAAATGTATATAAAAATATGAGGTCCACAACTCTGAAATTATGTTTCCACTGGGTATCTACAGCAATTTGATTAATTGGTATGTAGAATAAATTTCTGGATTGGAAATTTAGCTCAATAGATAAGGCGTTGGTTGTTGAAATCTTGAGATCACAGGTTCGAATCTCAGCGGTGGCAAAGAAATTTTTCAGTAATTTATACAATGTATATATCTCTCTCATTCTATCTACTATAAAACAAATCTTTCTTCTCTATCATGTGACGAAATGAAGTAAAGTCACCTAAGGAGGGAGGAAAGTTTCACTTCAAAATAGAAATTGCAAAACAAAAAACATATTTTTTGCATATCTTTTGCACGGCATTCCCACTCTTAAGTGGGAATGCTATCTAAATAATTAGATGATTTTTCTACACTTAGTAGGTGGCTTGCCTAATCTGAAGTGGTCATAGTTTAAAAAAAATTAGCTAATTCTTCTAATAAATTATGTGTCTTATCTATTTTATGGTTGAAGGTACACCTAAATATTTAGGTTTTTTTAGCTACTCTCGCAGTTAAACTACCCAATATAATTGCATATAATTAACATTTAGAAATTGGTAGCGCACCTTATCAAATTCGTTGACTGAAAATCACCGGATTACTTTAGCTGAATTGACTACATTTTTAGGTAAAAGTTCTACTCTTTTTTTTCTGTGTACGATTGAGGTGGGGTCAAATATAGGTTAGTTTTGATGATACGGTCTAATACACATGCATGATAAAAATGTTGACACAAACAACAACAACAAAATGCAAACGTATGATTGTGTATAGTAAACCTCTTTAGAAATGCGTTTCAAAGCACTCGTTTGTACTGCAAGCTTTTGCTATGTTTTGCTCTCATCAATGAAATTAAGCCTAACACTACAGAGAGCACTCGTCGCTTGAGCAGAACAAGAACAAACTAAAACCAAAGCAATGTTAGGCACGATTCGAAAAAGAAGTGTGCACTGACTAGAAAGTTATGTAAACAACAGCAGAACGCTTGGAGTTATGCTGTATCTTTGAATAGCTTTGGAAGTAATGCCGTATACTAATGAAACTCAATATGTATGGAGTTCTTACTTGGTGATATCTTTCTACTTGAAAGTAGAATATGGGAAGTAGGATACTGGAATGGGCATTTGACAAATGGGTGTGGCTCCGATCCAAATAATTCAAGTATCCAAATAATTCAATGAAGTGTAGGAAAAACTTAAGCGTATTAAGACCATTTAGGGTCCTGTAGATTTCGTGTTTATCAGTTTTAGGGGATGGCTGATTTCGAATCCGATTTCAGAATTTTAAAATTAAAGATGGCGGATAGGGCTGCCACCTAAATTTTTTGTAGTTTAAAAAATTCTGCGCTGGGGTGAACACTAGGTAAAAATGGATCGCTAAATCCGAATCCGATGTCAGAATTTCAAAAGTATGATATTTTAACAATAGGGTGCCACCTAATAATATGTTGCTTTAAGAGTTTTTTTCGCTGAATCCGAATCCGTTGTCAGAATTTAAAAAATTGTGAAATTTTTAACCCTATAGGGTTGCCACCTAAAAATTTTGAAATTCTGACAACGGAATCGGATTCAGCGACCCATTTTTACCTAGTGTTCGCCCCAGCATCGAATTCGTAAAAATAAAAAAAAATTAGGTGGCAACCCTATCAGCCATCTAAAATTTTAAAATTCTGACATCAGATTCGAAATCAGCGACCCCCTAAAACTGTAGAGTAGTGATTAAAACTTTTAAAAAAGCATATTTTAAGGTGGCAACCCTATACGGTTAAAAATTTCACAATTTTTTAATTCTGACAACGGATTCGGATTCAGCGACCCAGTTTTACCTAGTGTTTGCCCAAGCACCGAATTCGTAAAAATGAAATTTCTATTTGCCAATAGTAGAAATAATTACTTCGCCAAGGTTCTGTTGTGTAAGGTGTGATTGATGCATGTTTCGCTGTTAGTAATTGTTCTGTTAAAGCAAACGGCGAACATGGTTTGATTTGAAGCTGACGAGTACTCTGCAGTGTTCGTTTGTTATCATTAAATGACTTGGATACACTCTGCTTGACTAACAGAGTTCTGTCAAGCTCTGAACTCTGCATTGTTGGATATACTGTTGTGGAAAAAACGAGTGCATTTGTGCAGAGGTTTAGTGTATAGCAACGACTACGATGCGAGTGCGCACATGTTCGAACATACAAAAGCAGCGGCAGAATCTAACTGTATGCTGACGATTGAATCGAGAAAATCACTGATCAGAAATTACCAAAAGCGCCTAAAGAAGTCATCACTTCAAGTCAAGTAGTTAAGTCAATTTGTTGCGGTTGAGATCATTTATGATTTTTAGAGAAGCCCACATTTTTAATTTAGGGCGGTAGTAATTTAGTAAACCTATTCTGTATGTATGGATAGGATTTACTAGAATATGCTTAGTTGGTGCTTTTTTACAGCAGGTTATATATGTAGTATGCTCAATGATTCATTCATCATGGGATTCATTTCTGAAATAATACCTCAAAAAAATTAAAGCATCTAATGTTTCGTCAGCAAGACTTGATCGGAGCTGACTGCATATATAACCTGCTGTAGAAAAGCACCTTTCTGGCTGTACGCTGGTCGGAGAAATAGTTAAAAGAAAGTCACACACATTTTGCAAATATTGGCCACGAGATCCATCCGATACAAAGTAAAATTCAGTAAAATATTTATGAAAAACTAGTTTTTTACTTTAAAATTATTAAGGTAAAAATCCCGGGATTAAGGTGATCTAATCCCGGTATTCGGGATTGCAAAAAACGTCCAGGATCCCGGGATTTCGGGATTGGGAATCCCGGGATTGAAAGCCTTAGTCTCCACATAACAACATATAATCATAATCTAGAAAACAATAAGACAACACAAAAAACAAAGGATCAACAGAGTGACATTTATTTGGGTTATAGACACACGACAGAAGCATTTTAATGTTTTGACCAAATATGCAAATATTTATGAACTCAATACCTGGTCCCGTCGACTTACTTACAAATTCAGGTTTAAAATTATTTTCGCAGTAAACCACAACGCCTCCACCCTTTTTGTCACATCGATCATTTCGAAACAGCTTAGATTATTAATTTCGCAGATTGCTTGATTTATGTCGTTGCATACCCACGTTTCTGAAATGCATACTATGTCTACCGATGAGTCTTCAAAGATGTATTCAATGTAGTCTAGTTCAAAAAATAAATAAAATAAATAACTGGTCAGTTCAGCTCTTGAAAAGACTTTGACCGAGCTTCTTATGATCAATTGTGTTGTGCGTGTTATTAAGTTTGTATACAATTGACCGAGAACCGGACCTACATGTTTAACGCCGACTCCGAACGGCGATGAAAGGAATGTTCTTGTTCTCAAGAGGCTTTACATGTCATTTTGATTACTCTCTGAGGTTTGCCATTGTCTGCAGAGAGGTGGCGGCCGTACAGAAAAATTATTTTAATTCAAATAATTTTGTCGCTGCTGGGGTTTGAACCTGGGTCTCCAGGTTCGTTGACATAGCGGCCACGCACTTTAACCAACTACGCCACGGACGCCACAAGTCTAGTTTGGCTATATTTAAACTGCGTGCATTAAAATGAACTACATTAAGACCACTGCGTTGCTTGCACAGTATCTGAATCAGCATTTTATTGTTATCATTAACACCATTAGACGAATGACTAGAGCCAAACATCAGAATAAGGAACAGGAGAGAACGTTTTAGGCAAGTGAAAAAATAGACAAAGTAAGTAGAATAGATATAAAGCTAGTAGAAAAATATTAGATACAAAGCGACATAAGAGAACTATCATTATAATAATATCAACAAAAATAAATGCCAACAAACTGAATTTAACTGCCAATATTACTCGGAGAAGCACCTTCGATAGAATTTTGTAGATTTTCCACACTGCTGATGTGAATGCCGTCAGCATTTTTTTCCATCCTAATGTGGACAGAACCGCGAAATATATAAGCATTATAAATTCTCTTTTGTCGTTTATAAACAATTGCAGCTTGTAGTAGTTTCTGGCTCTCTGGATCAAGGTGTATACACCTCTGTAAGGTGTATAGGGAAGTTTAAGTAAGATTTTTGTTTATAGCGGCAGAGTTTGCCTTCGCTATAGCTATATTCTTGCCGACTTGAACAGAGTTCAAGGCAAGAAGAGAATATTAATATTAAAACAAGGCAGAGATCTGCCGACTTGAATTAGTAGTTAAATTCTGATTTATTGTTTGCCAAGACCGGCTTTTTATATCTTTACAAAAACTGTTATACTTAAAACCGCTTGTTTACGAAAAGAATTGATGAAACGTAGGGTCGGCAACGTGTACATGTATGGGCACACTACACCCTCACCCTTAAGAGAAAAATTAGGGGTTACAATGATTTTTCTATTTGTATATTGTATATTTACATTCTTTATAAAAATTTTAAGTATGTGTTAAAAGTAATATATTAGGAATTAGATTTAATATTTATTTTTGTATATATTTTGTATTTTAAGTGTATTTTAATTTCTTAAATTATTTTTGTATAATTTTAGTTGGTTGTTATGTACCTTTTTATGTACTCCATTATTATATATTATAGTATTAACACCTATTCTACAAGGTGGCGCAAACATAACCTTCCGATGATTTTTGGCTGTAATTTAAAAAAAAAATTAAAAACTTTGATTCTTCTTGTGGATTATTTTTATTTGGTCTTTTAATTTTTTTTACATCAAGTCGAGAATATGATGTCATGTAAATGGCCGCCGCCACAGTTAATTGTCATTTGAGCCCTTTTTATGGCATTTTTCATCACTTCGGCCAAAACTTCCGGCGATAAGTCCTCAAATTCTTGACGGATATTGTCTTTAAGAGCTGCAAGAGTCTGAGGCTTGTTGACATAAACCCGCGACTTCAAAAATCCCCACAAAAAGATGTCTGGAGCGGTCAAATCAGGCGATCTTGCTGGCCAGTGCAAATCGCCAAATCGGGAGATTAGCCGCCCGGGAAATGCATCCTTCAGCATATCGGTTGTGGCACGTGCAGTGTGTGCCGTTGCACCGTCCTGTTGGAACCACATGTTTTCCAATCCCAATTCATCAAGTTGCGGCAAAAAGAACTCGTTGATCATTGCTCTGTAGCCCTCACCATTCACAGTAACCGTTTGGCCCGCGACGTCTTCGAAGAAAAAAGGTCCGATGACTCCTCCAGCGAAAACAGCACACCATACAGTGACTTTGAGCGGGTGTAATGGCTCTTCGTGGGTTACACGCGGATTTTAAGTGCCCCAGAAGCGTAAATTTTGCTTATTTACGTACCCGCTAAGATGGAAATGGGCCTCATCACTCATGATTATTTTTGATGAAAAATCATCTTCCTCTTGGTGGTGATTAAGGATGGCTTGAGCGTATGTTAGACGAGATTGGCGGTCAGCAGCTAACAGCTGATGCACCGTCTGGACTTTGTACGGAAACATCTTCAAATCTAGTACCAAAATTCGCTGTAAAGACCGTCGACTGATACCCATTTGCGTGGCACGTCGTCTGGTCGATGTCGACGGCGCTTCCATGACATCCTCGGCTACAGCAGCAATATTCTCTGCAGAACGGCTACTCCGGGGTCTGCCACGCCTGGCAGCATCTCGTGTTGTGCCAGTCTCTTCGAGGCGAGCGGCTAAACGTCGCAGTGTTTCACCAGTAGGCGTTGGACGGCCAGGAAATCTGCGGCGAAATTCACGTTGTGCCAAAGTCACCGATCGATTATTGGTCAAATAAATAGTCAGCAATATTCCGCGTTCTGGAGCAGTGTAGCGTAACATTGTTTATTAACGTGTATTTCGCATGTGTTTACTACACAAATGTCAAAACAGAACTGACATTAGGGGCCAATCGCAAAATTTATAGCATTTTCTGATAGGAGGATTACTTTTGCGCCACCTTGTATCTAATATTCTAAATGGGCCCTTATAAGGTAATTGATTTTTCTGCATATCTTCTACTTTAAGTAAAACTAAGTCTCCTATATCTGCTTTAAGTGTATTCGTGTAATCTAAATTCTTATTAGTACGTTTTTCTTTGGCTCGTATAAGCATTGCTTTGGCCTTATTTAGAGCAAACTTTAATCTGGCACGCATCTCGCTTAGATAGTTGTCAAAATCATAAAACTTTGTGACTCATAAATGTCATTTGGTAAGCGTGGTAGTTTTCCGTAGACTAATTCATGTGGTGTGTACTCTGTGTCTATGTGTTGGGTCGTATTGTATGTGAAAGTAAAATATGGGATCCACTTGTCCCATTCGTGGTCACTAGTTGATGTCAATAAAAACTCGTTCAGTACCCTGTGGTTTTTTTCAAGAGAGCCTATTGTTTGGTAATGGTATGGTGTTGAAAAGGTTTGTTTAATTTTTAAAAGTGTGCATATGTTACGCATTAACTCGTTTTTAAATTCAGTCCCATTATCTGATTTCAACACTTAAAAGTGGCCGTATTTCAGAATTACTTGCTCAACTAATGTTCTTGCAACAGTGTCTGCATCTTTTGTTGACATTGGGTGTGCAATTACAAATTTTGTTAGTTCGCATTGTACTGTCAATATGTAGCGGTACTCGTTTGAAATTCTTAATGGTCCTACAGTGTCAATTGATAATATCTGAAAACTATTGCTAGGGGTGTCTGTCAACGTGAGTGGCTCTATTGTGTGAAGTGTTTGTTTACTTTTTGCACATATGTCACAACGTGACACAAATTTCTTTACCTTGATCATGTTTCTCCAAACATATCGTTGTTTGAGTTTTATAAGTGTTTTCCTTATACCTAAGTGGCCGTTATTATGGTAGTCGTTAATTAATTGAAATTTCGTTAGGTCGTCTTGTATCCTTTTTGGTGGTTCGTAAATGAGTATTCTTAATTGAGGACTTTGAGGAGTTTTTCTTTTCTTAACGCTTTCTAGTATTTTTATGTATTCTTCTTTAAACTTTTTATTTGTAAATAATTGGAATATTTTATCGTTGTTGGCTAGCGCTAGCTCTTTAATATTCTCATTTTTCATTTTAGATATCAGTTTCTTCATAATCGAATCTAGATTCGTTGAATTATCGCTGTATCCTACGTGCACTATATTATTTTCAATATATATTTTATTTTCATTATTCTTGCCTCATAAAATTTTAAATTCTTCATATTCCTGACGTCAGTAATGGATGTACAGTAGACCGTACCACCTCCTATGCAAAAAAAAAAAGTTCGCCGTATACCAGCGAATATGACGTATTTTTGCAAGACAATTACGAAAAAAAATTTTTTTTTTACCGAACGTAGGGGTCGCGTAAAACTTCATACCTCTGGTGTTTACAGTCGGATTTTAAAGTTTGGTATATCAAGTTTGGTATATCATCATATTGGTCTTAAGGAGACCAATATGACCTCTATAGAGGTCATTTACCTCAGGTGTACCGTTCTAGTACTTACCCTCCAGACCTCAGTTTCTACCATCCTAATGTACAACCCAAATATTAAAAAAATAAAGCTCTTAAAATATCATTAATCTTTTGCTCAGGAAGTATATCGATATTTCCAGCAGAAGTATTTTTAAAAAATTTTTGAAAATTTTTTGCCGAACGTAGGACTCCCTTTTTTCATTTTCATCATATCATCAGTATTAAAAGTCTGATCATATTGAATGACATATCGATGTTTTTGTCTAAAAAAAAATATACCTACAAGTCCTAGGAAGGCCTTAAATTTATTTTGAGGAATTTTAAAGCTCGTAAAAGAATAAAAAATCTGTAACGCTAATGCTAAAAGAGGTATCAACACTATTTATGTTGTGATTTATTAAATATACAATGTACAATAGACTCTCACAAATTAGAACCACTTTGTTCCATGGGTGGTTTTAATTTCTGAAATGTTCTAATTTCTGGACGTCTTTTTCTCACAGAAATTTAAAGGAAAAGAATGAAACTGGTAAAAAAAATTATATTTATTAATATTTAATGTTTTTTTAACATATTGGTTAAAATAGGTTATTGGCACGATATAAACTGGCACTTATGTCGTGCTTTTGCAAAGATTTGCTGGCATAAGATATTGGTAATGCCTAAAGCATAATTTGAGGCATCAGTCGTTAAAATGAAAGGTTTGCTAAAATCTGGGTATTGTGGTAAAGGTGGAGTTATTAATTTTTTCTTCAGTGTATCGAAAGCTATTTGATGTTCTTCTGACTATGTAAATTTTGTGGCTTTCTTTAAGAGCGTATTTAGGCTTTTTGCAATGTCTGCGAAATTTGGAATGAATCTTCTATAATAGTTGCAGAATGCGACGAATCGCCTAACTTCATCTGCATTCTTTGGAACTGGATAATTTTTTTGCAGTGTCGTATTTGGGTGGGTCAGTCTTGACTCCTTCACTCGTGATAAGATGTCCTAAATATACTGCTTCTGGTCGCAAAAAACAACATTTGGCTGCATTCAATTTTAAATTGTGTCTTTGAAGTCTTTCTATAACTTTTATTAAATTTTGGTTGTGGTGATTTATGCTACATCCATAGATAATTATGTCATCCACGTATAGAAAATCATTTGATTCTAAGTCTGCTAGTGCAATAGTGAGCATGCGTTGGAAACTGTTTGAAGAGATTTTCAGTCCGAAAGGAAGCCGTTTGAATTGAAAATGTCCGTTTGTTGTAGAGAAGGCTGTCAAAGGTCGTGATTTGTTTTCTAGTTCAATTTGATGGAATGAACTGGTGGAATGAATTTGTCATTGACGATTTTGTCATTTAACTTTCTAAAGTCGACCACAAGTCTCCATATCTTTTTGTCCTCTGTATTCTTTTTTGGTACCAAAAGGAGTGGAGCATTGTATGGACTGAGTGATGGTTCGATAATATTGTCCCTTAGCATAGTCTGAACTTGTTCATTTATCACGTCTGTTTGGGCGTGCGGTAGTCCGTAATTTTTGATGTATACTGGTATGTTGTCTGTTGTTGTTATGTTTTGTTTATAAAAGTTATTGGTTGTTAAAGGTTCGTTATCTAAGTGAAATACATCTTGAAATTTTTTAAAAATGTCTTTTAATTCGTCTTTAATTTTTGTGTCATTACATTGTATATTTAGTATATCCAAAATTTTAGTGAAACGATTTTGTGGGTGTATAGGGCTTTTGCTGTCGTAATTTAAAATATCGTATTTATTTAAAGAATCGGTTTCCAACTGAATGCCATTCAAAATCACTTCTTCATTTGCTGTATTTAAAATTTTTATGTGTGTCATGCCTTTTTTTGGAGCTATTGAGTTACTAAGAAAAATACCTTCTTGTACTTCTTTATTCAAAATGACTTTGTCTTCCGTTAGTTGCAGTTTAATTGGTTGAATAATTTCTTTTCTTGGTGGCACTTTTATTATTAATGTGGTATGCGGTTTTGAGTGTATAGGCAATGTAATGTGTGAATCGTCAATTAAAATCGAAATGGTGAATAGTAGTAGAATGGTGGTAGTCAATTTTGCAAAGGAATTTGTTCAAAAAGTCTCTACCTAATATACCATCGGTTTCAATTGGGAATTCGAATTTTACTAGTTGAAATTCATGTTTACAGTGTTTCTCTCCAAAATTAAGGTTTAGATTAATGCTACCTAGTGAAAAAGTTTCTTCGGTTGTAATGCCTGTTAACTTGCATTTTTGGTCTGGGTTATAAAAATCATCATTTAACTTTTTACTGATTTTGCATAAAGAAATATCAGCACCTGTGTCGATCAGAAAAGTCATAAAATTATTCTTGTATTTTATTTTTATAAAGTTAGAATTTGTATCCGAGATTTTAAAAATCTTTAATTTTGGCTGATCTGAAAGACTATGTCTTCCGAGCCCTGCTCGTTTCCCTCATTGTTTACTATTCGTATGCTTCGGTTTGTGTGGTTATTTGTGTATCTGCTGTTTTGGTTCTTATTTCGATTGCTGTTTCTGCCTTGGTTAGCGTAATTATTATTGTTTCTGTTTTGGTTGAAGTTGTTGTTGTGGTTCAGATTTCTGTTATTGTAAGTGTTTTGATTTTGGTTCCTATTGAAATTATTGTTGTATGTTCTTGGTTCATTGTACCTATAGTTTGTGTTTACGTTTTGTCTTGAGATATAGCGGGTATTATTATTGTTTTGATGTTGGTTAAATGACCGTTGAAAGTGCATGATTGCATTTGGTGAAGTCAACGACTCATTTTCGAGTTCGAGTGCTAATTCTGTTGCTTCTAATAAGTCTTTTGGTCGCGCAGCGAAAATAGTTGATTTCAAATTTTCATTTAGACCTTTCTTAAATGCGTCAAGTGCAATTTTGTTATTGCATTTTATTATGACGTTTTTCTCGAGTTCTGTGGCTTGAGTTCCTAAACTTTCGATTCCTAGTCTATTTAGCCCTTCTATTATGTTAAGTAATTGTTCTTTGTAAGTATGTATTCTCAAGTCCCGTTGTTGTAAATTGTTAAGTTTTGTCTGTAATTGTGCTATGGTTGTGTTATCTTTGTATCTGGTTTGTAATTGTTGTTTCTCAAATGTTGAATCTCAAAGTTTGATGGTTTCGAATAGCTACCTAATACGGTGCGAACATTAGCCATTAATTTTGCGTGGTATATGTATTGTAAAAAATCGATCTTACCTTCATCGTTTAACGTTTTGTTAATCAATTCGGCTGTAATAAGAAAACTTTCTATGTAAGTCTCTGAAATTGCCTGAAAAAGTGGGTTATGCCTTTGAGGCGGTTTCTAGACTAAAAGCTGCCATTATTTTTATTGATTCTCCTTGTTCTTGTTCTTCTTCTTCTTCTTCTAGTCTTATTTCACCTTCAGTTGTTTTAAGCTGTTTTGAGATTAATTTTATTGAGTTTGAATGAATGCTGCTGAACTCTAATTTCAAAGCTACTAACTCTTTGCTGTCTTTGTATTGATTTACCAAAAAGTCAAATTGTTCTTTTAAATCATCTAGCTGCTGTTGCTTTGCAAGTAGTGTGGCTCTTGTGTAGCCTCTAGTATAACTTTTTCTTATGTTTTTGAATATTCTATCTACCTCTTGAATAATATTTTCCATCTGTTTAAAATTTTTTGTTTTTATAAATCAGTTTTTTTTTTGTTTTTTGTTTTTTGTTTTTGTTTAAACCATTTTTATGTAGAGTATATAATATATTTTTTTTTATTTTCATTTTTACAATTAAAATTAATAAAGAACAATGTGTAATTTTTGCATAATTAACTATTTATATAAACTACCAGTACTACCTAATTATGTATGTGTAGCTACCACTACTAATTATGTATAAATATACTATACTAGTATACTAGTATGTAAGTACCTATTATTTTTTACTTTCCTTCTTGCCTTTTCTTTTTGACGTGTTCGTGAAATCATGTCATTTAGGTGGGCGGATTACGCCTACGTTGAATTGCATATCATCGAACACCAAAAAAAAAAAAGGAAAGGGGAGAGAAAAAACAAACAACAAAAAAAATAAAACTTGTTAGTATAAGTAAATTGCCTTGTTTGGCCAATAAATAAATAAATAATATTTGTTTATGACTCTTAATTATAATTATTGGTATTATTATTGTATTTTTATTATTATTTTAATACATTTTGTATAAAGACTCATATTTATTTGTGTTGGATGGTTTATCTCCAGCAACTACAATTCAAGACGTTTTATTTGTTTTTGGCGCATTCGATTTAACTGCAGCTTCTTCAGCTGATGCTTCCCTTGAACTAAAATCTGGTCCCTTTCTGTCCTTGGTTTCTTCTTTTTTGGCGTTGTTTGGTGCAGATTCAAAATTGTATTCATTGTCTTTAAAACTGGAAGAATACACTTCCATGGCTTTCGGCATTGGCTGTTTCTGAAGGTATTCCATATGTGCCAATATGGAACTGAATTCCAGGAAAAGCAAATCAAAAGATTTCAGGTAATGGGCAGGATCGCCATGTAAGGTGTATAGGGAAGTTTAAGTAAGATTTTTGTTTATAGCGGCAGAGTTTGCCTTCGCTATAGCTATATTCTTGCCGACTTGAACAGAGTTCAAGGCAAGAAGAGAATATTAATATTAAAACCAGTGTTTAAAAAACTTGAAAACGTTCAATTGCTTTTGCTTTTACTTTGCTGTGCTTATTGAAAATCAAACAGCAACAGCCAAAGCAGAAAGCACTATCTCAAACAAAATTCTGCTCATTTTGCTTTGCTTTCTAAATCTTCGAAAGGCTAAGCAAAAGCAGCAGCACTAAAAAGAATTTGTTTTGCTGCGTAGTGCTACGAAAGCATAAGAAATTATTTTAGTGCTTTGATTTTCATTTTGCTTTTCTAATTTGTCGCAGCACTACGAAAGCAACAATTATGCGCTCTGTTTCGATTTGCTTTCGGAAGCATTTTATTTTCATTCGTTTGGCTTTCGGGATTTACTTGTCATCGTTTTTATGCTGTATTTCAGAGACGCATGTCTTTTTGTAAGTTGTTGTTTGTATAATATGCGCACTTGTACGCAGTCGCGAATGCTTGGTGTTGTTTTTGTTGTGTGTAACGGTTTTATTATATATCTATCTTTAAAAGTTCTAGAACTATTTTATATGCGCATCCAAATTTATTTCTGCAATCTCTTTAAAACTCATGCAATAAAAAAACCGTTACACACAACAAAAACAACACCAAGCATTCGCGACTGCGTACAAGTACGCATATTATACAAACAACAACGTACAAAAAGACATACGTCTCTGAAATATAGCATAAAAACGATGATATGTAAGTAAATCCCGAAAGCCAAACGAATGAAAATAAAATGCTTCCGAAAGCAAATCGAAGCAGAGCGCATAATTGTTGCTTTCGTAGTGCTGCGACAAATTAGAAAAGCAAACTGAAAATCAAAGCACTAAAATAATTTCTTATGCTTTCGTAGCACTACGCAGCAAAACAAATTATTTTTAGTGCTGCTGCTTTTGCTTAGCCTTTCGAAGATTCAGAAAGCAAAGCAAAATGAGCAGCATATGCTTATCTTTAAAAACTTTAGGTAGCACTACGCAGCAAAATTATCGAACGTTGCTTTTGCTGTTTTGCTGAAAGCAATTTAAACCCTGATTAAAACATGGCAGAGATCTGCCGACTTGAATTAGTAGTTAAATTCTGATTTATTGTTTGCCAAGACCGGCTTTTTATATCTTTACAAAAACTGTTATACTTAAAATCTAAATCTATAGTTAATCTATATTTACATATTAAAATACTTATGTTTAATTTTGCGTTTCATTCTCGCACTTAAATTAGTATCTCCAAATTTCATATTTTTGGTTGACGAATGAAATTTAGGCACAGTCATAAAAATTGAGTGAGTATTGAAAACGCACTCAATTCCGATGCGGAGTGTCTACAACATTCGCATGCATTGAGTGCAGCGCACATCGATAGTGTAGTGAAAGCATATTTGTCACTCAATGCATTGCCGCTTGTTTACGAAAAGAATTGATGAAACGTAGGGTCGGCAACGTGTACATGTATGGGCACACTACACTTTCGTGGATAAAGATATTGTTATCATAGTCTAGGCCAGCATTTCTTAAGTTGACTGCCGATTTATGTTGCCTTCGGTATGATCCAAATACTTTTAAAACGCGATTCCGATCATAAGGTGAGAAGTATTTACTGACAACCAACGGGTAAGGGTTGTTAGATTTTGGTTTTATACGGAATATACCTTTTATTAGTGGAGGTTGAAACTCTAAAAAATGGCAAATCTGATTAAAGGTGCTTTTAAGATTTTGCTCAATTGAAAACGGAAGACCAAACAAGATAGCATCTGAAGTATAATCATTGTTGTTGTTGTTGATGTTTCTGCAACAAGCTATTTGCTCTGAGAGCACTTCACACTGAGTGGAAAGTGTAGCAACTTTACTCTCTAATACGAGTATTTTCTTCTCGCACTCACAAAATTTGTTGCTTATAGCGGACACATTATTCTCTAATTTACCAGTTTAGTTTTGATCTCGGTAAATAAATCAATCGTGTGCTAACGCAGACGATCTTCAAGTTGCTGCAGTTCCTCTTTTGCTCTAACATTGAGTCTTTCTTCCAATGCATTCAGTTGGGCGCATAGTGCGCTGCTGCTTCATTGCTTCGCCACGCCCCTTGTTCACGCTGTTGACGAGTTAACACAGGTGACGGCGCCATTAGAAAATAATTGGTGAAAGTGAGACCGCAACACAATTAATGGAGGACGAGAGTTTGAGTGCAGTAGGTGAATCACCGATCACAGAGGAAGTGACGAACGCAAAACGGTAGGATTGGAGTTTTAGTTTAATCGTGCTTTTTGAGTTTATGTCTTTTCGTGTTTTTTTTATTTGTGATTGTTTTGTTTTTTTTTTTTTATTTAAATGCTTCTATTTTAATTGTTTTACAAGCATTAAATGAAATATCAAATATATTATTATAGTTTTGTTATTTTAACTAAAGAAAACCGTGAACACAAGGTTGGTTGATTAATGGCTTCTTTAATAAATAATTTCTATAATATAAAAGTATTTATTTTGTTGTTAATCTGATTTTTATAGAGCTAAAAACTTTACGACCACTCTCACTCACGATTCCGAAATTCAATTGTTTTAAAATTTTAAGTAATGAATTTATCGCTTGGTCGTCCGTGCAGTCAATGTTTAGTTTGTCGATAATTTTACTGAAACGTTTTTCGTCGTAAAATGTTTGTTTATTGTATGTTAATATGTCATTGTCATCAAGTGGTTCAGTTTCAAATTCTAAATTTTCGATTATTGCCTCAGAGTTGGTTGCATTTAAAATTTTTATATGCGTTGTGCCTGTTTTTGGTGCAATAGAATTGCTAAGGAATATTCCAAGTTCTTTGTTTATTATTACTTTTTCTTCATTTAATTTTAATTTTATCGGTTGGATAATTTGTTTTCTTGGTGGAATTTTTATTTTTAGCGATTGAAATGATTTTGTGTCCATTAGTAAAAAGATTTTTTCGTTTATAAAAATTGAAATAGTAAAAGTTTCATGGTCTATTTTACATAAAAATCGTGTTAGAAAATCTCTACCTACTATGCCATCTGTTTCTATTGGAAAATTTTGTTCTACTAATTGAAAATAATGGTTAATGTTTGTGTCACCTATTTCTAAATTGAGTTCTATAATACCAAGATAATACGTTTCTTCATTTGTAATTCCTGTTAGTTTGCATTTTTCGTCTGGGTGATAATTTTCGTTTTCTAAATGGTGTGATATTTAACAGATTGAAATATATGCGCCTGTATCGATAAGAAATGTCATATGTTTTTTTTTGTTTTAAAGTAATAAAATTTGTGTTGCTATCCGATATTCTAAATATTTTTCGATTTTGTGAAGTATTAAAATTACTTCGGTCGTTGACTCTGATTCTGTTGTTAAAATTGCCTCTGTTGTTGTTGTTGTTGTTGTTGTTGTTGTTAAAATTGAGTCGTTGCTGTTATTGAAATTGGGTCGGCTGAAATTGTAGTGGTAAGTTAAGTTTGTCGTTCGTTATTGTTTCTGTATAGATTTCCGTTTCTGTTGCAATTTGTATTAAAATGCATTATTGTGTTTGTTTGGTCTTTTTCAATTTCTAATGCAAGATTTGTTGCTTCAGTTAAAGTCTTAGGTTGTGCTGCAAAAATAATAGTTTTAAGGTTGTCTTTTAAACCGTTTTTGAAAATGTTTGATGCATAACTGTCATTCATTTCACAATTACATTTTTCTCTGATTCTGTTGAAGTAGTACCTAGTTGGTCAATTTGTAATTTGTTAAGTTCTGCTATTGTATTAATTAATTTTTCTTTGAACGAAATCACAGATGAATTTCTTTGTGAACAATTTGCCAAAGTTGACTGAATTTGTGCGATTTTTTTACTATATTTGTATCTGTCTTTTAGTGTTACTGATAGTGTGGCAAAACTATCTGGTTGTGTTACTATCCCTATTGCTGTCCTAACATTTAAGTGTAGTTTTATGCGAAAAACAAATTCTATTAAATGTGCTTTTCAGCTAGCTGTCAGTGTTCTATCTATTATTTCTATTACTTTGAAAACTATCCAATTCTTTATAATCTCCAGTAAAAATAAGTATGGCTTTCATAGCCGTGTCTATGTTAAATTCTGTCATGTTTATTTCTATGGGTTTTGACTTTTCTTCATCCGTTATACTTTCTGTTAGTAATGCTTTTGCTTTTTTGTATGTTTCTTTAAAAATAATTGTTGTTGTATTAAGATCTTTTTGTTCTTCTAGTCCTATATTATGTGCTAAGTCGTTGTACATATTTGTATTGTTTATATTGTATTCTTCTAGTTCTTCTAATTTTAGTTCGATTGTCTCTTTTTTGTATTTTCTGTTAGGGGTTTTCTTTATATTTATTATAATCATATCTATTGATTCTAATGAAAGTGACTAACGATTTTCTTAGATCTTTTAGTATGTTAGTTTATTTTTATAAAATGTATGCGAACTAATTCTATGTTATAAATTAGTTATAACAATTTATAACAATAATTATTAATTATGAAATTTTGCCTGTTTGTTTTGGACTTGTATAAACGCAAAATAAGAACACATTTTTTTTAATGTGCAATGTATACAAACCAATTGTTTTTTATAAGTACATTTGTCATTTTTTAAATTTTTATTGCATTTTACGTATCTAAAACATTTCATATGCCAACTTTAGTTTTTTATAATCATGAAATAAACCTTTCCTATGTCTATAATTTTGTTCTACAAGCTATGCACTTTTTTGAAAATAGAGGACCCCATGTTCCTTGATATTTCATAACTGCTCAATATTCTATCTTGTCCATTATGAAGAGTAAAGTATTTTATCAAAATTTTATATATGTTTATGTTTATTTATTAATATAAAGGGTGTTTTTTTTAGGGGTTTGTTTTTCGAATAGAGATAAAACTGGCATTTTGTGGTCAAATCTGGCAACTGTAATGTCATTTATGTTCAGTTTGGTTTGCCATTTCATCATGATCAGGTTGACAAAAGAACAACGCTTGCAAATGGGCCGAAAATGAGATTGATCTCGATGCTGATTTTCATCGCAAAATTTTGTTCAGTGATGAGGCTCATTTTTGGTTGAATGGCTTCGTCAACAAGCAAAATTGCCGCATTTGGAGTGAAGAGAATCCACATGAGATCCTTGAGACGCCATTACATCCACAAAAAATGACTGTTTGGTGTGCTCTATGGGCTGGTGGAGTCATTGGGCCATACTTCTTCCGAAATAATGCTGGAGAGTCAGTTACCGTTAATGGAGGCCGGTATAGAGCCATGATAACCGACTATTTTGTTCCCGAATTGGATGGCATGAATGTGGATGAGTTGTGGTTCCAACAAGACGGCGCTACATGCCACACAGCGCACGTCACAATCGATTTATTGAAGGAAACATTCGATGAGCGCATAATTTCGCGGAATGGACCTGTCAATTGGCCACCAAGATCGTGTGATTTGAAGTCGCTCGTCAACGCCAACAAACCAGAAACGTTAGGGGACTTGGAGGCCAACATTCGTGGCGTTATTGCCGACATACGGCCCCATATGCTCGAAAAAGTGGTTGAAAATTGGACCTGTAGAATTGGCTTTATTCGAGCCAGCCGCGGCGGCCACATGCCCGAAATCATATTTAAACATTAATGGCATAAAATTATCCTTCCAATAAAGCCAAATTGATGGACATTAAAACGATTTTCTTGTGTTTTATTTCAATTCGAAAAACAAACCCCTAAAAAAAACACCCTATAGAACAAACAACATCACTTATGAATTTCATGTTGTTTGTTCTTTTATGAACATAGCTTTTGAAATAATTATTAATGCTATATGCTACATACAATAATATTCCTATAATAACTATGGTGAATGTTGATCCGTTTATTATATTATAGTTAGATAGTCCATTATTTGTGATATTTATATTTTCTGACTTGCTGTTTGGTTGTCCCATTCTTTTTAGTTCTTTCTTAGTTTGAACCTTTGTTTTATTTCATATATCTCGTGGACTATGTTGGTGGCTTGTGTCCAAGTTAGGTTATTTTCTTTCGATTTCGATAGTTCCAACAGATGTGCCTGTCGTTTCTTCTCTTTCACCAGTTTTCCTCCTCTTTTATATTTTTTTATACTTATATCCATCTCTGGTATTTTTGTTTCGTGTATACTCTTCTAAAGTTATTTTCTTAGGTCGTTGAGTATACATATATTGAAGTTGGTATATATACTAGTATGTTCGCACTTGAGGATCCGTTGTTACTCGGTGCATGTTCCTCCTGTTGCATGTTCCGTGGAAACATTTTTTTTCAGGATTCAGGATTTGCAGGATCTGTGGATTCGTAATATTAGATTGTCGGCAGGATATTTTATTTCTCTGGTTTTAATGTCGTTAGGGTTAGAATTATTTGAGGATCGGAAAATTTGTAGGATCGCCATGTGATATTTTAGAAGATCGCCATGTAGTATTTTTGTTTTGAATTAGCAGGATCAAAAAAATAAAAAAAAGGGCAAGACTACTTTGAAGAATGCAAGCTTATATCCTTGCTGGTTTCGTCCAAAGACAAAAGCAAGGTTTCTGCTATTTTCACCCTTAGTGAAAGCAAAAGAAAAACGCTGAGATTATGAAGCTCGAAAACTATTTCAGAATTTGAATTTTTATATGGCGTGCACTCCTTTTTATAAGGCTAGCACGATCATTTTTGAGTTTATACAAAATTGAGTTTTTAAAAGCTTTCTGGTTCTGACCAGTACTTTCTTTAATTTATGTAAATTAAATTTTTATTCAAAACTTTGCTAGCGAAACTGCTTTGTCAGATGATATGGCTTGCACATACTCGAGCAATTCTATTTTTGACTTGACAGCAAGCATAAATCATGACCCTTGCTTTTTGAGTTTACAATTGGTGTACAATGTATAACCTGATCCTAAGTGACAAAACCAAAATAATGTTTTTTAATACTGCGAGTAGACAGATACAGAGAGATAATTTTATACATCACCATCCAAACTGCGATAAATTCATGTTTGATAAGTACACTTGTAGCACATCGAATAATTTGCAAACCTATAACGATCAAATAAGAGATTTCGTTTGATAATTTGCAAACCTATAACGAGCCCGTACTTTTGCAGCAAAAACTTGCTAGTTGCAAAATTCAAGAGAGTCAGCAAAAAAGTTGTCTCTGAGCAATAAAAATGCTAAAAAGTACGGGAACGCTTTTTAGTAAAAACTTGAAACTTTTAATCAAACGACAAAAACATATGTTGGACAAACATTTGGCTAATTAAACGAAAAAATATTTTTGAAGATTTCGACAATGTCTGATAAATGAGCTGCACTAATTGATTTAATATTTATTTATTTATTTATTTATTTATTTATTTATTTACATCTACCGGGTTGGACCCTTACAGATTACATTTTAGACTTAGCCTAGTACTATACATATATTATACATTAAAATTCAATTTCTGTTTACAGAAATAGTAACAATAAATACATAGATTTAACAAAATTAAAAAGTTTATTTGATGCAGTTAGCAATAGTTGTTCAAAAGCGAGTTACAAGGAATGAATTGTATCTAACAGCTGTTTTTTGAACATATTGCGTTCGGTAGAGAAAATCTAATTGATTTGCCACGGTGTTACAGTATGATAAGCATCTGGAGATAGTTCCATTAAGCCCATAGTTTGTTCTGTGATATGCTGTATGAAATAAGTTAGAATTTCTAAGTGTTCTTCTGGGTATATTAAATGGAATGACCGCCAGTAATTCAGATGAATTTATTCTGCCATCAATTATATCCTTTATGAAAATAACATTAGATGCAACCCGTCTTTGCGATAGGCTTTGAAGACTAAGTAATCGACAACGTACCCAGTATGCTGGCATGATTTCCCAGGAGTACTGACGGCGCAACGCAAACCTTGTAAAACGCTTCTGAACTTTTGCGATTCTAGCACTAGAGCGTTCATAGAAGGGGTCCCAGATGACACTTGAGTACTCAAGGAGTGATCTCACCAGGCTAACGAAAATTGCTTTGGACGTATGAGGATCAAGGAATTCTTTGGAGTTCCTTTTTAGGAAGCCTAACTGAGAGTTGGCTTTGGATATGACATAATCGATGTGGATATCGAATGAAAGCTTGCAGTCAAAGAAAACTCCAAGGTCTTTAAATTGGCTAATTCTAGAAAACCTACTAGCAGACTCATAGATGTAGTTGTAGTTTAAAGATGTGCTTCTTCTTGAAAAAGTTAGGACTTTACATTTTGAAAAGTTTAGAGGAAGCTTGTTAATATGGCACCAGCGAAGAAGGGCGTTTATATCTTCTTGTAGGTTAGCGCAATCGTAGAAGTCATTGATTTTGTGGAATAACTTCAGATCATCAGCATATAAGAGTGTTTTACAGAATTTTACTACGTTTGGAATATCATTGACAAACAGAATGAAGAGAAGAGGGCCTAAGTGGCTCCCCTGTGGAATTCCGGATTTAGCAGCGTAGGATGAGACAGTTGGTCACCTATCTTTACATATAAAACTCTATCGCAAAGATACGAATTCATCCATCTCAACATCTGCGAATGGACACCTAATTGTTCTAGTTTTATAATAAGTAAATCATGTAAAATGCTGTCGAAAGCTTTTGAAAAGTCTGTGTACAGAGTGTCAACTTGTGAACCGCCCTCTATGACTTCAATGCAAAAATTAGAAAAAATGGTGAGGTTAGTAGTGGTAGATCTGCCAGTGAAGAAACCGTGTTGGTGCGGAGATATACCGCTTTGTACTTCAGCAAACATAAGTTTTTCCACAATCTTATCTAATACTTTGTGTATGATTGATAATTTAACGATAGGTCGATAATTTTCAACAAGATATTTCTGTCCAGACTTGTATATGGGCGATATACTGGCTGTTTTCCATTCATTTAAGAAAATACCTGAGGAAAGTGACTTATTGTATATGAGACTTAAGGCAGAGTGTAACGACAAGGCGCAGTTTTTTAAAAATATTGGTGGCAACAGGTCAAAGCCCGGACCCTTGCTGTTATCTAGACTATTCAAGGTGTCCAGAACAAGTTTATTGCTTATTCTTAGAATACCAATATTGAAAAGCTGGGGTATGTTATAAAAGATGTTTGGGTCGATTGACTGATAGCTGGACTTGTAAACAGATCCAAAGAAATCCGCAAATAGGTTGCTTATTCCTTTAGGGTTTTCAGCACGTGATCCATTGAACTCCATTGAATTAGGGAACCCTGATGACTTTCTTTTAGAGTTGAAAAATATCCAAATGTCTTAGGATTGGATTTTATGTCGTTTTCAACTGACATAATGTATTTATTGTACAATAAATTGTATAAGAATTCAAATTCACGCCTCCGCAGAGCAAATAATGCTTTGTCAGTGGATAATCCAGATTTTTTAAATTTTAGGTGAGAATTGTTTCGTAGATTTTTAAGATGAATTAGACGCTTGTTATACCAAGGGTGCTTGTTCTTACACTTGTTGTATGCAATTTGCACGTATAAATGAAGCCCAATATTAATAACGTTCTTAAAAGCTTCATACATATGAAAGAGGTCATTTGAATCGGCTAGCAGATTTCAATTGATCGAGTTGAAATATGTATTGAGAGCCGTATAGTTTGCTTTATTAAAATTATATACAGAAGTTGACTGACTTCTCGATAGTTATCGAAGGTATAGAAATATAAGTTTAAGATAAGTGCTTTGTGGTGAACGGAGTCATTAGTGAGAGGCATATCACATCTAAAAAGTTCGTGTTTATAATCATTGCTAATGAAAATAAGATCAAGCGTTCTGTTAATATCGTTCTTTACGTTATTAATTTGAAAGAGATCTAGCGACTATAGTGAATCGCAGAATAGGGATTCAATAGCACTCATTGTGTTGAAAGGCATAAGAATTTTTTCATCAGTGCAGTACTTCCATTCAATATTGCCTAAATTAAAATCACCAAGAACACAGGGCGTTTGATTCTGGCTTAAGGAACTCAACACATAATTAATATTAAACAAATGGTCATTAAAAACATTAATGCTGCTAGCAGGTGGTATATAACTTAAGAGTATGACAACTTCGTTAATACTAAAAGCTTGGTAATTCATAAAGGATACAACTACACATATATATGCTATATGTGAATGGTGAACAATTAATTTGAATATTTGTCCTTTTATTTTTATTTTATAGTGGCGTCCGTGGCGTAGTTGGTTAAAGTGCGTGGCCGCTATGTCAAGGAACCTGTGGAGACCCAGGTTCGAACCCCAGCAGCGACAGAAAATTATTTGAATTAAAATAATTTTTCTGTACGGCCGCCACCTCTCTGCAGACAATGGCAAACCTCAGAGAGTAATCAAAATGCCATGTAAAGCTTCTTGAGAATAAGAATATTCCGTTCATCGCCGTTCGGAGTCGGCGTTAAGCCTGTAGGTCCATTTCTCGGTCAATTGTGTACAAACTTAATAACACGCACAACACAGTTGATAATAAGAAGCTCGGTCAAAGTCCTTTCAAGGGCTGAACTGGCCAGTTATTTATTTATTATTTATTTATTATTTATTTTTTTATTTATTATTTATTTATTATTTATTTTTTTATTTATTTTTATTTTCCATTTTTAGCGCAAATTTTTACTTGAAGCACTTGTCGGCCTGTTTTTTTTTTATTCTAGCGCAAATTTTGACATTTCTGTCAACGCATGACAGCTTGCAAGTTTTTACTACACGAAATTTGTGTAGCAGAAACTTGCAACTTATCGCAAGGAGGGGAAATGTTTTACTCTCTCATTGTAGCTCTCTTTTGCAAGTTTTTGGTGTACGGGAACGCAATTTAGTTTAGTTTAGTTTAGTTTAGTTTATCTATATATAATAGGGTGATTCATAAAATTCAAGTATTTATTTCTTTACCTCTCAACTTATAATATCATTCTATCTACCAAAATATTTTTTTGTTTTTAATTTCGGAATTTTAAACTAATATTTAGGGGTCGCTACCGACTTTCAAAGTTTTTAAATTATCTCCAAAACAGCACTTACTGCAATATTTTAGAAGTTGAATTGAAGACAGTGATTGTTTAACCATTTCAAACCGCAACTATCCTTTCAAATCATCCAGACTGAAATCTTCCTAGTACACCCTTTATGACCCAGCATTAAATTTTTGTCTTGCCGACAAAAATGCAGAAGAAGCAACTTTCGTTGTTATTCTTCCATTCATTGGTGCAGTTCCACACAGCGCGCTTTGTTATGTTGAACTGTTCTTTTTAATAATTGTTAACGACATGGTAACCATATATTTTTAAAAATAATTGACGCACATCAAAACAGCTGATCGCTGACAGAAAGTAACGGACCTACGCAATGCATAATCAATTTTCTATCATTCTTGCACTTATTCAGTGACGCTGATTGGCCGCGTGTGAGTGTGAATTATTTGATTACTTTCGTTTGTTGTTATATATATTTTTCTAAAATGACTTTGAATATAAAAAAACGCGAAAAAGAACTGAAATTTGGTTAATTGGACATACTTGCTCAGAATTAGTGCAAACAAAATTACCATCAGTTAAAGAAGTGATGAGTTTCTTTTTTCATAAGAAAAACGTATTGAGCAAAGTAAATAGAGAATCGGCGTCATTAACTGCTAGTGATGTGATGGCGCTTTGGGAAAAAGCAAGTATTCCCACCAAGGAAAAGCAACACGTTATCACTAGAATACTCAAACATTTTAATGAATGGCAGAATTAAAAAAAAAAATAAAGAAAATAAAGCGAAACGCTCCGTAGCAATCAAAGCAAAAGAAAATAAATGGCAATCGAATTTTAAATGTTCTGTTTGATATTGCTCACTCAAATGCTCTAAATATGATGACTATTGAGGAAGATAAGCAATTTCTTTTAAAACAAAGGGAAATAAGCCGTCCAGGACGTATTGGTAACATCGATAGACGCCATGCGAAAAAACTTAATAAGCAGTTAGAAAAAGAAGCTAAGTTAGAAAAAATGAAAGAAAAGGAAAAAGAAGCAATAAATAGACTGAGTGAGACATGCGAGTTATCATCATCTTCAGCTACTTCTTCTACAGAGAATTTAAATGAAAGTGGTGTAAGTCAAAGTCCTCCTATTTCTTCTCATCCAGGACCCTCTTCAAGCAATCGAGGCCGAAAGATAATTCTAGATGTTAATTTAGCTACTAGTCTTGATGTTGCTAAGTTAAGCGACCGAAAAGCAACTGTTGTTTTGGCCTCTGCACTTAAAACTCTGGGTTGTAACGTTCACAATATAACGTTAGCTATTCTTCTATACGTCGCCAAAGAATGGGTATAAGAAAGCAGCTTGCTAAGTCTATCAAAGCTGACTTTCAACCACAAACTACACTTACTGTGCACTGGGACGGAAAGATGCTTGAGGACATAACCGGTCATGAAATAGTAGATCGTTTACCAATCTTGGTATCTGGAAAAGGAATCGACCAGCTCTTGGCTGTTCCTAAGCTTCCAGATGGCAAAGGGGAAACCATTGCCTCTGCTATTGTTGACAACATTTCATCGTGGGGATTATATGATAAAATAAAATGTATGTGTTTTGATACGACAGCATCAAATACAGGTCGAATTAGTGGAGCTTGTATTCTTTTAGAGCAGAAAATGCAAAAGGAATTTATTTGGCTTGCTTGTCGGCATCACATCCTAGAAATCGTACTTGAACTGCTGTCGTAGTGTCAGCTAAAGGACCCTCCAGTGGTCCTGAAATTTTAATTTTCAAAAGATATAAAAGCAATTGGACAAAAATAAATCAGGAAGACTTCAAGACAGCAATATCCGAACCATCCACTTGGATTTTCGTTCAAACTGTCGCGACAGACATCATTACTTTTGCTCAAAACCAACTGCAACAATTTCAGCCTCGTGACGATTACAAGGAGCTCCTTCATTCGATTATTATCTTTTTGGGAGGGATTCCTAAAAGCGGTATCTCATTTAAAGCTCCTGCTGGAATGCACAGTGCTCGATGGATGGCAAAAGCTATATACGCACTAAAAATTTTTATGTTTAGGCATCAGTTCAAGATCACAATTAATCAAGCGAATGCCGTTACAAATATTTGCATATTTATTGTGCTTGTTTACGCAAAACATTGGTTTTTAGCGCCAATGGCTTATATGGCCCCCTGTAAATGACCTACAGATTTTAGAAGACTTGGTTGAGTTCGAAAAATATAATAAGGTTTTAGCTAAAGTCGCCGTAAAAAAAATGTTGGGTCATCTTTGGTATCTTTCTGAAGAGCTGATTGCTTTAGCTTTTTTCGACGAACGAGTTTCTATAGAAACAAAACGTAAAATGATTTTAGCACAAAAAAAGGAAGGAACCAAAAACAATCCTAAAAGAGCATCCTTGGAATATGAAGCAATCGTTTAGAAAAATATCGAAGATTTCGTATCAACAAGTACAATGAAATTTTTCGACATTACTGGTATTCCATGCGAGTTCATTCATAAAGATCCTGAGCTATGGGAAAAGGAAGAAAGCTACAAGATGGCTAAAGAAATTGTCCAACACATAAGAGTTATTGACGATATATCTGAAAGGGATGTTGCTCTAATGGAAGAGTACAATAAATTACACACTAACGATGAAGAGCAGAAGCAGTACTTAATGTTGTTAGTTAAGAATTATAGACTTAAAACCCCAAATGTCAACAAGTCAAATTTAATATAATATTTTTTTTTCTACAAAATAATTAAATAAGTTTTATAAATGCAATGTAATATTATTATTATCCATAAAATCTATGCATACAATTTATTTCTTATTATAAAAACTCTTATTTTAAAATGAATTGTTTTTTTTATTTTTACAAATTTCAAAAGTCCGGTAGCGACCTCTAAATTTCAGTTTAAAAATATAAAAAAAATCCTGGTGTTTTTTAGTGGAATAGATTAGTTTTAAACGTTGAGAGTAGAAAAAAGAAAAAAAAATTTTTTTTTGGTTTTATATGAATCACCCTAATATACATATATAAAAGAAAGTGTCCGAATGCGATGTAATCCCATAACTCGAGATCGGCCGAACCGATTTTGATGATTTATACTTTGTTGGAAAGGTATTTTTTCAGTTCGGGTTTTAAAAAAAAAAAAGAAAAAAAAAATCGAAAAAAGTGTAAAAAAATCAAAATTTCAAAATGTTTTATTTTTTTCAAGGGCCTTCTATGCGATTCTCATACTCGCAAGGCACCTGCCATTGTTTGGAATTTACAAAGGACAGCAAAGGGCCCGTTGAGTGTTCTGCTGCTATCGTTTTTGACCTATCTTGAACACCAGAGGGCGCTATAGTACAAATTTTTTACAAAACCACCTAAAACTCCCAAACCGCTCATGCGATTAGAATAAAAATTGGTATATAGTAGTTTTCAGGTACGATGAGTTTTTTAGCACTATCTTCTTTGACCCACCTTGGACACCAGATGGTGCTGTAGTACAAATTTTTTACAAAATCGCATATTTTTAGTTGTTTTCTTAGGTTACATGTGCAAATATTTACAAAATATAAAATATTTCTTAAATTTAGTAAAATTAAAAAAATTTCCGTTATTTTGATATCGAAAACATGAACATATCTTGAAAACTATGAAAAATTTTACTACAACGATATATTTAATGCAACATCGTTAAACAAAATTACAAAAAAAACAATCAGAAATTTAATTTTGCGACTTTCGAGTCAAATATCTCCGCTGCTTTTGTATACATTTTGTTAAATTTTTTTTTGTCTTAAAGCTTCATCAAAGTACTATGAAAACCTTATTGCAAAAATACCGTTAGTTAAGTATATATATTTTAAATATTTTTTTTAAAAAAGGTCTGAAATTTTGGAGTTTCCCTCACAAAGAGGCTCAAAGTTTGGTTTTGTTGTAAAAATAATTTAAATTCAAATTCGAAAATTTTTAACTCTATTTAAAAGTTATAACATTTATAGGCAAAAGTTATGTAAATTTTACGCAAAAATTAAAAACCATTTTTGTGATTCAAAAAGCAAGGGTTCCCCTAGAATTTTTCGAACAAAATTTTTTGTTTCCAATATTATGTTTTTATAATTTTGAAAAAATATACAAGCTAAAAACTTAATTTAATAGAAAAATGTATCTAAGTATCTCTTGCCAATCAAAAGTTATAGCCAATAACGTTTATCCAAAATATATATACAAAAAGCAATACGCTGTCTGTGTGATGGCTGGAAACTTCTAAATTACTTAGCCGATAGAGCTGAAATTTTGGCAGTACATTTTTTTCAAGTACGAGATGGTTTAAATTTCTGTCACACCCCTTTTTACCGCCCACAAATCTATAAAAATGCTATAATTCCTACGGTTTTCGTCGATTGGGCTACATTTTGGTAATTTAGTCTTTATGCTTACTGTCGGCAACTGTACTAAAACAGGGTAATGTCCATCTACTAGAAAACTGGGATGAGCATTATATAAGAGGGTGTGGCTCCGCCCATACAGTTAAAATTTGTATTATCGAATAGCTTTGAAAGTAAAAGTAGCAATACTTACTTACAAACTCAAAATGGAGTTACTATTTGGTGATCTCCTGCTACTGGGAAACTGTAACGGGCAGTGGAAAATAACAGTGGTGTTAAACTATGAATCTAAGAAAAGTTTTGAATACACCTATTATGTTCCCATATAGTTGCAGGGTGCAGCAACGCGCGCCGGGAAAAGCTAGTTGTCTATAAATTTTTACAATTTTTTCAGACAAGCAAACATTAAATTTAAAATTAAATAAGTTAATTAATCAGTTATAATATAGATTAAGTGCATGCATAAATTCAGTTTTAGAGTAAGAAAAATCAATACATATTTTTGAATTCAGTAAATTAAACTCACTTAAACATCTATTCATAGGTTCAAACAACAAATAATTTGTTCTACAGAAGTTAATTTTGAAATAATTAAATTTTCGTAAATTTCTATTAGGAACATTGAAATTAGTTATACCAAGCAAATAGGAGCAATCAATATTTCCACAAACTATGTCATATAAAAAAACGAGTGAATGTATTTTCCGTCTTATTTCCAACGACTTCAAATTTAATAATAAACATCGAGCGTTATATGATGGTAGTGGTTCAACAAAGTTTACGGATCTCAAAGCAAATTTTAAAATTTTCTTTTGAATACGCTCAATTCTCATTATATGAACCATGTAATATGGGTTCCATATAAAGGATGCATATTCAAGACGCGATCTTACAAATGTCATGAAAAGATTTTTCAAGGTGTAGGGATCAGAAAAGTTAGAACAATTTCTTCTCAGGAAAGCATATACAGAATATGATCGTGAAAGAGCGCACGTTAAATGTTGAACGAAAGAAAAACTTGAGTCCAAAATTACACCTAAATCTTTGATCTCATCTACAATTTTAAGTTGAGTACTTCCAATATAATAAGTAGATGAAAAAAACCTTTTTGGTTTTAGCAAAATTAATATGATAGCATTTACTAATATTAAGAAACAGGCGATTTCTCACGCACCAATTGAAAACACAATTTAAATCTAACTGTAGCAGATAGACATCAAAACTATTACGAATAGTCTTAAAAATTTTTAAATCATCCGCGTACAATAGGAAATTTGAAAAAGAAAAACACGAGCTAATGTCATTTATAAATAAAATTAAAAGTAAAGTCCTTAACTGGTGTGTTTTCGAAAGTTTTCACAAACTTGCAAATACGGGAATAGACCTAAAGTGTTGTTTGGAATGTTTCAAAATTGAATGCGTTACAATTTTTAAGAATTTAGATATTTTGTTAGACCTGAAAATGACATGGTCAGATCACAAAAGTGACCTTAATCGATATGAAATCTTAGCTGTACGACAACTGTATCTTTTAAAAAAACATCTGTTCAAAACAAGTTCTGTCTTGTATCTATTATGGTATTCAGTTCTGTGCTTTCTCTCATCGAGTTAACATCGTCCCTCAAACAACGCGTTTAGTGAACGAATAATCAAGCTAACAAGCGATCATTTTCCGATCTATCATCAACTCACATTTTTCTTTTTGTTATACATTTAATTAAAAACACTTGATAAATAAAAAAAAAAAAAACGAGAGTGTTTAATAAGTAAAACTTAAACTTTAAGCAATTAGTGACACTTAAGTGCCTAATAATGAATAAGCCACCCGACATGACCAATCAAAATTTGCTTTGCATAGACAAATCAAAAACTTTAAAATTAACTAATCCCGGACCTAAATATCTAATAATGTCAAGAAAAGACAACAACACACTCGCGAAATCGACAGCCTTTTAAGCGCAGAAGCAATTCGGTCACAAGCAATTGCTTGCATTAGCGCTGCCTCAGCTAATTGCTGCGATGCAGCTGTCTGCTGCTTGGCTGATTCAGCATGTATCTATTCATGGTATAATAATAAAAGGTAGCATTGACAACTGCTTATTTTCTCTTTTACAAGAAAACATCTCCTGTCAAAAACAGCTGTTTGTGAAAATGTATCTGCAGCTGCTGAGGTTGTTGTTTTTTTCACTTCGTCGTTTTCAATATTGTTTTTGTTTTCAATGGCGGATTGTGAGCGCTCTCTTTTTGAGTATATTTTTTGACAGGAGATGTTTTCCCAAGTAACTGTCAATGCTACCTTGTATTATTATACCATGGTATCTATCGAGGTCTATCTAATCTGTCAGAAAAGCACAGTGCTGTCATATTTTTGATTTCTGTTAACGACGTTTGTAGCTTATATTGTGAATGTTACATTTTAACAATTTTGTCGCTAAGCACTGTTTTGAGAATACAACATTCGTTATTGCAAACTACAATCGTCGTTAGTTAACCATAACGATTTCGTATCGTTAACTTTTTGGGAATTCCACTACAGTTGTATTAATTCGTTAAAACATATCGTTCTTATACATGATTTAAACATAAAAATTATTTTTAATTTTTTTTTTATCTTTTACCACAACTATTTCTTATTCTATGGAGTAGAAAATACTCACATTTGTCTTTAAGCTTTCATCTAACTCTCGATGGTTCACAGCAAGGAAATTATCATCTTTTTTATCCATTTCTTCATTGATGCCACGTTGCTTAGGTCGGCAACTTTTTTCCAGATTATAAATATCCCCATTCATAGTATCAAATTCTATTCTCAAATTATTCAGTATGGTTTGACTTTTTCGATCATCTGTGATGCACACGTTGTATTCTTTTAAAATATCTTTATTTACTTGCGTTAATTGTTTATATGCATTTTTCGTTTCGGATTTTGTGTCACAGTTTCCCACTTTTGTATTATCTTCCTTTGTATTTGAATTGTTTGAACTGTAATGTAACGTCGGCAAGGATTTATCAGAATTTTCAGCATTAATAATTTTAACTATTTTACCCTGAAAAATAATATCATTAGCTTCTTTGCGGATTAATACATTTTTCGGCGCCCAGGGCTTAATAGATGATTCCTGCGAATGACTCATATCGTTGTAAAGTGCTGGAATTTCGGATCTTTGAGCAAACTTTTCCTTTTGGCGATCGGTCAATTTGTCGGGATTAAGGCTCCATACTGATGGGATAATAACGAAATGGTCACTGACTTGAAAAATATCCTTGATCTGATTTATATACATCTTATTTGGACAAGACTTCAACTTTTCAACTAAATCCCGCCTAAAATCGTCAAATAAGGATTTGGAGATAAATTTTTGATGTTCCGGTTTTACAACCAACATAAGAGTTCTTTTAATATCCTCTATTAAAATTTCAATTTCTTGAGGATTTAAGCCATCAAGAGTATTCTTAAATGTATTGAGAAACGCATTTAGACATTCTTTCTTCATCGTTATCCATATATTAAACAATTCAAATAATTGACTCCGATGTTCACTATTTGAATCAAAACGCAATTTTAATGTGGATTGAACAAAGGAATCAAACAAAACTGGAAAATTTGGAATAGTTTCTTTATTTAGCAAAATGTCTTTAAAAACATTTCCAATAGTGATAAGGAAAACCGACCGTTTTGATGAGTTTTTAGCGCTTTGAAATAACTGGTTCCATATTACACAAAATTGATGGTCGAAACATGAAGGAAAGGATGCGAGTTGTCCTTGGAAACTGGTATATGTTTTCAAGGGCCACAATATCCACGAGTTCAAAGCTTCTTCTCTTTCTTTACACAGCTGAAAGCCTTGCCATAATTTTTGTATATTTTCGACATAATAACAGGAAACACAGGTCCACATTAGTAGTTTGATTTCGAAGGATTTATAGTCTTCATCGATATTAGTTTCTAATATAATATAAAAAACTGTAGCAATTTTTTTACAATCAATATCCGAATCATTGAAACGATTAAAAACTAGAATATTGCGTACACATTTCTGCATTATAATTTTAGGAACACTTGCTTTATTAGCAATAAAAAACTTGATAAAAGCTGAAAGAACTCCAGAATAGTTTTCATCATCTTCATCAGATGTTTTTAAATGTATGTAATCCATTGCTATTATGTTTAATACCTGGACAGCAGGTTTGTCTGTATATGGGAGCATTTCAATTAATTCCTTAAAAAAAAAATCGTAGATATAAGATTTCTCACACTGCGTAATATAATGAAATGTGTCTTGGATCAGTATTTGTATAATTATTTGATCTCTTTCGAATTTTGTTTCAAGTAGTTTTATAGCTTCAATAACTGCACGCATTATGGGATTCCAATGTTTTTCAAAAATTGAAGTAGTAATGAAATTAGCGGGAAGTATCTCTAATTCCTGTTTACTTAAATTGTTGTCGATAAACTCATTTTTACTTTTAGTCATAATTGCAGCTAAGCAAACTAATACCATTTCTCTTAATTCGGTATATATTTTTTCATAACATTTAATATTTCGCGAGTTGGTACCGAATGAGAAACTAAGAAACGGTTGGACTACTGTAGAAAAATTAATTTCAATATTTTCAAGCTTGCTTATTAAATGCCACCATACTCTAAACTTTATTTCTGCAACATTCGATGTCTTAGGTTGCGATGATTTCAACGGAATGCATATAAGCTTTAAACGTTTTGCAGAACACAGCTCGTTATGCACTGAAAATAATTCTATTAAATGGCGCCAGCACAAAAATGCTTCACAGCGAATCGTGAAGTTCAAGCTCCGAAAACCAAGTTCCACTATAGACAGGAATGAGTTGATTGTAGAAGAGCCTTTTAAAATCTCTTTGCCAAGCACACTTAGTAAAATACACCATGTTTTGAACCAATTTGAGTTATGAGAATCGCGTAGTTTATGAATTTTGGGTACATAAGAGCATAATATATCTTTAACTTCTGACCAGTTATTACATTTTTGAACATTTGCTAGATCAATAACTTTGATGAAGTGCGAGAACGCTGTAATTGCACTAGTTTGAATGGGGAGTTCATCGTCAAATACAAGTGGTAATATATCAGTAAGCCAGAATTTTATTTGATTAGCGTTAATATTACTACCCGCTATTCCAGTTGTTTTACATGTTCTTGACAACAAATCTAGCATCTAAAAAAATACCATTTACTTCAACAATATGTAAGAAATAATTAACATACGTTACAAAACAGATGCCGCTGATTATTGTTAAGAATTTCTTTTGATGAACGATAAACTCCATAATAAGCTTGTATCACATTTAAATCCATTGTATTGGATTTTGCATTAGTGAGGCAGAATTTAAAATATGTTGCAAACTGATTGCTGATAAAACTTGAAAGAGCGGGAAGTAATTATCACAAGGTTGCAAACATTGTATCATAATTACAAGGTAGCATTGATAGTTGCTTGGGAAACCATCTCCTGTCAAAAAATATACTCAAACAGAGAATACTCACGATCGGCAAAACACACCCCATGGTGTAATTAACAAGGTGATCGTGACGTTTACTAATTTCCCTACGGTTGTCAAAAAAGGTTGAGAAAGTAAGAAATTAAGAGACAAGCTGCGGAAAAGTGTCAAATCGCTTGCACTCAATAAAAAATTGTAATAGATTGTTTTGCAACTTTTGCTTGGAATTTACCAACAGCTGTGTTTGACAAGGGTGGGTAAAATTTTTTTGAGATAAGCTAAAAATTCACGATCACCTTGTTAATTACACCATGGTTGGGTGTGTCATGTCCATTATCTCAAAAAAATGTTACCCACTCTTGTCAAAAACAAGAGTGGTCTTGTTGGTATATTCTAAGCAAAAGTTGCAAAACAATCTATTACAATTTTTTATTGAGTGCAAGCGATTTGACACTTTTCCGCAGCTTGTCTCTTTTTTTATTACTTTGTCAACATTTTTTGACAACCGTAGGGAAATTAGTAAACGTCACGATCACCTTGTTAATTACACCATGCACCCAATTACTAGGTTTGTTTCCGTACTCACACTGTGTAACTTGTGAGACACTATTCTGTTTCCGTACTTTCTATGCTTAAAATGGGAGAAGAAGAACAAGCATAAAGTCGCTCTCTCGAGCACACACAGTGCACAGAGAGTGCTAGAACTCAAGACTTCGAGTAAACTACTAGACCATCAAATAGTAGACGGCACCATTAACTGCCCTACACTGCTCCAATTGATGTCCCTTAATACCAACCCACGCTACCTAAGGTCTGTACCTCTCTTCCATCTCAACTTTCATCGCACCGTCTATGGATGTGGCGAACCTATAACCAGGATGCTTCGTCTGACCAAGAATTTGATCAATGAATTCGACTTCCATCTCAGCAGATCCAAACTCCAAAATATCCTTCTTAGCCCAAACCCCCTTCCTACCTCTTAAATAAATTGTGATATCTTTTTCTCATACGACTTGTGGGCAGACTATAGCCCACGTAAATGTAAATTCCCTACCTTACAAATAAAAAAAAAAAATAAAAAAAAAATAGGATTAAGAAATTAACATTAACAGATCAATTCTGTCGCGGTAACATTAATCTTGTTACCGTAGAAATTCACCTTTTAGTAACTTGAACACTCTGTTGGTATTCTGCGACCAAGCGTTACCGGTGAATATTGTTACCATTTCTTTAGGTGGTAACAAGCAAAACAGAAGACATTTTTTAGCTTGCATTGCAAAAAATAGCTCGCATTTTGAATAATTAAACTAATTTTAAAATCCTCAAATTGAAATCGGAGCAAATTAAAATAAAAAACGATGTTAAATTCACTGTTGCTGCTTTTTCAGCACTTTTCAATGATAAAAATTTATAGCAATTCACTGTGTAATATTTATTAATTTACATAAAATTAATATATAAATTAAATATAGATAACACCGCAGCTGCGCCGGCGTAGTGCGTGCATATATCCTGCCAAGAAAAACAAATATTATATAAAAAGTTAACATAATGCAATTAATTCTATGTATTTACTTCTCACTTTCCATTGTTTATATTTCACCACACAAAAGAGCGAGCTTCATTTCTATAAGGTGAGTTTACGACATTTGACAGCGTTACCGAGTGCACAGAATACCGATTTATCAGACCGGTAACGAGTTTTGGTAACAATATTGCTGTTACCGGTAACGCACAGAATCGATCTGTAAGTATCTGCTTGTATTAAGCTCATAATAAATAAATAAATAAATAAATAAAGAAAGAACAAGAAGAATAAGCATCAATAAAAAGAAGCAAATGTCAAATTACATTTCATAAAGCGGGAAGTTCATTCACTGCATTTGCATATGCGTCCGTCTACTCGCTGAACGCAATGCAATAGAAATATGTGAAAGCTTACAGATGAAAGTTCATTTACTGCATTGAAATATGCGTACGTTTACTCGCTACGCATGCAAAGTCGAAAATATATCAACTTTTCTTCCGCAATTTGCGTTTTTTGACAGCTCGCTATTTATAATGAACAGAGAGAAGAAATCAAAGAAACGAGTCAGAAACTCATTACTTTTAGGGATGGCTCTTCTAAATAATTCTTAAAAATTAAAAATGTCTATAATTTTTTAATTTTTAATTTCTCAAATGAACTTCTTTATACTCAGGATTTAAGATTTTTTTAATAATAAATGAAGACGTTTTAAGTATTTTTGTGTAAATACGATAAAAACTGCCACATTAGGAACATACCAAATATTTAACAAAATTGTAGCCCTGCTTAGTCTGAATGTAAAACGCAATTATTACACGCTGACATAATTTTCTTGCGTAAATTATGCCAGCGAGTAGACGGACACATATGCATATGCAGTGAATGAACTTCCCGCTTAATTGTTCAAGTTTTGCGATAAAAAAAATCAGAAATTGTGTGCCTAAACAAAATTAACGTATAATATATAATAACAAATATAAATTAAGTAATTGTTGTAATAGTGTTTCATGCACAGCATCGAGTTGAGTTAAACTTGTCGATTTCATTTGACATTTTTGTTATTTTTTTACTAGCGAAATGGATACTAAATGGCATCATACACTTTGACAGATATAACCAAGCTAGACCACTAACTGGTATGGCGTTTTCTTTTCTCGGCAAAAAATTCTGCCCTCTAACCGAGCGTTTCCACTGCCTGAACGAACGAAGAAAACCAAAATCAGTTTGGTCGGAACCAAGGTTCAGAACATTGGTTTTTTACCAAATGCTCGCTAGCGCTATTCGCGCAGAGTAAACACTTTTCTAGCACGAACGAACGAAGACCTGCCGACGCTTCATTTATTTTTGCGAATCCAGTGTTTATTTGTGCATAGAGTAGTAGATTTTTTGTAATGGTAGTTAATAACATAGGAAAAACAAAAAAGAAAGAAAATATATTGGAAACTTAATGCAAAAAAATTTAGTTTTACTTTGTTATTTTATTAGCACTTTATATAATGAAATTATTTATATAATAATCTTTCTATAATAAAATTTTTATATAAATACTTATATAAGTCTTAAATTAAAAGGCATAAAACTAGTCAAAATTAATCCGATTAAGTACGTTTGCATAAACAAAAATTGATCAACGCTGATGTTCGCAAGCATTGAATTCAAGTGTTTCCACTGCACAGAGGAACAAGATGGCGACTTACCAATGTTCGCAACTTGTGATCGTGCGGTGAAAAGGGTTGGACCGATTTTATAACTCATGTAAACTGGTGCGAGCACGACCTACGAAAACATGATGAAATATTATATGTTACTTACTTACTTATCTGGCGCTTACAACCGTTGCTCGGTTTTGGCCTCGTATAAGAAATTGCACCAGCCATTTCTTATCCATCACCTGATCCTTCCAACAAATATGTGGGCGTCTTCTTCTGCGTTGACCACCACCGGGCACCGAATCGAATATTTTTTCGCTAGAGCGTCGTTTTCCATTCGCTCAACATGACCTAGCCAGTGGAGCCGCTCAATTTTAATACGCTTAGCTATGTCGATGTCAGCGTATAGCTCATACAGCTCGTGGTTCCATTGAATTCGGTACTCGCCATTGACGCAGATTGGACCGAAGATCTTACGAAGGATCTTTCTCTCGAAGGCTCCCAAAGTCTTTTCATCAGAACTGCTTAACGTCCAGGTTTGTGCTGCATAAAAAAGGACGGGCATGATAAGTGACTTATAGAGCATGAGTTTTGTTCGTCGAGAGAAGGCTCTGCTTCTCAATTGCCTACTTAGCCCAAAGTAACACCTGTTGGCAAGAGTTATCCTTCGCTTTATCTCAATACTGACATCGTTGAAAGAGTTTACGCTGGATCCCAGGTAGACGAAGTCCTTAACAACCTCGAAGGAGATGTTGTTAACAGTGACGTGGTTTCCAAGACGCTGGGACTGTTTATTTGTTGACACTAGGTATTTCGTCTTATCTGCGTTCACTACAAGACCCATTCGACTCGACTCTTTCGCTAACCTGGAGAATGCTGCGCTGACTTCGCGCGTATTATGGCCAATGATATCGATATCATCAGCATACGCCAGCAGCATCATACTTTTGTAGAATATCGTGGCACTGCGTCTCAAATCAGCAGCTCGGATGATCTTCTCCATCATAAGGTTGAAAAAGTCGCACGATAATCACCTTGTCTGAAATCTCGTTTGGTATCGAATGGAGGAGTGAGATCCTTCCCGATTTTAACTGTGCTGCTGGTGTTGCTCAGTGTCATTCTGCAAAGACGGATGAACTTTGCAGGAATACCAAATTCAGACATGGTGGAATATAGATGATTCCTTATTGGAATGTCGAAGGCGGCTTTGTAATCGACAAAAATATGGTGTGTGTCGATTTGTTTTTCTAAGGTCTTCTCCAAGATTTGTCGTAGCGTAAATATCTGGTCTATGGTGGATTTGCCAGTCCACTGGTTTACGATGGGCTTCAGTCTTTTATATAATACGCTCGATAGGACCTTATATTTTTTTTTTATTTATTTATTTATTTATTTAAGATTTTTCATGAGTACAGTAAGATTACAAAGTATCTTTTAGCGTACAAACAGTGAGACATTTATCATCAACAGAAAACATTAAATAAAAAATTAACAAAATTGCTTAATGCTAAATGCTATTATAAAAACGAATTGAATATTATATAATTTAAAACTCATAAGTAAATGTCAGTATAGACAAATTATAGTGAAACTTAACTAAGAAATTTAATAAAACTAAGGGAGGGAAAAGCCCATGAAGATAAAATGAGAATAAGTAATAGAATAGAGAAGATATTTAGTATTAAGAAAAAAAGGACATCACAGAAGCTTTAAAATTGTTCTTATTGAAAATTGATTTAATATTTAGAGGAAGTGAATTCCATAACCTAATGGCGTTAATGAAAAAGAGTCGTTTAGAGTGTAAGCAGGAATATGTCGGCAAAATTAAGTTTAAGGTTCTATTGGAGACACTGAAGCGTAATTTTTCATAAAGGTATGATGGAGTCTTGTTAATTATTAGCTTGTGCAGAAATATACAGTTTCTGGCATTTATGTAGGATATAATTTTACAACCCAAAATTTCCTTGCTTCTTTCGGACACATGTTCAAAACGTCTCAAGTCAAATATATATCTCGCCGCATCATTATAAGCAACAAGGATTTTGTGCTCAGAGTGAGAGTCAAGGTTGCAATAGACAAGCTCAGAATAAGTTATCAGGGGAATAATAAGTTGGATAACAAGTCTTTTTTTAAGTCAAAGTTGGAGTGTATCTAGAAGACAAACGCAAGCATCTAAGTGTAAAATAGATTTGTTTAATAATATTATTAACATGGTCAGTACACGTCAGCTTAGAATTTACAAAAAAACCTAAATTTTTTATTTTTTCAACCATTTGTAATTGTTTACCGTTTAGCCTAATTACTGGAATTTGGGTGAAGTCAATTTTATCCTTAGATATTGGAAGAATATAAGACTTGTTAGCATTTAGGCAGAGATCATTTTCGTATGCCCACTTAGATATTGCACTTAGGTCTTCATTAGTTCTACAAGACAAGTCCTCAATTAGGCCCATTCGGTTAGAAAAATATAATTGAATGTCATCTGCATAAGCATGCATCGTCATATCATTGCACACAGTAAAAATGTCATTAATAAATAAACTAAAAAGAAGAGGTCCAAGGATAGATCCTTGGGGTACTCCAGCTTTAATTAATAAATATTCAGAGAAGATATTACCAATCTTAACTCTTTGCACTCTACCATGAAGATAGTTACCAATTAACGAGGCAGCACTTACGCTAAAACCAAAGAGTTGCTTGAGTTTTTTAATTAACAGAGCATGATTAACGCAGTCAAAGGCTTTAGAGAAGTCAAGTAGGCAAAGGAGTGTGATGTTTCCTGCATCGTATTGTATGCGAATATCGTCAAGTATCTTGAGCATGGCTGTCGCACAGCTGTGTCCTGCTCGAAAACCCGATTGATATGGTGATAATAGATTTTGCACTTCTAAGTATTCATTTATTTGTTTAGACATCAGTGATTCACAGATTTTTGAGAACGTACTTAGAATGCTGATAGGTCTAAAATCTTTCATAGCGGATGCATTACTGACTTTAGCAATTGGAATGACAGTAGCTCGTTTCCAAGAGTCAGGAAAGCAGGAAACAGTAAAGCAGTGGTTTATTATATGCGTCAGTGGTTTAATGATATATGGCAAAATAATTTTTATGAATTTTAAAGGAATACCATCGTCACCAATGGCATACGATTTAATTTTCATAACAGTGCAAATAACATCATTCTCACTAACATGACAGAAGGAGAACTGGTCAATAACAAGCACATTACGAACATTACATTGAGGACTATTATAAAGCCCAGACGAGGAATTGGACAGAAAGAAATTATTAAGAGCATTAGGTTCAAACTCACACTTCTGAGCTTCTTTGCTGCATACTACATATATTATATGCGACATTCAGAAGGCTTATCCCACGGTAGTTGGCGCAAATTGTGGGATCGCCTTTCTTGTGGATTGGGCAGAGAACACTGAGGTTCCAATCGTTTGGAATGCATTCTTCCGACCATATTCTGCATAGAAGCTCATGAATACATTTAAATAGAGCTTCGCCTCCATTCTTGAAGAGCTCAGCAGGTAAGCCATCGGCTCATGCGGCTTTGTTGTTTTTAAGTCGAGCTATAGCTTTCAAGACTTCACTATGGTCGGGCAGCGGAACTTCAACGCTGTCGTCCAAAATTGGGGATTCCGGGATATCATATCTATTGGCGGGATTGTTTTCGTCGTCACCATTCAGAAGCCTAGAGAAGTGTTCCCTCCACATCATCAGTGTACTCTGGATATCTATCACTAGATTCCCATTTTCATCCTTTCAGGAAGAGGCCCCGGTCTTGAAACCATCGGCCAGGAGTCTTATTTTTTCGAAAAATTTTCGGACCTCATTCCTGTCACCATGCATATCATTTTTCTCACACTCACGCATTTCCGCTTCCCTTTTCTTTCGCCTGAAAATGCGTCTCTCTTCCCTCCTCTTCTCCTTGTATCGCTCCTTAGCACCACGCGTTACAACCGACTGCAGGGTGGCTTTGTAGGCGGCGTCTTTTTCTGCAGTAGTGTCGCGATACTCCTGGTCGTGCCACTGGTTTCGGCGAGGACGGTGATAGCCAATCACCTCTTCGGCAGCCGTTTGTATGGAGTGGGAAATGTGATTCCACTGTGCGCATGTATCATGGATTGGAGGAGTGCTTTCTTAAAGCAGGAGTGAGAGTCGAGTAGCGAAGTCTTCGGCTGTTTGCTTTGATTATAGCTTTTCGACGTCTAGATTTCTCTATGCTGGATTGCGCGCATTCTTGGTTGCACACAGGCGTGTACGGATCTTGGCTGCGACAAGATAATGATCCGAGTCTATATTGGCACCACGGATCGTGCGTACATCTAAAACACTGGAGGAGTGTCTTCCGTCAATCAAAAAGTGATCAATTTGGTTGCGCGTCTTTTAATCAGGAGACAGCCAAGTGGTTTTATGAATGTTGAGATGCTTGAATCTAGTGCTACTAACGACCATGGAGGCTGAACTTTCCGACTGTTGGACCAAAGATATTTTCTTTTCCCACCTTGGCGTTGAAGTCGCCAAGCACAGCTTTTATGTCGTAGTGGGGGCTGCACTCATAAGCCTCTTCAAGGCGCTCGTCGAAGCTGTCTTTGATCTCATCGTCCTTATCTTCTGTCGGAGCGTGCGCACAAATCAGGCTCATGTTGAAAAATCTTGCCTTGACACGGATTATGGCAAGTCGTTCGTTCACAGGTGTGAATCGCAGAACATGATGCCGTAGTCTCTTGCCAACCACGAATCCGCATCCAAATTTGTGCTTCCCGCATAGCCGCTGTAGTAGATATCACAGGATGCTTGTCGTGAGCAGCCCTGTCCCTTCCATTGCGTTTCTTGGATTGCAGTGATATCAGCTTTGTATCTTTCTAAGATATCTATCAGTTGGATAGAGGCACCATCCCAATTAATGGTTCGGACGTTCCAAGTGCATATCCATAAATCATTGTCAGTTTTTCGTTTGCGGTAGTCGTCATCAGATTTATTTTTATTTTTTATTTTTATTTTTATTTTAGATTTAAATAGGTGTACAATAAGACAAATCTTTTATAGTACATCAAGAGAGGAAATTCAAAGTTACAATTATTACCTTATAAAAATAGTATTTTAATTGACTTATTATTAACTTAAACATAAAAAAATTAATTTAAAATAAAATAAGTAATGACAATAAATTACAATTATGAATGAATAAAACTTAGCAAGGAATAAGGAAGTTTCACGAGTAATCAACATGAAAAAATACAGACATATAGTAAGTTAAAAAAAGACAAAGAAAATTTAAAAGAAGTGAAGAATAGAGCAGCAAAGTGACGAGGTAGAGTAGATCTGAAGATCAAAACTTCACTCGAGCGAGCAAAAGTAGTTAAAAAGTGCATTTTTAAAGCTGACTCTGATACTTATATTTTTTAAATTGTTGGGTAATGAATTCCAAAGTCTAATGGTGCTTATGAAAAAGAAACGACTGCTGTTGAGGTAGTTATGTCTAGGAACAACAAAATTAGTGGACCGTACGGATTGAAAAAAATGCAAATTATCATAGAGGTAACCAGGGCGTCGAGTATAAATAAGTCGATGTAAAAAGATAATATTACGCATATTTAAATATTGTTCTAAGCTACAGCCAAGAATACCCCTACTTATAGAAGAAATATGGTCAAATCTTTGGATTTTATAGACATATCTAGCAGCATTGTTAAATGCCACTTGGAGCTTATGCTGGGAATGAGAGTCAAGCTTACTATAAACGACATCTGCAAAAGTTATATGAGGTATTATCAATTGCAGTACAAGCCTTCGCCGAGTTTCAAGGGGTGTAAAGTCAGAAGATGCCCGTAGATACCGTAGTGTTCCGTATATTTTGCCTAATGTATAGTTAATGTGGTCTGTACAAGTGAGTTTAGAGTTTATTATAAAACCAAGATTTCTCACTTTGTTTACAAAGTCTAATTTATCAGTTCCTATTATTAACGGCGGGATATCCACAAAGCAGGAATCATTCCTTGCAACCGCCATCACTTTCGACTTTAAGGGATTGATTAATAGTGAGTTCGAAATGGCCCACAAATTAAGTAAAGACAAGTCATGGTTTAGTCTATAGCTTAAGTCTTCTAATAATCCAATAGGTCGAGAGAGGTACAACTGAATATCGTCAGCGTAAGCGTGAACATTAGCATATTTGCAGACTGAGAAAATGTCGTTTAGAAAAATGGAGAAAAGAAGGGGGCCCAAAATTGACCCTTGAGGAACACCTGCTGAAACTATCTGCAAGGATGAATAACTATTTTCAACTTTTACCCATTGCCTTCTCCCCTTCAGGTAGTTAGATATTAGCTTAACTGCACAATCACTGAACTGAAAGAAGTTCTTAAGTTTACTGCAGAGCAGCTTGTGGTTAACAGAGTCAAAGGCTTTGGAAAAGTCAATAAGGCAAAGAAGAGTGACGAGGTTATTATCATAGGCTATTCTTATGTCGTCCATTATTTTCATAGCTGCAGTCGAACAGCTATGGCCATTTCGAAAACCAGACTGCAATGGTGATAAAAGGTTATGCACTTCTAGGTATTCCGAGATTTGATTGGACATAATATGTTCGAGAACTTTACCAAGGGCAGGAAGAATACTTATTGGTCGAAAATCTTTGGGTTCAGAAGTAGAAGTAGATTTAGCTATTGGTATGACCGTAGCGACTTTCCATAAGTCTGGGAACCGAGAACAAGTTATACAGTGATTAAGTATATGGGTGAGGGGGGCTAAGATAAAATTGATTACTAATTTGAGAAACCTAATGGGCATTTCATCTATCCCTACAGCATTGGAATTAATCTTCATTATACAATTGGCTACATAAGCTTCACTAACAGGTAGAAATTCAAATGAGGGAAAGGCAAAGTTATTTGTCTGTTCTGACATCTCCCCACTACAAGTTATGTTGGGATTAAAGCATCCGTTTGACAGAAAAAAGTTATTAAGTATATCCGGATCTAAATGACATTCACTAGGTGTTTTGCTAAAAACTCTATATTTTTTTATGTTTTGCCATAGAAGTTTGGAGCTTAGGCCGGGGTTCAGTTTGGAACTATAAATATTAGTCTTTTCTTCCCTGACCAATAGAGTGGCTGCATTACGAGCTCTACGGTAGTTATTCCAGTTATCATTTATTCTGTTTCTTTTCCATTTAGAGTAGAGCTTATTTCGAGTTCTTATAGCTGACAATACACGATGAGAAAACCAAGGACACGAATTATTAGACGCTTGAACTGAACGCAACGGAACATGACGATCAAATAGAAAATTTAATTTATTCATAAAAACACTAAGTTTGTCGTCAACAGAGGCATAACACCAGCAGTCAGTCCAATTAATTCCAGATAACTCATGGGTTAAGGCAGAAAGATCAATGGATTTGTAGTCTCGATATGAAAAGCTGACTTGAGAAGTTCTGTCAATATTGATATTTAAACTACAAAAAATTAAGTCGTTCCCCAAAAAAAATTTGGGGATCATTTTTAACTTATTTCTTTTTGGTTTCATTGAAATGATTTTTTAAGTGGTGGGCTTAAAACCCAATGCACAACCCTTTAAAGGCAGGGCAGGCTCAGATTAGCAGTCAAACTAACGGTTGCCAGTTTGCCGTTTCTAGAGGACACCACGCAGAGGTTTGAGTCGACTTGAGACGAGCTTGACATGGATAATGCTGGCCTCACCAGGTTGAGGCAGTCAGACACATCGCCATGTGAAAACCGCCCCCTTGACACCCTCACGCGTTGCCTTGTGAGGATCGTCTTCCATATTATATGTTTGAGCATATAATAAACATCTGCTTTCAGAAAAACCTTCTTCACGCCTTCTATGGTTTAATAATAACAAAATGTTGGAACCTAGATGGACACGTGATAAAGAATTTGTTTACTTCTTAGCGCAACAACAAAATCTCTTCAGAATAAATGCAGTCAACTTTTTGAAATTTAGCGACTAGCCAAAGTGTAGAAAAACACTGCTTTAATAAAGTGAATAGCGCTTCTGTAATTGCACTTTGGTTTTATTGCTGTTGCGCTTATTAGCTTTACAAAGTTAGTGGACTGCTAAAACCACAGAAACTACTGATGAGTCGGAGTAGCGTCCGACGAAACCATGGTCTAGTCAGCTCGGTTTGTTCTGCAAAGAACTTTTGTTTTTGTAGCAACCTGTTGCTTCATGAATTATTTGGAATAACACTCAAAATATAATTCTTAAAGAACATTTTTTAAAATTTAATTAATATTTATTTTGTCATCCGTGAATTAGCTCAACCTTTAATGAAATGTCAAGGATAACGTTTAATATTTTCCTAACATGTCATTTTTTTTGTTCATTCAGTTGGCAGCATTTGAGGGCGGAATTTAAAACCGTCGATCTTTAGAGTGCAAAAATTCTGCATTTTTTCTACTTTTGAGATCAAAATTTTCAAGAAAAGAACACGATTTAATTTACGGGTCAGAATTTTTCGAGAAAAGTGCAGAATTCTCAAAGAGGGCAGAAAAAGTGTAGAATTTACGAGTTCCGCAAATGAGAGAGAGAGAGAGAGAGAGAGAGAGAGAGAGAGATCATGACGTCCCAAGCGATATTGTCAGACTTCGGAATAATTTTACTGCCACACCCACGCCTAAATATTTTTTTCTTATTTTTATAATATGTATGTATATGGACCTCCTTAACCCATTGGTACAATAAAATTTTATCAGTCTCGAATAGTTTAGGAGACAAAAATAATGAAAGTTTAAAAAGTTCATATTTTTTGTATACGAAAATATTCATATTTTTATACAGAAGAGTAGATATTTTTTTTTTACTTTTTCGTAAGAATTTATTTTCAATTTCGTCAATTTGCTTAAGAGATCGCACATTTGCATACGTTTTTGTCAAGCAAAAGTACTGTGTGACGTCATGCACTCAACTGAGAAAGAGAGCATTAGATAACGGGACTGCGAAACGCGTAATCTTGTTTCTATCATTCTTGCTAGACACCTTACTGTTAGATATGCCATATAAATGGCATACACCTAAAGCCTTTGACGTTATATTCATATAAAATGCTCCATGCAAATTACGTTATATTTGTTCTAGCGTTGTGCAAAATCTAACACCTTTTTGTCTATCCTGTTGATCTATCAACTCTATCTGCCACACACTATTAAAAAAAAGCTATAGATGCTCTGCTCACACTTATTACAAATTTCATAAAGAATTCAAAAACAAATTTAGCTTTTTAATATGGTCCGCAGTTAGCGTCCCCCAGAGCTCTTCGAACATAGTATACTGGTTAGATCTCTGGCCTTTTATGCAAACATGCGCGGGCTCATATCTTCCACAAATAAAAACGATTTTTTTTTTCTTATAATTTTGTTTTGAAATATTTGTTTTTTTTTTATTATGGGTAAATGAAAAATATTTGTATTTATAAAGAATAAATATAAGCAAAATATTTAAAGAAAATAAAAAAAATTCCAAATATTGCAAAGATTTTTTTAGATTAGCAAGGAAACTCTGCTTTTCTTTAGAAGGAAGATTGTTTAAATTGTTTATTTTAAATCACCACTATTTTGTACTTATATATATCAATTGATTTATTATTAAATTCAACTGAAAAACTTTAAGTGTCAGACGGAAATCAAACCGTGGTCTTCTGGCATACGGAACCCGCATTCTATCCTTTGCGCCACGGCCACCATAATTTAGTTTATTTATTTTAGGGTAAAACACGCTTAAAGTTTTTGTTCGTTACTTTTTTCAAACCCTCAGCTTATTTGCTGCGTAAAAGAGCAAGCTATGTAAACACTTACAACTTTCCTTGTTTTACATGACATCAAAATGTAAGAGTGTGTTAGTGAACACCAAATTTTGTGTCATTGTGTGCGTAACTACGTTAGAGCTGTCTAGCTGGGAACCCAATTAAATCTTACAAGTTTCGTGGATTTTCGTGGGTTTAACAAAACTCAACTCAACTCGCGTTTCTAAAGGGTGATTTTTTTGAGATTATGATTTTCATGCATTAGTATTTGACAGATCACGTGGGATTTCAGACATGGTGTCAAAGAGAAAGATGCTCAGTATGCTTTGACATTTCATCATGAATAGACTTACTAACGAGCAACGCTTGCAAATCATTGAATTTTATTACCAAAATCAGTGTTCGGTTCGAAATGTGTTTCGCGCTTTACGTCCGATTTATGGTCTACATAATCGACCAAGTGAGCAAACAATTAATGCGATTGTGACCAAGTTTCGCACTCAGTTTACTTTATTGGACATTAAACCAACCACACGAATGCGTACAGTGCGTACAGAAGAGAATATTGCGTCTGTTTCTGAGAGTGTTGCTGAAGACCGTGAAATGTCGATTCGTCGCCGTTCGCAGCAATTGGGTTTGTGTTATTCGACCACATGGAAGGTTTTACGCAAAGATCTTGGTGTAAAACCGTATAAAATACAGCTCGTGCAAGAACTGAAGCCGAACGATCTGCCACAACGTCGAATTTTCAGTGAATGGGCCCTAGAAAAGTTGGCAGAAAATCCGCTTTTTTATCGACAAATTTTGTTCAGCGATGAGGCTCATTTCTGGTTGAATGGCTACGTAAATAAGCAAAATTGCCGCATTTGGAGTGAAGAGCAACCAGAAGCCGTTCAAGAACTGGCCATGCATCCCGAAAAATGCACTGTTTGGTGTGGTTTGTACGCTGGTGGAATCATTGGACCGTATTTTTTCAAAGATGCTGTTGGACGCAACGTTACGGTGAATGGTGATCGCTATCGTTCGATGCTAACAAACTTTTTGTTGCCAAAAATGGAAGAACTGAACTTGGTTGACATGTGGTTTCAACAAGATGGCGCTACATGCCACACATCTCGCGATTCTATGGCCATTTTGAGGGAAAACTTCGGAGAACAATTAATCTCAAGAAATGGACCGGTAAGTTGGCCACCAAGATCATGCGATTTGACACCTTTAGACTATTTTTTGTGGGGCTACGTCAAGTCTAAAGTCTACAGAAATAAGCCAGCAACTATTCCAGCTTTGGAAGACAACATTTCCGAAGAAATTCGGGCTATTCCGGCCGAAATGCTCGAAAAAGTTGCCCAAAATTGGACTTTCCGAATGGACCACCTAAGACGCAGCCGCGGTCAACATTTAAATGAAATTATCTTCAAAAAGTAAATGTCATGGACCAATCTAACGTTTCAAATAAAGAACCGATGAGATTTTGCAAATTTTATGCGTTTTTTTTTAAAAAAAAGTTATCAGGCACTTAAAAAATCACTCTTTATATCGAGTTAGCCCCGAGTAAACACCGATTTAACTCGCCATGGAAACAAAGTAAATGTTCAAAACGTTAAAGTGAAAAAAAACAACAACTTCAGCAGCTGCAGATGCATTTTCACACAGTTGTTTTTGACAGACGATGTTTTCTTGTAGAAGACATGAGGTCTGTTTCCGTACTCGATTGTAGTAACTAGCTATGTGCTAGAATGTTCTTCCTTACTTTTTCTAGCTCAAAAGAGAGAAGAAGAGCAAGCATAAAAGCGCTCTCTGGAGCTTGAAAGTAGCTCGAAGTGTGCTGGAAAATTTCTTCGAGCATTATAAGAGCAAGCATCAAGAAGAACAAGAAAATTTCAAATTTACATTTTTTGCTTGTTCATGCTTTGCGGCGGAAAATAAATTTACAAATAGTGAAATACAAATTGCAAATAAATATAAATAAATTAATAATAAATTAATTTGAAAGTTGATAATTGATAATTGGAGCAAATTAGTTTGGCGCTGTTTACCGAGCGTTTCCATTGCCCGAACGAACGAAGAATTCATCGCGAACATATTGTAGTGATGAATTCTTCTTTCGATTTAACCGTTTCCACTGCACAAACACAAGTTGCGAACATTGGTAAGTCGCCATCTTGTTCGTCCGTGCAGTGGAAACACTCAAAAATAATTGAAATCAGATTACGCCATCAGAGGCAGAAAATGTTGCACCGTTCTGCGCAAGACGTTAGGTCTTTCGTGACGTAGATAGGAAAAGACACTTTCTCTGTTCTTCTCAATGATTTCCTGTTCGTGCAAGAAAAGACGAAACAGAACAGTGCGAAACACAGATTTTTTTCACCCGTTTGCACTTATTTAACAATCGAACACGAAAAAAAGAGGGCAATGAAAAGGTAACATTTTTTGGTAGAAACGAAAACACCATAAGTATTACAAGAACTTTTTTTTGCAAATATTCTTCTTTATTCATCATCATAGGTTCCTTCAAGCGCAATACATTCATTTCACCGTTTTTCTAACTTTTCAATACCGGTTTTGTAGAACGATTTGTGCTTCGCCTCAAAATACGCTTCAGTTTTAGCCATCACCTCTTCATTGGAGCCAAATCTTTTGCCAGCAAGCATGTTTTCGAGGTCAGCAAAGAGCCAGTAGTCGCTTGGGGCCAAATCTGACAAATACGGTGGATGAGGAAGCAATTCGAAACATAATTCATGGATTTTCGTCATAGTTTTCATCGATTTGTGACACGGTGCATTGTCTTGGTGAAAAAGAATTTTTTTCTTCTTCAAATGAGGCCGATTTTTTGCGATTTCATCCCTCAAACGCTCCAAGAACACTATATAATAATCGCTGTTGGTTGTTTTTTCCTTTTCGAGATAGTTGATGAACAAAATTCCATGGGCTCTCCAAATACAGATAACCTTTCCAGACAACTGTTGTGTTTTTGGTCGCTTTGGCCTGCTTCCATCAGTTGCTCTGCACTCAGCTGACGACCGTTTTGATTCCGGTGTATTATGGTGGATTCATTTTTCATCCATTGTCACATACCGACGCAAAAATTCATGTTTATTCTTTGTAAACAGTGCCAAAGAGCTCTCCGAATTATCGACAAGTTGTTGTTTTTGGTCCGGAGTGAGAAAACGAGGCATCCATTTGGAAAGCAGCTTTCTCATCGCCTTTCAATATCTTCAGAGCCTCAGCTAGCTCACGCATCTTCACTTTTTGGTCAACCAATACTATTTTATCTACTTTTTTAATGTTTTGTGGAACAACTGCCTCATTTGGGCGTCCTGAACGTTCAGCATCATTTGTGTCTGTACGACCAAATTTAAACTCAGCATACCATCGGCAAATCGTTGCTTTTGGCGGAGCAGATTCCGAATAACACTTTCGAAGCCATTGCTTAGCTTGGACGGTATATTTTCCCATAAAAAAATAGTGATAAATCAACACACGGAATAGCTTTAAATCCATTATTTTGAACATATCAACAGTAGTTTCACGTAAATCACTGAAATTAAATCAAATCTGAACTTAACGTTAGATTGTCATGAAATTTTTACACGTATTGTTTGAAGGTTGGAACTATCAAAATATTACATCGATATGTAGCCACTGGTGTGTGTACCTTTTAAGATGTGTTACTTTTATTTGTTAAGAGCAATGATAACGAAGAATGATTATGCAGAATAGTTTAGACAAATTTATTTAAATTATTATTTTAAGCTACAAATAATTACGGTAAGCTACGGTGGCGTCCGTGGCGTAGTTGGTTAAAGTGCGTGGTCTGGAGACCCAGGTTCGAACCCCAGCAGCGACAGAAAATTATTTGAATTAAAATAATTTTTCTGTACGGCCGCCATCTCTCTGCAGACAATGGCAAACCTCAGAGAGTAATCAAATGCCATGTAAAGCTTCTTGAGAATAAGAACATTACGTTCATCGCCGTTCGGAGTCGGCGTTAAACAAGTAGGTCCCTTTCTCGGTCAATTGTGTACAAACTTAATAACACGCACAACACAATTGATCATAAGAAGCCAGGTCAAAGTCCTTTCAAGGGCTGAAATGGCCAGTTATTTATTTTTTTTAAGCTAAAAAACTAAATCAAAGTTAAAATCAAAGATGATGTTAATAAGAGCGCGTCATTGCTGTCAATGAATTCTAGAAAATCTTTTTGTTTTCCTTTTAGCTTCATCCGTCTTTTTTGTAACAAACACGCTATAGAGCGGTGAAAATAAAAGCTATGTCAGAGGAGTTGCCATAGAGATTTCGTTAGAGGTACCACTTAAGGCTGCTTTACATTGTCCTACTGTGTGTTACGACTTGTGAGATAGAAAGTATAACCGAATCTTATCACACTGTAATTTTTTTATTTTTGTATAAAGAAATTCATTTTTCTCTTTTAGACTATCTCACAAAGTCACATTGCACTTTTATTCAATAAAAATATAAAAATTGAAAATACTTAAAATGAATCGGGACATAGCAGCTATTGTAAGCATTATAAGGGCCAATTGTGCATTAAAAATAAAAGCAGTCATTATTTTGCTTGCTTTTAAGCATTTGATGAAATGTAACTTGCAGCTTGGTGATTTTCAACAAATTAAATTCGAAGAAATCTTATAAAACTCATCTCTGGTCGGATAGAATGTGTGATGAAATTAGAAACAAACCAAAAAATTAAAATGTAGAACGACATGTCAAAAAAATCAAAACAGGTTCGAACACACTTTGCTTTTCGTTGTTTACACCATTGTACATTCTATCATACATGAACATTTTGACATGTCGTAACACACAGTAGGATAATGTAAAGCGGCCTTTAGTAGTTAGTTTAAGCACATGATATAATTATACAGGTAGCATTGGCAAGTATAGATTTTCTCAGCAACAAGGCAACGACCATCTGTCAATAACAGTTGTTCGTGCAACAAGAATTAAACGAATGTAAAAATAAATAAATTCCGCAAAATATGTGCGTTAAATACACAATTATAATAATGAAAGTTGTGAAAAAATTATGTGTGATATGTGTTTAACGTTTTCCAGCCGTGGTGTTTTAATAATAATTGGAAACTTCTTTAATTTCGTCCATATGCATCTGCAGCTGCTGAGGTTGCTACATTTGAACGTTTTCAACATTTTTTCTTATGTTTGCACTTAATAACACAAAGTTCACAATTTATCTTCGTTGTAGTAATAATAATTCACTATTGATTAAATAAAATAGGCAATATTTTGTAAGAAAATGTTTGGTTATTTGCAAGCGCTGAAACATAAACAATGGCGAAAACATAAGAAATAATTGAACGCTCTCTTTCCTGACATTTTTTTTGACAAATGGTCGTTGCCCAAGCAACTGTCAATACTACCTTATATTATTATACCATGAGTTATAAGGAAGTGATGTTATTGCAGAAAAGTGTGGTATTTTTCTTATTCGTGTTGGTTGACACAAATACATAAACATTGACAAAGGGTCGTATTCAGTTACACCGAAAAAGAAGGTTCAAATTGTTTCTGATTAGAATAACATAAAATGTTTTTTTTGGATTTTTACGGTATTAATAAAACGTTTGATAATTAAAGACCTAATATATTAAAAGACAATTGTATTGTAATACAGAATTATTTTACTCAGGGCCGTATTCGGTAAGATCGTTAAAGAAGGTCCAAATGGTTTCTAATTGGATTCACATATACAATAGGTTCTGAGTTAAATTTACTGATTTTGGGGCTAATTTAATTACATAATATAAAAATAATTAAATTATTATAAATTAAGGTTTTTTAAAAATATGATAATATAGTTTTGTTTTTTATTATATATCCACACCACCTATTTTTTTTTTTTTTTTTTTTTTTGGATATTTCATTGGGTAATAATAATATAATATAATATAATATAATATAATATAATATAATTTGAGATCCAAAATATGCGGAAATCTGAAAAAAATTAAAAATAACAATTTTATATCATAAACTTTACTGAAGACAAAAGCGCCCCAAAAGTGTGTTAAAGAGTGAAAAAATAATGCGCCCCTGAAGCAGTGATTGCGTTTTGACAACTGTGGTCGCATAAAATTGGCGCGACTATTTGTGAACAGCTGACGATCGCTCAGAAATGTAAAAAAACACTCTCTGTCTCGCTCACTCAATTAACGAAATTGGCCACTGTTCATGTACAATGTATGTGTAGACAACACCACTTCCTTAAATTTTAGTTCTTTGGGTGCGCATTAGTGGAAAGATAAGAAAGTAGTAGGTTAACCTAAAAGTACTTCTGGAGTAGAAAATCATAAAATAGTAGACAAAATGATACTAATCACAAACTGTAGGTAGCAGAAAACCTTGTGTCGTCGGTTCAATCAAAAATCTGTTAGAGTCCCCTGGTTATCGTACCGGATGTGGCCTACCGGCTAGCTCAGGATGCCAGATTGGTTCGACCCGCCACTTCCTGTTGAGGGTATAACAAAAAAAAAATCTGTAATCGATTAGATTACTACAAAAAAAAAGATCACAAAAAAACAAACACTTCACTCCCAGTAAGCTAATTAAAAGACAAAATCAATCCGTATGTTTTCGTGGATCAGATGTTATATCCACTCGTCTCGCCCTCCCTTCCATGATTGTTCATTCGACGAGTTTTGAACAACCCCAAATGTTACCTTTTTTCACAGAGTACTTAAGTCATTCCACCTATTACTCGGTCACACGCCACACGGTTTGCCTAGTTCATACAGCCCATCTCACTGTGTGTAACATGAATAATTCATACTAACCGCGCGCTAAACGGTGTTGCCCTTACCTTAAAACGGATTCACACGCGCAGACTTGCCACTATACAAAATTTACTCAATTTTTTTATATCATGTAAGAATTCAAACTTTAATTATAAAAGATCAAGATGTAGATACATATACTTGAATACATTAACATACAATTTGACATTGAGAGGATTTTTATTTAAGGACTATTATATTAGCTCCAAGAGAAACAAGATGTCAAAAGTATCTTGAGACAAAGTCGGAAAAGAATTATTTGGGCTAAATCGCGAGGTTATGCGTGGATCAATCTTCACGCTCGGTCAGCTACTTTTATCCCTGCCTACCTCGATAGAGCTCTATAGGGGGCGTAAATATAAATTTTGAAAGTGGCAAATTCAATATGAGATTTTTTTTTATCTATTAGAAAATTATTTTTCCGCCATTAGCGATGTAGTCCTCACAATAACTGGCCTTTTTGATGCCAATGATTTATTCTTAAACCTCCCTTCTTTTTTTTTTGTTCTCTATTTTTTTTCTCTTCCTTTTTTTTACGCTCTAATTTAGAATTTTCATTTAAATTTAAGTACATTTACTACATAACTTAACACATAACTTAAACCAAAAAACCTCTTGGATGCGACACCCTCCTCTTATTGACTTTGACGCAGCAATCGAACCGTATAGTCACCGCCAAAATACCGTTAGGGCCCGTATTGGTAGTTCTTTGTAGTAGAATTCGCCTTGTTTCGACACGGCAAATGATGAACAAAATCCCAGAAATGTATATTTTCAGCCGCGGCTTAGTGGCAGCAGTTGGAAATTAATTTTTTTACCGCCGTTGGACAACTTTAGCGCATAAAGTGGATTTTTTTAGATCCGCAATCTCAAAATTTAGCCGACGTATGAGACACTTTCGAAGCCGTAAATGGACTATTTTAGGTGCACACTTTTATGTATTAGTCGCAGCCTGGCAAAATTTCATTTACGCAGCACCAGAAATTTTTTTAGTCGCAGTTAGGTTAGGTTAGGTTAGAAGGGAGGGGCAACCTAACGTTGCCTGCATGGGGGCCTATTGGTCCATTGTGGTTCCCTATATCTGTGGTCCTAAAAATGTCAAAAACAACTAAGTCTTGTTAGTCACTGGAGCGAGGTTGGTTGAACCAACCGGTGCTCCGTATAAATCTGAAAAGATCCATCAGTGGTACATCCACGAGCTCCTGCAGTTCTCCGTACACTCTGCTTCCCATGTGGCGAAGTCGGCGTTGTTGGAGGTTAGGACACTCGCAAAGCAGATGTTTGGTGGTTTCTGTTTCCTCGACATCTCCACAGCTTCTGCAGAAGTCTGGGTGCGGAATTCCCAGTCTCGAGGCCATTGTGCCTATACAACAGTGCCCCGTGAGAACTCCTACTAGGATGCGAGTTTCATTTTTACTCATTGAAATTAGGGATTGGGTCCTTTTTTCGCAGAGTTTAGGCCATAGGTGGCGAGAGATAACACAGTCGTCCCTGTTTGACCAGGAGTTGTTTGTGTTATTTCTGGCTTTGTCATTTATTCTCTTCTTAAATTCTCCGATTGGAGCCATAATCGACCCGATCGCAGAACTTCTTTCCAGTGCTGAGCCCTCTCTTGCCAATCTGTCCGCTATTTCGTTTCCCTCTATGTCACGGTGACCGGGGACCCAGCAGATATTAATCTTGTGGGGAGGACTCATTCTGATGAGAGCTTGTCGGCAGCTCAACAGATTTCGAATTGGTTGTTTCGCTGCGGAGTGCTTTTATCGCAGCTTGACTGTCCACAAAGATTGTTATCCTTGATGGATTGATGTTCTTTGTTAGGATTGTCGTAGCCGCTTTTTCGATCGCGAAAATTTCTGCTTGAAAGACACTACAGTAATCTGGTAGTCTGTATGACAAGGATAATTGTAGTGCACTGCAGTAGACTCCGGCCCCCGTGCCATTCTCCATTTTGGATCCATCAGTGAAGATCTGGATGTCGTGTTCACTGAAAGGGTGGTTCGAATCCCATTCTTCTCTTTTTGGAAAGGAGAATGACATGTTCTGCCGAAACTCTATTTTCGGGTTGATGTAATCCGAGGTGGTAGCGAGATCCTCAGGACTATACTTTGTGAGTATAGAGGCATGTCCATGCGTCCAGTGCCTCCAAAGCTTAGCCTCCTTAAGTCGAAACGCCGCTTTGGTTGCAGTGGATTTCATGTACTCGTCCAGGGGGAGAAGGTTCAATATGACCTCCAGGCCTGCCTGAGGCGTTGATCGTTGTGCACCTGTTATTCCTAGACAGACCAGTCTCTGTACTCTAGAGAGAGAGTTGAGGTAGCTTGTCTTCTCAGTGGCCTTCCACCATACAATCGAGCCGTAGGTTAGTATGGGTCTGACGATAGCCGTGTACATCCAATGGATGACATTGGGTTTCATCCCCCAATTGGTACCGAAGGTTTTCTTGCAGGCATAGAAGGCACTGGTTGCTTTCTTTATTCTTTCATCAGTGTTGCTTTTCCAAGTGAGCTTTGAATCAAGGATTACTCCGAGATATTTTGCTTTATTGGATAGCTGCAGGGTTCTGCCATTTATTTTTGGGAGGCAGAAATTCTCAATCTTGTTTCTTTTTGTGAATAGCACCAGTTCGGTTTTATCGGGATTGACCCCTAGTCCGTTTGGTACTGCCCACGCGACAGTTTCTTTAAGTGCTGTTTCTATCATGTTGCTGATGGTTGAGAGATGCTTCCCTCCCACCAGCAGTACGACATCGTCAGCATATGCTGTCACTTTAAAGCCTTTTTCGCTGAGAGTAGTCAGCAGTTCGTTTACAACTAGGATCCAAAGCAAGGGAGATATGACTCCCCCTTGAGGTGTTCCTCTTGAAGTTGTTTTCCTTGCTTTACTGTTTCCAATTTGTGTGTTGATGATTCTGCTTTTCAGCATTTCAACAATCCACTTGGTTATCTTATCTTCCACTTGTAGATTTTCAAGAGCTGCCCTTATTGAATCTGTGCTTACATTGTTGAAAGCCCCTTCGATATCAAGAAAAGCAGCTAGGGTGTAATCTTTGAAGTGGAGATTTCTCTCAATTACCGAGACTACCTCGTGTAGCGCTGTTTCCACCGACTTACCTTTAAGGTAGGCGTGTTGTTTGCTACACAGGTTTCGGTCATTAAGGAGCGATCTTATGTGTTGATCCAGAATTCTCTCTAATGTTTTCAGTAAGAAAGAAGAAAGACTAATGGGTCTATAATCTTTTGCGGTGGAGTGAGTAGCTTTCCCAGCTTTGGGTATGAAGACTACTTTCACCTCTCTCCAATTTACGGGCACATAACCCAGCCTTAGGCAACTATTAAAAATTTTTAAAAGCCAGGTTGAGATAGCCGGTAGAGCGTGCTGAAGCATAGCGGGGTGATACCATCGGGTCCAGCCGATTTATACGGCTTGAAAGATTTAATCGCCCACTCTATTTTGTGCTCTGTTATTAAATTGGGTATATCAATGTGGGTTTCTGGGAAGATGTTTCTGGATCTGTACGGGTTCGCATGTATTGCGGGATCGGTACAGCCAGGGAAGTGGGCTTCCATGAGTAGTGTCACTGTCTCCTGGCAAGTTTCCGTCCACGATTTGTCTGAGTGTTTAAGGTAGCCCGGGGCTACCGGATCCTTTGATAGGATTTTGCGTAGTCGGGCCGCCTCGCTAGTGTTCTCAATGGATTCACGGAAAGATTGCCACGATTTCCTTTTAGCTCTTCTTAGGTCTTTAGTGTAGGAATTGAGAGCAGATCTGTAAGAGTCCCAGTCTGCCTCTTCCTTACTTAACCTGGCCCTGTTATGCAGACTTCTAACCTCAGTTCTCCTTGCTTTGAGATCGCTGTTCCACCATTTTTGTTTGGGTTTGCGACTCCTGGAGATGGGGCAGAACTTGCAGAAAGCCTTATTCATTTTCCCTGAGATGAAACCGACTGCACTGTCAATGGCTATACTGTCAGAAAGGTCATCCTTACATGGGTGAGAGATCTGAGTTTCTAGCCATCTAGTGTATTCAGTCCAGTTCGTTCTTTTTGGGTTTCTGAATGGTTCTGTGCGAGTAGTGTTCTCAAAGTCAATATTAAAGAGTATCTTAAAGTGATCTGAAAAAGAATCGAGAGGAGATACCCTCCAGTTTCTAACTAATTCCCTATTTTTTCCTAGTGCAAAAGTGAGGTCGAGAATCTCTTCCCTGACTCTATTATGGAAAGTGGGATGGTCTCCCTTATTACATAATGTCAAGTCTGATGTAAGGAGGTATTCAAAAATGGACTCACCTCTTCTATTGATGTCCTTGCTGCCCCATTGAATGTGGTGTGCGTTTGCGTCGCAGCCCAGCACCATAGAGATGTTCCTGGTGCTAGCGTATGTCGCTTGGTCTCGGACTGCCTTCGGTGGTGGGTCTGCTGCTTCATATGGCATATAGGACGAGGCCAAAATGATTGGGTGATCATTTGACTCCGCCCTTATAGCCACCGTGTCTCCGTCGCTGAATCTGTGAAGAAAAAGAAAATTTAGAGATTTCTTCACAAGAATGCAACTTCTTATCTTGTTACCTTCAGTGGAGTGAAACAGGTTGAACTGCTTCGCCCCTAGTCCTTGTACCCTATTGGATATTAGCGAGGGTTCCTGGATAAGGGCTACGTCCACATCCTTCTCCTGCATGAAGATCAACAGATCCTCAGTGGCTGCTTTGCAGTGGTGCAAGTTAATTTGCACTGTCTGCAGCATCAGCGCTTTTACCTTCCCCATGCACCCTGACTTTAACTGCCCCAAGCCCAAATTTCAGCACCCCTGATCGACCCCTGATCGACCCCTGATCAGATCCACTGAGGTTTTGTCCATGGCAAAGGTAAGTTCTTTACCGTTGCCATTGAAACCCTTTTTGGACTCGAGTAGTTTCCAGTCTTTCACGTTGGCCCAGTCATTCTGCTTTGCCAACAGTCCAACTATGGAGCTGTCCTCGTGCGCAGCAGGAGGTGGGATCCAAATTTTGGCTAGTCGGCGAAGCGGAAGTGCTGCGCGAGGTAGTACCTTGAGCTTGGCCCCTTCCCAGAGTTCTCCTATATTAGAGATGGTATGGGAGAGGAACTCAAGTGACTTCCCGTTGCTGCACCCGACGATCTTCACCCCCTGGCCCACCCAGCACCGTCAAACTTATACTCCTCGGAGTCGCCGTTTTTGGTATTGGCCATCATCTCTTTGAGGATCTCGTTCTCCACAAGCAGCCATCTGTCCAGCGATATCCTACCGTCCGGATTTTGCTGGTCGATGATGGCTACCTGCAGGTCACTAGGCGCGCCTTCGAAACCAGGGGAAGGTCTGGGCCTTTTGGGTCCGTTTCCTCTGGTTTCATCCTTGGATCTTTGCCGTTTGGCCTGCAATCCTGAGGTTCCGGCGCGCTCCCCGGTGGAGACTCTGCCTGCTAGGTCTCGAGATGTCCCAGAAGGGGTCCTCGAGTGTCCGGCAAGCACAGCCTTATAAGATGGCTTCACCATGCACGGAGTGGGCGCGGAGATAGTTTTTATCTCTTCATTCTTTGAATCGGATTTCCCCCTACGGTTCTTCCTGGACTTGGAAGTTTGTGAGGGGGGATCCGCTTTCTGGGTGCAGTCTCTCCCTCGCCGTTTGCCTTAGGGGCAGTAGCTACGGGAGGGATTGCGGGGTTTTGTGGGACTCTGGGTTCGAGAAAAAGCCCAGCTTCCTTTTTCTCGAAGAGTTTCACCAACCTTTCGTGCTTTTTAACCAGCTTCTTATCCCTAATTTCCAGAGAAGCTGGATCGCAGGCCATCATCCTTTTCAGGAAGCGCTTCGAGCTCCTGTAGTTGGAGCGAGCTTTGATGCCACTGGGGACAGCGGAGCTTTCACCTTTATTTCGGTGATTTCCATTTTGGATTCCTCCAACAATTCGTCCTCTGTGTCGGTGCCGATACAGGTAGCGGTTGAGGGAGGATTTGAGTCCTCCTCAGTGCTGTCCAAGTAAAGGCGTCCGAGGAGAGGAATTGAAGCGGAGGATTCCTCCGAAGGGGGGATTAACGGCACGGACGGAAGGCGATTTGCCGGACATGGGGCTATGAAGGCGCTGGGGTTGGACACGGACACGGACACTTTAGGGTTGGACTGAGACGAGGGCACGGACGGACTAGGGTTGGACGGGATGCTTGTTGCGACTGCAACAGACAGGAAGGAGTCGGACAGGGGTTCGGACGTTGTGTTTGGTTGCCTCGAAAGGCTAGGTTTGTTTGAGTTTGGTTTCTTTTGATTGTTTTGCATGATTGGACCCACGAGTGGCGGAGAAAGGGTGGTCGATCTGCGCAGAGATCCGTATGCGCAGACAAGGCTTATTACATCCGGAGGGCGCCAGGTATCCGGATGGCTCCGTTTGCGACTGGGCTTTTTAATACTGGGCCCCCAGCCAGGCTGATTCTCGGTACGGGTCGCATGACGCCTTAATCCGGCCCAGACCTCAATCCTCAATAGTCGCAGTCGTCCCGAAAAAATTCATTTACGCAGCACCAGAAAATTTGTTTAGTCGCAGTCGTCCCTAAGGCTTTCTTCCCAGCCCTTTCTTCTGTGACGACTGCGATTCTCTATAAACACAAAAAACAATTGGGTCTATTTTTCTCTTTATGCCTACAGTAACATACCTTTTTTTAGTGAGTGTTTCCCCGCTTATCCTGAAAGTTCCTTTTCTCCTGAATGCCTGCCTTCCAGCTGAGCCCTCTGAAATTCTTTTCAAATTCTTTTTTTTTCCAGATTTTTATTTGGATTTAGTTTATTTGTTGCACTTAGCATTAATCTTATTAATTTTCCAAGTAAGCATTTTATGCTTAAAACACACTATGTTCTACACCCACACTTTATATTGACACTTGCAGACTATCGTTAAAATAATTTAATCCCGGAGACTATTCATTACCTCCGATTCAGGACTTCAGACACTCACTAATTTTAATGTCTGTACGTTAAACTGTGGTCCCCACAAATCTTTTCGATCTCTGCATATAAAAAAACAAAAAAAAAAACCGTTGGTCAACTTGCAACTCAGAATCTCTTAAGTATTGGTAAAACCAACGTTTCTTCTAATCGAACCATCAAAAAGACCCAATCAGCTTGCAAAGCGCTTTGCTCACGCCAATCTTTTGTTAGAAGAAACCCATGCTTGTACATGCTAATTAGTATAAATGCTTTTTTTTTTTTTTTTTGGTTTGGAACTTTGCTAAGTGGAGCACGAAAGCTTTCTGTCTCACTCTATGGAAAAGCTTGACAGTCAGATAAACATACGAGATTGTATTCAGAACGTTTAGTTCCGGTGTTAACATAAGCTCAAATTGACTTAATCGTTTATTTTGAAATTAAGTATACAAAAATAAATTTAAAAATCTATAGGTTGTAATGTTCATATACTGACTCTAACACAAAAATATTTCTTTTGATTTTTACTATCACCTCTATTCTTATTCTTTTAAAGCCCTAAGTTCGTTAAGTTAACTCATTTACGTCCCCTTTTTTTCTCTTTTGGTCATAGAATTACCATTGGACAATACGCACACTCATTTCCACACGGATTCTACGCTTCTGGTACCTTGCGATTTTCCCTTCTTCATACCCATGGGATTTATGACGCGTGTAAATGCACTGCAATTGCACCGTGTAATCGACGCAATAGGCGGCAGCCTTGATCCGTGCGCAGGAAACTATTGCAACTGAAGCAGCCAACTTCTGTTTTTGTTTTAATTTTCTTCCAGCTGGATTAGGTAAGTATATAGGTGAGTATTTATAATACATCTTATTCAAATAGTTTTCTTATATATATTTAGTATGTTGGTACCAACCTAAGTAGCGTATTTTCTAGAATTGTATTAACGTTATTAGGTGTAGGATTTGGCTAATTCGTGTAGATAATATTGGATGTCGCTGATAATCCTAATGACGTTGGCGTCATATACATACGCTTCCGTTAAAATAACCCCAATACAACATAACCCGGGCATATACTTCGAGGAGATAGGGAATCTACAACCATACACGAACGAATGGACAATAGTATCATAATACAATATAACGGATCTAACTCAAGGAATAGATAACATGGCCACAATTATCGAAAACATAAACAAAATCTGCAACCAGATAACTTCAGATAATGAACTCTCAACTATCTGTAGTAGCACCGTCTTCGAAATAAATCACATAACTGCAGAGCTCCGCCAAAAAATGGATGTACTACAACCGAACAACAGACCGAACAGAGCCCTCTTTGGAGCAATTGGCACAATCGAAAAAACTTTATTCGGAACACTCAGTGAGGAAGATGCAGAAAATTATAATGATGAAAATTATAAAATAAAACGAAAACCATCTTCTCGATCTAATCAAAAAACAAACCTTAATCATAGAAACAACTAACAATATCTTCAATAAATCAAAAACAAATCTAGACCTTCAAATCATTGCAATGGACAATGGAATAAACAACATTCGACAACAAATGAAATACATCTTAAAATCAAAACATGATGCCAGAGCACCTCTCCAGATGGAAGCTCTCACTTCACTATCGATGCTAATGTTAATGCGCTACCAAAACGTTGTGGACAGCCTTCTCGATCTTATGTCAAGAGCAAAACACGGCAAACCACACCCAGCAATAATATCACCGGAACAATTATCAGTAATACTTACCACAATAAGAAAGTCCTTGCCTTCCAATTTAAGGCTGCCCTCTGCACTTGACACTAACACGGTAAGACTTTATCAAATATCGCCAATGCACTCAAAAATAATGGGAAATAAAATAATTTACACAATAATAAAGATCACAATACCTTTACCATTTAGTACCGCATATCAGATATATAACATTATCCCTTTTCCGACGGCACACTTAAATAAATTTATTTTCATAAACTCCGACGTTAAACAAATTGCCATTGATTATGAGAGAGAACACTATTATGAGATCACTAGGGAAGAACTAACAAATTGCATCAAAACAGAAGATAAACAATACCTTTGTCACGCAGAACATCCCGTCTACACAGTAACCGAACAAAACACAAACTGCGTAGTCAGCCTACTCACAAATGAGCAAACCCTGCAAAAAAACTGTGATATTAGAAAGGCAGACGTAGGTATAATCTGGATACAACTCGCTCAGGCAAACCGATGGATTTACTCAACAATAGGCGAATACCAAGTAAATGTCATATGTGAAGACAAAGTCACACCATTAACCTTGACGAAGTCTGCTATACTCGACCTTGAAGACAACTGCTATTTAAAATCAAAAGATTTAACATTAGAACATCAAAAATTAACAACCACTACCTTCCGCCCTTGAACATAACCAAATTCATACCACAACCGACACAAAAAATCAATACATTAACAAGCGTTTCGAAACAAACGGTTTTCCTTGACATTGCCTCTCAGCAGGAGGAACTAAAAAAACTCTCCACTCTAATAGCAGACGAAAAATCCGCAGAAAATACCGATATTAATTAGGCACATGTGCATGACGTACATCAATACAGCCTGATCTACGGGATCTTGTTCTTGTTAACCCTTTTGGCTAGTTACAAAATATACATACGTTGCACACATGGAAAAAACAAAAAAACCCATAACAACGGAACTCGCAGAAGGTAACTACGCCAAGCCAAGGTTTGTCTTGCCGACATAAACATTAAACATGTAGCACGCAATAAAAAAAAAACAAAAGAAAAAAAAGTAATAATAATAAAGAAAATTATGAACCTATTCTAACTCGCTCAGCAATAAAAAAAAACAACACTCAGCTAAATTTTCTTCCTCACCTTTATATAAAAGCCTGAAGAAGATAACCAAAATTATTCAGTACAACATGAACGTTCAATACGAAAATGGACAACGCCACCTCATCCAACGAAGACAAAGTCCGGGCCATGAAAATGGTCTGGGCCTATATAGGGAAAACTAACAGAACGCCTACGGTGGAGGACTACCATAACCTGGACACGTTAGAGGAAGAAACTCTAGCGATGATCCAGGCCACAAAGGAACTACAAACTATTAAAATGTTCCCACAAATGGAAAGAAATCCTGTTCTCGGCGACGACGATGACATGGTAGACTTCACCAGGGAGTAGCAAAGCGTACTGAAAGCGAAGCAGCATAGACTAAATTAATAAATTCTATAATTATAAACATTAAATGCTAATAATAATAAAAAAAAAAAAAAAAAAATTAAATGAAATTTTACCTTTTCTTTTCACTTCTTCCGAACAGGAAAAAGAATATTTTTGGTAGGCAATTTTTGGAAAAACTTATTAAAGATATAACCGTATAATTTTCCGAGGCGTAACGCAGACTTTGCCGTTCTCCCTCAAATTTTGGTAGATAGAACAAAATATTGCCAAACGGTTTTAAACAAATACGACAATTTTATTACTAAAACGAAAAAAAAACAAAAATATATGCAAAGAACATTGTTGTTGTAGCAACCTGTTGCTTCATGAATTATTTGGCATAAAGCTCTTAATATAATTCTTAAAAAATATGTTTTTTAAGAATTATAAAAATCAAGTAAACATATAAAAATGCCACAATTTTGTAACTCATGTAAACTGGTGCGAGCACGACCTACGAAAACATGATGAAATATTATATGTCTGCGCATATAATAAACATCTGTTTTCAAAAAAAACCTTCTTCACGCCTTCTATGGTTTAATACCAACAAAATGTTGGAACCTAGATTGATACGTGATAAAGAAGTAAACAAAAAAGCGCAACAACAAAATCTTTGCAGAATCAATGCAGTCAACTTTTTGAAATTTTTCGACTAGCAAAAGAGTAGAAAAGCATTGCTTGGATAAAGTATAGCGCTTCTATAATTCCGCTTTGGTTTTATTGCTCTTGCGCTTATTAGCTTGTCAAAGTTAGTGGACTGCTAGAACCACTGAGACTACTGATGAGACAGAGTAGCGTCCGACGAAACCATGGTCTAGTCAGCTTGGTTTGTTCTGCAAAGAACATTGTTGTTGTAGCAACCTGATGCTTCATGAATTATTTGGCATAAAGCTCTTAATATAATTCTTCACAAAAACTTTCAACAAAAATATTTTTTTTATTATAACTCATAAGAATAAAAAAACAAAAAAAAAAAAATTACTCAACTTATTAGAGTTCACTTATTAAATTATGTATTAGAAAAATAAATCAATATATCAAATTATAAAAACAAAAAAATTAAATGTACATATATTATCACACAATTAAATGTATTAGTTTGCATTTATTTAAACTTTTTATTAGCTTGTTATATAAATTATTCAATGTATACAAAATTTATACAAATTGTAAAATACTCTATGCTCATTTCTGCTCACCGGTCTGTAACGCGACAGAAAATTTTTCAACCTCTTCAAGGAGAAAAATTTTCTTTTATAAGGGGGGAGGGATGTTGTGACCCGCACAACATTACCCTGTACACTTTGTACAACCCAAACATGCACTTAACCCTGTACACTTTGTACAGCCCGACCTCACACAAAGCCAGAATCTTCAATCGATTCTTTAAAAACAACTCAAACATAAATATCAATAAATATTGCCTTGGCATTTGCCGGCAAAATTTATGACTATTATTTCCATGAACGACCAAGACCCAATTCAAGTGCAGTGACTCGAATTGCTGGCGTTCATGAAAAACTGACCTCATTTTAGCGCACGCTTAAAATTACCAAAATAAACAAAACCATTGCTTGCTTTTAGTTGTCAAGTGTTTCCGACTACAACGTCGACGACAATAAAAAGCAAAGCAATGAACTGTTTGGATGCATTGGCATTAGCTTGCACGGTCAGCATAATAGCGATCATTTACCTACCCTAGTTGCTGCGCTGCTCGCAAAGTGCAAAGCCTGCAGCTACGCAACATGTAAGACGTACGTGATCGCGATCACTAAAGGGGAAGTAATATGTAAATGAATATAAAGATTTTATGTATGACATGTATTGTTTTGATTGGGTAGAAATAAAAAATAAATAAATAAATAACTGGCCATTGCAGCCCTTGAAAGGACTTTGACCTAGCTTCTTATGATCAATTGTGTTGTGCGTGTTATTAAGTTTGTACACAATTGACCGAGAAATGGACCTACATGCTTAACGCCGACTCCGAACGGCGATGAACGAAATGTTCTTATTCTCAAGAAGCTTTACATGGCATTTTGATTACTCTCTGAGGTTTGCCATTGTCTGCAGAGAGGTGGCGGCCGTACAGAAAAATTATTTTAACTATTTAAAAAATTAGTTTATTTTGAAATTAAGTATACAAAAATAAATTTAAAAATCTATAGGTTGTAATGTTCATATACTGACTCTAACACAAAAATATTTCTTTTGATTTTTACTATCACCTCTATTCTTATTCTTTTAAAGCCCTAAGTTCGTTAAGTTAACTCATTTACGTCCCCTTTTTTTCTCTTTTGGTCATAGAATTACCATTGGACAATACGCACACTCATTTCCACACGGATTCTACGCTTCTGGTACCTTGCGATTTTCCCTTCTTCATACCCATGGGATTTATGACGCGTGTAAATGCACTGCAATTGCACCGTGTAATCGACGCAATAGGCGGCAGCCTTGATCCGTGCGCAGGAAACTATTGCAACTGAAGCAGCCAACTTCTGTTTTTGTTTTAATTTTCTTCCAGCTGGATTAGGTAAGTATATAGGTGAGTATTTATAATACATCTTATTCAAATAGTTTTCTTATATATATTTAGTATGTTGGTACCAACCTAAGTAGCGTATTTTCTAGAATTGTATTAACGTATATTAGGTGTAGGATTTGGCTAATTCGTGTAGATAATATTGGATGTCGCTGATAATCCTAATGACGTTGGCGTCATATACATACGCTTCCGTTAAAATAACCCCAATACAACATAACCCGGGCATATACTTCGAGGAGATAGGGAATCTACAACCATACACGAACGAATGGACAATAGTATCATAATACAATATAACGGATCTAACTCAAGGAATAGATAACATGGCCACAATTATCGAAAACATAAACAAAATCTGCAACCAGATAACTTCAGATAATGAACTCTCAACTATCTGTAGTAGCACCGTCTTCGAAATAAATCACATAACTGCAGAGCTCCGCCAAAAAATGGATGTACTACAACCGAACAACAGACCGAACAGAGCCCTCTTTGGAGCAATTGGCACAATCGAAAAAACTTTATTCGGAACACTCAGTGAGGAAGATGCAGAAAATTATAATGATAATTTTTATAATGATAATGATAATAATTATAAAATAAAACGAAAACCATCTTCTCGATCTAATCAAAAAACAAACCTTAATCATAGAAACAACTAACAATATCTTCAATAAATCAAAAACAAATCTAGACCTTCAAATCATTGCAATGGACAATGGAATAAACAACATTCGACAACAAATGAAATACATCTTAAAATCAAAACATGATGCCAGAGCACCTCTCTAGATGGAAGCTCTCACTTCACTATCGATGCTAATGTTAATGCGCTACCAAAACGTTGTGGACAGCCTTCTCGATCTTATGTCAAGAGCAAAACACGGCAAACCACACCCAGCAATAATATCACCGGAACAATTATCAGTAATACTTACCACAATAAGAAAGTCCTTGCCCTCCAATTTAAGGCTGCCCTCTGCACTTGACACTAACACGGTAAGACTTTATCAAATATCGCCAATGCACTCAAAAATAATGGGAAATAAAATAATTTACACAATAATAAAGATCACAATACCTTTACTATTTAGTACCGCATATCAGATATATAACATTATCCCTTTTCCGACGGCACACTTAAATAAATTTATTTTCATAAACTCCGACGTTAAACAAATTGCCATTGATTATGAGAGAGAACACTATTATGAGATCACTAGGGAAGAACTAACAAATTGCATCAAAACAGAAGATAAACAATACCTTTGTCACGCAGAACATCCCGTCTACACAGTAACCGAACAAAACACAAACTGCGTAGTCAGCCTACTCACAAATGAGCAAACCCTGCAAAAAAACTGTGATATTAGAAAGGCAGACGTAGGTATAATCTGGATACAACTCGCTCAGGCAAACCGATGGATTTACTCAACAATAGGCGAATACCAAGTAAATGTCATATGTGAAGACAAAGTCACACCATTAACCTTGACGAAGTCTGCTATACTCGACCTTGAAGACAACTGCTATTTAAAATCAAAAGATTTAACATTAGAACATCAAAAATTAACAACCACTACCTTGCGCCCTTGAACATAACCAAATTCATACCACAACCGACACAAAAAATCAATACATTAACAAGCGTTTCGAAACAAACGGTTTTCCTTGACATTGCCTCTCAGCAGGAGGAACTAAAAAAACTCTCCACTCTAATAGCAGACGAAAAATCCGCAGAAAATACCGATATTAATTAGGCACATGTGCATGACGTACATCAATACAGCCTGATCTACGGGATCTTGTTCTTGTTAACCCTTTTGGCTAGTTACAAAATATACATACGTTGCACACATGGAAAAAACAAAAAAACCCATAACAACGGAACTCGCAGAAGGTAACTACGCCAAGCCAAGGTTTGTCTTGCCGACATAAACATTAAACATGTAGCACGCAATAAAAAAAAAAACAAAAGAAAAAAAAGTAATAATAATAAAGAAAATTATGAACCTATTCTAACTCGCTCAGCAAAAAAAAAAAAACAACACTCAGCTAAATTTTCTTCCTCACCTTTATATAAAAGCCTGAAGAAGATAACCAAAATTATTCAGTACAACATGAACGTTCAATACGAAAATGGACAACGCCACCTCATCCAACGAAGACAAAGCCGGGCCATGAAAATGGTCTGGGCCTATATAGGGAAAACTAACAGAACGCCTACGGTGGAGGACTACCATAACCTGGACACGTTAGAGGAAGAAACTTTAGCGATGATCCAGGCCACAAAGGAACTACAAACTATTAAAATGTTCCCACAAATGGAAAGAAATCCTGTTCTCGGCGACGACGATGACATGGTAGACTTCACCAGGGAGTAGCAAAGCGTACTGAAAGCGAAGCAGCATAGACTAAATTAATAAATTCTATAATTATAAACATTAAATGCTAATAATAATAAAAAAAAAAAAAAAAATTAAATGAAATTTTACCTTTTCTTTTCACTTCTTCCGAACAGGAAAAAGAATATTTTTGGTAGGCAATTTTTGGAAAAACTTATTAAAGATATAACCGTATAATTTTCCGAGGCGTAACGCAGACTTTGCCGTTCTCCCTCAAATTTTGGTAGATAGAACAAAATATTGCCAAACGGTTTTAAACAAATACGACAATTTTATTACTAAAACGAAAAAAAAACAAAAATATATGCAAAGAACATTGTTGTTGTAGCAACCTGTTGCTTCATGAATTATTTGGCATAAAGCTCTTAATATAATTCTTAAAAAATATGTTTTTTAAGAATTATAAAAATCAAGTAAACATATAAAAATGCCACAATTTTGTAACTCATGTAAACTGGTGCGAGCACGACCTACGAAAACATGATGAAATATTATATGTCTGCGCATATAATAAACATCTGTTTTCAAAAAAAACCTTCTTCACGCCTTCTATGGTTTAATACCAACAAAATGTTGGAACCTAGATTGATACGTGATAAAGAAGTAAACAAAAAAGCGCAACAACAAAATCTTTGCAGAATCAATGCAGTCAACTTTTTGAAATTTTTCGACTAGCAAAAGAGTAGAAAAGCATTGCTTGGATAAAGTATAGCGCTACTATAATTCCGCTTTGGTTTTATTGCTCTTGCGCTTATTAGCTTGTCAAAGTTAGTGGACTGCTAGAACCACTGAGACTACTGATGAGACAGAGTAGCGTCCGACGAAACCATGGTGTAGTCAGCTTGGTTTGTTCTGCAAAGAACATTGTTGTTGTAGCAACCTGATGCTTCATGAATTATTTGGCATAAAGCTCTTAATATAATTCTTCACAAAAACTTTCAACAAAAATATTTTTTTTATTATAACTCATAAGAATAAAAAAACAAAAAAAAAAAAATTACTCAACTTATTAGAGTTCACTTATTAAATTATGTATTAGAAAAATAAATCAATATATCAAATTATAAAAACAAAAAAATTAAATGTACATATATTATCACACAATTAAATGTATTAGTTTGCATTTATTTAAACTTTTTATTAGCTTGTTATATAAATTATTCAATGTATACAAAATTTATACAAATTGTAAAATACTCTATGCTCATTTCTGCTCACCGGTCTGTAACGCGACAGAAAATTTTTCAACCTCTTCAAGGAGAAAAATTTTCTTTTATAAGGGGGGAGGGATGTTGTGACCCGCACAACATTACCCTGTACACTTTGTACAACCCAAACATGCACTTAACCCTGTACACTTTGTACAGCCCGACCTCACACAAAGCCAGAATCTTCAATCGATTCTTTAAAAACAACTCAAACATAAATATCAATAAATATTGCCTTGGCATTTGCCGGCAAAATTTATGACTATTATTTCCATGAACGACCAAGACCCAATTCAAGTGCAGTGACTCGAATTGCTGGCGTTCATGAAAAACTGACCTCATTTTAGCGCACGCTTAAAATTACCAAAATAAACAAAACCATTGCTTGCTTTTAGTTGTCAAGTGTTTCCGACTACAACGTCGACGACAATAAAAAGCAAAGCAATGAACTGTTTGGGTGCATTGGCATTAGCTTGCACGGTCAGCATAATAGCGATTATTTACCTACCCTAGTTGCTGCGCTGCTCGCAAAGTGCAAAGCCTGCAGCTACGCAACATGTAAGACGTACGTGATCGCGTATCACTAAAGGGGAAGTAATATGTAAATGAATATAAAGATTTTATGTATGACATTTATTGTTTTGATTGGGTAGAAATAAAAAATAAATAAATAAATAACTGGCCATTGCAGCCCTTGAAAGGACTTTGACCGAGCTTCTTATTATCAACTGTGTTGTGCGTGTTATTAAGTTTGTACACAATTGACCGAGAAATGGACCTACATGCTTAACGCCGACTCCGAACGGCGATGAACGAAATGTTCTTATTCTCAAGACGCTTTACATGGCATTTTGATTACTCTCTGAGGTTTGCCATTGTCTGCAGAGAGGTGGCGGCCGTACAGAAAAATTATTTTAATTCAAATAATTTTCTGTCGCTGCTGGGGTTCGAACCTGGGTCTCCAAAGTTCTTTGACATAGCGGCCACGCACTTTAACCAACTACGCCACGGACGCCACTAGATTGGGGTTTGATTGGGTAGAATCGATACATAATTTCCACTTATTGGAAATTATGGGAATTGTGGGAGTTTTCTGGAAGAAAGGAACCTCTTTGGAAAGTGAGGATTTTTCGTTACAAACCCGTGACCGGCGCAGAAACGGACAGAGAGTTTTAAAGAGTTCTAGATTTAAAACAAACTAATAAGGTCGCAGCCTCGCGTAGACAGCGGGCCTTTTTAGTTAATAAATTAAATTATAAAGTCAAAACACAACATTGGTCGAGCCTCGCCTAGACAGCGGGCCTATGTTATATAATTAATAAAATTAACTTAAGAAAAATTAAAAAAAATATCTTTTACTCGCTCTCCCGTTTCTGGTCTCTCTTCTCCTTGCGGAAAGCACGGAGGCCACGGACGTAAAATACTACACTCTGATTGGCCGACGCTCGATCTTTTTGGGCGAATCCAGTGTTTATTTGTGTAGAGTAGTAGATTTGTTGAAATGTTAGTTAATAACGTAGAAAAAACAAAAAAAGAAAGAAATATATTGAATACTTTACGTACAAGAATTTTGTTTTACATTGTTATTTTGTTAGCACTTTGTATCAAATTATTTATACAATATTCTTTATATAATAAATTCTTATATAAATACTTATATAAATCTTTAATTAAAAGGCATAAAAGTACTCAAAATCAATCCTGTTAGAGCGAAGTAGTTTCTTCATTCTTGAAATATAGTTTTAGCTTAAGTTCTTTATACCACTTAAAATGAAACACGCAAGGTTAATTAAAACTATTTAATTAATATTCAGTTCTTTTACTGTGTATAATGTTTCATGGTTCAGCGAACACTAACTCCTCCGTCTTAGCTTGACAATTCTTTAGGCTTGAGCTTTTTAAAGTTTTATAATTCAGCAGCACAGTAAGATCATACGATTGTTATATATTAAGTTTAAATACAAGTCTTCTACAATATTCATTAGTAAATTCAAAACGGGATTAAGATAAAAGTATACAATGAGTGCAAAAAGTATTCGTTAACTAAGAAAATATTTCATAAAAAAAAATAAAACTGCAATTTATCATGTAATACGCAACATCCCGGCGCCCTTGAAGTGTCTGCAAACGCATCAACCAGCTTCAGTCAGGAATTGAAATTTTTGCCACCTTTTGCACAGCTCTTCTTATATATCCATTTTTTGTCTTTATATCGATCACCCGTACGTAGTTAGATTTGTCTGCTATAGTTTTCACAACTCTACCCATAAGCTAATTTTTGGGGGTAGGTTTTCTTCCGATACTAGAACTAAGTCACCTTCACTTAAGTTGCGCTTCTTATTAGTCCACTTTGATTTTCGTTGTAACTCATGAAGGTACTCTGATGACCATCTTTTTCAAAAATGCTGCTGGATAGCCGAGATTCTTAGCCAGCGATTTAAAAGCGAAATGTTCTCTTTCTCAACAGTGGGCTCGGAAATGCTGATAAGTGGACCACCAGTCAAAAAATGAGCTGGCGTGATAGCTGCTTCATCGTTCGGGTAATTGGACATGGCTGTCAATGGGCGCGAATTTAATATAGCTTCTATTTCTGCAACCACCGTACTGAGCTCCTCAAATGTAAGATACGACTCGCCTAAGATGCGAGTCAAATGGTATTTCGCCGACTTTACAGCCGCCTCCCACAAACCTCCAAAGTGTGGGGAGTGCGGTGGTATATGACAAAAATTCATGTTGTTCGCTGTACAGAACTCGGAAATTTGGCCTTGTGTTTGTTGATCATAGAAAGATTCCTTTAGCTTCTCTAATTCACGACGAGCACCTACAAAATTTGTGCCATTGTCGTAGAAAAGTTTCGCACACAGGCCTCGCCGCGCAACAAACCTTTTAAGAGCTGCCAGAAAAGCCTTCGTTGAGAGATCGGACAACACTTCCATATGCACTGCTTTAGTTGCAAAGCATATGAAAACTGCAATGTAACTTTTCGTTGCCTTCATTCCTTTCTGCCTAAGTGTTGTCATTACTGGACCACAGAAGTGTACACCAGTTGTCGTAAAAGGCTTTGCAATGATTACTCTATCCGTTGGCAGGTTCCCCATAATTTGATTTTCCAATCGCGGTCGGCATTGAAAGCAACGTAGACATTTTGTTGTTACAGACCTCACCATTTTCCTTGCATGTACGATCCAGAACCGTTGTCGCAGCATGGCAATCAATGCTTGAGTCCCCACGTGCATATTTTTCTCATGTACATATCGAACATAGCTGCGTACAAAACAGCTATCACTAGGCCATAAAATAGGATGCTTTTCGTCATAGGGTAGATTGGAGTTCTTCAGTCGGCCTCCAACTCTTAAAAGATCCACTCCATAACAGCTCTCAACGAATAAACTTAAGCCTTTAATTTTGCTTGACGCCTGAACCTCACCAGTTTGCTTCAAAACACGTTACTCTGTTTCGAAAAAATGTTGCTGCAAGCAGAACGTAATACGAATCAACGCCTCATCTAACATCGTAGCAGACAGAATTGGTAGTTCGCCATGCACTCCTTTTATACGCCGTGCTACGCAGAGCAAATATGCAACTCGTTTTCGAGTGTGTTGAAACTCACTTCGCTCCTCGAGCCATTTAACGAAATCATTTTGTTTTGATTCAGCGATCATAGTAGAAGCACACCTTCGTCTTTTTTCGTCAACCTCTGGTGGCTTGCTGTGCACTTTGTTAACTGGCCACTCATCACTAGGCTTCATCAAGAACGGTGGACCTGAGAACCAAAAAGAATCCATTAAATCTTCTGCATACGAACCTCTTGATATCACATCTGCTGGATTGAGCCGTGAAGGTACATGTCTCCATATTGCAGATTTTGTAGCTTCCTGTATTAAACCCACTCTGTTGGCTACAAACGTATTCCAGTTCGATGGGTGCGCGTTCAACCATTCTAACACAATCTCCGAGTCGCTCCACATATATAGGTTATCAATGTGAACTGGAACATTCTTCTGGGTTTTTTTCTACCAATGTAGAAAGTAAGTGCGCAGCCATCAGCTCCAACCTTGGTAAAGATTTTGTCTTAACCCATTAAGTCCGGGAAGAGCACAATTTTAATATGATGTTTGAGACTTATTTTCTGCTATTAAAAATTGGAATAAAAAATTCCAAACATACCTATTCTACTATTTTTGGGGTCGCTCTTTCGATTGGTGCAGTCGGATTTGCTTAATAATGACTTTTGGAACCAATATGGCGCATTTTAATTAAAAAAATAACGAAATTTTTTGCGTTTTTCTTTTTTGTGAATCTTTTTCGCATAAATAAAGTTACTGAATCGGTGCCAAACTAAAACCAAAAGTGCACAAAATATCTAAAGTATAACTACGAATATTTTTTTTTGGTTTGAATCAACCTAACCTCTTCAATATATCAATACGTAAAATATTAACGTTATTTGGTAAATTATGAGTATTATTAATAAAATTTACATCTCTAATAATATAATTGTCCCAAAAATATATAAAGAAGGGGGTTTTTGAGATCGCTGATCACGAGTTTGAGGTAAGATTTTCCAAATTTAAGATGGCGGATTCAATATGGCCAACCAAATTTCATAAAATCTTCAAAATTACAAGAAAATGTGTATAAGGCGGTTTTTGAGGGCGTTGATCACGAATTCAAAGTTAGATTTTCAAAATTCAAGATGGTCGATCTGTAGCCGATTAAATTTCATGAAATGACTGAAACTAATGCGATAATGTTTATTATACGGGGTGTTTACGATGTTTGATTGTTTCCGTCCGTTAGTCGTTGTATAAATGTTTCCCAACTCAAACCAGGTGGAGGTGGACGCCAAGAGTATTTTTTATTTTTTTTTTAATGTTTTTTATGTTTTTATTTTATTTTGTTTTTTTATTTATTTTTTATTTGTTATTTTTTAATTTTTTTTTTTTTTTTATTTATTTTTCCTTAGGATTTCGGATTTTTTAAGTATCTAAAATTACGAATATTTCAATATAAAATATTAGTCTTAATTTACAAATGCTAGATAACTTCGTTTGAATTATAAAAATATAAAGGTTTTACAAGGTTCCAGTGAGGAAGCGTTTTTAAAACGGCTAACGGACGGAAACAACCAATTTTTTATCGTAAACACCCCGTATAATAAACATTATCGCATTGGTTTCAGACATTTCATGAAATTTAATCAGCTACAGATCCACGATCTTAAATTTTGAAAATATAACTTCGAATTCGTGATCAACGGCCTCAAAAACTCCCTTATACACATTTTCTTGTAATTTTGAAGATTTTATGAAATTCGGTCGGCCATATTGAATCCGCCATCTTAAATTTTGAAAATCTTGCCTCAAATTCGTGATCAGCGATCTCAAAAACCCCTTCTTTATATATTTTTGGGACAATCATATTATTAGAGATGTAAATTTTATTAATAATACTCATAATTTACCAAATAACGTTAATATTTTACGTATTGATATATTGAAGAGGTTAGGTTGATTCAAACCAAAAAAAAAATATTCATAGTTATACTTTAGATATTTTGTGCACTTTTGGTTTTAGTTTGGCACCGATTCAGTAACTTTATTTATGCGAAAAAGATTCACAAAAAAGAAAAACGCAAAAAATTTCGTTATTTTTTTAATTAAAATGCGCCATATTGGTTCCAAAAGTCATTATTAAGCAAATCCGACTGCACCAATCGAAAGAGCGACCCCAAAAATAGTAGAATAGGTATGTTTGGAATTTTTTACTCCAATTTTTAATAGCAGAAAATAAGTCTCAAACATCATATTAAAATTGTGCTCTTCCCGGACTTAATGGGTTAAGAGGTGCCACTCTTGATTTTGCACTCCAAAGATTAACAGTTATGCCCAGATCCTCATCGACACAACGAATATACACACAGCAACCATACGCCCGTTCCGAAGCATCAGCAAATCCATGCATATCTACCCTTACCCATCGCTTTTCACTTAAAATGTAGCGTGACACTTTTATGTCTCTTATTTTTTTAGCTTATTACGAAACTCTACCCAAAAACTATGAAGATAATTGGGAAGCGATTCATCCCATGCTACTTTCGTGATCCACAAATCTTGCATAAAAATGTTTGCCTTCACTACAATTGTGTTGACAAGGCCAAATGGATCGAATAGTGCTGACATCTCCGCTAAGACAACTCTTTTCGTAACAATTTTTGTACTAGATATCTCTGGCCAAACGTAGCTGAATATATCCGATGTCGGCTCCCACACTATACCGAGCGTCTTTATTATGTCTGCATCATTCCCACGCAGCGTCTTTTCTTTGTCAGCTTCTGGCACTCGCTATAGAAAATTGAAATTGTTTGAGTGCCATTTGCGCAATTTGAAGTGAACTGAATTCGATAACTCTGAAATTTCTGAATACAAATTAAAAAGGTCTTCTTCTGCATTAGCTCCACTAATCAAATCATCCATGTAAAAATCGTTAATTAGTATTTTAGAGCCCAAAGGAAATTTTTCTAAATTATCTTCACCCAGCTTTTTCAAGCAACGTGTTGCTAAATATGGCGCGGCGGTAGTGCCATAGGTGACAGTCAACAACCGATAAGCTGCCAGCTCCGCCTCACTAGAACGTCTCCATAATATTGCTTGATAATTTGCGTCCGCTTCAAACACCCGTACCTGCCGATACATTTTTGTTACATCCGCTGTGATTGCAAACTTGTAGGTACGAAAGCGTAATACAATAGAAAGCAAATCATCTTGCACAGTCGGGCCCTTCATCATCACGTCATTGAGCGATAAGCCGCTGGTTGTCTTACAGCTGCAATCAAAGACAACACGAAATTTTGTGCTTGTGGATTCCGGACGTAACACATGTTGATGAGGTGAGAAATACTTAATCTTGCTCATTTCATCTGCTTCTACTCTTTCCATATGTCCCAGTCTGATGTACTCTTCGATAAAATCATCATATTTCTTGTTAAGAGCTGAATCTTTGTTAAGACGCCTCTCTTGAGCTAGAAAACGTCGCTCCGCGGTATTATAGGAATTTCCTAATTTATTTACTTCTGGTTTAAACGGAAACTTTACCAAATATTGACCATTGTCATCTCTTCGGACGTTTCTTAAAAAAATATTTTTTCACATTCTGCTTCCTCGTCAGTTAAAAAAGTGGACTTAATCGAAATCTGCTCCATATCCCAGAATCGCTCTACCAAACTGTTGAGTTGCTTATCTTTGTTGTCTACCAGATTAACATTCACTGCAAGACTATCCGCGCTTAAGTGATTACTTTTACTTTCCTTTGTTGCACCAGACACCACCCATCCGAGCACCGTTTTTTGCAAGCGAGGCAGCTCATCTTTTAGCTTAATTTGTCCAACACACAGCAATTCCAAAAAGACTTCTGCACCCACGGTTGCCACTCGTCTAGTTTTTTTCGTACCAAAATTTACGTAAAAATGTACCAAAAAGAAATAAAATGTACCAATTTTGTTTTTAATCAAACAGTTTTAGAACATTCATTGGTGTATATTTGTGTGTATACGAACAAAACAAAAATATTAAGTTATTTTATACACTATTTATAAAATTGTAAAAAAATAAATTTGTATATCTATTTAATATCCGCCAATTGCGTCGATTTGGTTCATTTTTTAATTTTACCAATTTGTGAGTCTTGGGAGCATACCAATCACAAATTTGAAAGAAAGTCAATTAGAAGAAATGGTAGATTATTCATAATGGAGAACATTACAAGCGCAAGCTCGACCTCCCGAACTTTCTTTTCTAAAAATGTATTTTCAGCATTTATGAATGCACTGATCGTGATCTGATTTTTTTTTTTCATTGTTTTGGCAATGCAAAGTATTCTTTGCATGTCTGTACAATTGTGGCAAGTGGTTCACGAAAGGTTTCTCGCAGTCGATACAAAATGCATTTTTATTTTTGTTTTCCAGTCAAGAAAATTGTTGCAGCCATTCTGGACAAAACTTCCTTTTGAAGTCAGTCTTTGATTGAGAAGGTACATCAACGCTATAAAATAAAATTTAAAAAATTTTAATAATTTTTTCTATAAAAACTAAACAACAAGCGAAAGTGAAGCTGATTCAGATTATACTGTCGGAAGGGGACGTTTCCCTTAAGTCTACGCAATCACTGGCATTAGATTTTAGTTATTTCTTAAAAGAACTCTGCAAGCAAAATATTATAAAATTTAATATGATATTGCATATCGAGTGCTTATACTACCTTTCCATTAGGAGCGTTTTTCCTTCCACCTGCACACACTTGAACAATTGTAAATTTATTTTGTAATTTATACAAAAATTGGCGAAAAAATCCAGGTTGTTCATCCTTTTAATTATCATCTTGTACTTGTGTCTCTTTATTTAACCTAAGAATAAAGGTAGAACTTTATGCCATGCAAGTTTATATTGAACATAAGTTTGAACACTGAACATTACGCCAACAGCGCTACCAAATTTCGATTTTTGTGAAATTTTTAAACTTCCACAAAATGTACCTAATCCGAAAATAATGTACCTATGTACCAAGCGAAAATAAATGTACCAATTTTGGTACAATTGTACCAAAGTGGCAACCGTGTCTGCACCGATCAGTATATCTACTCGAGCCGGCTTATTAAAGTACGGATCAGCCATCTCAATATTTTTCGGGATTTTCCATCCAGATACATCAACAAATTTATCAGGTTTTCTCCCTGTTATTTTTTGCATAATATAAAATTCTAAATTTATTTGATAGTCACTTAATCTTGATTTAATTGTTGTTTGAACTTTTTTCGTAATATTTGTGCTGTTACCACTAATGCCATTTACATTCAGCGCACACAACTCTCTAGGTAACCTCGATACCTGAGCCATATAATCACACATCACATTAATTTGTGACGTGGAATCCAGAATAGCACGTACTTGGTGGTAATGACCACAAACGTCTCTTACTAGTAATACCACTGTTTCTAAGTAAACATCCTTTACTGAGGCATTGTCACTGCTAGAATGCAAAACAACCTTTGTTGGAATCGAATCATCCTCACTGCTGCTGACGGCAGTTAGCTCATTCGAATTCAATGATGCATTTTCATTTCTGTGCAGCAAAACATGATGGGGCTTATTACAAGAGACGCATTTTTCTGCGTGGCAGTGCTTAAACCAGTGTCCCTTCTTTAAACATAAAATACACAATTTTGAAGAGCGTGCTGCTGAGTACCGCTCCTGTGGACTTAAACTTGCAAACTTCGAGCACTTAAGCACATCGTGCCCTGCTTTGTGACAAATACTGCAAGCCAAGTGTTCTACTGCTAGCGAGGATGCCTGATTTCGCTTCCAAAAAGTAGGTTTTGATTTAAATTCTCTGTGAACACCTTTGACGACATTCTGCTTGAGATCAACGCGCTCTGACTTTGTTTCACGAGCCTCTAATATTTGGCACCTTCTAGACAATACCTCTGAACATTGTTCCCATGATGATAACTTTCCAAAGTCGACAGCTTCTTCCCATTTTGCTTACGATACAGAGTCCAACCTTTCCATAACCAAAAATATAACTAGCGCGTTTGCAATATCTTCGTAACTACCAAGCGACAGCATCGCACTTAATCGAGCATTAGTGGTGTTTATTATTTTTCTTAAATGGATTGCAGATCCTTTGTTAGCTTTTTGCAATTCAAACAGAGCAGCAATGTGTTCATCAAACATAAGAGCTTTTTTATTAAAGCAATTCTTAAGGCGCTCCAATGCTTTTGGATAGTTATCATCTGTTTCGTCAAAATCTGCTATCGCTGCCAGTGGTCTGGAACCCAAACTATCTTTTAGGATCAAAAATCGCTCACAATTATCCAATGACTCATCGTTATGCACCAACTTGTTGAATAAAGCTATGAACTTTGGAAAATCAGCATATTTGCCATAAAATTTAGGAAGTTTTATCTCGCGACGCAAGCGAGAAGTGGGTGCTGCATGTGACGTGTTGTAAGCCATGCTTATATCCGCTACTGAAGAACGTCGGGTTGGCATCAACGCCATCATACTTGACTTAGCAGACACGTACACTTCTTCGACCTCGCTTATAAAAACAGCATTAGCTGGCTTATCTCCTTCTGGGCATATTTTTTCAATGCTTGCTTGCACACTGAGGATTTGCTTAAAATATGAATCTAAGATCCCAAGCCTGCATTCTACTTCCTCGGATGTCAAAGCAGATCCCTTTTTAGCCACCAAATTTCTTATTCTAGTTATGCTGCCTTTTGTTGACGCTCTTAACGATTTCAATTCCAGAAGCCGCTGACTGACCTTTGGCGTTGTTAACTCTGGGTCAGCAGCATCTTCATCTCTATCATCGTCTGAAGTCATTTTCTTTATAAGTTCTATGGTAAATTTATTTAATCAAATTATTAAAGCAACTTATTAAATAAAGCAAAAATGTGTGAAAACAAAACCTTATCCTCAACCAATGTTTTTAATTACCGCATCTGTCAAATTAAATCTGTCTCTCCCACTGACTTCGATAACGGTTTCACCATTCACTTGAATAATTGACGTCAGCTGCGCAGGCTTCACTCACTATCTGTAGCTCCGATGACAGTTGACAAACGATGACAATTTCACCACGCCGTTTGACAGCTATAGTTTAAGAGTATATGTGCAGCTACTCAGCAGTTCTACTGATGGTTGTAGTCTGTGCTTTGGCTCTGTAATTGTGTTCTGCCGACCAGTATAGAGCTTTTTATTCTTCTCTGTAGCGATTGAATATGTTAATTATAATTGCACGTAGATGTCTACAATATGACTATTAACTCTTATTAGTTAATATTTATAATCACTCAAATTATCCTTTTTATGCACTTGGTAATTCGCTAAGCCGTTTTGTTTTTGAACAAACTATATTTCTTATTAGCCTCCAATGAAGCATTCACAAATCCTTTTGATTTTTAATATATAGGGACCAATGTCCCGGGTTTCGGCACCAAATGTTAGAGCGAAGTAGTTTCTTCGTTCTTGAAATATAGTTTTAGCTAAAGTTCTTTATACCACTTAAAATGAAACATGCAAGATTAATTACAACTATTTAATTAATATTCAGTTCTTTTACTGTGTATAATGTTTCATGGCTCAGCGAACACTAACTCCTCCGTCTTAGCTTGACAATTCTTTAGGCTTGAGCTTTTTAAAGTTTTATAATTCAGCAGCACAGTAAGATCATACGATTGTTATATATTAAGTTTAAATACAAGTCTTCTACAATATTCATTAGTAAATTCAAAACGGGATTAAGATAAAAGTATACAATGAGTGCAAAAAGTATTCGTTAACTAAGAAAATATTTCATAAAAAAAAATAAAACTGCAATTTATCATGTAATACGCAACATCCCGGCGCCCTTGAAGTGTCTGCAAACGCATCAACCAGCTTCAGTCAGGAATTGAAATTTTTGCCACCTTATGCACAGCTCTTCTTATATATCCATTTTTTGTCTTTATATCGATCACCCGTACGTAGTTAGATTTGTCTGCTATAGTTTTCACAACTCTACCCATAAGCTAATTTTTGGGGGTAGGTTTTCTTCCGATACTAGAACTAAGTCACCTTCACTTAAGTTGCGCTTCTTATTAGTCCACTTTGATTTTCGTTGTAACTCATGAAGGTACTCTGATGACCATCTTTTCCAAAAATGCTGCTGGATAGCCGAGATTCTTAGCCAGCGATTTAAAAGCGAAATGTTCTCTTTCTCAACAGTGGGCTCGGAAATGCTGATAAGTGGACCACCAGTCAAAAAATGAGCTGGCGTGATAGCTGCTTCATCGTTCGGGTAATTGGACATGGCTGTCAATGGGCGCGAATTTAATATAGCTTCTATTTCTGCAACCACCGTACTGAGCTCCTCAAATGTAAGATACGACTCGCCTAAGATGCGAGTCAAATGGTATTTCGCCGACTTTACAGCCGCCTCCCACAAACCTCCAAAGTGTGGGGAGTGCGGTGGTATATGACAAAAATTCATGTTGTTCGCTGTACAGAACTCGGAAATTTGGCCTTGTGTTTGTTGATCATAGAAAGATTCCTTTAGCTTCTCTAATTCACGACGAGCACCTACAAAATTTGTGCCATTGTCGTAGAAAAGTTTCGCACACAGGCCTCGCCGCGCAACAAACCTTTTAAGAGCTGCCAGAAAAGCTTTCGTTGAGAGATCGGACACCACTTCCATATGCACTGCTTTAGTTGCAAAGCATATGAAAACTGCAATGTAACTTTTCGTTGCCTTCATTCCTTCATTCCTTTCTGCCTAAGTGTTGTCATTACTGGACCACAGAAGTCTACACCAGTTGTCGTAAAAGGCTTTGCAATGATTACTCTATCCGTTGGCAGGTTCCCCATAATTTGATTTTCCAATCGCGGTCGGCATTGAAAGCAACGTAGACATTTTGTTGTTACAGAACTCACCATTTTCCTTGCATGTACGATCCAGAACCGTTGTCGCAGCATGGCAATCAATGCTTGAGTCCCCAGGTGCATATTTTTCTCATGTACATATCGAACATAGCTGCGTACAAAACAGCTATCACTAGGCCACAAAATAGGATGCTTTTCGTCATAGGGTAGATTGGAGTTCTTCAGTCGGCCTCCAACTCTTAAAAGATCCACTCCATAACAGCTCTCAACGAATAAACTTAAGCCTTTAATTTTGCTTGACGCCTGAACCTCACCAGTTTGCTTCAAAACACGGCAAGCAGAACGTAATACGAATCAACGCCTCATCTAACATCGTAGCAGACAGAATTGGTAGTTCGCCATGCACTCCTTTTATACGCCGTGCTACGCAGAGCAAATATGCAACTCGTTTTCGAGTGTGTTGAAACTCACTTCGCTCCTCGAGCCATTTAACGAAATCATTTTGATTTGATTCAGCGATCATAGTAGAAGCACACCTTCGTCTTTTTTCGTCAACCTCTGGTGGCTTGCTGTGCACTTTGTTAACTGGCCAATCATCATTAGGCTTCATCAAGAACGGTGGACCTGAGAACCAAAAAGAATCCATTAAATCTTCTGCATACGAACCTCTTGATATCACATCTGCTGGATTGAGCCGTGAAGGTACATGTCTCCATATTGCAGATTTTGTAGCTTCCTGTATTAAACCCACCCTGTTGGCTACAAACGTATTCCAGTTCGATGGGTGCGCGTTCAACCATTCTAACACAATCTCCGAGTCGCTCCACATATATAGGTTATCAATGTGAACTGGAACATTCTTCCAACCTTGGTAAAGATTTTGTCTTAAGAGGTGCCACTCTTGATTTTGCACTCCAAAGATTAACAGTTATGCCCTGATCCTCATCGACACAACGAATATACACACAGCAACCATACGCCCGTTCCGAAGCATCAGCAAATCCATGCATATCTACCCTTACCCATCGCTTTTCACTTAAAATGTAGCGTGACACTTTTATGTCTCTTATTTTTTTAGCTTATTACGAAACTCTACCCAAAAACTATGAAGATAATTGGGAAGCGATTCATCCCATGCTACTTTCGTGATCCACAAATCTTGCATAAAAATGTTTGCCTTCACTACAATTGGGTTGACAAGGCCAAATGGATCGAATAGTGCTGACATCTCCGCTAAGACAACTCTTTTCGTAACAATTTTTGTACTAGATATCTCTGGCCAAACGTAGCTGAATATATCCGATGTCGGCTCCCACACTATACCGAGCGTCTTTATTATGTCTGCATCATTCCCACGCAGCGTCTTTTCTTTGTCAGCTTCTGGCACTCGCTATAGAAAATTGAAATTGTTTGAGTGCCATTTGCGCAATTTGAAGTGAACTGAATTCGATAACTCTGAAATTTCTGAATACAAATTAAAAAGGTCTTCTTCTGTATTAGCTCCACTAATCAAATCATCCATGTAAAAATCGTTAATTAGTATTTTAGAGCCCAAAGGAAATTTTTCTAAATTATCTTCACCCAGCTTTTTCAAGCAACGTGTTGCTAAATATGGCGCGGCGGTAGTGCCATAGGTGACAGTCAACAACCGATAAGCTGCCAGCTCCACCTCACTAGAACGTCTCCATAATATTGCTTGATAATTTGCGTCCGCTTCAAACACCCGTACCTGCCGATACATTTTTGTTACATCCGCTGTGATTGCAAACTTGTAGGTACGAAAGCGTAATACAATAGAAAGCAAATCATCTTGCACAGTCGGGCCCTTCATCATCACGTCATTGAGCGATAAGCCGCTGGTTGTCTTACAGCTGCAATCAAAGACAACACGAAATTTTGTGCTTGTGGATTCCGGACGTAACACATGTTGATGAGGTGAGAAATACTTAATCTTGCTCATTTCATCTGCTTCTACTCTTTCCATATGTCCCAGTCTGATGTACTCTTCGATAAAATCATCATATTTCTTGTTAAGAGCTGAATCTTTGTTAAGACGCCTCTCTTGAGCTAGAAAACGTCGCTCCGCGGTATTATAGGAATTTCCTAATTTATTTACTTCTGGTTTAAACGGAAACTTTACCAAATATTGACCATTGTCATCTCTTCGGACGTTTCTTAAAAAAATATTTTTTCACATTCTGCTTCCTCGTCAGTTAAAAAAGTGGACTTAATCGAAATCTGCTCCATATCCCAGAATCGCTCTACCAAACTGTTGAGTTGCTTATCTTTGTTGTCTACCAGATTAACATTCACTGCAAGACTATCCGCGCTTAAGTGATTACTTTTACTTTCCTTTGTTGCACCAGACACCACCCATCCGAGCACCGTTTTTTGCAAGCGAGGCAGCTCATCTTTTAGCTTAATTTGTCCAACACACAGCAATTCCAAAAAGACTTCTGCACCCACGGTTGCCACTCGTCTAGTTTTTTTCGTACCAAAATTTACGTAAAAATGTACCAAAAAGAAATAAAATGTACCAATTTTGTTTTTAATCAAACAGTTTTAGAACATTCATTGGTGTATATTTGTGTGTATACGAACAAAACAAAAATATTAAGTTATTTTATACACTATTTATAAAATTGTAAAAAAATAAATTTGTATATCTATTTAATATCCGCCAATTGCGTCGATTTGGTTCATTTTTTAATTTTACCAATTTGTGAGTCTTGGGAGCATACCAATCACAAATTTGAAAGAAAGTCAATTAGAAGAAATGGTAGATTATTCATAATGGAGAACATTACAAGCGCAAGCTCGACCTCCCGAACTTTCTTTTCTAAAAATGTATTTTCGGCATTTATGAATGCACTGATCGTGATCTGATTTTTTTTTTTCATTGTTTTGGCAATGCAAAGTATTCTTTGCATGTCTGTACAATTGTGGCAAGTGGTTCACGAAAGGTTTCTCGCAGTCGATACAAAATGCATTTTTATTTTTGTTTTCCAGTCAAGAAAATTGTTGCAGCCATTCTGGACAAAACTTCCTTTTGAAGTCAGTCTTTGATTGAGAAGGTACATCAACGCTATAAAATAAAATTTAAAAATTTTTAATAATTTTTTCTGTAAAAACTAAACAACAAGCGAAAGTGAAGCTGATTCAGATTATACTGTCGTAAGGGGACGTTTCCCTTAAGTCTACGCAATCACTGGCATTAGATTTTAGTTATTTCTTAAAAGAACTCTGCAAGCAAAATATTATAAAATTTAATATGATATTGCATATCGAGTGCTTATACTACCTTTCCATTAGGAGCGTTTTTCCTTCCACCTGCACACACTTGAACAATTGTAAATTTATTTTGTAATTTATACAAAAATTGGCGAAAAAATCCAGGTTGTTCATCCTTTTAATTATCATCTTGTACTTGTGTCTCTTTATTTAACCTAAGAATAAAGGTAGAACTTTATGCCATGCAAGTTTATATTGAACATAAGTTTGAACACTGAACATTACGCCAACAGCGCTACCAAATTTCGATTTTTGTGAAATTTTTAAACTTCCACAAAATGTACCTAATCCGAAAATAATGTACCTATGTACCAAGCGAAAATAAATGTACCAATTTTGGTACAATTGTACCAAAGTGGCAACCGTGTCTGCACCGATCAGTATATCTACTCGAGCCGGCTTATTAAAGTACGGATCAGCCATCTCAATATTTTTCGGGATTTTCCATCCAGATACATCAACAAATTTATCAGGTTTTCTCCCTGTTATTTTTTGCATAATATAAAATTCTAAATTTATTTGATAGTCACTTAATCTTGATTTAATTGTTGTTTGAACTTTTTTCGTAATATTTGTGCTGTTACCACTAATGCCATTTACATTCAGCGCACACAACTCTCTAGGTAACCTCAATACCTGAGCCATATAATCACACATCACATTAATTTGTGACGTGGAATCCAGAATAGCACGTACTTGGTGGTAATGACCACAAACGTCTCTTACTAGTAATACCACTGTTTCTAAGAAAACATCCTTTACTGAGGCATTGTCACTGCTAGAATGCAAAACAACCTTTGTTGGAATCGAATCATCCTCACTGCTGCTGACGGCAGTTAGCTCATTCGAATTCAATGATGCATTTTCATTTCTGTGCAGCAAAACATGATGGGGCTTATTACAAGAGACGCATTTTTCTGCGTGGCAGTGCTTAAACCAGTGTCCCTTCTTTAAACATAAAATACACAATTTTGAAGAGCGTGCTGCTGAGTACCGCTCCTGTGGACTTAAACTTGCAAACTTCGAGCACTTAAGCACATCGTGCCCTGCTTTGTGACAAATACTGCAAGCCAAGTGTTCTACTGCTAGCGAGGATGCCTGATTTCGCTTCCAAAAAGTAGGTTTTGATTTAAATTCTCTGTGAACACCTTTGACGACATTCTGCTTGAGATCAACGCGCTCTGACTTTGTTTCACGAGCCTCTAATATTTGGCACCTTCTAGACAATACCTCTGAACATTGTTCCCATGATGATAACTTTCCAAAGTCGACAGCTTCTTCCCATTTTGCTTGCGATACAGAGTCCAACCTTTCCATAACCAAAAATATAACTAGCGCGTTTGCAATATCTTCGTAACTACCAAGCGACAGCATCGCACTTAATCGAGCATTAGTGGTGTTTATTATTTTTCTTAAATGGATTGCAGATCCTTTGTTAGCTTTTTGCAATTCAAACAGAGCAGCAATGTGTTCATCAAACATAAGAGCTTTCTTATTAAAGCAATTCTTAAGGCGCTCCAATGCTTTTGGATAGTTATCATCTGTTTCGTCAAAATCTGCTATCGCTGCCAGTGGTCTGGAACCCAAACTATCTTTTAGGATCAAAAATCGCTCACAATTATCCAATGACTCATCGTTATGCACCAACTTGTTGAATAAAGCTATGAACTTTGGAAAATCAGCATATTTGCCATAAAATTTAGGAAGTTTTATCTCGCGACGCAAGCGAGAAGTGGGTGCTGCATGTGACGTGTTGTAAGCCATGCTTATATCCGCTACTGAAGAACGTCGGGTTGGCATCAACGCCATCATACTTGACTTAGCAGACACGTACACTTCTTCGACCTCGCTTATAAAAACAGCATTAGCTGGCTTATCTCCTTCTGGGCATATTTTTTCAATGCTTGCTTGCACACTGAGGATTTGCTTAAAATATGAATCTAAGATCCCAAGCCTGCATTCTACTTCCTCGGATGTCAAAGCAGATCCCTTTTTAGCCACCAAATTTCTTATTCTAGTTATGCTGCCTTTTGTTGACGCTCTTAACGATTTCAATTCCAGAAGCCGCTGACTGACCTTTGGCGTTGTTAACTCTGGGTCAGCAGCATCTTCATCTCTATCATCGTCTGAAGTCATTTTCTTTATAAGTTCTATGGTAAATTTATTTAATCAAATTATTAAAGCAACTTATTAAATAAAGCAAAAATGTGTGAAAACAAAACCTTATCCTCAACCAATGTTTTTAATTACCGCATCTGTCAAATTAAATCTGTCTCTCCCACTGACTTCGATAACGGTTTCACCATTCACTTGAATAATTGACGTCAGCTGCGCAGGCTTCACTCACTATCTGTAGCTCCGATGACAGTTGACAAACGATGACAATTTCACCACGCCGTTTGACAGCTATAGTTTAAGAGTATATGTGCAGCTACTCAGCAGTTCTACTGATGGTTGTAGTCTGTGCTTTGGCTCTGTAATTGTGTTCTGCCGACCAGTATAGAGCTTTTTATTCTTCTCTGTAGCGATTGAATATGTTAATTATAATTGCACGTAGATGTCTACAATATGACTATTAACTCTTATTAGTTAATATTTATAATCACTCAAATTATCCTTTTTATGCACTTGGTAATTCGCTAAGCCGTTTTGTTTTTGAACAAACTATATTTCTTATTAGCCTCCAATGAAGCATTCACAAATCCTTTTGATTTTTAATATATAGGGACCAATGTCCCGGGTTTCGGCACCAAATGTTAGAGCGAAGTAGTTTCTTCGTTCTTGAAATATAGTTTTAGCTAAAGTTCTTTATACCACTTAAAATGAAACATGCAAGATTAATTACAACTATTTAATTAATATTCAGTTCTTTTACTGTGTATAATGTTTCATGGCTCAGCGAACACTAACTCCTCCGTCTTAGCTTGACAATTCTTTAGGCTTAAGCTTTTTAAAGTTTTATAATTCAGCAGCACAGTAAGATCATACGATTGTTATATATTAAGTTTAAATACAAGTCTTCTACAATATTCATTAGTAAATTCAAAACGGGATTAAGATAAAAGTATACAATGAGTGCAAAAAGTATTCGTTAACTAAGAAAATATTTCATAAAAAAAAAATAAAACTGCAATTTATCATGTAATACGCAACAAATCCGATTTCGTACATTTGCATAAACAAAAATTTATCAACGCTGATGCTCGCAAGCATTGAATTTAAGTGTTTCTTTTGCACCAACGAACAAGATGGCGACTTACCAATGTTCGCAACTTGTGTTCGTGAGGTGGAAACGGTTGGCCTGATCGAAGAATTCATTGCTACAATTTGTTCGCGATGATTTCTTCGTTCGTTCGGGCTGTGGAAACGCTCGGTGAGAAAATAGATACACGTAACTACGTGTATTCACGTGTGAAGGCCACGTTACGCAGTGTGATCGAACCTTTTCACATGCCTGTGCGAGCCCTGAGAAAAACTTGAAACACACAACAACCTTAACACAACCTTAAACACACAAACAACGAGGTTCATGTTCGCCCGCCGTATGTCATTGGGTGGATAAAACCTTCAAGTGGTAGTCGTTCGAGTGCAGCTACGAATTGGCCGATACATTTCCCATAGTTGATTTCACCCAAAAGACCAACATTGAAGATAAGCCCCGGAAATCCATGGAAACAGCGACGCAGGAACACCGAATCCGGCAGACAGACGTAACAAGGATTAGTAAGACTTAGGTTAAGTTATTGTAAATTGACATTTAATTATAAATAGATATTTTTTCCTTATACAGTAGACGCTCGAAAATTAGAACTGTGAATACAACACACACAAACAAGAAATCTCAGAAGATAACAAAAAACTAAGCAAATTTCATGAAGCACAGCAAATTATTAGCAAAACTATGGCAGCACTAATGGCAATCAGGGAGAGAATCGTCGGTGGCAAGAGAAGAAATAGAATAGATTCTAATTGTGCGATTTATAGTTGCGATAAAAGAGCTGGGTTTTTTTCTACATTTTGCATGTATTTTCCAACAACAAAGATCGGCGGCCGCAACGATTTTTGATTCTGTTCAGGCTCTGAGCAAGCACAATTTTGTTTTTGAAATATTTTTTTTCTTTTAACTGTGATGAATTTTAATGTATTGGTATGTTTTGTGTTCCGTTTATGTGAATAAAAATAAAATAACTTTAGCCGAAATGTTTTTTTGTGTATTTTCTAAGTGAAGATTCACTTTTATGTTAATTTTTATTTAAAAAAAAACCTTTGGAAATTAGAACTTCTCGAAAATTAAAACTACCCCAGGAACAAAGTGGTTCTAATTTACGAGCGCCTACTGTATTTAAAAAAAAAAATCAATAATACGGTATAAAAAAAAAAAATAATACGGTATATTCGTATAAAAAAAATTTAATTTTGACTTAAAGTAACAAATTTGGATTATATTAGCTAATAAAAAACTTGAAAAATAAGATTAGTTAAAAAAAAATCATTTTTACATTAAAGAAACAAACAGAATTCTTATATTAGTTAAATATTTGTTAACCTAAATGAAGCACAATTTGAATTTAACTACTGTGTGAATATACTTAATTTATCCTAACTTATAAGAAACATTTGGTGCTGTTGGTGTGCGCCTTTATTTTTATTTCAAACAACTTTAAGCAACAATTTTCATTGAACACAAACAACATATATTTTTTATTTACAAATTTATTTTTTTTACAATCTTTACGTTTTGATATATTTTTTTTATAATAATGTTTTGATAAGTAAAAATTGACATAGACAAAAAAAAAAAACATTTTTAAAATTCAAATTTATAAAAGTAAAGTATTTTGTTTTGTGTGACTTATGTATGTGTATCGTGTGTATGTGATATGCAGACACCACATTATTCCCCCCCATAGGTTTTTGTTGTGTTCGCTAGTAAATTAAAGTGTACTTTCTTTTTTGGCTTGTGTGTGGAAGAGAGTGTCTGTGTAGTTTCTGAATCTAAGAATGCTGGTTTAAGTCTGTCTATGTTAATTGTTATAGTAGTGTTTCCTTTTAAAATTGTGAAATATTTTGGTGTTCTGTCTACCACTTCGAAAGGGCCATCGTACGGATTTTGAAGCGTGTGTCTGATGGAATCGTTACGAATGAATACGAATTTACAAGTCTTCAGCGCCTGGGGTATGTACTCTTGATTTGATCTTATATGAAACTTGCTATCTGACTGAATGTTTTTAGTCTTCTCTTTAAGCGCTGACAAAATTTCTGATGAGCTGCCCGTTGGATCACTATGTACTACTAACTGACGCGGCAGTCTCAGACTCTGTCCAAAAACCATTTCGGCAGGAGATGTTTTGATATCTTCCTTAACCGTGGATCTTAGACCTAACAAAACTAGGGGAATTTCTGAATACCAGTTCTTCTGGTTGTTACTTGTCATAAGTGAGGCTTTTAATTGCCTGTGAAAGCGTTCCAAAATTCCATTGGCTTGTGGATGGTATGGAGAGGTCATTATATGATGGCTACCTATGCTCTTAATAAATTGCTTAAACGTATTGGAAGTGAATTGCGGACCGCGATCTGTAGTAATTTCGCGCGGAACACCAAAGCGTGAAATGAATTCTCTATTGAAAGTCTCTATAATTGTTTTAGTCTCTGTGTTTTTTAGTGGGTAAACCTCAGGCCAACGTGTATTTCTATCGATGGTGGTTAATAGGTATCTGTAACCATTCGATATTGGCAGTGGACCAACTAAATCGATGTGTATGTGTTCAAAACGACCATGTGGAATGTGTATTTTCTGAGGTTGTGTTTTGGTGTGTCGTTGTACCTTTGCTTTCTGACAGTTCATGCATTCTTGTGACCATTTATTAATGTGTGTATTCATATTGGGCAAGAAGTAACGTTGTGTGATAAGACGTCTGGAAGCTCTTGTTCCGGGATGTGAGATGTTGTGTAGCTGTTCGAATATCTTTTTACGTAAGGTCTGTGGAATGTATGGCCGTATATTGTCTGCGGAATTTTCGCACCAGATACTAATGTTTAAAAATGGAATGTCAATGAGTTCAAATTTGTATATTTTGTTGTCTGTGATATTCTTTAATTCTGTATCATTTTTTTGTTCTTTGTGTAAATGTTTCAGGTCGATATCGGGTGTTTTTAATTCTTCGACATCACATCTCGATAGTGCATCGGCTACTATGTTGTCTGTACCTTTGATGTGTATTATCGTGTTAGTAAATTGTGCAATGTATTCAAGGTGTCGTGTTTGTCTAGGACTGCGTTCTGTTTTTGAGTGGAGTGCATTTGTTAATGGTTTGTGATCCGTGTAAACTGTAAATGTATTGCCTTCTTTGATTGTTAGATAGATTGCTAGTAATTCGCGGTCGAATGTACTATATTTTGTTTCTTTTTGTGTTAATTTCTTAGAAAAAAATGCTAAAGGTTGAAGTATTCCATTGTGTTCTTGTTGTAAGACTCCGCCCACTGCGGTGTTAGATGCATCTACAGCAACTGATAGTTTTGCTTTACTATTAATGTGATTAATTAGTGTTTGCTTGGCAAAACTATCTTTTATTGTTGTAAATGCATGTAATGTTGTGTCTGTCCATTGTAAGTGTTTATCTTTGGTTTTTGATGCGCTTGTCACCATGTCATAAATGGGACCTAACATGTGTGCGAGTTTTGGAATACACCGGTGGTAATAATTTGTCATACCTATAAATTTTTGCATCTGTTTCACTGTTATTGGTTGTGGGTAGTCTTGTATACATCGTGTTCGTTCTTCGGATGGTCTCATACCATTTTTGGAGATGTTGTAACTGAGGAAATCTATGTCGTCTACTCCAAATATGCATTTATTTGGTTTGATATTTTAACCGTATTTGTCGAGTCGTTGGAAAATTTGTGTTAAGTGTTCAAAGTGTTGTTCTTCATTGTTACTGGCCACAAGAATGTCGTCTAAATAAACGAAAATGAAGTCTAGCCCGTGTAGTACTTCATGTATGAACCTTTGGAATGTTTGCGCAGAGTTTCTCAAACCGAAAGGCATTCGGAGAAACTCAAACATTCCAAAAGGTGTAGTGATTGCTGTTTTGTGTATATCCTCAGGGGCCATGGGAATTTGGTGATAGGCCCTGACTAAATGAAGTTTTGTGTAGATATGTGTATTGTGTAAGTTGATCGAGAAATCGTGTATATGTGGTAATGCGTAGCGGTCTGGTACTGTTATTGTGTTCAGTCTTCTGTAGTCCCCGCATGGTCTCCATTCGTTCGGTTCGCGTTTAGGTACAAGGTGAAGAGGAGAAGATGTTTCTGAGTTCGACGGTCTACAAATACCAGATTTAACTAAAAAGTCGAATTCATGTTTAGCTATTTTCAATTTTGGCAAGTCTAGACGTCGCGGTTTTGTAAATGGTAACTGTCCTTCAGTGAAAATGTGATGTACTGTTTGGTGTTTGACAGGTGCAGTGTAGTCGGGTTCTGTTATTAGTGATGGAAATCTTTTTAGTAGTTCTGTGTATTTGTTGTCGACTGAAAATAATTTTGTTAATGTGGTTTCAGTAAATGCTGAGATATTGTTGACTGATAAGTTTGTTTATGGGTCAATGAGTCGTTTACGTTTTAGATCTATTAGTAGTCCGTATTTTGTTAAAAAGTCTGCACTTAAAATTGGCCTGGAAATGTCAGCAATGATGAAAATAAAAGGTAATTCACGTCGTAATTTTAAGTCAAGTGTAAGTAGTTTTTTTCCGAAAGTCGAAATGGAAGTGCCATTGGCCGTTGTTAAAGTGAGATCAGATTTCTGTTTTGAAATTTTGAATTTGGAGGAAGGAAGTACTGAAACTTCTGCTCCGCTGTCTACTAAAAAGTTCAATTTATTTGTCGGGTCGTAAATAAAGAGACGACGTGTCAGTATGACAGGTCCATTGTCAGTCGTCGCGACAATGGAGTCATTTAGTTTGTTGTGTTATATTGTGTTGAGTTGTGTTGTGTTGTGTTGTCGTTTTGTGCATACGCACACGGTTGTTCGCATCTACGTGCTTCTCTACCGAATTTGTAGTGGTATCGGCATAACCAGTTTGGTGTACGTGTGCGTGATGTCTGTCTTGAGTTTGATCTATGTCTCGCTGGTGACCGTGATCTGAAATTATTTTGTGATTTAAGGGCCTCAACTTCTAGTAACAATTTGTTAAAAGCGGTTAATATGTTCGTCGTAGATACCGCTAGCTTTTGTACCATACTCGCTAGTTCGTTAGTATTGCAACCATGGCTTGTTTGTAAAACTGAAACTTCCTTCTCACTTATGACTTCCCATAGCTTGTCGGCCATTTTCAAAAGCTCCTCTAGCTCTGTATGGCCTGACCCAGTTAAAGCTATGTTCAGTGCTTTAGGAAGTTTCCTGACCCAAAGTTTTTGGAGAAAGTCTGGGTCTACCGTGGAACTAGCCAATAGCAATAGTGACCTATAGTGTTGGGAAGGTTTCCTATCTCCCATCTCCGTGTCAGCTATTATTTTGTCAATACGTTTACTTTCGCTGAGAGAGTGACGTTAAATCAGTATTTTCTTCAAGTTTTCGTAAAGATTGCTTGAAGAAGGTTTCTGAATAAAATCGAGTACCGTCATGATTACTTCTTGCGGGAGAGCTGTAATCAGGTATTCATATTTTGTTTTATCCATCGTAATGGATCTAGACTGAAATTGGATTTCAGCATGTATAAACCACGCCTCTGGACAACTAGTCCAAAACTGGGGTAGTTTTACCGATGTCGCGTGAATTTCCGTACGTTCGGACCTCTCGAATGGGTTGATCAGATCGGACTCTAAATCTATTAACCTATTTATGTGCCCATCTGCGTGTTGAGAGGGTTGAGGTGAGAGTGAGAGGGGGTGAGTGGAGTGAGGTGGGAGTGAGAGGGGGTGAGTGGGGTTAGGGGGGAGTGATAGAGGTGAGTGGGGTGAGGGAGTGTGTGCCTAATACTCATTGTTGTTTAAATGTTAAGATAGTAGTAAAATAATTATACAATTTAAGTGTTCCTATAAGTGTACCTAGGTGTGGTGTAGTGCCTACGGAGTAAAACGATCGGTTTCTTCCGACCCGATCGCGTGCCAACCGTGTTAGAAGCTAGAAGTGTGTAGTGTAGAAGTGTTTAGTGTGGTGTATATTACCGTTTGTTCCTGTTGTTGTTGTTACTCTTGTTATTCTTGATGTTGTTGCTGTGGTTTTTGTTGTTGTTGTTATTGTTGTTAATTCTGCTGTTGTTGCCGTTGTTAATGTTGCTGCTGCTGTTGTTACTTTTCTGTTGTTGTTGTTTTTGTTGTTAATGTTGCTGCTGCCTGCGTCACCTTACCGGCAGGTATAGGGTTTAGATCGTTGTTAATGCGGCACTGAACTGTGCACTGTACGTGGAGCTACGGGAGCACTTGAAGTAGGTGTATTGTTAACTGGAAATGTTGCGCTGGTCGATGATGTTATTACAATGGTAGTGTGAAGAAGACGATGATGACGATGACGAAGGGGTGCGTGCGGCAGTAGAGCTATTTGCGATGCCTGAGCACTGATTGTGATTGCTTGCATAATTTGTCCGTTTATTTTTAATTGTTTTGTTTGCCTGCTGCATTAAGTATTCATTGTCCGCTGGTAGGCAGGATCGCCAGTTTGGTGCTGTTGGTGTGCGCCTTTATTTTTATTTCAAACAACTTTAAGCAACAATTTTCATTGAACACAAACAGCATATCTTTTTTATTTACAAATTTATTTTTTTTAATATTCTTTATTGGTTGAGCTACGGCCGTAGCAATAAAACAAAATATTTTTTGTAGTTTTTTTTATGTTTTTTTAATTTCAATATTTCGGCTTAATTTTTAAGCCATCTTCAGGACCTGAAGAAAAATTAACAATAATACAAACAAAATTACAAAAAACACTTATTTAAACAAATTACATGAAATTATTAATTGTGCCACATATACGTGTCGTCAATTAGTTATATAAATGTCAACTAAATTTTTGTTTAACCAAATGTTTGTATATGTGTGCGCAATTTTCTGTGTCTGATTTGAAATTGAGTCTTTTGTCTGCTGGAGTGTTTATGATATGGAGCATTTCAATAGTGTATCGTCTGGAGTAATTCTTCTCTTGTTGTAATATTTTTGTCTCTTCAAAAGCTGGAATGTGACCATTTTGAACACAGTGGGCTGCAAGTGCTGTTTTATTGTCGTTTGATGATTTTAAGTCCGATTTATGTGAGGCTAATCTTGTCCTAAGTTTAGATTTTGTCGTACCTACATATACTTGTCCGCATATGTTGGTCCCGTATCCTTTGCATGCTATTTTGTAAACAACGTTCGCTTTGTCCATCTTATCCACTATACTTTTTGTTTGGCTATATATGTTTCTAAGAGTATTGTTAGTTTTTGGAGCTAGTAAGTATTTATTTTTGTCATATGTATCAGTTTTTTTGAATTTTTCTGTGAAACCAGGTACGTATGTGATTCCTTTGTAAAGTTTTGGCTGTGGGCTCCGTGTTAAGTTGGGTTGTATCGTGACTTCTCTTATGAGGCGGTTAATTGTATTTTCTGGAAAACTGTTGCTGGTTAGTATGTGTCTTATGCGTGTTCTGTTGGCTTTGTGGAACACCCTGTCGCTGATGTTGTGCACCCTGCTTATGAAATTTTTGGCAGTATTGATAATCACTTTTTTTGGGTGTTTAGAGTGGAAATTTATCAATCTCCCCGACGCCATAGGTTTTTGGTACCAGTCCATCTTAATGATATTATTTTTTCTCATAACAAGTGCGTCCAAATACGGTAGACTTCCTTCGTTTTCCTGTTCTTTTGTGAATTGTATATATTTGTGGCAAGAGTTAAGTATTTGTAAAGTTCTGTCTATGGCATATTCTGTCAACATATTTGGTGAGGCTCTTCGGTTTGTATTCACACTTCTCCATAAAAGTGTCTAAAATTTCTTCCATCACGATATCTGCTATTATGGGGGAAATAGGGGACCCATCGGCATACCTTTAAGTTGGTTATATATCGTGTTGTCATATTTGATATAGTTATTTTCACTTATGCAGAATTTTAGTATATCCATGAAGAGTGATTTTGGAATATTAGTGTTATTGGCTATGTTGTCCCATTTTTTGTTGATTGTCTTTAACGCAAATTCAATCGGAATGCTAGGGAATAATGAGATTACGTCGAACGAAATCATCTGTTCATCATCATAGATATATGATGATGAACACAATACTGCCAAAAATTTCATAAGCAGGGTGCACAACATCAGCGACAGGGTGTTCCACAAAGCCAACAGAACACGCATAAGACACATACTAACCAGCAACAGTTTTCCAGAAAATACAATTAACCGCCTCATAAGAGAAGTCACGATACAACCCAACTTAACACGGAGCCCACAGCCAAAACTTTACAAAGGAATCACATACGTACCTGGTTTCACAGAAAAATTCAAAAAAACTGACACATATGACAAAAATAAATACTTACTAGCTCCAAAAACTAACAATACTCTTAGAAACATATATAGCCAAACAAAAAGTATAGTGGATAAGATGGACAAGGCGAACGTTGTTTACAAAATAGCATGCAAAGGAGACGGGACCAACATATGCGGACAAGTATATGTAGGTACGACAAAATCTAAACTTAGGACAAGATTAGCCTCACATAAATCGGACTTAAAATCATCAAACGACAATAAAACAGCACTTGCAGCCCACTGTGTTCAAAATGGTCACATTCCAGCTTTTGAAGAGACAAAAATATTACAACAAGAGAAGAATTACTCCAGACGATACACTATTGAAATGCTCCATATCATAAACACTCCAGCAGACAAAAGACTCAATTTCAAATCAGACACAGAAAATTGCGCACACATATACAAACATTTGGTTAAACAAAAATTTAGTTGACATTTATATAACTAATTGACGACACGTATATGTGGCACAATTAATAATTTCATGTAATTTGTTTAAATAAGTGTTTTTTGTAATTTTGTTTGTATTATTGTTAATTTTTCTTCAGGTCCTGAAGATGGCTTAAAAATTAAGCCGAAATATTGAAATTAAAAAAACATAAAAAAAACTACAAAAAATATTTTGTTTTATTGCTACGGCCGTAGCTCAACCAATAAAGAATATTAAAAATACTTAAGAAGGCCGATTACAACCACACATTTATTTTTTTTTTACAATCTTTACGTTTTGATATATTTTTTTTATAATAATGTTTTGATTAGTAAAAAACATTTTTAAAATTCAAATTTATAAAAGTAAAGTATTTTGTTTTGTGTGACTTATGTATGTGTATCGTGTGTATGTGATATGCAGACACCACAAACATAATTTAAATTTCAAAATTGTTTAAGTAAACCTGACTTACACACACAACACAATTGATCATAGGAAGCTAGGTCAAAATCCTTTCAAAGGCTGAAATGGCCAGTTATTTATTTATTTTATTTTAAACTTGACTTAAAATTACCTAACTTATACGTAATACAAAACAAATTAATAATGAAATTCTTTAAATAAACTTAAACTATGTAAACATAATAAAAATTAAATTTAAACTTCTTTAAATAAACTTTGACCTAGCTTCTTATGATCGATTGTGTTGTGCGTGTTATTAAGTTTGTACACAATTGACCGAGAAACGGACCTACAGGTTTAACGCCGACTCCGAACGGCGATGAACGGAATGTTCTTATTCTCAAGAAGCTTTACATGGCATTTTGATTACTCTCTGAGGTTTGCCATTGTCTGCAGAGAGGTGGCGGCCGTCCAGAAAAATTATTTTAATTCAAATAATAATTTTCTTTCGCTGCTGGGGTTCGAACCTGGGCTTCCAGGTTCGTTGACATAGTGGCCACGCACTTTAACCAACTACGCTACGGACGCCAATTGATCATAAGAAGCTAGGTCAAAGTCCTTTCACGGGCTGAAATGGCCAGTTATTTTTTTTTTTTTTTAAATAAACTTAACATAACTTAAACGAAAGAAAATTGAAACGTGAGATTGCTTCAAATTGACTTAACTTCTTCACATGAATTATCTTAACTAAATATGAATTTAAAAAAAAATAATTTTAAATAAGTTTAAAGAAAAACTAACTTAACATTACATTAAATGAGCCGTAAAATCATTGAAATAAATTTAAACGAATCTAACTTAAATTAAACAAAGAAAAAAAAACATTTAAAGATTATTTCAATGAACGTAAATTAAACCTTAAGGCCTAACCAAAATAGACGAGTCGCTACGTAACGAGTGAAGACAAAAATGTTCGCTTGAATGCAATTACAATGTTGTTACCCACAATAAGCAAACGTAAACTCATGGAACTGAACGAAACGGTGTGACGAGACGGTTTGTTCCATAGGAACCGAACTTTTAGCGTCTCAACTCGTCAACAACAGCTTTGAAGAGTAGTATTCTTCTTTTTTCAGACGATTGGAGGTACTCATTTCATTTTGGGTTAAATGTCAAAACAGACGTAACGAATAAAAACGTTGCAATTGTCTCGTTTCGTCTATTTTGGTTAGGGCTTTACTAAGCACTTAAATAAAGATAAAAACCAATGAAATAGTCTTAAATAAAATGAACTTCAATTAAATAAAAACTAAATTTCAGACAACTGGTTGAAAATCAACCATCCATGGTTGAAATCCAACCATGGATTTCCGGGGTTTATCTTCAATGTTGGTCTTTTGGGTGACATCAGCTATGGGAAATATATCGGCCAATTCGTAGCGGACGTACATGAACCTCGTTGTTTGTGTGCGTATAAGATTCACCCTTCTCTGTGCACACAAAAGAATTTAGTTTCCACGCGGGCACCCTTCTTTTCTCCGCTCGCAACTCCCTTGGAACGAACAACTTCCAACCTTTAGTGTCTTCACCTGGTTCGAAGTTGGTGCGATAATAAAGATATTTTCGATTTTTTTATAATCGCGCATGTCAGAGCTCGAAAACCTCTCTTTAAGTTGGGTGTACTCTACCGAATTAAATGCAGGCAAATTCAATTCATCCGCAACCACCTTTTCACTACCTTTTCGATGTTCAATCTTAAAATTAAACCCTTGCAGCTTTAAAGCCAACCTTGCAAGCTTGCCACTCAAATCCTTTTGCCTCATCAGCCACCTTAAACTAGCATGATCCGTTACGCCCCGAAATTCATGTCCTTCGATATATGGCCGAAACTTTTTGATAGCCAGTACTACCGCTAGGCACTCCAGTTCAGTAACGGAGTAGTTTCTTTGCGCCTTATTTAATTTAATTTAATGAGACATGAAAGCAATCGGCCTCTCGTCTCCATTTTCATCGACTTGCGCACGAAGACCACCGACTCCGAACCGACTGGCATCACATTGGACAATGAACTCCTTTTCATAATTAGGATGAACCAGAAAAGGGGCCGAAGACAATTTCGATTTGAGCAACTCGAAAGCATTTTGAGTTGCATCATTCCACGCAAAGCTTTTTTTTTGACAATAATTCAGTTAGAGCAAAAGTAGTGGATGAATAATCATCAACGAATCGTCGATACCACCCTGCCATCCCCAGAAATTGACGGAGCTGACGGATCGATTTTGGGACCGAATATTCTGCAATTGCCGCGATCTTATCGGTGTCTACCTTTAGACTTCCATTTCCCACTACAAATCCCAAGTATTTCACCTCCCTTATACCGAATTGACTTTTCTTGATATTAATGGTTAATCCTGCTTGACGTAACCTGGTAGCCACCTCCATCAAATGGATGATATGTTCGTCCAAGGATTGAGACACGACCAACAGATCGTCTAAGTAGACGAATATATGGCTTTTAAGCCGATACGGGATCACTTTGTCCATGAGTCGTGTGGACACATCTACTGTGGAGTGTTACATAAGCATAATGGCATGCGAGTAAATTGGTATAAGGGCCGGTTCGGCACCGTGAAAGCAGTTTTCTGGCGTGAAGCTTGGTCCAATTGTATCTGCCAGAAGGCATCTTTCAGATCAATTTTCGAAATAATGTGTACAGGCGGCAATCGAGAAATGATACCATCGATATTCGGAATAGGGTACGCGCCTTTGATGGTAACATCGTTTAATTTTCGAGAGTCCAGGCAGAAACGAACCTTCCCGCGTTTAACAATTACAACCGCTCCAGAAGACCAAGAAGAGTTCTCCGCCTCTTCGATGACACCTAACTGTAGCATGCGATCAATCTCTTGGTTTCTCTGGCCGGTGATATCGGGTAATATGTCTGTTTGATTTGTATTTATTTATTTCTTTTGAATAACCAGCAGAACAAAGTTAATTAACCTTTTATGACAGTACTGGCAGCATAGAAGTACAAAGCATTTATAACAATTATAGGTTAAACTAACATATATAATAATAAAACTTAAAACTAGTGAATTTAAGACATCTTGAAAATAGTAATATCTTAGAAGGGACGAATTGTTCGAACAACATAAATTTTTAAGTTAACATGGAATCGATATAGGGATCCTTAACTATTTATAACTACTCTTATTACAACGAAGAGAAATGCAAAGCTAATTTATTTTTAAATTGCACAGCGTTATTGCAAAATCTTAGATTATTAGGAAGAGCATTCCAAAGACGAACAGAGTAAACAAAGAATTGCCTTTCAGAGGTTAAGCAAGAATGACGTGATGAGTTGATTTTATTCGTGCGACTAGATCGGGAAAAGTTTAACCTGGTGAACAAATATTTCGGTTCAGTGGTGTTGATTATCGTATATAGCAACAGGAGTGTACGGAAATCTAGCAAATTATCCCAGGTCATGCCATAGATTTTCTTAGCATATTGACAGACATGATCTCTTCTTTTTAACCCATATGCGTACCGAGCAATATTATTGAATAGGACGTTTAATTTACGTTTACTTGAACTGTCACAGTTAGCAAACACTTCACAGCCATAGAGCATTGTTGGTATAATATAGGTTTTTGCCAGCAGTATTCTTATATGCAAAGGTGTAAAATATTGGGTTGTCCATAATACACGTAGCATGCTGTAGACCTTCCCGACAGTAATATTAACATGATTGTGCTAAGTCAGCGTTCCATTAAAGGTTACCCCTAGGTTTTTTGCAGTGTCGACGAAATCTATACTGCAACCGTTTAACACAAGGCGAGGAACATTTGATATATCAATTATTTTTTTTGAGATCACTAGACATTTCGACTTTTGAGGATTAAGGCTTAAACCGTTTTTTGTGCCCAATCAAAGATATTTTCAAGAACAGTATTTAGGTTAGTGATGCGGTCTAGTAATTTTTCATGTTTACAACTCACATATACTTGGCCAAGTGACTACCGATGCAACTTTTATTTGCCCCACTATCGAGCAGAGCTAAATAATGGGTATTCAATATTTTAAGATTGGTATAAAGACGAATTTTTTTTTTTTTTTTTTTTTTATAAAGACGAATATCTGAAGGTTAAGGATATTGACGAGATAATTATATTGCCCAGAGACTTTATTCGTTTCCAATAATGGAAATTCCGTAAGGACGAACGAGTTTTTGCTGGAGTTGGTTCGTTAAAAATTCTATTTCGAGCCTCGAGGTGCTCTTGGAGACGCACATGATAAGGACGAAAACGAGTTGGCTGTCTGAGATTTGATAAAGTTGGCGAGCTATTTTTCAGAATACGAATAGGTTTTAATTCCGAGGTCGAAATTGCGGACGCCCACCGTTCTGCTGACGAACATCCAGCATCATGTTTTCCCTTCGGAGATTGCACTTTGGACAAGTTGGTTAATAAGCGTCTACTGTTTCACATCCGTAGCAGAAGACTCTCCATGGTTTAAGGCAAATTTGGTATCCATGTCCCAGTTCGTCGCAATTCCAACACTTCAGCATATTACTGACTGCGTTGATCTCAACTTCGAGTTCAGGTTCAATTGAATTTTCTACAGTTTCGTCACCAAAAGTTTGAGGTTCAAGCGAAAGTTCCGCAATTTGTCTCCGTGGAGGAATGGGTTTTTAAAAGGAATGTCTAATAATGTCTTTGAAAAATTTTTCATGCTTTCGAACCTCAGCAATATTTCTCAAGTTTTAAGTCCGGTTTCAGGTTCCTCACTACCATTTCCACTAGCTCGTAGTCCAACAATGGTTCTCAAAGTCTATCCGCCAGGCTCATGATAGCTTCCAAGAAGTCATCAAATGGCTCAGAAGATTTTTGTTTTCTTCGGCGAATATCGTCCTTAATGCCAAAATCGGCACTGTCGTCTTTGAACTGTCTACGTAGCGCTCGACACAACTCAGACCATTCTATGGTGTCTTCAAGGCGGTGAGGTCGATGCCCGCCGAGGTTCAGGTTTAGATTCTGAAAAAGATTTTGAAGTTCACTTGAAACGGTGGCAGCAACCTCTTGACGAAAGGTGTTCATGGAATCCTTTGAATTGTGTAGTGCACAGTTGTGGAAGCAGTCAAAAATTTAAAAACGAAATGATTATATTCCACAAGTAGTTACAGGGTGGGCGATCTAGTGGTTTCTTTTTTAATCATAGATTATTTTCCAACTGACAGCTGTTTTCCGTTCGAAATCAATCTTGACATAAAGTCAGTATCATACCTCTGCGAAAAGAAATGAGTCGCTTTACGCTTGAACAACGTTGAGAAATATTGGAAACTTACTTCCAAAGTGAGTGCTGTGTAGCCCAAACAGTGCGTTATTTGAAAAGAAGTTTTGCCGAAGTTGATTTCGTCTTTTAGTCGGTGTCGGAAGTGTTTCTGTGTTATTGTGTACAATTTTTACCTTGTTTTTGTTTGTTAGTAAATACTGTGTTAATAGTTAAATTAAAAAAAAAATACGCTGGTTTGTTTTGTGGTAATTTTAACATTTAATTATTAATATATGTTGTGTATTAAGATTAGTATTTAACTCAATTTAATATTTAATATTTAACAACAACAATTTCTTGTTTACACACAATTTTTTTTTGTTTAGATTGCATGCTTGCTTGCTTGTTGTGTTTCTCATTCCTCTTTGTGCGTGGCTTGTTTATTTCTAACTGTGTTGTTGTTTTTTAACGGTGTGCTCACTGCATTGTGTTTATACATAACAAGCTTAACCCTTAAAGCACATTTCGAACTTGCTCATTTCTGATTATGGATTATTTTTCTTCAGAAAATATTGCAGCTTGTTCGTTGAACGAGCTATGCAGAAGCCAGAATATTCTGAACCCAATGTTCAGTTGTTCTGGCCCATGTGAGCGAATGTTTCATGCGAGATGTGCGGGTATTTCTAAATAGTGTTTAGACAATTTAATGTCTGTCCGATCAGGTCTTCGCTGGTACTGTGCTTCGTGCAGGGCCCTTTACCCAGATGAGCTTTATTCTAAAATTAAGCTTTTTGGTGAAAGTCTTAACTTGCTAAATAACAATTTTAGGGAAATTGTTATATTTTTAGCGAAGTTAGTGCCGCACCCAGTATCAGCGTCTATGATGAATGTTCTTCACCGGAAGAAATTTCGCCTTCTTTGTCTCAGACAATCTCTTCCGGGACGCAAACAAACATTCAGTCTGAAGAAAACCAGAGTATTTAAAAAAAGAAGAGGAAGAATAAAATTAAAAATAATAAGCGTCGTAAGACGTCCTCAAACCCTCCTCAGGCTAAGCAGCCCTCAGCTATGCCTTCAGTAAACAATAGTTTCAATATATCTTCACCTCCATCTTATGCTCCTCCATTGGCTAATAGTCCTAATTTGATTTCAACTGAGCCCAATAACCCAATAATTAATTTAAGGGCAGTGTCGAGGCGAAAACTCTTATTCATTTCACGTCTTCAGCCCTACACAACAACTGAAAATGTATTGACGTTTGTCAAACAAAATATTTTATGTAGTCAAAATGCATTCTGTTCATGCAAAAAAATTGGTAATAAGCCCTCCCACGCCTCCTTTATTCTAACGGTTGCAGCTGAAGAGTTTGCATCTGTTCTTAACTCTAAAATGTGGGCCGATAATATCCTCGTTTCTGAGTTTACGCCTAAAAATAAGTCTAGAAGGACGAATAAAATCGCCCATCAGACACAAAAAAACTAAATAGATTATCCCTTTACTATCAAAATGTAAGGGGATTACGTTCTAAAACACGCGACATATTTTTGGCGTCTTAGAATTTCTCTGAGGATACTATCGCGTTAACAGAAACATGGCTGAACGGAAGCATTATTGACTTGGAACTGTTTGACAATAGTTTTCAAGTTTTTTGAAGGGAAAGACACACTGACAATATTTCTGCTGTTGGTGGTGGTGTCCTTTTAGCTGTAAGGAATTCCTTTGTCAGTTCCTTAATTTATATTCCCTGCTCTTCTAATATCGAACTTTTATGCGTTAAGGTGTAACATTGTAATTCCAATGTATATGTTATTAATGCATATGTTCCCCCAAAGAGCAGTGCATATAGAATTAATCTACTTGACGTTAATGACGACATTTTACTGTTGGGCGATTTCAATCTGCCTGACTTAAAATGGCATTCTTCCGACGATGATACATATTTTTGTGCATCAAATTCGAAGACTCGCCAAGAGCATATATTTGTGGACAATATATTTTCTGACTTACAACAAGTTAGTTGTATTTATAATAGTCTTGAAAGACTTCTTGACCTGGTCTTAACTACAGACAGCAACAATGTAATTGTAAAGAGGGCCTTTCATGCTCTGACTAATGTTGATGAATACCATCCACCATTGAGCATTTGGTATAAATCAGACAGAGAGAGCATAGTTAATTCGAATTCAATCGATAAGGTTTATGAATTCAATTTTAAAAAAGCTGACTTTTTGAAGTTGAATCACTTACTTCATAAGAAACTAAATGTTATTTTAGAGTACTTAAATGGAAATAACCTTGATGATTCCATACATTTTTTTTATACGGAGCTCTTTACAGTGTTCTCTCAGTCCGTACCATATAGCCTCAAATTTGCGAAAAACTGTGCGTACCCTTGGTACACTAAGGATTTAAAAACTCTTCGCAATAACAGGAATAGGGCATGGAAGATATATGTCTGTAGTTTAGACTCAAATAACCTGGAAACCTACAAACGTTTGTTTCTGGAATTTGAAAATAGCTCAGCTGCATTATATAATGAATATTTAGACAATATAAAGCTGAGAATATAGTCTGATCCAAAGAAGTTTTGGGGATTCATAAATACAAAGAAGAAATCCGATGGATTCCCTTCATTATTCAAAACTGTTGATGGAATTACTGACGATCCTGTCATTATTTGTAGTTTATTTGCAAATCTTTTTAAAGAGTCATTTTGTTCGGATTCTTTTAATCCTGATGAGGAGTATTTTGAATATATGAATTCTACACCCAGAATTTCTTTGGGCTCTTTATCCTTTACCTCGGAGGATATTTTAAAATATATTAGTTCGATCGATGAAAATTTTAGCGCTGGACCTGATGGAATTCCTGCCGCAGTGTTAACTCAATACGGTTCAATTTTGTGTCAACCACTCTCTTTGTTATTTAATAAATCTATAAACGAAAGTTATTTTCCACTGTTTTGGAAAAAATCATTTATTAGTCCTATTTATAAAAAAGGTTGCAGGAATGATGTTATTAATTACAGGCCCATTGCTAAACTGTCATCGATTCCAAAACTTTTTGAGCGAATCGTGTATGATCGGGTAAAAATTCACTGTCGTGAAGTCATAACAACTCGTCAGCATGGTTTTGTTAATGGCAGATCTACGGTATCTAATCTACTCGATTTTACAACCTTTTGCTTAAACACCATTGAATCTGGTTGCCAGGTCGACTGTATCTACACTGACTTTAGCAAAGCATTTGATAAGTTACCACACAATTTAATTCTATTTAAACTTAAGTCCATTGGATTTCCACAATATTTTGTAAACTGGATTAAATCGTATTTGACAGAACGATCTTATCAAATACGATTCCGAGGGGTTTTGTCTGCTGAGTTTATTGCGTTATCTGGTGTTCCTCAAGGAAGTCACCTAGGTCCACTTCTGTTTATTCTAGCCATTAATGATGTGACCCATATCATTAAAAACTCTCATCTGCTTATTTATGCGGATGATATGAAAATATACAGAAAAATAAATTCTCAAGACAATTCAGCCCTACTCCAGTCCGATCTGAAATCTTTTGAAGTTTGGTGTTCTAAAAATAATATGTTTCTTAATCCAGATAAATGCCAAACTATGACCTTTTCGCGAAAAAGGAATAATTTAGTTTTTGATTATAAAATAAAAGATACTGCTTTATGTCGTGTGGATGTCGTTAAAGATCTGGGAATATGTATGGATTCTAAGCTTTCCTTTAACATTCATATTGATAACATTTGTAAAAAAGCATCTTCTATGCTTGGATTCATTAAACGCTGGGCCAAAGAATTTAATAGCATGATTACGACTACAACGTTGTATTATGCAATAGTGTCAATCAAGTCATGTTTGGTCTCCAAGTTACAATGTGCATGTTGAACGAATAGAGAGAATCCAAAAATGCTTTGTTCGGTTTGCCCTAAGGGGCTTAAGTGGATTTGACATTTTAAACCTTCCTCCTTATGAGGATCGCTTAAAACTTTTAAAAATGCAATCATTGAGTGAGCGAAGAAAGTCTGCAGACATCGTCTATTTGCACCAACTCATCACCGGTGTATTCGATTCTCCAGAACTTCTTTCTCTTATAAATTTTAATTCTAATCGTAGAAACAGTAGAAATGCCAACAATTTAATTTACTTACCATTTAGTAGAACAAATTATATGTTAACTGCTCCTTTAAACCGTATGAGTAAATTAGTTAACAATTGTAGCTTTTTTGATGTTAACTTGTCTAAAGGTCAACTCAAGAGTAGATTAAAAACTATTGTGTAATTGCATGGTTATGGTTTTGCATGGTTAGTCGTGATGTCTTGTGTTGTCCTTGAGCCTAACCATATTTTGGTGGGTAAATTTTTCTCACATTAGCTTATTTTGAGCCACTAATATCAATATCGTTGAAAATTTCAAAGATTTTTGGGTTGTGACTTTGAATGCGTTATTGAGGAGAATGTGCGAAAAAGCTGTAGTAGCTAAACTCTATTGTTTTGAAATGAAGAACCTACCGCGCCTGCTCTACGCAAATGTGTGCAAAAATTTCGTGACACTAGTATGCTAGTGGACAACACTTATGGTCCCCGTTGTCGTACGAAATGTTCAGACGAGTATGTGGCTGCTGTAGCCGAGAGTGTGAGACTCAATTCACGAACATCAACTCTCCATCGATCTCAACAGCTCAACATTTCATGCATTAGCCTGAGGAGAATTCTGCGCAAATATCTCGTATTATTCGCTTACAAAGACCAATTGACTCAGCAATTGAAGGCGCACGACCATCCGCTTCGTTATCGCTTCGCAGTTTGGGCCATAGAGCAGCTTGAATTCGACTTAAATTCGAATTTTTAACATGATTTTATTGCAAATTCATTTATGTTTATTTACCAAATTCATTTTCCAATTCAAATAAAACAAAGAATATATCAGCCCCGAAAGTAGTGGTTATGAAATGAAAGAAAGTTGAATGCTGTGTAAGTGAATTTATGGTACACTCAGGCATATTCGTTTAGCCGCACTACTTTTATTCCACTAATTATTCAATATGTGTAAATAAAAGGCATAGCTCTGTGCAACCGTGGTACTAAAGTAACAAGCAGCATGTCTGTTTTTAAAATAAGTAACGGTTGTTTACCGTTTTTGTTTTGTTTTTGTAAAAATTTAGTACGACTGTAAACGCGCTTCATGGGAGGAGCATATTCGTATAGCCGCAGTGGAAAAAATTTAATTTTTGAGAGGAAGTAAATAACAAAATAAAAGATTTTTTTTTATAAACATTAAATAAGTAAGATTGCTTCTGTTTTTTTCAAAAAAATTTTGAAAAATAATTAATATTCGTTATTTTAGGTGAACATTAAAAAAATGCCACGTGGAGTTTACTTGACCGATCAAGAAAAAATTCAAATACATTTTTTTAAAGATCAGGGGTGTTCCATTCGTGAAATTAGCCGAAGAATTTCGCGTTCTGATAAAGTTGTAAGAAATTTCTTAAAAAAAGGAGCTTGTTATGGAATTAAGAAACCAACAAAAGGTAACCAAAAGCTGACAAATCGTCAAAAAAATTTGATTCGAGAGGAGGCTACTAAAAATAAATTAAATTCAACACAAATACAATCTAAGTTATGTTTACCAGTAACGAAAAAACATGTTGCCCATGTTCTACGTACAACACCCAATGTTGTTTGGAAGAAACCAGCGCGCAAACCAATGCTCAAAGAACACCATAAAAAGGCACGCTTAAATTTTGCTCAAAAGCATATGCACTGGACTTCCGAATGGGAAAAAGTTATTTTTTCCGACGAAAAAAATTTAATTTGGATGGCCCAGACTGTTATAGCTGCTATTGGCACGATATCCGCAATGCAAGTATCCCCAAATCAAAAAGAAACTTTGGAGGCGGAAGTCTGATGGTCTGGGCTGCCTTTTCCATTGAAGGAAAGTCAACTCTGTGTTTCATTCCTGCCCGAATGAATTCGGAAGTGTACATTGAGATGTTAGACGATGTTCTTATTCAATTTATCGAAGATAAAATGGACGACAGTGTCATTTTCCAACAGGACAATGCGTCCATTCATGTCTCTAAGACATCCATGGCTTGGTTTGAGCAGCGAGAAATCAACATAATGGAATGGCCTGCATGTAGCCCCGATCTAAACCCCATAGAAAATCTATGGGGTATTATGGCACGGGAAGTTTACGCCGAAAAAGCGAAAGGAACTCCATTTTCTACTGTTACAGAGTTGAAGTTTAAGATTAAGGAAGTTTGGACTTCAATTCAAGGAAAAATTCTTCAAAAACTTATTTATTCAATGCCTAATAGGATATTTGAGGTTATCCAAAAAAATGGTGGGCATACTCATTACTAAATTGTTATTATTCAAGCTCTAATTTAAGTGCGTCTAAACGAATATGCCAATTGCTTCGGGAGTTATATTTTAAGTTAATTAATATAAAATATTACTTTATGTTAACATTAAATTTTTTATCAGTATTTTGCAAAAGAAATATTGTTCTTTAACATAAATAAAAAAATTTATTTTAAATATATTTTGTGTGTACTTTACGATAAGTTTTTAAAAAAAGGTATATTGCGTCTAAACGAATGTGCCTCAGTGTATTATTGTTAAATATATAGTTTTTAACAGATTAATGTAAAATACTCTAAAATAAAATGACGACTCTCCTTGAAAAAATTTGTACATACTTAATAAACAGTTAAAAAAAAATTTAATGCTGAGATTTTTTTAAAATTGTGTATGAAAAGAACAAAAAAATAATTATTGAAAAATTATATTTACAGTTTGGTGAAGCTTTAAAGTCTGGCAACACCCAGCAGCAGCACGATCATTTCAATTAAATTTACTTACTAACTAAAGGTTTTTAAAATTTCTTTTGCCTTTTTTTGCGTTTCTGGAAGATATGAGCTACCAGTGCACTTTTTTATCCTTTCGTTTAAAACTAAAAAATTATGAAAACTGTGTGAACAAGCGAGATAGAAATGAAGCCAAGCTGATTCTCAAATCTTTTAAAAGATACATTCTTTGGATCTCCTGGTAGACCAACTAAGATAAAGCAAATTATCGATTCGGGCCCTATGAACTTAAGGAGTTATTTAGCAGAAGAGGGCTTAATATCAATAGTAGCGTCACTTAAATCACTGCAATTTCTGAAATAAACGTTAGATTGTCATGAAATTTTTACAGGTATTGTTTGAAGGTTGGAACAATCGAAATATTTTGTAGATATTTCGTTAGATTTGCCACCTAGTAGCTAGTCTCGGAACTTATTGGACCTTATGTTGGCATTGTGTCTCGATGCCAAAATAACAAAAAATAATAAAACAGGTTAATAGTCGTCTTAGAGGCCAAAAATAATGTCATCCCAACGATGTAACAGTGAGCGAAAGCTTTGAGGAAGTTCCATTGCAGTCTCTATTGGATCACACAGTAAAATGGATTGTAAGTTCACAACCAATGAAAGTTGTCTCATGAAATATTGACAACGATCTAGAAATCAGTTTTAAATGGGGTTTTGATAGTAGTTTTCAAATTGAAATACACGTGATTCGGATATGGTCTTAGCTACTGTTATGCCATTGCGACTTATTTTTAAAGATAATGGTGCCCTTGTTTGGAGTAACCCAAGACCTGCATCTACTCGGTATTAGAGACCTATAAAAATTATGCTCCAAAAAGAAACAAACCAAATATCTCAGGAACTTCAAGATAATATAATGGCCCAAATTAGCTCTCTTGTCCCTGCTATTAAAGAAAAAAATGAGGAAAAAAAGCCTTCAAAATTAATTCCTAAAAATTTTGTAATTATTGCAAGAGAACTGCCATGTTATATGTAAGCTTATTATATGATATATATGCCTTTGAGTGTTCACAAAATCCTTGTTCATGGAGCGGATGTTATTGAACACTCATTGCTTCCATTTGGTCTTCTAACCTCATTACCTGCAGATGTTATCGCATTAATTGAAATCCCAGAAAATGTTAATGACACGGTAAACAAATAAGTTGATTCTGAGACACACTCTAACAAAAATGCAACTAAATTCACTACAATAATCGCTGGAAACTGATTGCCTACATTTACTGTCATAAAGTATCGCTAAAAGAGCGTTTATTAAGAATATTTCTCTCTCTTAGATTATTTTATGAGCGAAAACACGCTAAAAAAGCGAGAAAAAAAATAGAGGAAAGAGAGTTATTAACAAAAAACGCGTGATTTTTGACTCAATGCAAAGGACGAAGGAGTGCTAAGTATTATAACTGTTTTAAGTGAATTTGTTCATATTTTAAATAAGTTTTAATTTATTTGCTTAATATGTGTTAATTTTGTACTTGTTGTAATACTTGTTAAAAAAAAAACAACAAAGTAGTGCTTGCTTGTCTGTCTTGTTTTTTTTTTTTATTTTTTAATTCCTCTTTGTGTAGTGTTGTTTTTTCTTAAGCGTAGTGAAATTTTTCAATTGTTGTTGTTACTTGTAACTGTATTCGATCACTGCACTCTTTTGAGTAAAACTGAGAAGCACATTCTGAGTCAAACTGAGAAGCACTTTTTGAATTTAAGAACATTTGCTCGGAATTTTAAATTTTCATTTCTTTTTTTTCAATGGATTATTTTTCTGTTGACAATATTGCTGCTTGTTCTTTGAACGAGCAGTGTAAGAGCCAAAATATACTGTACCCGATGTTCAGTTGTTCTGGTCCTTCTGAGCAAATGTTCCATGCTTCTTGTGTTGGCATTTCAAGGTGTGTGCTGACAGTTTATTGTCTGTCTTTTCTGGGCTTCGCTGGTACTGTCCTTCGTGCAGAGCCCTTTCTCCTGATGAGATATTTTTAAAAATTAAAACTTTAGGAGAAAGTCTTAACTTGCTGAATAATGATTTTAGAAAAATTTCGTCAATTTTTAGTGAAATTAGTGCCGCACCTAATGACAGTATCACTAGTGAAACTTCTACATCGGAAAATATTGCGCCTCTCTCATCTGAGATTGCTTTTTCTGGAACTTTGCCGGTTTCAATAGGAGAAGACCCAATTAATTCTAAAGCACAGAGGAAAAACAAGAAAACCAAAAAGAATTATAATAAACGCCGTAAAGCGTCCTCTAGGTCTCCCAAGGCAAAGCACCCCTCAGCAACGCCTCTAACACCTCAGCAACCAGAAATTAATTTTTCAATAACTTCTTTTACACCTCCTACTATTCCTCCATTGTGTAGTAGCGCCAATGCAATTTCAACTGCGCCTAATAGTCAATTGAATTTAAACGCAGTGTCGAGGACTAAAAACATTTTTGTTTCATGTATGAATGCGTATGTTCCTCCGACGAGTAGTGCAGAGGTCTGCGCAAGCCTTGCTGATTGCGTTGACTACGTTGTAAATATACTTGACGTTAGTGAAGACATTTTATTATTGGGAGATTTTAATCTGCCTAACTTAAAATGGCATTCTTCTGACGATGATACATTTTATTGTGCATCAAATTTGAAGACCCGCCAAGAACATATATTTGTTGACAATATATGTTCTGACTTACAACAAGTAAGTTGTATTTATAATAGTCTGGAAAGACTTCTTGACCTGGTCTTTACTACTGACAGCAACAATGTCATTGTTAAGAGGGCCTTTCATGCTCTGTCAACTGTTGATGAATACCATCCACCATTGACGAGTTGGTATAAATCGGACAGAGAGAGAGTATAGTTAATTTGAGTTCGGAAGACAAAGTTTATAAATTCAATTTTAAAAAAGCTGACTTTTTGAGGTTGAATCATTTACTTCATAACAAACTTAATGTTCTTTTAGAGTATATAAATGGAAATAATCTTGATGATTCCATTAATTTTTTTTATATGGAACTCTTTGCTATGTTCTCTCAGTCCGTTCCATATAGGCTCAAATATGCGAAAAATTCTTCGTACCCCTGGTACACAAAGGATTTAAAAACTCTTCGCAACAACAGGAATAAGGCATGGAAGAAATATGTCTGTAGCTTAGACTCAAATGACCTAGAAACCTACAAACGTTTGTTTCTAGAATTTAAAAATAGCTCAGCTGCATTGTATAGAGAATATTTAGAAAATATTAAGCTGAGAATATAGTCTGATCCAAAAAAGTTTTGGGGATTCATAAACACAAAGAAGAAATCCGATGGATTCCCTTCATCTTTCAAAACTCCTGATGGGTTTACTGACGATCCCGTCAAAATTTGTGGCTTATTTGCAAATCTTTTTAAAGACTCATTTTGCTCAGATTCTTTTGTTCCTGATGAAGATTTGGGACCTATATCCTTTACATCAGAGGATATACTAAAGTATATTGGGTCAATCGATGAAAATTTTGGTGCTGGACCTGATGGAGTTCCTGCCGCAGTGATAACTCAATGCGGTTCCGTTTTGTGTCAACCTCTATCTTTATTATTTAATAAATCTATTCACGAAGTCTATTTTCCACTTTTTGAAAAACTCATTTATTAGTCCAATTTATAAAAAAGGTTGCAGGAATGAAGTTATGAATTATTGGCCTATTGCTAAGCTTTCATCGATTCCCAAACTTTTTGAGCGAATGGTTTACGATCGCGTTAAGGTTCACTGTGGAGAAGTTTTAACGACTCGTCAGCATGGTTTTGTTAATGGCAGATCCACTGTGTCTAATCTTCTCGATTTAACAACATTTTGCTTAAATTCGATTGAATCTGGTAATCAGGTCGACTGCATCTACACTGACTTTAGTAAGGCATTTGATAAGCTTCCTCACAATCTAATTTTATTTAAGCTCACGTCTATGGGATTTCCACAATATTTTGTTAGCTGGATTAAATCGTATTTGTCAGAGCGATCTTATCAAATACGATTCCGAGGTGTGTTGTCTTCTGAGTTTATTGCGGAATCCGGTGTTCCTCAAAGTAGCCACCTTGTTCCACTTATGTTTATTTTAGCAATTAATGATGTAACTCACATCATAAAAAATTCTCATCTGCTTATTTATGCAGATGATATGAAAATATACAGAACAATAAGCTCACAAGACAGTTTAGCCCTACTCCAGTCTGATCTGAAATCTTTTGAGGTTTGGTGTTCTAAAAATAATATGTTTCTTAACCCAGATAAATGCCAAACTATGACCCTTTTCGCGTAAAAGAAACAATTTAATTATCAATTATCAAATTAAAGATACTGCCTTAAGTCGTGTGGATGTCGTGAATGATCTCGGTGTATACATGGACTCTACGCTATCGTTTAACATCCATATTGATTACATTTGTAAAAAATCATCTTCAATGCTTGGATTTATAAAACGCTGGGCCAAAGAGTTTAATAGTATGATTACAACTACAACGTTGTATTATGCAATTGTGCGTCCTCACTTAGAATACGCAAGTTAAGTTTGGTGCCCAAGTTACAATGTGCATGTTGATCGTATAGAAAGGGTCCAAAAACGTTTTGTTAGGTTTGCTCTAAGGGGCCTAAGTGGATTTGACATTTTAAGCCTTCCTTCTTATGAGGATCGTTTAAAACTATTAAAATGCAATCACTGAGTAAGCGAAGGAAGTCTGCAGATATTGTCTATTTACACCAACTCATAACTGGTGTATTCATTTCTCCAGAACTTCTTTCTCTTATAAATTTTAACTCGAATCGAAGAAGCAGTAGAAACGCTAACAATTAAATTTATTTACCATTTAGTAGAACAAATTATATGTTAACTGCTCCATTTAACCGCATGAGTAACTTAGTTAACAATTGCAGCTTTTTTGATGTTAACTTGTCAAAAGGTCAACTCAAAAATAGATTAAAAACTATTGTGTAATTGCATGGTTATGCGTCTGCATGGTTAGTCGTGACGTCTTGCGTTGTCCTCGAGCCCAACCGCTGTGTTGGTGGGTCAATTTTTCCTACATAAACTCATTTTGAACCACTATTACAAATATCGTTGAAAATCTCAAAGATTTTTGGGTTGTGGCTTTGAATGGGTGAATGCTGAGAATGTGCGAAAAAGCTGTAGTAGCTAAACTCTATTGTTATTGCATGACACGCTGCGTGGTGTGATATTTTTTATAAAACGCCAATATATGCGTAAATTTCCACAACATTTATTGTAGTGATTTAACGATCAGTTTTTAGAGTGTAGATAAAGTTTAAGCGAACTTAGCTCTGGATCTGAATCGGATTCTGACTGTAACATTACATCGATGGCTTAATATAGAAAACGCGTAACTCGTTTTTATCGAAATAACGTTTTTAATATATTTTGGTAGACCACACTACAATACCCCCCAATTAAAAACAATAAATGCGCTTTTTTGTTGTTGTTGTTGTTGTTTATTTTAAATAAAAACAGTCGGATTTCCGGATTTTATTCAATTCTTTTTTCTGTAAAGAAACAAAAATCGAGTTACGCCTTTTCTATATTAAGCCATCGATGTAAAACTTAATATTGTAATAAAATAGAAGGAGGTTGTTGCCTTCTTTGTTATTCATGGTGTCTTGTTCTCAACATGCTAGGCCTAAAGCTCAAAAATTTGTTTTCAATATAAATAATGAAAGGCCGTATTCAAAATATTAAGATTAATAATTTCTGGGAGAGCACGCCCGTATAAATGTTAATAAAATGATAAGTTGTGTGTTAATCACATAAACAACAAAGTCTTTCATAACGAAATGGTCTCCACACCATGTTAGGTGTACCATCAGTTAAACTAACTTAACCCTAAAAATGGAAGTGTGGAAAAAGCGAGGAGCTAAACAGCAAAATAACAACAACTTCAATATCCTCTGATAGCGGTAAACCACCCAGCTAGACACCTAACTGTTAGATATGCCATATATATGGCATACACATAACGCCTTTGACGTTATATTCATATAAAATGCTCCATACAAATTACGTTATATTTGTTCTAGCGTCGTGCAAAATATAACGCCTTTTTGTCTATCCGTGTGGTCTGGCATCTCTGTCTGCCACACATGTTTTATCTATTAAAAAAAGCTACAGCTGCTCTGCTCACACTAACAACAAATTCCGTAAAGAATTTAATAACAAACTCAGCTGTTTAATATGGTCCGCAGTTAGCATCCCGCAGAGCTCTTCGACCACAGTGTACTGGTTAGAGTTCTGGCTTTTAACGCGAACATGCGCGGGTTCATATCCTCCACAAATAAAACCAAATTTTGTTGTTCTTATAATTTTGCTTATAATTGTTTTTTTTTCTATTTTTATTATGGGTAAATTATAAATATTTGTATTTATAAAGTATAAATTAAAGAAAAAAATATTTAAAGAAAATAAAAAACTATTTTCAACTATTTTGCAATAATTTTTTTAGATTAGCAAGGAAACTCTATACTTTTTCTTTACAAAGAAGATCGTTTTTATTTGCTTATTTCAAGTCATCACTATTTTTAATTTGCATATATTAATTGATTTACTATAAAATTTACCTGAAAAACTCTGAATTGCCAGACGGAATTTGAACCGTGAATTCTGGCATACGGGACACGCATTCTACCCTCGGCGCCACGGCCACCATGTTTATATTCATTTATTTTAGGATAAAACACGCTTAAAGCTTTTGTTTGCTATTTTTTCATACCCTCAGCTTATTTGCTGCGAAAAAGAGCAAGCTATGTAAACACATACAACTTTCTTTGTTTAGCATGACAACAAAATGTAAGAGTGTGTTAGTGAACACCAAATTTTGTTTCCTTGTGTGCGTAACTACGTTAGAGCTGTCTAGCTGGGCACTGTGATCGAATTTCGAAGATGCACATGAATTAAGGCTATGCCTAAAAGTATGATACGATCTAGGTTAACCTTGATACAGGGTGCATCAGAGTAGATAAGAACGCAGTTACAAAATTCCAGCGTTCTCTGACAAAAATAAATTCCGGGTAACTTTCTCGGCATATTGGCAGTATAAGTAGAACCAAAGTAGCTTGAGTGGATCACAGTGTAAAGTCATACAAAGGCTACTGATGAGTTGGTGTAGCGGTTGAAACTTGAAATTGAAACAAACTCTTGATTCAATTTTAGATATTAAGGGGAGTTCTTCTTCGAGAACTCACATAAAAGGTAAAAATGTATCCCAAGTTCCAACAATCCAAGGAAACTCAATTCATATCATACGAATATATCGGTCTCAACTTGTATTGTTTGTCTGAAGCAACAACACTTTCTGCGTTCCTGCCCTAAGTTCTTAAATCTTAAAACTTTCTATTACTGATAAATATTTATCCATTAAAAAATACAATTGTTGCCTAAACTGTTTATCTAGAAACCATTCTGTTAAGGAATGCCGTAGTGCTTTTAGTTGCTCAGTGTGTTAGAAAAGACATCACACACTTTTACATAGAACCAATTCTGATAATATGCCTTCAACTTCAGGGTCTGATCATTCGCTTGGGACGTCTGGTGTCAATAGTGAACCTAAAATAGTCTCGCAATCATTTCATCACATACAGTCCACTTTGTCACATAGCTCTTGTTCATCCAATAAGCAATTCTGTTTACCTTCTCATAGTAGAGTCAATCCAAATCAAGTGGTCCAAAAAAACGAAAGTTGGTTGCTCAACCATAAGGATTTACAAATATAAGGATTTTAACAAAAAATTTCACCATAACTTTTAATATGAATAAATTATTTAATTATCACTTCTTGAATGTGAGATTAAAGTTTGAAGTTTGCTTAATGTCATGGTTTTTAATTCATCACTCTATGTTTAACAGGAGCTGAGAAATTAAAGTAACCGCAAACGCTTACAAACGCATAAAACTCTACAGGTAGCAAGGCAAATATGGCCGCCATTTTGAAAGTACAGTTGAATGCCATTATTTTTAATGCGGTTCTGATATCCCAATATATTAAACAAATTTCAATAAAAATATAAACTTTTTAAAAATGGTCGAGCAACAAGTGTTGGACCACTTGATATGGACTGACCCAGTAGCAACGTCATTATTGGGACGGCTACTGTTCTTATTCGTCATTTAGGCGTTTCATATGCAGCTCGTGCTTTGATCGATTCTGCTTCAGAGACATCGTTTATTTCTGACCGGCTTCGAAACATGCTTAAACTTCCTACTTCTCGTACTCAAGCAAAAATTTCTGGTGTCTATCAAATGATATCTGCGAATCCTTCGCAATTATGTTTGTTTGTCTTGAGTTCTTCGATCGATTCTAATTTGAATATTGAGGCTACAGCTCTGGTGCTTCCTCAAATTACTGGCAATCTTCCATCCATTTCTATAGATTTCGCTGTTGAGCATCATATCCCTAATGTGCTAGTAGCTGATGCCAATTTTCTAAAAAGTGGTCCCGTCGACGTCTTGATTGGTGGGGATCTTTACCCCTTAGTAATGCTTGACGGGGTCAAACGTAACTTTCTGGATGGACTTATGCCCAAGAAACAGTGTTTGGGTGGATACTCACTGGTTCATTATCCAATACAAATGTATCTTGCTTCACAACAAAAGTAAGTTTTAGTGACGAAATATCGATTGATGAGCAAATTCAACGGTTCTGGGAATTAGAAGAGATTTCCAAGAAAAAATTCCCTACCGAAGCTAATAAATTCTGTGAACAAAACTTTGTTCAAACTACTAGCAGAGAAAGCGATGGTAGATATATTGTGTCGTTACCTTTCAAACAAAATTTTACATTGGAAATGAAACTTGGTTCTTCTCGACACATTGCCTTTAAACAATTTCTCCAAAATGAAACATCTTTACTAAAAAAGCCTCAATTTAAATCAGCTTACGACAACGTTGTTAACGAATATCTTCATCGTAACCATAGAAAAAGGTGGAAACTCCAAATTTCAATCACGTTCCACAGCATTGCTATCTTCCACACCACGCTGTCATTAAACCTGACAGCAGCACGACAGCTTAACGAGTTGTATTCAATGCATCTAGCTCTACATCGAATGGATACAGTCTTAACGATGTACTTCATGTCGGCCCAGTCCTGCAAGCTGACTTAACATTTCTTATTTTACGATGGAGGTTCTTTAGATATGTTTTTAATAGCGATATTTAGAAAATATATCGACAGATCCTCGTCCATCCTTTACATCGATCTTTTCGAAGAATTCTCTTTTGCGAGTCTCCGGATACTGATGTATCTGATTTTAGTCTTCAAACTGTAATATTTGGTGTTAGCTGTGCTCCCTTCCTGGACATTCGGACTCTTTTACAGCTGGCCTCAGATGTTCAAGATATTTATCCTTTGGCAGCCTTTATCCTCAAAAATTGTATGTATGTAGATGATGTTTTAGCTGGTGCTCATGATGTGCCAAAGGCTTTAAAAGCCAGAGATGAGTTTATCAGTGCTCTAAAGTCTGCTGGATTTTCTCTTCAGAAATGGACTGCAAATCAAAAGGACATATTGGAAAATCTACCAAAAGAATACCTACTAGATACAGAATTTCTGAACTTTGATGAGACAAGCAATGTTAAGGCCCTGGAAGTTCGATGGAATGCGCGAAATGATTACTTTTATTTCAGTACTTCATCAATTAACAGCAGCAAACCGTTTACAAAAAGGGATGTCTTATCCACAACGGCAAGACTATTTCATCCTGCTGGATGGTTAGCACCAATAATTGTGGTAGCTAAAATTATTATGCAGCAAGTTTGGCTTGACCAAACAGGGTGGGATGAGGTTGTATCTTCTTCAACTCTTGTAAAATGGAAAAACTTTGTCGATAACTACCAATACATAAACCAAATCAAAATTGATCGCTGGATCTCTTACACACCCAATAGCTTTGTGTAAATTCATGCTTTTTCCGATGCCTCGGAAAAGGCATACGCCGGGGCGATCTTACAACGTCTTTGCTCATGGCCAAAACAAAGGTAGCACCAGTAAAGAGCATTTCGCTGCCTCGTTTAGAGCTTTGTGGAGCTCTTCTTCAGGAAAGAGTCAATAGCAAAAACTGGCACCACATTGACACTCATGACAATCCTGCTGATATCGGAAGTCGTGGTATTTGTCCACAAGATTTGTCAAATAACAATTTGTGGTGGCATGGTCCAATTCGGTTGATGCACGATTTCTCTTTATGGCCTCATTCTCAAAAGTGTGTAGCTGAAACAACCTTAGAAGCGAGAGCAGTAAAAACACACGCTTGTTTCTTTTCTAATTACGAGGATGTTCTTATAAAATTTTCTTCACTACCTAGGGCATATCGTGTGTTATCATACGCTTTTCGATGCTTTTACACAATTCATAGTAGGTATAAAAACAAACATTCATTTCAAAGCTGAAATTTCAAATATTAAAACTCGCTTGATAATTATTTGTCAGAAAGTATACTTTGCAGATGAATATCAAAGTATTTCTAATAAACATCGTATTAACTCTAAGAGCACACTACTAACACTTAGTCCATATATAGACTCCAATGGTATTTTGCGAGTAAATGGGTGACTTACTAATTCGCCTCTTCTCTCATTTAACGAGAAGCATCCTATTCTTATACCCTATAATTGCCGATTTACAGAACTGCTAATACAGTTTATGCACAAAATATCTACACGGTGCAAACACTCTACTTCTTCGCTTAATTCGACAACAATATTGGATTCCTAAAGCCAAAAATCTAGTTAAATCCATAATTCATAAATGTAAAATTTTCGTGTTATCAAAGAAAAAACAACAATTCCAAATCATGGCTGCACTTCCGGTAGAACGCACCATTCTCTCTAGGCCATTTGAAACTACTGGCATAGACTTTGCGGGTCCGATTGATGTAAAAAAACACTGGACGAGCATGTCTGATAACCAAGGAAAACGTTTGTGATTTCATTTATTTTTCGACTAAGGCCATTCATTTAGAAGCCACAAGCGATTTGTCAGCTCCAGACGAGGATGCCCTAAAAATCTTTTCTCCGATAATGGTGCTAACTTTATTGGTGCATCAAAAATAATAAAAAAGGATTTTCATAACTTTATTAAATCATCGCAAGAAAAAGTTTACACCAATTATAGTGACCAAGATATAATTTGGTAATTTATACCTGCTGGCGCTTATGGGTGGACTGTGAGAGGCAGGAGTAAAAAGTTTTAAGGCACATTTTAAAAAAATGGCAATATTCCAAAAATATACCTTCGAAGAGTTATCAACTCCGATCTAGCTGCATTAACTCCAGGTCACTTTCTTATTGGTGGACCAATCTTAGCACCTGCAGAACCTAGCATTTGCGAGCATTCACTTAGTTTTACCAACCACTGGCAATAACTCAAAGCTTTTGCTCAGCATCTTTCCGTCAGATGGAAGGAAGAATACTTGAAAGAACTCCATAAGAGATTTAAATAGAAGCACCCAGAAAAAAGCATTTCTGTCAACGATTTATTAGTAATTAAATAAGAAAATCTTCCAACTACAGAATGGCGCCTTGGTAGAGTTATTCGTGTTTACCAAGGCACTGACAAACGCATTCGTGTAGCAGACATTAAGACGCAAAAATAAAAGCTCCAATTTTTGTGCAGAGTTTGTAAGCGCAACCATCCGCTTAAAGTTTGTAAAAAGTTCTTAGGATTTAACTATGAAAAGCGCCAAGAACTATCCTCCTTCATCGTTACTGTTCTCAATGTTTAGCCCATTCTCATACGGCAAAGGACTGTGGCAGCAAAAATAGATGTAGCTATTGACAAGGAGATCACAACAGTTTGATTCATGCAAACCTTCGATTAGAGAAAGGTTTACGTCCGGAAAACCAGGTTGCATCGACCATCAATAACACAGTTTCCTTGCTTCCCACTGCTGTGGTACATTTACGCTTTAGAAATCATGCAGTGACTACTCGAGTGCTACTGGATCCTTGCTCTGAAACTAGCAAAATTTGTGAAAATCTCGTGAGGCGAATCGAATTCCAAGTATAAATCATGGAAACTATCAAATTACCGCGATTGTAATCAGTAGTTGACACGATCCTGCAGTTCGTTTAAATGTGTGGGCACGCGCTAGTTCTTACATAAAATGTAAAACAACAGTAAGACATATCGACGCAGCCGTTAAAGATAAGTTTGCTAACCTAACGTTAGCAGATCCAAATTTTAACACCTCATCCCTGATAGCAATTGTTTTGGGAGCCGACATCTATCACAAAATTATTCGTTCTGAATTGATTTCAAATCCTGGTTATCCTGGTTGGAAATTTGGCCACACAGGCCAACTTTATGATATCGAATTGCTTTGGAACTAAATGTCGTATGTAACTATGCAATAGACTCCTAAACTACTCATCCGGTTAGCATGAAAATTTGTTTATAGAAGTTTTTTGGTACGGTGCGTGTTTGTGGGCTATAAATTTTTATCCACCTTGAACACCAGAGGGCGCTGTAGCACAAATTTTTTACAAAACTGCCTAAAACTCGCCAACCGCTTATGCGATTACAATGAAAAGTGGTATACAGTGGTTTTCATGTAGGTTGAGTGTTTTGCTGCTATCTCTTTTGACCTATCTTGAACACCAGAGGGCGCTGTAGTACAAATTTTTTGCAAAACCACCTAAAACTCCCAAACCGCTCATGCGATTAGAATGAAAATTGGTATATAGTAGTTTTCAGGTACGATGAGTATTTTGACAGTATCTTCTTTGAACCACCTTGGACACCAGATGGTGCTGTAGATGGTGTTTTAGTTGTTGTCTTAGGTTACATATGCAAATATTTACAAAATAAAAAATATTTCTTAAATTTAGTAAAATTAAAAAATTTCCGTTATTTTGATATCAAAAACATGAACATATCTTGAAAACTATGAAAAATTGTACTACAACGATATATATAATGCAACATCGTGCTCAAAAATGAGAAAAACACAATCAGAAATTTAATTTTGTAACTTTCGATTCAAATATCTCCGCTGCTTTTTTGTACACTTTGTTAAATTTTTTTTTATTTTAAGCTTCATCAAAGTACTATAAAAACCTTATTGCACAAATACCGGTAGTTGAGTATATATATTTTATATATTTTTTCAAAAAAGGTCTGAAATTTTGGAGTTTTCTTCAAAAAAGGCTCAAAATTTGTTTTTGTTGTAAAAATAATTTAAATTCAAATTCGCAAATTTTCAGCTCTATTTAAAAACTATAACATTTATAAGCAAAAGTTATTTCAATTTTATGCAAAAATTAAAAACTATTTTTGTGATTAAAAAAACAAGGCCTAACCTTGATTTTTTCGAACAAGATTTTTTTTCCAATATTGTGTTTTTATATTTCTGAAAACATATACAAGCTAAAACATTAATTTTTTAGAAAAAAATTATCTTAGTATCTCTTACCAATCAAAAGTTATAGCCAATAATCTTTATCCAAAATATAAATACAAAAAGCAAAACGCTGTCTGCGTCATGGCTGGAAACTTCAAAATGACTGAGTCGATGGAGCTGAAATTTTGGCAGTACATTTTTTTCAAGTACGAGATGGCTTAAATTTCTGTCACACCCCCTTTTACCGCCCAATCAATAAAAATGCTATATTTCCTACGGTTTTCGTCGATTTGGCTACATTTTGGTAATTTAGTTTGTATGCTCACTGTCGGCAACTGTACTAAAACTGGGAAATGTCCATCTAGTAGAAAACTGGGATTATCGATTAGCTTTGAAAGTAGTTAAAGTAGCAGTACTTGCATACAAACTCAAAATGGAGTAACTATTTGGTGATCTCTGCTACTGGGAAACTGTAACGGGCAGTGGAAAATGACAGTGGTGTCAAACTATGAGTCTAAGAAAAGTTTTGAATATACCTATTATGTTCCCATATAGTTGCAGGGTGCAGCAACGCGCGCCGGGAAAAGGCTAGTATAATAATAAAAACAAAGATTTAAGACTACAAAAATGAATTTTTTTTATTTATTTGTATATCAAAGACTTGCATATCATTTTGACATAACGAAAATATGATTCTTAACTTTAATTTTGAATTTATACTGAATTTCTCATTTAATAATACTTTTAAATCAAATGAAAGGACTTTCTTTATCTAAACACATATTTGAAAATTTATCTATCTTATCATAAGTATACAATTTTAGCTTTTTGTTGCAGTTATAACTCTGCAAGGTGGGCGGCAATGTGCAGGCCATAAATGTCCCATCACTAATACTTAAAATATCTATTGTATTAATTGTTTGGGAAACACTGAAGCTTGTAAAATTCTCTTTGTTAACTTTGTAAACCCACAGTAGAATACTAAGTTTAGTACTAAGCCTCGCTGCTGGCCTTCTGCTTAGCTTCGAGAAAACTTTTCGGTCTCTTCTTTGCAACATCTCGTACACGCCAGACGTGTCTTTCTAATCGAAGCTTGCTTAAAGCCTACTTTAAAGTTAAACAAATTGTAAGTTAAAACAACCCCCTTTTTATTAATAAATAAATTTAAATCCTAAAATTTCATGGTCTTTCTTTTCTTCTTCCGTGATATTTTATCGGCGAGTTAAAACATTGGGTTTTAACGTCAACACAAGCTGTGTGATTTGCTCTATACAGAGCCGTTGTTGTTGTTGTTGGTTGTTGCCTTCTTTGTTCTTCATATTGCCTTGTTGCCAACATGCTAGGCCTAAAGCTCAAAAATTTGTTTTCAATATAATAAAAATAAAAATATACAAGTACTCCACTATTAAACACTATTAAAACTATTAAACAATATTAATCCAAAAATTCAAGTAACGTATAAACCGCATTTATGGTAAGTAAATATTGCAAGATTTTGTTGTTTTTATATATATAAAAATGTTTAAATTAAAAAAATGTATAATTTTTTTTACAAATGTTTTTTTCTAAGTTCTCAAATTTTATTTCAAAAACCATAAAAGGCGAACATTTTTTACGGATTTGTATTTAAGGTGTCAAAATACATTATTAGAAATTACAAAATAGTTTTGTACAGCTAAATTTCTCATTTTGAACGCTCATGAGTTTGTAACTCTCACAGTTTGGTACGCATTGTGGAGTGGTGGCATCATTGGACCATTTTTCTTAGAAAATGAGGTTGGGAACAACGTTTTGGTCAACGGTGGGCGTTGCAGAGTCGTGTTCACTGACTTTTTTTGACTGAAATTGGAAACATGAATTTAAGCAATTTTGAGAGATCTCTGGTTCATACAGGATGTCGCGCCGTGCTATACAGCCCATGCCAAAATCGATATTTTTCGCACCAAATTCCCAAATCGTGTTCTCAGCCGTCTTGGCGATGTCAAATAGTCGCCTCGGAGCTGCGATTTGACCCCTTTGAACTTTTTTTTGTGGGTACCGTGATGGACTGATGTTATGCCAACAAGCCGGAAACGATTCAAGCATTTAAGTCCAATATAATCCAAGTAATCCGTGAGCTACTGACCGAAACCATCAACACGGTTTTGGAAAATTCGAATGATAGAATGCGCTACTGGGAAGGCTGTCGAGGCAGCCACTTAATTTTATTGCATTTTAAAATTTACTTGTATTTGGCCCAACCTGTAGATGTTAGCCATCCCGGTACAAATCAAGACACTTTTGTAAGAAAAAGCAATGAGGCGGAAACCTTTTTTAAAAGTTATTATACTACTGGGAAAAGAAATACGTGGATCTTCGGTTTAGTTTTTTAAATAAAAGAATATTATTTATGTTATATTGGTTCTTTTAAAGTCTATTTCAATTGGGAATCGTTTATGTCAAAGCACAAACACGGCTTCAAGGGCGCTGTTGATAAATCAACGAAAGTATTTTATTTTGTTCTCTCTTAACTTTTGTTTATGAAATGTTTATTGAAAAACATGCATTAAAAATTGTCTAGGTTTAATGTGCGCGAGTTCCGACACCCACAGCACCTACAACAACAACTACAATGCGACCACCACCAAAGCCGCAGAGTGTTGTGTTCTTTTATGAGTTAATATTAAATGTATGTTTGTTTAGGTGAGAGTATTGTGTGAGTGTTTATGTGTTGATAATATTATTCTTACTTTATCCTTACTTCTTCTTTCTGGTTACTGCTCCTTCCTTCTGTTTATTTCAGCTTTTATTTAAATCAAAAGAAACTACACTTGTTTTTACTATGGTGTCTTTCACCTCACCAAAAACTCTCCTCTTTATTACATTTTGTTTTTATATTTATAACATTTTTCATCTTTACATCTTAACTTCCGCACTAGAAGTTGCTAGCTATTACATAACAAATACAATAGCTAAAATTGTATATACTTATATATCAAATATTATACAAACTTACATGCTAAATAATTTACAAACTTACATACTAAATAATATATAAGCTTACATACTAATTGCTATACAAACTTACATGCTAAATAATATACAAACTAACATTTTAAATAATATACATACAAACATACAAACCTAATATTAAACAACTTAAAAACTTACCAACTTACATATTTGCAAGTTGCACATACCGACATATATATTCAGTTGCTTACCAACCTGCATTGCATTTTTGTCACCTCGATATTTGACACCGTTTACTTTCGCGTGTTACATTTGGACATAAGTTCGTCAACAGTGCGGTTTATTGACCTAGAAACATACATAGAACAACGCAATTCGAAACGCAAGCACCATGCATTCATTTATTTCCGCGATAATGTTAAGGGTTTAATAACAGAGACGCAGCCGAAATAGTTGGCTTGCATTTGTTTCGATCTTTTCCGCTAACCGTTGCATTTTTAACGCTAGCCGGTGCTTGCGCTTGAAATTGAACTTCAATTTCGCGCATTGCTTATGAACGCCGATCGCTTCATATTCTGAGGCAGGTCAGTGTTTCATTCAAGTGGCATAGAGTTATCTACGTCACTTGAATGAACCACAACATTCCTCCCCCCTTCGGAAGAAAAAATTATGCTGTTAAATTAGCGATAATTTTTTTTTTTTTTTTTTTTTTTTTTTTTTTTTTTTTCATGCGCGCTTAAAGAATCTCGATATTATTGTTTTACTATTAGTTTTTACTTCTGCACTATGTATGTTTGTACGTCTTTTTTTTTTCAACTTTTAGAATGTTTTGTGCTTACTTAGGTATTATTCAAATTTTCTACACATTCCTTTTGGTTTTGTGATTCTTAACTGATTTTTCTCTTTTGCGAGGTTTTTTTTTTTTTTTTTTTTTTTGTTTAGCAATAATTTTTCGTCTTCTTAACATTAATTTATTATACATGTAATTTTTTTTCAATAAACAACAGTTTGTAATGCATTCTTGTCATGATCTTCTTTATTCTTACTTTTAATTGTTATACTGTTACTATTGGATAATTAAAAAACCGATTCTTCAGTGGGTCCCAGTATTTTGGCTGAGCGGATAGATGCTTTTCGCTGTGGCGTTGTTGAAGTCTCTCTTTCCTGCTCCTCTCCTTGACTCATTTCCAGAATACGAGATGCTCCTCCTGTGAGATCGTATTTGACTTTCTTTACCGTACGAACCGGCTCTCGCTGTGATGCTGTGTGATGTTGTACATGTATATCTTCTTTCCGGATTCGCTGTGTTTGTCTTGCTGGCTCTTTATTAGTAGATGTTGTTGCAACTCTCCTCTTTCTACAGATGAATACCGCTATGATAATAATCAGCATGACTGTTGATGACCCAAAGACAATGCCTGACCCGGTCGTTATTCTGTGTATTTGAAATAGGCTATCATTGCTTTTCCTTTGTTCGAGAATCGTCTTTAACTCAGACCAACTGCGCTGACCGTCCTGTAACTCCGTTTTCATGCTCTCGTGATCAGAAACAACAACAGGCAAGTGTGTGGATCTCGAGTCCGTTTCATTCAACACCTCTGTCCATTGAGACTTTAATGTTTCTATGAGTGATGCACTGTTTACTACGCGTTGTGTTATGTTGTAATTGTGGAGTCGTGGTGTCTCGTATGGCAACATCATCTCTTCATTTCGGATTGTGCACCGTTGTGTTATGGTAACGTAGCCAAATCCTGTCAGAGTGAGTGTACTCACTTCGTCGTCGCACGTCACTTCAAATGTTTCCGGTGCTTGGAAATTGTATAACCATCTATTTGACACTGTCATTTTAACCAGAAATCCTTTAACTGGGGGAATAGCCGCATACTGGCAGAATTCTTCTCGTCTGTTAAGATTTTGTAGTAGGCTTACCTCACAGACAGGACTATTCATCGTGAGTACCTTTCCCGGAAGTCGGCATAGTCGTATTTCACTCATGTCGGCCCCTATCATCTGGATACATTTCGACATCTCTTCCTTCGAAAGCCCGATGAACTGCCTTCTATTCCTAGACTCCGCCATGTAGGCATACGTTGTCTTCGCCATTAGGTCCCATCGCCCCTTTGTGAATATTGGAATTGGGTATACTTTGTACATGCTGAACCGCATCCGCTCGGGTAGAGGTAATTTTGCCACTACCACAAAACTGCCATTTGCAGGAAACGCCTTCACCGTTGCTACCTGATGTACCTCAAATGACTTGTCCATAAACCATTTTGCTTTTCCTTCCATTGTAAACTGACCCATCAATTTATGCACATCCTCTGCGTTGAGTATTGTGGGATGCAAGAAGCCTCTAATCAAATCGTCTAATATTGCAATTTCCTGCGCCTGCTGCCCCTGAATTTCTACCAGCTTTGCATTAATTACCGCCTGTCTCTCCAATAACTCCATTTTGAGCGTTACTTTTCCCAAAAGTCTGTTGGTCTCGTTATTCTTCATGCTTTGCTCTTCGTAAGATTTGCTCATGATACTCTGCAAACCTTCTACCTCCTTCATTATCGTCAATAAAGGTTTAGACACGGCCTTATAAGAATTCTCCATTACAGTGACTTGCTTCTTAAGTATCTCATAAGTCTGGCTTTCTCTGTTTTCTATGTCCCTTAGATGCTCCGAAATTTTCTCTTCGTCATTGTGGTCCATCACTCCAAAAGCCCAATGGAGCGCCTCTCCAATAAAATTAACTGATCGCCGGCTTCTGCGTTGGTTTTTCATTGTTGCCATGACTTCTTCGTTTTTCTTCAGTGTTACTAGTATTGTTCTTGTCTCCCTTAGAGGAGCAACACAGGATAAATAAAACTCTTTTGCTGCGAACACTTCTGTTATAGTTCTGCACATGTTCTCCTCATCTTGCAAATACTTCTCCGATGTCTCTAGCACCTCATCCAATTTAACCGGTGTGAACTTAGTTAATATAGTCCATTCCTCGGAAAAGAACATCGCCTCGTGTATTGTTTCTAGGAAAACTGGTGTTGTCTCCAAGCTGACCACCTCTGCATGTTGCGCTCCGGTGCATCCAATCCAAATAAAACCTAGGACCCATATCATTGTTTCGTCGTGCTAAATCTATTTTTATATAATTGATTAACTTAACATTTATCGATATCATAACATAATTTTATATATTGCATTTTGTTTTTATAACGTATTTCTATACATAATCATTATTGGTTATATAGTTCTAAAATTTTATTTTTTTTTTTTTTTTTTTTTTTTTCGTATTCTCTTCGCGTTTACGATTACGAATAAACAAAAATCTCAATATAACGCGTGGTCATCAAAATTTGAACCTCCAACTCATATTTATTCGATGGAATTTTCTTTCTTTCCCAGTCTTGTCTTTTCGAATTAGCTTAATTTTGTTACTGTATTAAATCAGATTTAACTTTGTATTTTATTAAAATAAAATAAAAAAAATCTTTTAAATTTCTTAATTGTTCTTAGTTTATATTTTACGTTATAAAATAAAAAAAAAATTTAACTAATTTTCCTGATTGTTTTATGTATTATGGAAAACCTTTAATAAATTGTTATGTACCTTCTTAGGTTTTCCTTTTATTACAATCTCGGTAGTGACTGGACTTATTATAGTTCTGACCTCATATGGCCCTAGCCATATTGGAGAGAATTTATTTTTCCTTGCCTGATTTTTCATTAGAACCTTTCCCCCCACTTTAAATTCTACAGGGTTCAAATAGTTATCATAATGTTTTTTCGACATTTCTTTCGCTCGTTCCTGGTTCTGTCTTACCAGTTCGTGAGTTCTTTGTATCTGGTATTTTAAAATTTTCGAAGGATCTTCGGTGTTATATACCGGACTACACTTACGTGTGAGATTCGTTGGCATTTCTGAATTAAATCCATACAAGGTTTTAAAAGGTGTTTGCTTTGTGCTCATGTGCGGTGTATTATTGTGCACATGCATAGCAGATGCTAACCATTGATCCCAATTCGACCCGTCCTCCTTAGCAAAACTTCGTAAGTATTCTGCTAATGGACGATGGCTTCTTTCCAACGAGCCATTCGCCTGTGGATGATACGGTGTTATGTGTAATTTTTTAATCCCTAACACTTTACACACATCCGAAAATAACTTAGACACAAAATTTGAACCGTTATCAGTTATAAGTACTTTTGGAATGTTGTGACGAGTTATAATCTCGTCGAAGAATGCCTTTGATACTGTACTAGCTTCAGCATCTGGTATTGCAACACATGCCATGTACTTCGAAAAATCATCCTGAAAGGTTAGTATGTATTTATTGCCCGACACAGTCTCTGGTAGGATACCCACTATGTCCATGTAAACTTTATCAAATGGACGTGTGGGTGTGTCCGTTAATACCATGGGCATTTTTGTTAATTTAGAGCATTTATTGATCTGGCATTTTTGACAATTTTTAACATATTCCTTAATCTGTTTCTGCATCCCCTTCCATTTATATTCCTGCCTTATTCTGAAATATGTTTTTAAAGCTCCTTGGTGCCCACCTAGTGGCAAATCATGAAAATCTCGCAAAATTCTATTAATATCTTTTGGATCGGTTAAAATGACTCTCTTTTCATTCCGTTGGTCTAAAAACTCATCATATTGTTCGCTTGGTTTCTCTGAATTTACTTCCGTTTCAATTTCCCTTTCCTTCTCTTGTTTTTTTTCCTTGGTTTTTGATCTTGTTTGAACTACTACTATGTCCTCTTCCTGTTGGGGTATCCTGCTTAGAGCATCTGCATTTAAATTTCGCTTACCAGGCTTATAAATAATTTCGTATTCATACTCTGAAAGCTTGTGCCTAAATCGTGCTAACCGCGATGTTTGGTCCTTCAGATTTGCTATTCCCCTCAAGGGTTGATGATCAGTGTATATTTTAAATGGTCTTCCTAAAAGATATGCCCTAAAATTTTTGGTTGCCCAAACAATGGCCAAAAATTCTTTTTCTATGGTTGAATAGCGTTTTTCTGCGCTATTTAATGCCCTACTCGCGAAAGCAATTGGTCTATCCTCGCCCACTTTTCCTTGTGATAAAACAGCGCCCAGTGCCTCTCCACTGGCGTCTGTAGTTAATAAGAAGGTCTTTTCAAAATCTGGATAAGCTAAAACTGGGGATGAGGTTACTGCTTCCTTTAACGCCTCAAAAGCTTGCTGACAGTCATTCGTCCACACTGAAATTTGACGTCCTTTTTAAGCAAATTATTTATTGGTAAAACGATTTTCGACATATTTTTTATAAATTTCCTGTAATAATTTACTAAGCCTAGAAACGCCTGAACCTCCTTCCTATTTCTTGGTACTGGAATACTTTTAACACATTCCAGTTTTTGCGGATCTGGCAGAGCTCCTTGTTCTGAACATTTGTGCCCTAAATACGCTATCTCACGACGCAGAAACTGACACTTTTCTGTGTTCAACTTCAAACAATTTTCTCTAAGTTTTTGGAATACCTTCCCCAATCTTTCTTCATGCTGTTGTAAATTCTTACCGTGTATAACAATATCATCTAAATATACGAAACAATCTATCCCCTGCAGCCCTGTAAATATGTTATTCATTAACCGTTGGAACGTAGCTGGTGCTCCAGTTAGTCCAAATGGCATTCTATTGAATTCGTAGTGCCCTAATGACGTGCTAAAGGCTGTTTTTTCTCTATCCTTGTCATTAACGAGTACTTGGTGGTACCCACTTGCCAAGTCTAGAGTCGAGAAATATCTGCAATGACCTAGTTGGTCTAATATTTCGTCGATACGAGGGATTGGAAAAACTTGTTTAATGGTAGCATCGTTTAACTTTCTATAATCAATGACTAATCTCCAGTTTTTGTTACCATCTTTCCCCGCCTTCTTTGGTACTAAGAGCTTGGGTGAATTCCATGGCGATCTGCTTGGCCTAATTATGTCGTCTTCCAAAAGTTTTTGTACTTGTTTTTGTATTTCCTCCCTATGCATGTGGGGCAATTTGTATTGCTTTTGATTAATTGGGGCTTGATCTACTTGCGTTTGAATATCATGTTTCAATGCAGACGTACATGACAACTGATCTCCTTCTAACAAAAAATATCATGAAACGAAGTCACTAAAGTTTCTATTGATGCTTTTTCCTCTGAATTTAAATTTTCGTCTAATGTAATTGACTTTTTCAGTCTTTCAATTCTGTTACTTATGTTTGTTTCTTTCACGCTAAAAATTGAACTATTATTAGTTTTGAACTTGTTGAAATTTGAATATTTTGGTTCAAAATATTTGGGCATTACAAAGTCAGCTTCTGTTGAGTTTAGAACTGAGACGTGTGTCATTTTATTTGTAACATTTACTATTACTTCCCCTAAATATACCCCTGGTGCTATTTCCTGCTTATGGATGACAACTACAGGAATTTTTGTTTTTAGTGGAATCTTTACTGTTTGTATCGTTCTTGCTTTTATTTTTATTTCGTCGTTGTAGTTTACGGAACTCAACTCGTTTATTTGTTTTAAAGGTAATGTTAAAATATTTTCCCTACATGAATCGTATATTGTTAGCGTTTTTTCCATCGCATTAATAATGGATTTATTCCAAAGGTTGTCACGCCCTAATATGCCATCCGCAGGCAACCCTTGTTCTAGTGCCACTATGTGTAACTTAAAACTGAGGTGCTCTACTTCCTTATGTTTAATCCTCAGAGAACCAAGTGTTTTCACGAAGCCTCCAAATGCTCCGCTTAAATTTTTTATATCACTTGTATCTCTATTAAACATGCTCTTCAACTTGTTTTGTTTAACTAAACTGGTATCAGCCCCGGAATCTACAAGTAAAATGAGTCGTCCGTTAATTGAGTCCCGACACGGGATCTCTACGAACACATCATTCACATTGGAAATGCCAAAACATACCCCTTGTTCGACTTTTTCTTGGAATGTTAAATTCGCGTGACAAAATGAGTTTTCCATATTTTTGTAATAGGATTTAGAATTTTTCATTAATTCTATCTTGAGGTTTTTCAGTTTAATTTCTATTAACTGCACTAACGACCTGAAAAAAAATTTGGCGTTATTTATATACGACTTTTTCTCTAATAAACTTTTTATACTTTTATTTATTATAGTTATTATAGAATTGCTTATGCAAATTGTGATGCATGCTATCATCACTAAAAAACTGACGAAACTCTGCGATGTAGTTATTATTAGTTTAACTAGATCATCTTTTGTTATATTAACTGCCGATACTTTATCGGTTGGCTTAGTAGTACAGATATTTACTATCTCCTCTGACGTCAAACTATCTGTGACCACTATGTTTGGCCTTATTTTACTTAAATTTTTGGGTTCCCAGCTTACTGGCCTCGGCTGAGCCCTCGAAAGTTTCCCTGGTTCGCATCGAAGTCCCTCTTCGCAAAACAATCCTGCATTGTGTGTCCTACCCTTGCACACCATTCACATTTTACCACCTCTTTGTTTTCCACATAAATTCTTCTGCTATCCCTCCTACTTTGGCTGTTATTCTGGTTTTTATTAAAGTTGTTATCCATTCTGTTTGCGTTATTTTTATTTGAATTTCTGCCAGCTGAACTGTTGAAATTACATTCATGCCCGTATTCTCTGCATTTTTGACAATATGCTTGGTTTTTCCATTTAAAGCACTCATCTCTCGTGTGACCCACTCTATTACAAAATGAGCATGTTGGTCTAATACTCCTACTTCGTTCCTCCTCAAATCTTCCTAACATTTGTCTCACTGGCAGTGAATTAGCCCCTGGCACTGGATACTCTCTGTGCTCCTCTTCAACCCTATTCATAGTTGGTCCAAATGGCCCTTTATTAAATGCAAATTTCCCTGTCACATTTGTTCTTCTTTCTATTATTCCAAATGCACTTATTGCTTCTTCCACTATGCCCTCAAATGTTTCTAAGTTTACTCCTAACATGTGTGTCCTCAGTGTAGCATCTCTCAGACCAACCCTGAACGCTGTAAGCATGGTTCTCTCTAACTCAGTTAACAGTGCCGACACACCATCTTTATATCTGATTTTTATTATTTCTTCCGCTGTTATTCTAAGACTACTCAGCCTTCTAGCAAACTGCCTAATTTCCTCTCCTGGTTTTTGCACTGCCTGTTGTAATTCCTGCCATACTGCATCTAATGATCTTGGTTTAAGGTACGTATTTTTCACTAGTAGGTGTAATTCACCTAACGTGTTAAACTGCCTAGACCGAATCAACTCAAAAGCATCTCCATATAATCTTAACTTTACGCATTGAATAACTTTATCTAGGTTCTCTTTACCTACGCCCTGAAGAGCTAATTCTGTGCCTTGTATAAACTTATATACTTCTGCGTGCAATTCACTGGATTCCGCCCCGGAAAATAGAGGTACGAGACTCGAAACTGTTTTTGATATCTCGCATATGTTCATTATGCTGGATTTTATTAATCTATTTTTAGAAAAGTTTGCGTTAGTATTCAAATTGTCCTCTGAATCCCCTGCGTCCTTATGGTATAATGATGTTTCTGCTGCTAGCTTCAATTCTTCTTGCAAGTGTCGATTCTGTACCTGTAATTCTCTTATTCTGGCGCTAGCTTGTTCTACTGTTTCGAAATCTTCCCTTGCTAAATGATTAATGTATTTCTCGATGGTGTCGTTAGAAATGTTTTTAGTTTTCAACAATTTTCTCAGCCTTTCGTTTTCTAAATCTAATTCTTGGGCTCTCTCGGCTTCCTCTATCTGCTGTCTTTCCAATTCTGTCAACTTCTTCTTTAATGCCTCAAACTCTGTTTTCAAATCTTCAAAATTTTCCCTTTGGCTAGCTAATTTATGCTCGAAAAATGATTCTAAATAATCGAAGACAACGTCTAGTTCCTCTACTTTTGTTATATTTCTCTCTCTTACTTTTGACTGTAATAACGCAAAATTTTCTTTATTCCCAATAATAATTCTTGCCCTGTTCCATAAATTTTCTGCGAATCTACTAATTTCTCCTGTTAATTCTGTATATTTTCTTTCTGATCCGTGCTGGCACTCCATTAAACCCTGACGAATTTCCTCATCTATCTAATTTATTTTCATGTAGGTCATAAAACTATCGTTTTTATTTTATTGGAGTCACTGAAATTGATTCACCTGCTTTTTTTCCTGATTTTAGCAATCGGACATAATCGCAGATATCCGCGATCACTTCACTCGGTTGATTCTAAAATCTCTTGAATTCCACACGTTTACTGGTTTGAAACCTTTTCTCTGGAGGGTCCGGTCAACTACAAAGAATTGGCTACGGAATCGCAGAATCTGTGGGTAGTTATAATTTTCACTAATTTATTAGAACACCGTTTATTGAGTTCGAATCACTATCCTTTTTTTAAAAAAAAAAAGGACTACCGGCTGCGCCATAAATGTTGTGTTCTTTTATGAGTTAATATTAAATGTATGTTTGTTTAGGTGAGAGTATTGTGTGAGTGTTTATGTGTTGATAATATTATTCTTACTTTATCCTTACTTCTTCTTTCTGGTTACTGCTCCTTCCTTCTGTTTATTTCAGATTTTATTTAAATCAAAAGAAACTACACTTGTTTTTACTATGGTGTCTTTCACCTCACCAAAAACTTTATTACATATTGCATATATAAACATTACATTTTGTTTTTATATTTATAACATTTTTCATCTTTACATCTTAACTTCCGCACTAGAAGTTGCTACCTATTACATAACAAATACAATAGCTAAAATTGTATATACTTATATATCAAATATTATACAAACTTACATGCTAAATAATTTACAAACTTACATACTAAATAATATATAAGCTTACATACTAATTGCTATACAAACTTACATGCTAAATAATATACAAACTAACATTTTAAATAATATACATACAAACATACAAACCTAATATTAAACAACTTAAAAACTTACCAACTTACATATTTGCAAGTTGCACATACCGACATATATATTCAGTTGCTTACCAACCTGCATTGCATTTTTGTCACCTCGATATTTGACACCGTATACTTTCGCGTGTTACATTTGGACATAAGTTCGTCAACAGTGCGGTTTATTGACCTAGAAACATACATAGAACAACGCAATTCGAAACGCAAGCACCATGCATTCATTTATTTCCGCGATAATGTTAAGGGTTTAATAACAGAGACGCAGCCGAAATAGTTGGCTTGCATTTGTTTCGATCTTTTCCGCTAACCGTTGCATTTTTAACGCTAGCCGGTGCTTGCGCTTGAAATTGAACTTCAATTTCGCGCATTGCTTATGAACGCCGATCGCTTCATATTCTGAGGCAGGTCAGTGTTTCATTCAAGTGGCATAGAGTTATCTACGTCACTTGAATGAACCACAACAAGAGGGCCAACGACCAAATATGCTGAGTAGTCACTAAGTAGCTAAGTGCACTTTTTATTTGTAATAATTTTATTGATTTTCTTTTTACGATTCCAACATTGTAATGTCGCAATCAATTAAAATTAAGGCACTTTTAAATTGTTTATGTTAATTCTAAGAACTCCAAATATATTATTGATTTTCTTTATCGACTGTTTTTATGATTGCAACATTGTAACGTTGTAATCAATTTAAAATAGGGCACAGTCAAATTTGTTTACATTAATTCTAGGAACTCTAGATATTAATTTTTGTTTAGCTTAAACTATTTTGTAAATGTAAGAATCTTATAAAAATTGTTAAGAAGTAGAAATAAAATTCAGATTATATTCAGCAGCAAAAGAAACTAGTCGTGTTTTTTTTTAACTCCGGGTTTCTACCGTACTTAACTGGCGCAGTCGGAAGTTCAGTGAACGGCTTAAATTGTGATGTCCTTTTTGCTTAAATAAAGAAATGTGTTAAATAAAGAAAGGACCAAAATCCTTTTCGTAAAAAGTTTTATAAAACTAACTGCCAAATACAAACTTAAAGCTGGACTTAACATAATAAAAGAAGAACAAAAACAAAATAATAAAAGAAGACATCAGGAACCGTGGGTGTTGACCCTTAATTCACTGGAACCATCGCTCTCAACGGCATATTCGCTCAACGGCATCATTGATCAACGACATAATCAACCAACGACACCATCGACCAGCAATGCTAATCATATCCTTCTTACTTGGGTGCATGTAAGTGTTTTGTTGTGTGATGAAAAATTACTGCGATCTCAATTGCTGAGCACTCCAGTACTATAAAATAAAAAAAAAATTATTGCGAACTCAATCATTGAGCAATCCAACATTTAAAATTAAAGCCAATATATTTATTATAAAAATAAAAAATTTTTTTTTTTCTACATATGGAAAATTATTATACAACACAAGCCGAATTATATTCTTTCGGTATAGAAAAACAAGCTAATGAAAAAGCAGAACTTGTAAAATCTCTTAAGGCTCAAGCCAAAAAGAAGTTTAAAATTAATAATTTCAAAAGATTAGTCTCAAACCTTCGCATACGATTGTGAAAAAAAAAAAAAAAAAATATATATATATAAATAAAAAATCTTACTGTTATACTTGATATATTTGTGCATAACATTCTGTTCAAGTTACAACGAGGGCATATCGTTGATAACTAATTGAAAACATATATGTTTATGCACAACAAAAATACATTAATAAAAAATTATATTAACATATACGCGAAATCAATCGCAAAGTCAAGGAACAATATATCCTTATATATATTTCAAATGCCGAATAATAAATAAATTCTATTGAATATTTCTTTTGTATATTTTTTTATGCCTAACAACAAGGATCCAAAAAAGAAACTTCGTTTCATCCCGTATAAGTTAAGAAAGTTTGCTAGTTTGACATCTATTCCTGAAGATAACACCTCATTTTCTGCTGGTAATCTCAGTCTTAGCAACTCAAATATTTCTGATCAAAGCTCCGATCATAGTACTTCAAATATATCTGATCTTATCGATTCTTGCTCAGTACCAAACATAATGACAGAACAAACACAAAATACAATAATTAACCAAGTCGATATTTTCAATTCCTTAAGAATACCCGACGCAATTAAGGACTTACCAAAATTCGATGGCAACCCAAGATTACTGTATGAATTCCTCAATAATGTCGAGGAAATCTTATTCTACATCCGAGGCACAGATAACACTCCGTATGGCCAAATTTTACTAAGGCCGTGTGCTATTCTGAAACTTTTCACTCGGATGATGAAATTTTGACAGTCTGAAAGAGAATATTTGGCACTTGTGAGGTGAATATGATTGTCAAAAATTCATGTAGCCCCAGGGGCTAGTATAATTTTTGACAATCGGAAAGAGAATTTTTGACACAAGCAAAAATGAAAAAAAAAACACTTGTGAGTTTGTGAGTCGTAAAGCAGTTAAAAATTTTGTGTTTCCGACAGCATAGCAACCAGAATCCCTAATTTTCAATATATATCAACAATTTCGCAAATTAAATTAAATTCTTGTGCTAATGCACTACCAAAATCTAAAACGTCAACATTTCTAGTTGTCAAAATTTCATCGTCCTTTTGGCACAGCAAAAATTACAATTTTATTTCAACAGACAGAAATGTTATTCAACTCAGTAAATTCTCTCCTACCACGAGTGAAAAGTTTCCGAATAGCACACGGCCTAAGAGCCATAAGAAATAAAATCGAAGGGCAAGCCAACGAAGTCCTTAACATGTATGACACCCCACTCGTTTGGGATGAAATAAAAAACAATCTCATTCTTCACTATTCAGACAAACGAACTGAGACATCCCTTATAAGAGACTTGCACACTGTCAAACAACTGTACAAAACTGTTGAGACATTCTATGGGGAAATTATCGAATTGCAATCTGCTCTTTGCAATAACATCCTCATACATGAAAAAGACGACAGTGTCATAAATGCAAAAAAGAATCTCTATTCCGAAATGTGCCTTAACTCTTATCTCAGTGGCCTTAAAGAACCACTAGGATCAAGAGTAAGGGCTATGCAAACGAACTCGCTGGCCACAGCATTGACCTGCTGCATTAAAGAACAAAATATTTCTTACCAGAGAACTTCGCAACCCCCAAGATTTGCAAATTATCCTAAATTCAAACCATATGAAAATCGTTTCAACCAAAATTTCAACCAACGTTATAATTGGCAACAAAACTCTGATCGTAGAGATTCAGGATACATACGATCGAGAGAAAGAGAGCCCTAGCAATTAACACAAAATACATCCCCTCAAAACCCTTTCAATAGAAATAGAAGTCAATACGCACAGAATAACTTCAAAAACCAAAACTCGGAATTTACGCGTTTAAATCAAAACACCCCAAAAATAAAAGCAAGTCCAAGTCAACAAACCAGATTCAACAATAATACAAATTTAAATTTCCATGAAACAACCAAATCAAATAATGGCTACCAACAAATAGACAATTTTTTTGATAACGAACCAACCAATATCAAGGATACCCAACATTTTTTCACATCAGCCTCAACCAATCAACCGGCTACATGGATCCAATTAAACATCCATCAACCTTACCTTACATAAACATTTTCTTACCTTCTGGCAAACCTCTTAAATTCCTTTTAGACACTGGAGCGTCAACGTCCTTCATAAATCCAGAATATATTCGGCCAGTTGAACAAATCCAATGCAAACCAGTCACAGTAACGACCGTTTTTAAAAGTTACCAACTAGACAAACAAGCAGCCCTGCCAATCTTTTCAGAATTTAATCAAGCAGGCTCTCTTAAATTTCTCATTTTTAAATTTCATAATTTTTTTGATGGTCTTCTAGGCATCGATGCCCTTCTACTTTTAAACGCAAAAATCGATCTTGCAAGCAAAACTCTTATAACTACTCATTGGTTGGTGCATGTCAATGTAGAATTGATGTGAAAACCAAGACTTACAACATTTGTTACCAGTTTCAGTTTTTTGTCTCCTATATAAAGATGTGGAATATTTTCTGGAAAAATTGTTGAGGCTGAGATTGGAAGCACGTATGATTTTTGCACATTTACCTGCAGACCATTATTAATAGCCCACTGGTGTATATTGTTGAGATCTTCATTCATTCTAAAACTTAAATCCTCTAGGAGGCCCGTTCTACGTGAAAGATGCATCTGCACATCATCTGCATAAGCATGCAAAGAAGCATATCTGCAAGTTAAAAAGATGTCGTTTACAAATAGTGAGAAAAGCAGAGGGCCTAGAATGGATCCTTGGGGCACTCCACAGCTTACTAATTTAAATTGAGAACACTTATCCCCTATTCTAACTCTTTGAAACCTATTGGACAAGTAGCTTCTTAAAAGACTTACAGCATTGTCACAAAACCCATACCAACACTTAATTTTTTGACAGAGGAGGAAGTGATTTACGCTGTCAAAGGCTTTAGAAAAATCAAGCATACAGAGTAAAGTAAGTAGGTCTTCATCGAACGATTTTCTTATGTCATCTTAAACTTTTATTGTAGCAGTTGTGCAACTATGGCCAGCACGAAAACCAGATTGTAAAGGAGACAACAAGTTGCTTCGGCTCAAGTGGTTCGAGATTTGATGAGCCATTATTGCTTCGCACACTTTAGACAGGGAGGACAGAATACTTATAGGCCTGAAACCATTGATAACAGACGGTGATGCTTTTTTGGCAACAGGAAGTACTTTTGCTATTTTCCAAGAGTGTGGGAAAGTAGACGTTGTAAAACAATGATTAATGACGTGCATTAGCGATTGAAGTACGTAAGGTAAAATCAGTTTAACGAATTTTATCGAAATACCATCCTCACCGACAGCATTAGATTTTATTTTCATTATGTACTTGCCAACGTCACTTTCAGAATTGAAAGTTTGGTTCAATCAGTACATCAGAAATTGTGATGTTTACAAGACTGCTATTGTTAGCTAAAAAGAAATTGTTAAGAGCGTCAGGATCTACGTTGCAATCAGAAGCAGATCTTTTACTAATACCAACGTTTTTCAGATTCCTCCACAATATCTTAGATGGAAGGGAGGTATTCAACTTGGTAGAGTAGTATCTTATTTTAGATTGCTTCGTTATTAAGACAGAAGCATTTCTAGCAGCCCTATAGCTTTCCCAATTTTCAGAGGACGGATTCTTTTTCCACTGATGATGTAACCTATTTCTTTTTTTATAGAATTTTTAACATAATTATTAAACCACGGACAAGATACATTTTTACAACTGTAGTACGAATAGAAACATTTTTAACAAACAGGTCGTTAAGCATACTAGAGAAAAGAGCAACTTTTTCATCAATACCAGATATAAACCAAATATCATTCCAGGGAACTAAGCTGGCGTCATTGTATAGAGCAGGAAAATTTATAGAGTTAAAATTAGGGTACGAGGGTATGGGTTATGGAACGCGATAGGCTTATGTCGAGTGTGCAGAAGATTAGATCATGATCAGAAATAAAATAAATCTGTAGTGGAATTCGAAAACGCGTTAACTACAATTTTCGTTATCGATAGATAGATAGATATGCTTGGGGCGAGCTAATTCAGCTCTGGCACTGCGGCATCTTGTGATGCCTATTGTGCCATACCTTTTCTTTTCTTAAAGCAGTTCGTTTGCTTTAGTTTTTTTCAGAAAACATAATATATTTTCGAGGTTGAGGATCGCAAGGTGGCCTTGAGAGACTATTTCGCTATTTAGGATTCTCTTTCTTATATGGAGAAGAGCTGGACATTCTGTGAGAATATGTCTGGAGGTTTCTTCATCCTCAAGGCATAATCTACATAATGAATCAGTAGCGAGATTCATTTTTTGTAGGTGTTTCTTTAGTTTGCAGTGTCCACTTATGATTCCGGTCATCATCTTTAGGTCTTTCTTCCCTAGGTTAATAAGAAATTTCGATTTCTTGGGAGAAAGTTCTGGGAATATTTGCTTAGTGCATATCTGTCCTAAGCAGTTCTTCCAGATGTCTTGAGATTCGCGGAATGAGGTTTTTTGACGTGTTGCTTGAACAGATTCTTACCAACCCCACAGAACGGTTCCGGTCCTGTGAGTGGTGATGATGCTCCCTGTTTGGCCAGGGAGTCTGCTCTTTCATTCCCGTCAAAACCACAGTGGGCAGGAATCCACTGTAGAGTAACTTTATTGTTTTGCGCAGCCAGGTCGTTGAGGACGTCTACAGTCTCCAGCACTAGCTTGGATTTTATGATGGGTGATGTCAGAGCTTTAAGGGCAGCTTGACTATCAGAGAAGACGAAAATTGATTTGCCTCTAACATTGTTCATACAGTTCAGTCTGACGCATCTGTTAATAGCAAGGATTTCCACTTGAAAGATTGTGGTAAATAGACCTGCACTGAAGAAGTGGCTCTCATTGGAGTGTTCTCCAAAGACCCCTGCTCCCGTGCCTTTCTCCATTTTGGAGCCATATGTGTACCACACAAGGTCGTTTTCGGACGGGTTTAGTTTCTCGTGTTCCCAGTTGGATCTGGGGGGGATAACTACGATGAAGTTTTTGTTAAAGCGGCTTTTGGGAAGCATGTCATCTAATGGCATGCAGAACTCCTTTTCTCGCCTTAGGGTTGTGATTAAGGTTAGGTGTCCCTTTAAGGGATGGTTTGGGACAGTGTAACCCAGATGGAAAAGTCTGTGAAGGCTGAGCTTCGCCTCCATCTGGATGTGTATGTGGATTGGGGTGAGCCCTAAGATGACGTTGAGGGCTGCTGTTGGCGTAGATCTTATGCAGCCTGTCATACATATCCCTGCACATCTTTGAACTCGTCCTAACCGCTTGATGGTTGATTCTTCTAGCGTTTTCGACCACCATACTACAGACGCGTATGTTAGTGCTGGTCTGACGGTCAAAGTATAGAGATTGAATATTGGATGCATATCTGTGCACTCGTCAAGAATGTACAAGGTGAATTGCGGAGAGCTGAAACTGAAAGAAGATTAGTAGGAACAACAGAAACACCGGAGTAGCATAAATTGCTTGCCAGCCCCACGAAGTAATACCTAGCGGCAGTCGCGTGGGGAGAGTGGCGGAAGTGTACAGGGTGTGGTTTAGTACGTAGGCGCATACCTGAAATTTTAGCAAGGAATGCGAATGGTGCATGCCAATGGCACGGGCCACGGGTATCTATGAAGATTCCACATCCCTTTGGCGCATCAAAAAAAAAAAAAAAAACAACTGCATACACTGTCGCGCACACAATTGCATCCGCTGCCACGCACACAACTGCATACGTTGACGCGCACACAATTGCATCCGCTGCCGCGCACACAACTGCATACACTGTCGCGCACACAATTGCATCTGCTGCCACGCACACAACTACATACGCTGACGCGCAGACAATTGCATCCGCTGCCACGCACACAACTGTATACGCTGCCACGTAGGCGCGTACGCTACCACGCACGAAGCCACACCACTGCTTGCAAGGCTGCACATCTGCAGCTCCAGTATATACTTCAAGAAAAGTAAGTTTCTTACCTGAAGAAAACAACCTGGAAAACACAAGACAGCGCCCACTGCGCAGTCACATTTACGACCATGAACAACGCCGCTGCGCAGCCAGGCCAAAGAATAAGTGGGCAGCGCACGCTTCGCCGCCACGCCGCGAACCTAGACGGACGGACCGTGAAAATAAGAAAAAAAACACTAGACGAGCGCTAGCACACCGCTCGCAACACACGCCTTGTATTTATTACACAAAACAAACAAAAAAAAAGAAAATTTACACATAGATTTTATAAAAACTGAACTCCATTTGATGGCTCGTGCGGGGCCTCTGGTTCCTCGATAGTCGACGCCATGTCCCCAAGACGATTTGACAAAATGTATCAAGTTGAACAACCGCAACAACTTAGAAAATATCATTTAATAAATTTAAATGAGAAAAACTTTACAAATAATAAATAAATAAATTTTGAAAGACTTACATGTTGATGTGTACAGGCTACGAGCTTCAAAACAAAATGGCGAAACGGCACAAAGTAAACAAAGAATTAAACGTCAGAGACCAGTGCTGCCAAGTCCGCCCAAAGAAAAGGGCCAACACACAGGGTACAACATAAGGAATTACGTCGAAATGGATATGTTCATTGTTGATTATGAAAGAAGATGGAAGAGAAGAGGGAAAGGGTAGAAACAAAGAAATAAAGATTAAAGGATACCAAGGGTGGTCACCACACACTGACAGGTGACCACGAGATCATCCGATCAGTGACCACGCGTACGGAGAGTTGACCTTTGAAAATCTTTCGAAGTTTTCGAATCTTTTAGTTCGGCAAGTCAATGACGTTGCCTTGAAAGTGTAATATGATATTTTAGCCAGCAAGTCAATGCACGCTGCTACTGAAATAAAACAAAAGCCAAACAAAAATTAAGCATCACTTGTCTTTTTCATTTATGTTAGGAAATGTTAATTTTGATATTTTACTTCAATTTAAATTACAGTAGTGACTGGCATATTTTGTTAAAAGCAGAGTCGTTGGCTTGTAGGCCCACCTGCAAAGGAATCGGTAGACATTTCGGTGGCTTGTAGGCCCACTTGTCTATCCAACGGAAAAAGCAGAGTCGTTGGCTTGTAGGCCCACCTGCAAAGATAATAGATAAACATTTTGGTGGCTTGTAGGCCCACTTGTTTATCCAACGGCAAGAGCAGCGTTGGTGGCTTTTAGGCCCTCTGGAGTAGCAGTAGACAGAGTCGGTGGCTTGTAGGCCCACCTGTCTTCACATTTTTGTTAGCAGCGTCCGTGGCTTGTATACCCGCCTGCTCAAACCAGAACATTGTCCGTGGCTTGTAAGCCCGCGTGTTCGCATTTTTTTTTCATCGAGTAACAGTGCTGCCACTAAATCAACAATACAAATATATAAATTCAGATATCTTACAGTGTTTTAAAGATAAAGACCAAAAATTTAATAAAGATCAATTGTTAAAGAAAACCAAAGTGTAATTTCTTGTAAGAACCCTGGAAACCCGCTGAGCTTACCCCATCAAACAAAAGAACCAGCGGAGGTTCGTTACAGTGCTATTCAAAATGGCAAAATTTAGTGGTGTTAAGTTCGATCGAAAAACGTTTTTTGCCATAATATAGGGTTGCTTAGAGGTATTGTAAACGAGATCATATTCAGAACACTCTGAACTTGTGAGGGACGGCTTGTGTCAAATGTCAAAATGGATAGTTCAAAATGGAGTTAGATGGTGACCTCCATGTTTAACGGCGAGTTTAAATTCAAATTCAAAAGTCGAGTATGGCGGCCAACGTTTGTTTCTGGTCCGACCGGATAAAGTTGTTGTTACTTGCGTGACAAATCATCGGAAGTGAAGTTTTGGTTCCTTGCTCAAAAGTGAATTAGAATTTGAATTCAAATTTGGACAGGGAACCGACACGACACAACGGCCATTTTCACGATGTCACTTCATATTTTTTTATTATACATATTTATATTTTTTTTTGACTAGCGCCATCTTCCGGTGGACTCACCCAGCGGTACGCAGTTGAAAAATCTCAAATTCCTTCCTGAACAGGTCCGACAAGTACAGAAAATCCAAAATGGCCAGTACGTGCTTGAGCTGGCATTAGCCAATAAAAATTGACGTTCTAACATAATTCCTATCGGATCTTGTCCGAAGTTGTGCACCAAACTCCATCTTGACGACGACTTAACGAACAAATAAGCTCCTAACACAGGCATAATGAGAAAATATTTACGCGTAACTACGTGTTTTCACGTGTGAACGCCATGTTATGCAGTGTGATCGCACCTTTTCACATGCCTGTGCCAGCCCTGGTCGCCGTGTCAGATGAAAGTAGAGAAAAAAAAATTAACGTAAAAACGATGCTGAGGCAGAGCAGTCGATGAAGAAAGAAGATTCTGCCCGTTTTGCTTTTTCACTGCTGGACAGTCATCATCGTAGAGAGAAAAAATCTAATTCGATTAAACTTATTTGTTCTTGTTTTTTTTGTTGGATTTCCTCCAAGTGCAAATAAACATTTGCTAGATAAGCGCATATTTTTTAAGTGATTTTTGGAACATCAGCTGGATAAAAAAAGTTCCAGGGCGCTACGGAAAGACTGGGCCTAGAAAGTGCGAGCAGAATTTAAATTAAATTTTTATATTTGCCAAGAAGTTGAGAAGCACGGCATGCATAACTAGCAATTGAAGAGAAATAGTGTGAAGCACAGAACGAAGCAGCAATTACTGGTTGTTTTTTTCTTGAAATCGTTAAAAATTGCGATGTTCTAATAATAGCAGCTTTCTGAGTGCTTAAAAATTAGTGGACGTGAGCGTATTGTAAGGGAGGAGGTGGACCAGGGCCCAGTCAAGAAGTTAACATAAACGGCTGCGTATCGGAGTAAACAGTAACCCAGTGAGCTACAGAATAAGCAGAAGGAGCAGTGAAGGATGTGGTAGTGTTCGAAAGCGAACACACAGATCTAGTCAGTTGCTGAGAAGATTGTTGGGTATTCGTACGGACGGTGACAAGAAGGGTGCACGCGTGGAAACTGGCTAAAAACGAAATTCTTTTGGTGGATATTGGCTCGCTGAGTACTGGTGGTCGTATATCAGCAACAAGAGGTAATTTGGCTAAAACTTTACTAACAACACCAGTGTGCACAGAGAAGGGTGAATCCCACACGCACACAAGCAACGAGGTTCATGTACGCCCGCCGTATGTCATTGGGTGGATAAAACTTTCGAGCGGTAGTCGTTCGAGTGCAGCTACGAATTGGCCGATACATTTCCCATAGCTGATGTCACCCAAAAGACCAACATTGAAGATAAACCCTGGAAATCCATGGAAACAGCGACGCATGAACATCGCAGCCGGCAGACAGACGTAACAAGGATTAGTAAGACTTAGGTTAAGTTATTGTAAATTGACATTTAATTATATATATTTTTGTTCTTATATTTAAAAAAAAAAAATCAATAATATGGTATATTCTTTTAAAACAAAAACAAAAAAAAAGAAACCGACCTTAAAAAAATAAGATTAGTTAAAGAAAAAAGAAAATAATTTTTATATTAAAGAAACAAACAGAATTCTAATATTAGTTAAATATTTGTAAACCTAAATGAAACACAATTTGAATTTTACTACTGTGTGAATAAACTTAATTTAACCTAACTTAAAAGAAACATAAATTAAATTTCAAAATTGTTTAAGTAAACTAGACTTAACATTACCAAACTTATACGTAATACAAAACAAATTAATAATGAAATTCTTTAAATAAACTTAAACTAAGTAAACATAATAAAAATGAAATTTAAGCTTCTTTAAATAAACTTAACATAACTTAAACGAAACAAAATTGAAACGTGAGATTGTTTCAAATGCACTTAACTTCTTCTCATTAATTATCTTAACTAAATATGAATTTTAAAAAAAATAATTTTAAATAAGCTTAAAGAAAAACTAACTTAAAATACATTAAATGAGCCTTAAAATCATTCAAATAAATTTAAACGAATCTAACTTAAATTAAACAAAGAAAAAAAAAACATTTAAAGATTATTTCAATGAACGTAAATTAAACCTTACTAAGCACTTAAAAAAGATTAAAATCATTGAAATAGTCTTAAATAAACTGAACTTAAATTAAATAAAACTAAATTTCAGACAACTTAAATAAACTCAACCGAAACCAACGTAATTGAAACAAGTAAGACGTAAGAAGAAAAAAAAAAACAAAATTCAATTTTAAGATCAAGTAAATGAATTTAAATTAACTGAATTTAAAAATCAAAACAAAATTTTCAATTTTTTTTAACAAAACTTAAACGATTTTAATGAGATAAAACTAATTCTAAGATTGTTTACTTATACATTACATTAAGTTTAAATAATATAATTAATGGAAGAATAATTTGTGAACTAAACTAATAAACTTATTAAAATATGCCTAGGTGAACAGTCCCTTTTCATTTCTTCATATCAGAGGTAATGCGGCGGGATAAATAATTTAGGCATTGGTTTTGACGAGGGCTTCGATAAATATTTAAATTGGTGAAGGTTGGGTGGGTGAAGACCGGGTGGGGAAAATAACACCTCCTCCAATCTCACAATTCGAATCACCATCACCAGTCCGCGCCACAACGAGTTCCTTTACTTTTTCTTTGTGTTTGTTTGGGTAGAATAGACCCGTAAGCCTCTGCACCTGATTTTTTTATTATCTGTAACACCCCCACCATCCCACTGTTCAACGCAACCCCACTCCCATTTTCCCTGAGCTACGACCGAAGCATAGCTAGGTGTGCAGAGATCGCGTCGAGACCGTGTGACTTGGCTCATTTCCATAGTAGCCAAGTAAGTGGGCAATTTTGTTTGTTACAACTTGCATCCTGAAAGAAAGTTTTTGGGATGGTTGTAATTTTCTGACATGAGGAAGAAGGCTGTCAAAAAATGATTCGTCCTCGTTTCTCGTTTATGCTTTTGTTCAAGAATCTCCAGCTTACGTTTTTCGATTTGTATCATTTCGGCTTCAGAATTTTTAGTTTTATTCTTATACGGAGTCTAACGATCTTTAATTTTAATATCTTCAAAATTTCCTTCATCTTCTAATTTTGTTTTTCTTCCTGTTCCAAATGTAGGCCTTGTTCTTCCTGTTGTTGAGATAAACTTTCCAATTTTTTCCAACTAACTTATTTGTTCGATTAGGGTTCAAATTTCCAGATGATGGGCGAAATTTCGTTTGGTCTTTAAGAAAACACATTGACTTAAAATGAGGCCAAGTAATTTCATCGTCGTAGCCTGCATCTCCGGATCGCTCTTTTGGAATTTTTTTTTAATTCAAGACGGAATTTGTCCTTAGCTGCTTACACTTTTTTTAATAACTTCCCTTGAAAATATAAAATGAAAAACTTAACACGTTTTGTATTGATATTGCAGATTTCTCACGACGGGGTTGTGAGAGCAATGGCATATTCATTTAGATTGGGAGAGAGTAGAATTCGAAAAATTGTAAACGATACTACCGAAATATTGTGGACCGTTTTGTAACATATTCATATGTCACAGCCTACGGAAATACAATTGCAAAAAGTATCATAAGAGTTTTGGAATATAGGAAATTTTTCATATTGCGTTGGAAGTTTGGATGGAAAACAAATTCGAATAAAATGCCCAGTACATTCCGAAACAATGTTTTATAATTAAAAAATTTTTTCCATTGCTCTTCAAGGCGTTGAAGTTCGAGGATATGGGAAGCAAAGTAATGGAGTGACTTTTGGAGCAACAACTTTTTTGAAATGATTCAATCACGAAATATAGTTCTACCAAAAGCCAAAGCTTTGTCGAACTCATCGATAATTACGCCACATGTCATATTGGAGGATGAAGCATATCCTTTGATGGAGTGGCTACTAAGGCCATACGCACGTAAAGATCTTACTGCAAAAATTAAGTACTTTAATTACAGGCTATCCCGGGCACGGAGAACCGTGGAATGTGCCTTTGGGATTATAAACTCAAAGTGGCGAATTTTATTTAAACCCATTGAAACTTCAGCACATTTTGCAGAAAAAATTTTTTAGGCTATTTGTATTCTTCATAATCAATTATAGATTTGGAAGGCTTTGAGAAAAGTAGGTTAGAAATGGCAATGGATTCATATAATTCTATTTATTCGAATGCCGGCACGAGCAATCAATCATCCAAAAAAAATTGTCGCTTAGTTCGTAATAAGTTTAGAGATTTTTTGACATTAATCGCATAATCAAAAAATTAAATTCTTATGATATCGAAAATATAATAAATTAATTAAAAATAACTTACTTTCTTCTTTAATTTCTTTGGGAACTTCATTCCACAATTTATCCACAAAAATCCTGTTGTGATAATGTTTATGTTTCTGATCCCAAAAGGAACTCGAACAAAAACTGCAGATATTAATTGTTCAGGATCCATATTCCTTCCACACAAAAATATTTAATAAATTGAATGAATTTGTAGTGGTTTACAGTCTGGCAACACTATACAAATATGTATATTGTAAAGATAGCAAACTTCACTTTAAAAAGTTAAAGAAGAAATAAGATTGTCAAGTTGTTGCCACTAAATAGACATACAAAACGTGGTTAACAAAAAAATATTGTAGAGACCGGATTTTTAAAGCATAATAAAAATAATCTTTATTATTATCAGATGTGGGGTGCCATCCTTGCACCACTGACGGAATAAATTATAGTTATTATAAAAAACCAAGCGACCTGTAAGAACAAAATGGATTTGCGGCCGAGCCGTTACGTACTAACGGCAGCTTTGTCTGTAGCTGGCATTGCATTTCCGGAGACGGCGACAATGAGTCAGCTCCACACGTTGTACGAAGCCATAGAAGGCAAAGAAGTAGCTGCTTCCAGAGATAGCCAAGTGGCCACCGACAATGATGTTGCTACAGAGGCTGATAAGAACGCCTGCGGCTTTGCTACCGACACACGTGCTGTCGGAGAACCAAATTCTAGTGATGCAGCAGCTAATCATTCTGAGATCGTTGAAGTCGGGGAGTATGTCCAAATGTCGAACCGGGACGATAAAGAGTGGTGCTTTTGGCAATAACTTCGTATTTTCTTCCACCGAGCCACTCGCTGCTGGAACTACCGTGTTGTCTCGAACCACTGTGAGGGGGCCTAACGCCCAAGTGCCCGCTGATGACATTTCTAGTGAGGGTGTCACTAGCAACAGCTGCCTTCTATCAAAGATATTACAATGCCCTCTGCCGAAACTGCTGTGATGTCGTCTGCCACTGCGCTGTTCACTGCCAAAAATTCTGCCTCCAATTCTGCTGCCACCGTGCCCTCCTCTAATGCAGTGTCTGAAAACGAAATTAAAAATTTGCGATTACGCCTAGAAATGCTGCAGTTACAACAACAAATTCAGGCTTTAGAAGGAACTGACCGCCATTTGCCCTACACCCGTCGTATTGATCTGGCCGAATTGGACGCTGCGGTCCCAATTTTTAGTGGAGACGACCACTACGACATCGTGAAGTGGTTTCTGCAGTTCGAAGACTATGCCAACATATGTCATTATACTGATAGAGAGAAATGCGTAGGCATTCGCCGCCGTCTCGAAGGCACTGCAAAGAAGCATATCAATAATTTAGGGTTAATGGGATACACAGAGCTGAAGGCCAACTTGCTTAGAATGTGCAAGGGAACGGTGACACGACAAGAACTCTACCGACAATTACGGGCACGAATTTTAAAGGCAGAGGAATCGTGCTTGAGTTATGTGGAAACGATGCAGTCGATCGCTGCCAAGTCCGAGATAGAAGAAGAAGAATTGGTCGACATCATTATCGACAGCATACCCTATGCAACAAATACAGTTTTCTTTTTATTTGGCGCCACTTCAATTGACGAGCTGATTAAGCGTATGGACCGATACGCCAACAAATACGGGCCACAAAAGCAGTCAATATATCACCTGGAATCAAGGTAAAAAATGCCACTGTAAGCGGTAACCAAGCCGCCAAGATGCCCGATGCCGAAATCCGGTGTTACAACTGTTCGCAGTTTGGCGACTACCAGAGCCAATGTAAAAAACCGAAGCGTCCGGCGGGGTCACGCTTCATTTGTGCCGAAGTGGGACATTTTCACCAGAAGTGCCCCAACAGGAAGAAGTTCACTGCTGCCATAGGCGAAGCCCAGTCAAATGATTCTCTCGATGCATTCCAAATGGTAAGTGTTGCCTTTATTAAACAAGATAAACGCACTGAGGTAATGAATTATTTTTCTCTCTTTGATACGGGTAGCCCAATTAGCTGCATTCAAAAATCGCTTGTGCCATCTTTAAGTGACGATATAAAAATGTTAACCTCATATCGTGGTGTCGGAAATAAGAAAATAAGTATGTTGGGCCAAGTGCAATGCGAATTAAACTTTGGAAATAAAAAAATACATCAACATTTTTTTAATTTTACCTGATGAAGAAGCTGTTATGCCAGAGTTAATGGGGCGTGACATATTATCAAAATTAAATGTATGTCAAATAAGATATCTTTATAAAAAATACACTTTTGCAATTGAATTTAAAGCATAGGAATAAAAAACCAAGCAATGAAATTATCAGTGCGCTTATGTCGTATAATTTATACAGAGATCCACAGAAAAATGTAAAAGTTCCAACCATAGAAAATGAGGGTAAATCCGAAGTATTTGCCAAAAATAGTAGTGAAAATGTTTTAGGAAATTTTAACAAGATTAACGTAATTGCTTCTGAATCGGAAAGTCCATATTCGTGCGATGTAAACAAACTAGAAATCGTGAGAGAGAACAAAGAATGTGAAGAATTAATGCAAATACTTTTCGCAATTGGGACTAAAAACAGTAGCGTTATCGATAAAACGCTAGGTGCAGAAAAGGCTTACGCCACACAGTGTGAGATTTTGGCAATCTGAAAGGACTTAATTCAATTGCAACCGTAGTTTGAAAGATATTGACTTGAAATTTGGTTTATATGTATACTTTTATTGTTCATGATAAATTTATGTCCAAATACCAGCTAAATCGGACAAAAACTACTCCTACCTCCCATACAAATCCCCTTGTTTTTGTTTGAAAAACATTATAATATTAGTTGTAATACCAATTTGAAATAAGAGAGCTACTGCCAATAAAAATATAAAACAATCATTGTGCATTTAAACAAAGGGATTATTTGTTTAATAGTTCACTTTTTTATTTATTTTGCATAGTTTATTTATTTGACAAAGAAGAATGTAAAATGGTATAAAGTTGAAAATTTAGTCTGAATCAGAACATTCTTCGAAAGTTTGATGATCCGATAACAATGAAACCACTTCCGTGGATAAAGCTCCGCGTGTAGTAATAACGTATACTTCATATTAATGGGTCGGATGAAATAAGTAGCCTATGTATTAACTCGTAATGTTTTCCTAGTGTACAATTCTTGGTAATTTCGTATATTTTACCTGGACTCCAGGACTTCTTCGGAAAAATTGCCAATAGGTAGAATGCAGAAATAGATTATATCCTTTCCATGGTACAAAATTATATGCACAGTTACTGGCATGTTGAACCACGAATATTCGGACAAATAAAATTGTGTGGTTTCTTTCGTGTAGCATTGAAACGCATTTATATTAATGGAGTATCCACGTAAGTTTTTTCTGCGTCTTTAAAAAATCTTCTGGCAGAGTTGCCGTTATTTTTATTGCCAGTTTTTTGTTTTGGCATATCCACTAAAAGGCTCATTTCATGTTTAAATTTGTTTTGAATTTCCTTCTTCCTATCAGATACTTTAACTTTATTTTCCCTTATTTTTCCCTTTATAATTGTTGAGCATAGTTGAAGAGATATCAACGATAGAGAAAAAATACTTTCGTCTGACAAATTTCCCTCAGTAAATTTTTGTTTGTACTCGTCCAGAAGTTGCTTAAACGCATTTTAAAACCGATTCCAGTCTTACAGACTTGATGTTCCTTAACCAAACATCGAATAGTGTCTCCCACGATATTTCACCCAATGGTCAAAAGTTGGGCCTTCGTGCAAAATTTTTGCAAGTTTTTTTTCTTCAGATCAGTTTTGGGACTTCACACGCTTATCACGCTTATCATATGGTAAGAACGTGGAACACAATAGAATATAAAAGTTGCAGTATATGAAACATATGCAATTTTTAAAAATTTTCTTATTTATTAGCGGATTATGAAGTAAATTACATAAAATATTCCAGAGCAAATATTAAAAAAACATTATTGAAAAAGTTATGCTCAAACTATTTATAATTTAAGAAAAAAAAAACTTTTTTAAAAACAATGCACTCACGACACACTTCTGATCGCTTCAAACTTGCGAATTTATTAAGCAGTCAAACCATTATCTCAATGATGTTTTCATTTTCATTCTGTTTTGTGTTGATATTCGTAACAAAGGGACATTTTTCTAACATTTAACCAAAAATCATTAAATTTGAAGCATATTTTTTTTTGCATTAAATCCCTCCAGATTGGAAAAATCTCACACTGTGCGCCATAGAATCGGTTATACAAAGCAACTATGATAATTGTGTTGATGTAAATAAATTAAATAAATATAAATAAATTATTGTATCAAAATTAGATTGACCAATGATGTACCAGTGTATAGTGGTCCTCGGCAACTTTCATACCGTGAGAGGTGCGAGGTGAAAATGAAACTCGAAGAATTGTTACAAAAGGGGATAATTCGACCAAGCGAGTCGCCATACGTTTCTCCAATTATATTAACAAAGAAAAAAAATGGGGACTTGCGAATGTGTATCGACTTCCGATAGTTAAATAAAATCACTTTGAGAGATAATTACCCGCTGCCGATAATTGATGAGTGCTTAGATTATTTAGGTAATCAAAATTTTTTTACAACACTTGACTTGGAGAATGGTTATCATCAGGTACCAATGCACGAAGATTCAATTCAATATACTGCGTTCGTAACACCTCTAGGCCAATTTGAATACCTTTACATGCCATTTGGTCTGAAGAATGCAGGATCGGTATTTCAACGATTTATTAATATGGTGTTAAGAAAATTTATTGAGTCAGGTAAAATAGTGGTTCATTTAGATGATATCAGCATAGCAACTGAAACTTTTGAGGAGCATTTGAATGTTTTGGCTGATGTATTACGAACGCTGAAGGAAGCAGGATTGAAATTAAACATTAAGAAATGTAAATTTGCATATCGTGAACTGGATTATTTGGGATATCGTGTTAACGAAAAGGGTATACGTCCTAACGATGAGCACATTAAAACAATCAAATCATTCCCAATACCCACCAATCACGAAGAATTGCAACGAGGATTGGGACTATTTGAGTTTTTCCGTAAATTTGTTTGCGACTTTTCAAGAATCGCTAGACCGTTAACAGATTTGAAAAACAGGGCTTTCGATTACAGATAAATGTACAGAAGCGTTCACTGCTTTAAAAAGGGCATTAGTTAATGGTCCTGTGCTAGCAATTTATGTCCCACTTCCTGAAACAGAGCTCCACACGGATGCCATCGCAAAAGGCTATGGGGCAATACTTATGCAAAGGCAGGCAGATAATAAATTTCACTCAGTGTCGTATTTTTCACAGTTCACTACACCAGCAGAGACAGGATATCACAGTTTTGAGTTGGAAACATTGGCAATTATATATGCCCTAAGACGATATCGTATATATTTAAAAGGAATAACGTTTACAATAATAACTGATTGTAACTCGCTCGCACTAAATTTGAGTAAGAAAGTTATAAACCGAAGAATAGCCGAGTGGGCATATGAGTTAGAAAATTATGATTATAGTATAAGGCATCGTAAGGGTGAGTTGATGGGGCATGTGGATGCCCTGAGTCGCGTATCGATTGTTTCAGCTATAGACGGATTTGATGTCGATCTAAACATACAAATTGTACAAACCAGAGATAAAAGGATTCAGGCGATTAGAAATAAGTTGGAAGAAGGGGATGTAGAAGGCTATGTGTTAGATAATGGGCTAGTTTTTAGAAATGGTGTTCGAGGACAAAGAAGAAAATGCAATGCGGTTGATTCATGAAAAATATGGCCATATAGGAATTGAGAAGTGTTTAAATCAGATACAGAAGCATTACTGGTTTACCAATATGAGGGATAAGTTAAACAAATTTATAAGAAACTGCCAGAAATGTATTTATTACTCAGCACCTCATAGAAAAAATGAAAGAAAACTATATAATATTGAGAAAAAACCAATTCCTTTTGATATTTTGGACCGTTGCCATCAATAAAATCTAAACGGAAACATATATTGGTAGTAATAGACGCATTCACAAAGTTTCAATACACTAAATAAATTTTAATAAACATTGAAGGTGTAAATACACTTTTGACATCTATTTTAATAATTTAATAGATAAAATAACTGAACAAATAAAAAGTTCATAAATGAAACAGAAAACTATTGCAAAGTTTTTGCACAATAAGACCAAAATCAAGTATAAATCATATATAAATAAAACAGAAAAGTGTTACAAAGTTTTTGCGCAATAAGACCAAAATCCAACATAAATCATGACGTCACCACAACAAAGCAATGCAGTTACCGTTTATCAAGCTACAAGCATTCCAGAATTTTCTCCGCTAAATGAACCATGGCAGTTGTGGAAAGAGAAACTAGAAATACACTTTTGTGAGATAAGCTGCACAGACGATAATGTGAAGAAAGCCATACTTCTCAAATCTGTTGGAGCTACTCCGTATGCAGTACTACACAGCTTATGTAGCCCAGATTCGCCAGTCAATAAATCGTTCAAAGAACTTTGCAGCATGCTACAAACTCACTACACTCCACCTGTCATAATTTTTCGAGAGCGAAAGCTATTTTATAATGCAAAAAAAGAAGAGCATGAAAGCATATCTGAATGGTATGCAAGAACAAAGAAACTTGCGCTTAATTGTAAATTTGGTCTCAATCTTGAAGCTTTTTTACTTGATCGCTTTATAATGGGACTACCTGATACAATTTTTGAGAGGATTTGTGAAGAAGATGAAAAGCTTAAGCTAGACGATGCGCTACGAAAAGCTCTAATTATGGAAATGAAACTTTCCAGCAAAACTGAAAGCGACATGAGAGTAAGTCACGTCAGCAAATCGAAGTTTAAAGGAAGCAGCGATAAACATCAAAAAGGAAAATCACCGAATAACTGCAGCAGCAACAATAACTACAACTACAACAAACATTCAAATAAAAGTAATGCATGCAAGCATTGCGGCTGGCGAAATCATCAGTCAATTGTATGCAGATATAAAGAGAGCAAATGCCATTGCTGCAATAAAATCGGGCATTTAGCAAGCATATGCAAAAATAAATCCAACAATAAAACCGTAAATTATGTATCAGAAGATTTTAATGAAAGTAACAATAAGATTTCTACTAATGACAATTTTTGTATTTACAGCATTTCTAGTGGAAATTCAGCTGATTATTACTATCTCTCAGTTAAGTTAGATGGAAAGCAAATGGAAATAGCTGGTGACTCTGGCTCACCATGCAGTCTAATATTAATGTCTTTGTTTAAAGAAATCAACAAAAATGTAGTTTTAAAAGATTCTAAGTTGCCATATGTTGATTATGGTGGAAACCCTATTAAAGTAATGGGTGAGTATTTAGCTACAATAGAATATCGTGGAATCAAAAGAAAATTGAATGTCGTTGTTACGGACACAAAAAACATTCCTTTGCTTGGATGTGACTTTTTGAGGTTATTCAATTTCGATTTAGTACAAATTGTAAGAACTATTGAAATCAAAAGAGATGTTAAATTGATTATTAAAGATATAAAAAATGAATTTAGCGATGTTTTTAAAGACGAACTTGGTACATATCAGCTAGGAAAAGTTTCGCTTCAAATTTCGGGAGATGCTCACCCAATTTTTTTTAAACCGCGCCCGGTTCCTTTAGCTTGGAGAGCCAAAATTGAAACCAATTTGCGTGAACTAATTGATAAAGATGTTTTAGAACCTGTTGATAATGCAAATTGGGGAACTCCATTGGTACCAATACTAAAACCCAATGGGGATATACGCATTTGCGGTGATTATAAAATCACCATCAATAAACATCTTCATGACGTCCATTACCCTTTGCCATTAATTGAAGACATATTTGCGACTTTACAAGGTGGACAAGTATTCACAAAATTAGATTTAGCAAACGCCTATAATCAACTTGTTTTAGACGAAGCTTCGCAACAATTGTGTACTTGGTCTACACATATAGGATGTTTCAAAATGAAGAGATTACCATTTGGCGTTAAGCCAGCTGCAGCCATTTTCCAAAAAACAATGGAAAATCTATTGCGTAATGTACCTTTTGTTGTAGTTTATCAAGATGATATAACAGTTTCCGGTAGAAATATAGCCGAACATATTAAGAATTTGCGATCAGTTTTAAATAAATTACAATTTTCCGGTCTTCGTTTAAATGTTGCAAAATGTGAATTTTTTAAAGAACAAGTCTCTTATCTTGGATTCAAAATAGACAAAAATGGTTTAACGAAAACAACCGAAAGAATTTCGTCTGTGTTGCAGGCACCAATACCAAAAACTGTCTCTGAATTAAGAGCGTTTATAGGGCATGTCAATTATTATTCAAAATTTGTAAAAAATTTTGCTGAAAAGATGTCGCCATTATATAAACTTTTACAGAAAGATGAAAAATTTAATTGGTCTCATAAATGTCAAAAAGCATACGAAAACATTAAAGCTGAAACTACGTCCGATACAATTTTGGTTCATTTCAACCCTAAAGTGCCTATTGTCTTATCCACTGACGCGTCAGCTAATGCAGTAGCAGGAGTTTTGTCACACAAATTTCAGGACAGTAGTTTACAACCCATAGCATTCGTGTCGAGAGCCCTGTCTAACAGTGAAAAGAACTATAGCACTTTAGAAAAAGAAGCCCTTGCGATAATCTTTTCAGTTACTAAACTTAAGCAGTATCTCTTAGGCCACAATTTCATATTGCAAACCGACCATAAGCCACTGTTATCCATATTTGGAGAGCACAAAGGACTTCCTTTAATGGCCGCAGCAAGAATGCAGCGCTGGGCATTTATTCTATCAGGCTTTAATTATAAGATAGAATATATAAAAGGATCGTTAAATAAAGCTGATAATTTATCAAGACTTCCTCAACATGAATTTGAGCAACAAGATAATGGAAAATCGTTCATATATCATATAAAAACTGAGAATGCTTTAAATATAAATTTTAAAGATATTGCGCGTGAAACACGCCGTGATCCCATACTGTCAAGAGTGTGCGAAGCGGTAAAAATAGGTTCACTTTCAAATTTAAAAGGAGAACAGTTCGCTTCCTATGTAAATAAGAGTACGGAGTTGTATGTAGATCAGGAATGTTTGCTATGGGGCTACAGAATTGTTGTTCCATCTAAATTACACAAGCACATACTTGAGCAGTTACATGACTCACACTTAGGAGTCGTAAAAACAAAAGCCTTAGCAAGATCATATCTATGGTGGCCAAAAATAGATGCTGAAATTGAAAGTTATATAAAGCAATGCGTTGCATGTCAAGAACTTTTGCCGAGTCCTAACAAAAGTGTGTTAATTCCATGGCAACGTGCTGATTCAATTTGGAGCAGAATACACATCGATTTTGCAGGACCTATCAAAGGATTTCACTTATTTGTAATTATAGACGCTTATTCCAAGTGGGTTGAGGTGTTTAAAACTAAAGATTTGACAACAAATTTTGTTATTTCAAAACTTCGCGAAACCTTTTGTCGTTTTGGGATTGTAAATACGCTCGTAAGTGACAATGGTTCACAATTCACCTCTGAAGAGTTTAAACATTTTTTGAAACTTAACGATGTTAAACATATACTAACAGCTCCAGGGCAAGCATCGACAAATGGCCAAGTTGAGAATTTCATAAAACCACTGAAGAAATCTTTACAAGCAAACCTACGTGACAAACGTGAACTTAATTTTGACATAATTTTAAATCGGTTTTTAATGGACTATAGAGTAACGAAACACTGTACGACAAAGGAATCACCCGCTAAACTTTTTTTAGGTAGATCCATTAAAACTCGTTTTGATTTTATTAAACCACGTCAGATTAAGGAAAATATTTTATTAAGTCAGGAAAATAGCAAAAAAAACTATCCAGGAAAAAGAGAAGTAGAGTTCAATGCAGGACAAAAAGTTTATATACGAGATTACAGGAATCCAAACAAAGCAAGTTGGTCTCCAGCGACAGTTCAATCTAAAAATGGTCCACGATCGTACAACTGCATATTCGATCATAGCAATAGGTCAATAAAAAGACATACTGATCAGATAAAAAACGCGACTACACAAGACATTGGTGTTGAATTGTTGGCTGAGAACTCCAGAGGCGATGAAACAAATCAAGCTACACTTGCTGAGGATGGTGGTGCAGCTGGATCTCTTACTCGAAATGATTCAAATATAATTAGTGATTCCAATGAAGATAATTTAGGAAATGTGCCCAACAGTATTGAAAATTAAACAATTGAACGTAGGGAATTACGTCCACGAAATAATGTTAAATACAAATTCTAAAATTATCTATAAAAAAAAGGTATACTTAAATACTTAAATATAATTAAAGTTAGCGTATAAAGGATTTCATATACACATGTGCATATAGCAAATCATAACAAATGAATTATAAAAATACTGAGAATTAATACTATTTTCTAAGGGAGAGCGTGTTATGTGTTTGCCTAGTGTGAATCTAGCTTAATATTAATATATACATACATGTTATCATACCGAAGCCTTATTTTAATATACACTTAGAATAAGAGAATGAAGAATAAAGTCAGTCGTTAATTAGAGTTGAACGTGTGTTGTTTGATTGCCGAGGACATAACACTAAGTTGTACGCGGTTAACGCCCCAGGGACAAAAGAAGCATGCTGTGCATTGGAAAAATATTTCGAAAGTTATAGTAGTATAGAAGAATTATTAATGACCGCGGAACTTGTTTTACGTCTAACGAAATTAAAAAGTTTGTAGAGGAACGTAACATTAAGCATGTTAAAGTGTCAGTAGCGAGCCAAAGAGACACCAAGCATAATGCTTTTTGGAATCGAACGAAGGGGACAAATAGTAGACGAATTGACAGAACATTTACAAGAGGCATACGCTGAACAAGAAGTAGACTTAAAGTCGATTCGGAAAGAAGCTTCTGAAGCTATTGTTAAGTCTCAGTCCTACAACTTAAAATATTTTAAGCAAAATCACAAGCCTTTTAAAGTAGGAGACTTAGTAGTCTTAAAGAATGTTGATAATACTGGTGGTGTGAATAAAAAGTTCATTCCAAAATATTGTGGGCCATATATTATTCAGAAGAAATTAGGTAATGATCGCTATGAAATATCAGATGTAGAAAACTGTCAAATCACACAAATGCCTTATGTCGGCGTAGTGGATTCCAGTCGTTTACGAATAATTTATATGGTTATGAAGTGGACTCTGAAGGCAACACTATTGAGTATCAGGATTATGAGTACTTAGATGAAGAATTTATGGAAGATGACTAACAATCTAAGTTTAAATGATTGTCAGATTGGCCGAGATTGTAGATATTTACAGTCTGGCAACACTATAAAAATATGTATATTGTAAAGATAGCAAACTTCACTTTAAAAAATTAAAGAAGAAATAAGATTGTCAAGTTATTCATTCTGTTTCCGTTTTTGCCACTGTATAGACATACAAAACGTGGTTACCAAAAAATATTGTAGAGACCGGATTTTTAAAGCATAATAAAAATAAAATAAAAAAATAAAAAAATAAATAAATAACTGGCCATTTCAGCCCTTGAAAGGAGCTACCTACCTAGCTTCTTATGATCAATTGTGTTGTGCGTGTTAATAAGTTTGTACACAATTGACCGAGAAATGGACCTACAGGCTTAACGCCGACTCCGAACGGCGATGAACGGAATGTTCTTATTCTCAAGAAGCTTTACATGGCATTTTGATTACTCTCTGAGGTTTGCCATTGTCTGCAGAGAGGTGGCGGCCGTACAGAAAAATTATTTTAATTCAAATAATTTTCTGTCACTGCTGGGGTTCGAACCTGGGTCTCCACAGGTATAATAAAAATAATCTTTATAAATTCAACCAATTTAACAAGAAACACATGCGTTTTCCTTAAAATAAGTAACCAGTAAATTGCATGATCGTGTTTGTTTTATTTTACTTTGATACAACAATATAATAAAATAAAATTCTCAAGAAACAAACAAGAACAAAATGCGCATATATTCACCACTTTTGCGAGCGTTTACTTGCGAAACGCTTGCGATAACAGCTTTAAAACGCACCAAAAACGCTCCGCTCAAATGCTTCACTATGCGCACCCTCATAAGCAAGCATATAAACAGTTTTTCGCATCACTACGCACGCTGATTTAATATTTTCGGGGGTTTAAATGTTATAATTTTTAACGATTTTTCATTCTTCTTATTAAGTTTCTGCTGCAGCTTGTTATATATATTTTTAAATTAATTTTTATGCATAATTTTAAATATTATTATTATTTTTTTATTATCATTTATTTATTTTATCATATTAGTACAATAAGAACAAGTTCTTTTACTATACAAGGTATTATACTTAAGAATAAAATATTACAATTTGCATTTCTTTTCAACTTGAATTTAAAATCCTAAGAGATATAACATGAAAAATATTTATTACTGTATAATTTAGCTTACAATAGACAACGTATTAGAAACAGATGTAAAAGCTAAAAGGGAAAATAAAGAAAAGAAAAAAAAAAAAAAAGAAAAAAGGAAAAAGCAGAAGTTTAAAAATAAGTACAAAACAAATTAGAAAATATAATGTAATTAGGTAAAAAATTTGAATATGGCTTGCCTAAAGCTGTCAATTCCATCAATTGACTTTAAGTGATTAGGTAAAGAATTCCATAATCGTATGGCGATAATGAAGAAAAGTCTAGTAGAGTTTAAAAATTTAAAATTCGGTACTATAAGCATGTTGCTTCGAGCCGATTGGCAAAACTGTTTATCAAAAAGGTACCGTGGAGTTTTCGAATAAATTAGCTTATGGAGAAAAATACAGTTTCTGGCGTTAATGTAACTTATTATGCTGCAACCAAGAATAGCATTCTTATACTACGTTTACATTAGAGCAAATTAGCCATTTCAAATGAGTCATTCAAATGTGTTTACACTGATTTTTTTTGCGAACGTATCGCATTTGGTTTGACAGCTTGTTCTTTGTTTTCTTTTAATTTATTGGTAGTAAAAATTCGCAAGTGGCACAAAAAATTAATTCCAGATTTTTAAAAATTATAGCTCTGCAGCAGCTTAATGCTTGCAATGAAGTAGTGACAATTTTAAATGCTTTAACCAATCGAAGTATTCAGCTAAGAAATGAAACAAAGAAAAGGAGGATACTATTGAAAAAAAATTCAATATAATCTATAGGAGTTTAAGAACAGTTAAATTTAAGTGGAAAGCACCCAGAAGGTTTTGGATGAAGGTAAATATTTAGCACGCGGTATATATTAATTCTGTGAAGGGCAAGTCGGTAAAAACCATTGGCCATGATGCACCCACAGCTACGTGCAAAGCTATGTAAATCATTCTGAGAAGCCTATAAAACCTATATAGGATTTCAGCTTATAACAAATTTGATATAAAATTAAGAAATACTTTAGTATCGTTGCAGTTCATTTTGGGAAGACGAAGTTTCCAAAAGTGATGACGCCTTCTTTAAAAACAATTTTCGGATGTCGAAAGATAATTTTAAAATAATATGCAAAGAGGTAAAAAACATTGCAAAAACAACCACAAACTTTAGAACACCGATATGCTTGGAGAAGAGAGTTGCGGTCGCTCTGTATGCACTGGGTTCGTCTGCTGAATACAGGACCATTGGAAATCTGTTTGGTATTTCGAAATCTTCCGTTTGCAATATTTTGAATGCGTTTTGTCAAGAAGTGTGGAAGGTTTTACAGCCGAAGTATTTGAATAAATATCCCCTTCAAGAGGAAACTGTTCGTGAATGCGTTAGTGGATTTAATAAATTACCTAGACATACCGCCGTAGACATACCTAGTTGTGTCATTAAATGCTAGTTGTTGAGTTTATTAGCTTGAGTCTAATTTACAACACACTTGTTCCGAATAGGTGATCACAGGTAGAATTAGTTGTATTACGAGTTTACGTCTGGTTTCTATAGATGTAAAATATGCAGTCATCTTAAGGTTTCTTGGAATGCAATACACTTTACGTATTATGCTATTTACATGGTTGGTGCATGTCAATGTAGAATTGATGTGAAAACCAAGACTTACAACATTTGTTACCAGTTTCAGTTTTTTGTCTCCTATATAAAGATGTGGAATATTTTCTGGAAAAATTGTTGAGGCTGAGATTGGAAGCACGTATGATTTTTGCACATTTAGCTGCAGACCATTATTAATAGCCCACTGGTGTATATTGTTGAGATCTTCATTCATTCTAAAACTTAAATCCTCTAGGAGGCCCGTTCTACGTGAAAGATGCATCTGCACATCATCTGCATAAGCATGCAAAGAAGCATATCTGCAAGTTGAAAAGATGTCGTTTACAAATAGTGAGAAAAGCAGAGGGCCTAGAATGGATCCTTGGGGCACTCCACAGCTTACTAATTTAAATTGAGAACACTTATCCCCTATTCTAACTCTTTGAAACCTATTGGACAAGTAGCTTCTTAAAAGACTTACAGCATTGTCACAAAACCCATACCAACACTTAATTTTTTGACAGAGGAGGAAGTGATTTACGCTGTCAAACGCTTTAGAAAAATCAAGCATGCAGAGTAAAGTAAGTAGGTCTTCATCGTACGATTTTCTTATGTCATCTTAAACTTTTATTGTAGCAGTTGTGCAACTATGGCCAGCACGAAAACCAGATTGTAAAGGAGACAACAAGTTGCTTCGGCTCAAGTGGTTCGAGATTTGATGAGCCATTATTGCTTCGCACACTTTAGACAGGGAGGACAGAATACTTATAGGCCTGAAACCATTGATAACAGACGGTGATGCTTTTTTGGCAACAGGAAGTACTTTTGCTATTTTCCAAGAGTGTGGGAAAGTAGACGTTGTAAAACAATGATTAATGACGTGCATTAGCGATTGAAGTACGTAAGGTAAAATCAGTTTAACGAATTTTATCGAAATACCATCCTCACCGACAGCATTAGATTTTATTTTCATTATGTACTTGCCAACGTCACTTTCAGAATTGAAAGTTTGGTTCAATCAGTACATCAGAAATTGTGATGTTTACAAGACTGCTATTGTTAGCTAAAAAGAAATTGTTAAGAGCGTCAGGATCTACGTTGCAATCAGAAGCAGATCTTTTACTAATACCAACGTTTTTCAGATTCCTCCACAATATCTTAGATGGAAGGGAGGTATTCAACTTGGTAGAGTAGTATCTTATTTTAGATTGCTTCGTTATTAAGACAGAAGCATTTCTAGCAGCCCTATAGCTTTCCCAATTTTCAGAGGACGGATTCTTTTTCCACTGATGATGTAACCTATTTCTTTTTTTATAGAATTTTTAACATAATTATTAAACCACGGACAAGATACATTTTTTACAACTGTAGTACGAATAGAAACATTTTTAACAAACAGGTCGTTAAGCATACTAGAGAAAAGAGCAACTTTTTCATCAATACCAGATATAAACCAAATATCATTCCAGGGAACTAAGCTGGCGTCATTGTATAGAGCAGGAAAATTTATAGAGTTAAAATTAGGGTACGAGGGTATGGGTTATGGAACGCGATAGGCTTATGTCGAGTGTGCAGAAGATTAGATCATGATCAGAAATAAAATAAATCTGTAGTGGAATTCGAAAACGCGTTAACTACAATTTTCGTTATCGATAGATAGATAGATATGCTTGGGGCGAGCTAATTCAGCTCTGGCACTGCGGCATCTTGTGATGCCTATTGTGCCATACCTTTTCTTTTCTTAAAGCAGTTCGTTTGCTTTAGTTTTTTTCAGAAAACATAATATATTTTCGAGGTTGAGGATCGCAAGGTGGCCTTGAGAGACTATTTCGCTATTTAGGATTCTCTTTCTTATATGGAGAAGAGCTGGACATTCTGTGAGAATATGTCTGGAGGTTTCTTCATCCTCAAGGCATAATCTACATAATGAATCAGTAGCGAGATTCATTTTTTGTAGGTGTTTCTTTAGTTTGCAGTGTCCACTTATGATTCCGGTCATCATCTTTAGGTCTTTCTTCCCTAGGTTAATAAGAAATTTCGATTTCTTGGGAGAAAGTTCTGGGAATATTTGCTTAGTGCATATCTGTCCTAAGCAGTTCTTCCAGATGTCTTGAGATTCGCGGAATGAGGTTTTTTGACGTGTTGCTTGAACAGATTCTTACCAACCCCACAGAACGGTTCCGGTCCTGTGAGTGGTGATGATGCTCCCTGTTTGGCCAGGGAGTCTGCTCTTTCATTCCCGTCAAAACCACAGTGGGCAGGAATCCACTGTAGAGTAACTTTATTGTTTTGCGCAGCCAGGTCGTTGAGGACGTCTACAGTCTCCAGCACTAGCTTGGATTTTATGATGGGTGATGTCAGAGCTTTAAGGGCAGCTTGACTATCAGAGAAGACGAAAATTGATTTGCCTCTAACATTGTTCATACAGTTCAGTCTGACGCATCTGTTAATGGCAAGGATTTCCACTTGAAAGATTGTGGTAAATAGACCTGCACTGAAGAAGTGGCTCTCATTGGAGTGTTCTCCAAAGACCCCTGCTCCCGTGCCTTTCTCCATTTTGGAGCCATATGTGTACCACACAAGGTCGTTTTCGGACGGGTTTAGTTTCTCGTGTTCCCAGTTGGATCTGGGGGGGATAACTACGATGAAGTTTTTGTTAAAGCGGCTTTTGGGAAGCATGTCATCTAATGGCATGCAGAACTCCTTTTCTCGCCTTAGGGTTGTGATTAAGGTTAGGTGTCCCTTTAAGGGATGGTTTGGGACAGTGTAACCCAGATGGAAAAGTCTGTGAAGGCTGAGCTTCGCCTCCATCTGGATGTGTATGTGGATTGGGGTGAGCCCTAAGATGACGTTGAGGGCTGCTGTTGGCGTAGATCTTATGCAGCCTGTCATACATATCCCTGCACATCTTTGAACTCGTCCTAACCGCTTGATGGTTGATTCTTCTAGCGTTTTCGACCACCATACTACAGACGCGTATGTTAGTGCTGGTCTGACGGTCAAAGTATAGAGATTGAATATTGGATGCATATCTGTGCACTCGTCAAGAATGTACAAGATGAATTGCGGAGAGCTGAAACTGAAAGAAGATTAGTAGGAACAACAGAAACACCGGAGTAGCATAAATTGCTTGCCAGCCCCACGAAGTAATACCTAGCGGCAGTCGCGTGGGGAGAGTGGCGGAAGTGTACAGGGTGTGGTTTAGTACGTAGGCGCATACCTGAAATTTTAGCAAGGAATGCGAATGGTGCATGCCAATGGCACGGGCCACGGGTATCTATGAAGATTCCACATCCCTTTGGCGCATCAAAAAAAAAAAAAAAAACAACTGCATACACTGTCGCGCACACAATTGCATCCGCTGCCACGCACACAACTGCATACGTTGACGCGCACACAATTGCATCCGCTGCCGCGCACACAACTGCATACACTGTCGCGCACACAATTGCATCTGCTGCCACGCACACAACTACATACGCTGACGCGCAGACAATTGCATCCGCTGCCACGCACACAACTGTATACGCTGCCACGTAGGCGCGTACGCTACCACGCACGAAGCCACACCACTGCTTGCAAGGCTGCACATCTGCAGCTCCAGTATATACTTCAAGAAAAGTAAGTTTCTTACCTGAAGAAAACAACCTGGAAAACACAAGACAGCGCCCACTGCGCAGTCACATTTACGACCATGAACAACGCCGCTGCGCAGCCAGGCCAAAGAATAAGTGGGCAGCGCACGCTTCGCCGCCACGCCGCGAACCTAGACGGACGGACCGTGAAAATAAGAAAAAAAACACTAGACGAGCGCTAGCACACCGCTCGCAACACACGCCTTGTATTTATTACACAAAACAAACAAAAAAAAAGAAAATTTACACATAGATTTTATAAAAACTGAACTCCATTTGATGGCTCGTGCGGGGCCTCTGGTTCCTCGATAGTCGACGCCATGTCCCCAAGACGATTTGACAAAATGTATCAAGTTGAACAACCGCAACAACTTAGAAAATATCATTTAATAAATTTAAATGAGAAAAACTTTACAAATAATAAATAAATAAATTTTGAAAGACTTACATGTTGATGTGTACAGGCTACGAGCTTCAAAACAAAATGGCGAAACGGCACAAAGTAAACAAAGAATTAAACGTCAGAGACCAGTGCTGCCAAGTCCGCCCAAAGAAAAGGGCCAACACACAGGGTACAACATAAGGAATTACGTCGAAATGGATATGTTCATTGTTGATTATGAAAGAAGATGGAAGAGAAGAGGGAAAGGGTAGAAACAAAGAAATAAAGATTAAAGGATACCAAGGGTGGTCACCACACACTGACAGGTGACCACGAGATCATCCGATCAGTGACCACGCGTACGGAGAGTTGACCTTTGAAAATCTTTCGAAGTTTTCGAATCTTTTAGTTCGGCAAGTCAATGACGTTGCCTTGAAAGTGTAATATGATATTTTAGCCAGCAAGTCAATGCACGCTGCTACTGAAATAAAACAAAAGCCAAACAAAAATTAAGCATCACTTGTCTTTTTCATTTATGTTAGGAAATGTTAATTTTGATATTTTACTTCAATTTAAATTACAGTAGTGACTGGCATATTTTGTTAAAAGCAGAGTCGTTGGCTTGTAGGCCCACCTGCAAAGGAATCGGTAGACATTTCGGTGGCTTGTAGGCCCACTTGTCTATCCAACGGAAAAAGCAGAGTCGTTGGCTTGTAGGCCCACCTGCAAAGATAATAGATAAACATTTTGGTGGCTTGTAGGCCCACTTGTTTATCCAACGGCAAGAGCAGCGTTGGTGGCTTTTAGGCCCTCTGGAGTAGCAGTAGACAGAGTCGGTGGCTTGTAGGCCCACCTGTCTTCACATTTTTGTTAGCAGCGTCCGTGGCTTGTATACCCGCCTGCTCAAACCAGAACATTGTCCGTGGCTTGTAAGCCCGCGTGTTCGCATTTTTTTTTCATCGAGTAACAGTGCTGCCACTAAATCAACAATACAAATATATAAATTCAGATATCTTACAGTGTTTTAAAGATAAAGACCAAAAATTTAATAAAGATCAATTGTTAAAGAAAACCAAAGTGTAATTTCTTGTAAGAACCCTGGAAACCCGCTGAGCTTACCCCATCAAACAAAAGAACCAGCGGAGGTTCGTTACAGTGCTATTCAAAATGGCAAAATTTAGTGGTGTTAAGTTCGATCGAAAAACGTTTTTTGCCATAATATAGGGTTGCTTAGAGGTATTGTAAACGAGATCATATTCAGAACACTCTGAACTTGTGAGGGACGGCTTGTGTCAAATGTCAAAATGGATAGTTCAAAATGGAGTTAGATGGTGACCTCCATGTTTAACGGCGAGTTTAAATTCAAATTCAAAAGTCGAGTATGGCGGCCAACGTTTGTTTCTGGTCCGACCGGATAAAGTTGTTGTTACTTGCGTGACAAATCATCGGAAGTGAAGTTTTGGTTCCTTGCTCAAAAGTGAATTAGAATTTGAATTCAAATTTGGACAGGGAACCGACACGACACAACGGCCATTTTCACGATGTCACTTCATATTTTTTTATTATACATATTTATATTTTTTTTTGACTAGCGCCATCTTCCGGTGGACTCACCCAGCGGTACGCAGTTGAAAAATCTCAAATTCCTTCCTGAACAGGTCCGACAAGTACAGAAAATCCAAAATGGCCAGTACGTGCTTGAGCTGGCATTAGCCAATAAAAATTGACGTTCTAACATAATTCCTATCGGATCTTGTCCGAAGTTGTGCACCAAACTCCATCTTGACGACGACTTAACGAACAAATAAGCTCCTAACACAGGCATAATGAGAAAATATTTACGCGTAACTACGTGTTTTCACGTGTGAACGCCATGTTATGCAGTGTGATCGCACCTTTTCACATGCCTGTGCCAGCCCTGGTCGCCGTGTCAGATGAAAGTAGAGAAAAAAAAATTAACGTAAAAACGATGCTGAGGCAGAGCAGTCGATGAAGAAAGAAGATTCTGCCCGTTTTGCTTTTTCACTGCTGGACAGTCATCATCGTAGAGAGAAAAAATCTAATTCGATTAAACTTATTTGTTCTTGTTTTTTTTGTTGGATTTCCTCCAAGTGCAAATAAACATTTGCTAGATAAGCGCATATTTTTTAAGTGATTTTTGGAACATCAGCTGGATAAAAAAAGTTCCAGGGCGCTACGGAAAGACTGGGCCTAGAAAGTGCGAACAGAATTTAAATTAAATTTTTATATTTGCCAAGAAGTTGAGAAGCACGGCATGCATAACTAGCAATTGAAGAGAAATAGTGTGAAGCACAGAACGAAGCAGCAATTACTGGTTGTTTTTTTCTTGAAATCGTTAAAAATTGCGATGTTCTAATAATAGCAGCTTTCTGAGTGCTTAAAAATTAGTGGACGTGAGCGTATTGTAAGGGAGGAGGTGGACCAGGGCCCAGTCAAGAAGTTAACATAAACGGCTGCGTATCGGAGTAAACAGTAACCCAGTGAGCTACAGAATAAGCAGAAGGAGCAGTGAAGGATGTGGTAGTGTTCGAAAGCGAACACACAGATCTAGTCAGTTGCTGAGAAGATTGTTGGGTATTCGTACGGACGGTGACAAGAAGGGTGCACGCGTGGAAACTGGCTAAAAACGAAATTCTTTTGGTGGATATTGGCTCGCTGAGTACTGGTGGTCGTATATCAGCAACAAGAGGTAATTTGGCTAAAACTTTACTAACAACACCAGTGTGCACAGAGAAGGGTGAATCCCACACGCACACAAGCAACGAGGTTCATGTACGCCCGCCGTATGTCATTGGGTGGATAAAACTTTCGAGCGGTAGTCGTTCGAGTGCAGCTACGAATTGGCCGATACATTTCCCATAGCTGATGTCACCCAAAAGACCAACATTGAAGATAAACCCTGGAAATCCATGGAAACAGCGACGCATGAACATCGCAGCCGGCAGACAGACGTAACAAGGATTAGTAAGACTTAGGTTAAGTTATTGTAAATTGACATTTAATTATATATATTTTTGTTCTTATATTTAAAAAAAAAAAATCAATAATATGGTATATTCTTTTAAAACAAAAACAAAAAAAAAGAAACCGACCTTAAAAAAATAAGATTAGTTAAAGAAAAAAGAAAATAATTTTTATATTAAAGAAACAAACAGAATTCTAATATTAGTTAAATATTTGTAAACCTAAATGAAACACAATTTGAATTTTACTACTGTGTGAATAAACTTAATTTAACCTAACTTAAAAGAAACATAAATTAAATTTCAAAATTGTTTAAGTAAACTAGACTTAACATTACCAAACTTATACGTAATACAAAACAAATTAATAATGAAATTCTTTAAATAAACTTAAACTAAGTAAACATAATAAAAATGAAATTTAAGCTTCTTTAAATAAACTTAACATAACTTAAACGAAACAAAATTGAAACGTGAGATTGTTTCAAATGCACTTAACTTCTTCTCATTAATTATCTTAACTAAATATGAATTTTAAAAAAAATAATTTTAAATAAGCTTAAAGAAAAACTAACTTAAAATACATTAAATGAGCCTTAAAATCATTCAAATAAATTTAAACGAATCTAACTTAAATTAAACAAAGAAAAAAAAACATTTAAAGATTATTTCAATGAACGTAAATTAAACCTTACTAAGCACTTAAAAAAGATTAAAATCATTGAAATAGTCTTAAATAAACTGAACTTAAATTAAATAAAACTAAATTTCAGACAACTTAAATAAACTCAACCGAAACCAACGTAATTGAAACAAGTAAGACGTAAGAAGAAAAAAAAAAACAAAATTCAATTTTAAGATCAAGTAAATGAATTTAAATTAACTGAATTTAAAAATCAAAACAAAATTTTCAATTTTTTTTAACAAAACTTAAACGATTTTAATGAGATAAAACTAATTCTAAGATTGTTTACTTATACATTACATTAAGTTTAAATAATATAATTAATGGAAGAATAATTTGTGAACTAAACTAATAAACTTATTAAAATATGCCTAGGTGAACAGTCCCTTTTCATTTCTTCATATCAGAGGTAATGCGGCGGGATAAATAATTTAGGCATTGGTTTTGACGAGGGCTTCGATAAATATTTAAATTGGTGAAGGTTGGGTGGGTGAAGACCGGGTGGGGAAAATAACACCTCCTCCAATCTCACAATTCGAATCACCATCACCAGTCCGCGCCACAACGAGTTCCTTTACTTTTTCTTTGTGTTTGTTTGGGTAGAATAGACCCGTAAGCCTCTGCACCTGATTTTTTTATTATCTGTAACACCCCCACCATCCCACTGTTCAACGCAACCCCACTCCCATTTTCCCTGAGCTACGACCGAAGCATAGCTAGGTGTGCAGAGATCGCGTCGAGACCGTGTGACTTGGCTCATTTCCATAGTAGCCAAGTAAGTGGGCAATTTTGTTTGTTACAACTTGCATCCTGAAAGAAAGTTTTTGGGATGGTTGTAATTTTCTGACATGAGGAAGAAGGCTGTCAAAAAATGATTCGTCCTCGTTTCTCGTTTATGCTTTTGTTCAAGAATCTCCAGCTTACGTTTTTCGATTTGTATCATTTCGGCTTCAGAATTTTTAGTTTTATTCTTATACGGAGTCTAACGATCTTTAATTTTAATATCTTCAAAATTTCCTTCATCTTCTAATTTTGTTTTTCTTCCTGTTCCAAATGTAGGCCTTGTTCTTCCTGTTGTTGAGATAAACTTTCCAATTTTTTCCAACTAACTTATTTGTTCGATTAGGGTTCAAATTTCCAGATGATGGGCGAAATTTCGTTTGGTCTTTAAGAAAACACATTGACTTAAAATGAGGCCAAGTAATTTCATCGTCGTAGCCTGCATCTCCGGATCGCTCTTTTGGAATTTTTTTTTAATTCAAGACGGAATTTGTCCTTAGCTGCTTACACTTTTTTTAATAACTTCCCTTGAAAATATAAAATGAAAAACTTAACACGTTTTGTATTGATATTGCAGATTTCTCACGACGGGGTTGTGAGAGCAATGGCATATTCATTTAGATTGGGAGAGAGTAGAATTCGAAAAATTGTAAACGATACTACCGAAATATTGTGGACCGTTTTGTAACATATTCATATGTCACAGCCTACGGAAATACAATTGCAAAAAGTATCATAAGAGTTTTGGAATATAGGAAATTTTTCATATTGCGTTGGAAGTTTGGATGGAAAACAAATTCGAATAAAATGCCCAGTACATTCCGAAACAATGTTTTATAATTAAAAAATTTTTTCCATTGCTCTTCAAGGCGTTGAAGTTCGAGGATATGGGAAGCAAAGTAATGGAGTGACTTTTGGAGCAACAACTTTTTTGAAATGATTCAATCACGAAATATAGTTCTACCAAAAGCCAAAGCTTTGTCGCCACATAATTACGCCACATGTCATATTGGAGGATGAAGCATATCCTTTGATGGAGTGGCTACTAAGGCCATACGCACGTAAAGATCTTACTGCAAAAATTAAGTACTTTAATTACAGGCTATCCCGGGCACGGAGAACCGTGGAATGTGCCTTTGGGATTATAAACTCAAAGTGGCGAATTTTATTTAAACCCATTGAAACTTCAGCACATTTTGCAGAAAAAATTTTTTAGGCTATTTGTATTCTTCATAATCAATTATAGATTTGGAAGGCTTTGAGAAAAGTAGGTTAGAAATGGCAATGGATTCATATAATTCTATTTATTCGAATGCCGGCACGAGCAATCAATCATCCAAAAAAAATTGTCGCTTAGTTCGTAATAAGTTTAGAGATTTTTTGACATTAATCGCATAATCAAAAAATTAAATTCTTATGATATCGAAAATATAATAAATTAATTAAAAATAACTTACTTTCTTCTTTAATTTCTTTGGGAACTTCATTCCACAATTTATCCACAAAAATCCTGTTGTGATAATGTTTATGTTTCTGATCCCAAAAGGAACTCGAACAAAAACTGCAGATATTAATTGTTCAGGATCCATATTCCTTCCACACAAAAATATTTAATAAATTGAATGAATTTGTAGTGGTTTACAGTCTGGCAACACTATACAAATATGTATATTGTAAAGATAGCAAACTTCACTTTAAAAAGTTAAAGAAGAAATAAGATTGTCAAGTTGTTGCCACTAAATAGACATACAAAACGTGGTTAACAAAAAAATATTGTAGAGACCGGATTTTTAAAGCATAATAAAAATAATCTTTATTATTATCAGATGTGGGGTGCCATCCTTGCACCACTGACGGAATAAATTATAGTTATTATAAAAAACCAAGCGACCTGTAAGAACAAAATGGATTTGCGGCCGAGCCGTTACGTACTAACGGCAGCTTTGTCTGTAGCTGGCATTGCATTTCCGGAGACGGCGACAATGAGTCAGCTCCACACGTTGTACGAAGCCATAGAAGGCAAAGAAGTAGCTGCTTCCAGAGATAGCAAAGTGGCCACCGACAATGATGTTGCTACAGAGGCTGATAAGAACACCTGCGGCTTTGCTACCGACACACGTGCTGTCGGAGAACCAAATTCTAGTGATGCAGCAGCTAATCATTCTGAGATCGTTGAAGTCGGGGAGTATGTCCAAATGTCAAACCGGGACGATAAAGAGTGGTGCTTTTGGCAATAACTTCGTATTTTCTTCCACCGAGCCACTCGCTGCTGGAACTACCGTGTTGTCTCGAACCACTGTGAGGGGGCCTAACGCCCAAGTGCCCGCTGATGACATTTCTAGTGAGGGTGTCACTAGCAACAGCTGCCTTCTATCAAAGATATTACAATGCCCTCTGCCGAAACTGCTGTGATGTCGTCTGCCACTGCGCTGTTCACTGCCAAAAATTCTGCCTCCAATTCTGCTGCCACCGTGCCCTCCTCTAATGCAGTGTCTGAAAACGAAATTAAAAATTTGCGATTACGCCTAGAAATGCTGCAGTTACAACAACAAATTCAGGCTTTAGAAGGAACTGACCGCCATTTGCCCTACACCCGTCGTATTGATCTGGCCGAATTGGACGCTGCGGTCCCAATTTTTAGTGGAGACGACCACTACGACATCGTGAAGTGGTTTCTGCAGTTCGAAGACTATGCCAACATATGTCATTACACTGATAGAGAGAAATGCGTAGGCATTCGCCGCCGTCTCGAAGGCACTGCAAAGAAGCATATCAATAATTTAGGGTTAATGGGATACACAGAGCTGAAGGCCAACTTGCTTAGAATGTGCAAGGGAACGGTGACACGACAAGAACTCTACCGACAATTACGGGCACGAATTTTAAAGGCAGAGGAATCGTGCTTGAGTTATGTGGAAACGATGCAGTCGATCGCTGCCAAGTCCGAGATAGAAGAAGAAGAATTGGTCGACATCATTATCGACAGCATACCCTATGCAACAAATACAGTTTTCTTTTTATTTGGCGCCACTTCAATTGACGAGCTGATTAAGCGTATGGACCGATACGCCAACAAATACGGGCCACAAAAGCAGTCAATATATCACCTGGAATCAAGGTAAAAAATGCCACTGTAAGCGGTAACCAAGCCGCCAAGATGCCCGATGCCGAAATCCGGTGTTACAACTGTTCGCAGTTTGGCGACTACCAGAGCCAATGTAAAAAACCGAAGCGTCCGGCGGGGTCACGCTTCATTTGTGCCGAAGTGGGACATTTTCACCAGAAGTGCCCCAACAGGAAGAAGTTCACTGCTGCCATAGGCGAAGCCCAGTCAAATGATTCTCTCGATGCATTCCAAATGGTAAGTGTTGCCTTTATTAAACAAGATAAACGCACTGAGGTAATGAATTATTTTTCTCTCTTTGATACGGGTAGCCCAATTAGCTGCATTCAAAAATCGCTTGTGCCATCTTTAAGTGACGATATAAAAATGTTAACCTCATATCGTGGTGTCGGAAATAAGAAAATAAGTATGTTGGGCCAAGTGCAATGCGAATTAAACTTTGGAAATAAAAAAATACATCAACATTTTTTTAATTTTACCTGATGAAGAAGCTGTTATGCCAGAGTTAATGGGGCGTGACATATTATCAAAATTAAATGTATGTCAAATAAGATATCTTTATAAAAAATACACTTTTGCAATTGAATTTAAAGCATAGGAATAAAAAACCAAGCAATGAAATTATCAGTGCGCTTATGTCGTATAATTTATACAGAGATCCACAGAAAAATGTAAAAGTTCCAACCATAGAAAATGAGGGTAAATCCGAAGTATTTGCCAAAAATAGTAGTGAAAATGTTTTAGGAAATTTTAACAAGATTAACGTAATTGCTTCTGAATCGGAAAGTCCATATTCGTGCGATGTAAACAAACTAGAAATCGTGAGAGAGAACAAAGAATGTGAAGAATTAATGCAAATACTTTTCGCAATTGGGACTAAAAACAGTAGCGTTATCGATAAAACGCTAGGTGCAGAAAAGGCTTACGCCACACAGTGTGAGATTTTGGCAATCTGAAAGGACTTAATTCAATTGCAACCGTAGTTTGAAAGATATTGACTTGAAATTTGGTTTATATGTATACTTTTATTGTTCATGATAAATTTATGTCCAAATACCAGCTAAATCGGACAAAAACTACTCCTACCTCCCATACAAATCCCCTTGTTTTTGTTTGAAAAACATTATAATATTAGTTGTAATACCAATTTGAAATAAGAGAGCTACTGCCAATAAAAATATAAAACAATCATTGTGCATTTAAACAAAGGGATTATTTGTTTAATAGTTCACTTTTTTATTTATTTTGCATAGTTTATTTATTTGACAAAGAAGAATGTAAAATGGTATAAAGTTGAAAATTTAGTCTGAATCAGAACATTCTTCGAAAGTTTGATGATCCGATAACAATGAAACCACTTCCGTGGATAAAGCTCCGCGTGTAGTAATAACGTATACTTCATATTAATGGGTCGGATGAAATAAGTAGCCTATGTATTAACTCGTAATGTTTTCCTAGTGTACAATTCTTGGTAATTTCGTATATTTTACCTGGACTCCAGGACTTCTTCGGAAAAATTGCCAATAGGTAGAATGCAGAAATAGATTATATCCTTTCCATGGTACAAAATTATATGCACAGTTACTGGCATGTTGAACCACGAATATTCGGACAAATAAAATTGTGTGGTTTCTTTCGTGTAGCATTGAAACGCATTTATATTAATGGAGTATCCACGTAAGTTTTTTCTGCGTCTTTAAAAAATCTTCTGGCAGAGTTGCCGTTATTTTTATTGCCAGTTTTTTGTTTTGGCATATCCACTAAAAGGCTCATTTCATGTTTAAATTTGTTTTGAATTTCCTTCTTCCTATCAGATACTTTAACTTTATTTTCCCTTATTTTTCCCTTTATAATTGTTGAGCATAGTTGAAGAGATATCAACGATAGAGAAAAAATACTTTCGTCTGACAAATTTCCCTCAGTAAATTTTTGTTTGTACTCGTCCAGAAGTTGCTTAAACGCATTTTAAAACCGATTCCAGTCTTACAGACTTGATGTTCCTTAACCAAACATCGAATAGTGTCTCCCACGATATTTCACCCAATGGTCAAAAGTTGGGCCTTCGTGCAAAATTTTTGCAAGTTTTTTTTCTTCAGATCAGTTTTGGGACTTCACACGCTTATCACGCTTATCATATGGTAAGAACGTGGAACACAATAGAATATAAAAGTTGCAGTATATGAAACATATGCAATTTTTAAAAATTTTCTTATTTATTAGCGGATTATGAAGTAAATTACATAAAATATTCCAGAGCAAATATTAAAAAAACATTATTGAAAAAGTTATGCTCAAACTATTTATAATTTAAGAAAAAAAAAACTTTTTTAAAAACAATGCACTCACGACACACTTCTGATCGCTTCAAACTTGCGAATTTATTAAGCAGTCAAACCATTATCTCAATGATGTTTTCATTTTCATTCTGTTTTGTGTTGATATTCGTAACAAAGGGACATTTTTCTAACATTTAACCAAAAATCATTAAATTTGAAGCATATTTTTTTTTGCATTAAATCCCTCCAGATTGGAAAAATCTCACACTGTGCGCCATAGAATCGGTTATACAAAGCAACTATGATAATTGTGTTGATGTAAATAAATTAAATAAATATAAATAAATTATTGTATCAAAATTAGATTGACCAATGATGTACCAGTGTATAGTGGTCCTCGGCAACTTTCATACCGTGAGAGGTGCGAGGTGAAAATGAAACTCGAAGAATTGTTACAAAAGGGGATAATTCGACCAAGCGAGTCGCCATACGTTTCTCCAATTATATTAACAAAGAAAAAAAATGGGGACTTGCGAATGTGTATCGACTTCCGATAGTTAAATAAAATCACTTTGAGAGATAATTACCCGCTGCCGATAATTGATGAGTGCTTAGATTATTTAGGTAATCAAAATTTTTTTACAACACTTGACTTGGAGAATGGTTATCATCAGGTACCAATGCACGAAGATTCAATTCAATATACTGCGTTCGTAACACCTCTAGGCCAATTTGAATACCTTTACATGCCATTTGGTCTGAAGAATGCAGGATCGGTATTTCAACGATTTATTAATATGATGTTAAGAAAATTTATTGAGTCAGGTAAAATAGTGGTTCATTTAGATGATATCAGCATAGCAACTGAAACTTTTGAGGAGCATTTGAATGTTTTGGCTGATGTATTACGAACGCTGAAGGAAGCAGGATTGAAATTAAACATTAAGAAATGTAAATTTGCATATCGTGAACTGGATTATTTGGGATATCGTGTTAACGAAAAGGGTATACGTCCTAACGATGAGCACATTAAAACAATCAAATCATTCCCAATACCCACCAATCACGAAGAATTGCAACGAGGATTGGGACTATTTGAGTTTTTCCGTAAATTTGTTTGCGACTTTTCAAGAATCGCTAGACCGTTAACAGATTTGAAAAACAGGGCTTTCGATTACAGATAAATGTACAGAAGCGTTCACTGCTTTAAAAAGGGCATTAGTTAATGGTCCTGTGCTAGCAATTTATGTCCCACTTCCTGAAACAGAGCTCCACACGGATGCCATCGCAAAAGGCTATGGGGCAATACTTATGCAAAGGCAGGCAGATAATAAATTTCACTCAGTGTCGTATTTTTCACAGTTCACTACACCAGCAGAGACAGGATATCACAGTTTTGAGTTGGAAACATTGGCAATTATATATGCCCTAAGACGATATCGTATATATTTAAAAGGAATAACGTTTACAATAATAACTGATTGTAACTCGCTCGCACTAAATTTGAGTAAGAAAGTTATAAACCGAAGAATAGCCGAGTGGGCATATGAGTTAGAAAATTATGATTATAGTATAAGGCATCGTAAGGGTGAGTTGATGGGGCATGTGGATGCCCTGAGTCGCGTATCGATTGTTTCAGCTATAGACGGATTTGATGTCGATCTAAACATACAAATTGTACAAACCAGAGATGAAAGGATTCAGGCGATTAGAAATAAGTTGGAAGAAGGGGATGTAGAAGGCTATGTGTTAGATAATGGGCTAGTTTTTAGAAATGGTGTTCGAGGACAAAGAAGAAAATGCAATGCGGTTGATTCATGAAAAATATGGCCATATAGGAATTGAGAAGTGTTTAAATCAGATACAGAAGCATTACTGGTTTACCAATATGAGGGATAAGTTAAACAAATTTATAAGAAACTGCCAGAAATGTATTTATTACTCAGCACCTCATAGAAAAAATGAAAGAAACCTATATAATATTGAGAAAAAACCAATTCCTTTTGATACATTATATATTGACCATTTTGGACCGTTGCCATCAATAAAATCTAAACGGAAACATATATTGGTAGTAATAGACGCATTCACAAAGTTTACTAAGTTGTACGCGGTTAACGCCCCAGGGACAAAAGAAGCATGCTGTGCATTGGAAAAATATTTCGAAAGTTATAGTAGTATAGAAGAATTATTAATGACCGCGGAACTTGTTTTACGTCTAACGAAATTAAAAAGTTTGTAGAGGAACGTAACATTAAGCATGTTAAAGTGTCAGTAGCGAGCCAAAGAGACACCAAGCATAATGCTTTTTGGAATCGAACGAAGGGGACAAATAGTAGACGAATTGACAGAACATTTACAAGAGGCATACGCTGAACAAGAAGTAGACTTAAAGTCGATTCGGAAAGAAGCTTCTGAAGCTATTGTTAAGTCTCAGTCCTACAACTTAAAATATTTTAAGCAAAATCACAAGCCTTTTAAAGTAGGAGACTTAGTAGTCTTAAAGAATGTTGATAATACTGGTGGTGTGAATAAAAAGTTCATTCCAAAATATTGTGGGCCATATATTATTCAGAAGAAATTAGGTAATGATCGCTATGAAATATCAGATGTAGAAAACTGTCAAATCACACAAATGCCTTATGTCGGCGTAGTGGATTCCAGTCGTTTAAGAATAATTTATATGGTTATGAAGTGGACTCTGAAGGCAACACTATTGAGTATCAGGATTATGAGTATTTAGATGAAGAATTTATGGAAGATGACTAACAATCTAAGTTTAAATGATTGTCAGATTGGCCGAGATTGTAGATATTTACAGTCTGGCAACACTATAAAAATATGTATATTGTAAAGATAGCAAACTTCACTTTAAAAAATTAAAGAAGAAATAAGATTGTCAAGTTATTCATTCTGTTTCCGTTTTTGCCACTGTATAGACATACAAAACGTGGTTACCAAAAAATATTGTAGAGACCGGATTTTTAAAGCATAATAAAAATAAAATAAAAAAATAAAAAATAAATAAATAACTGGCCATTTCAGCCCTTGAAAGGAGCTACCTACCTAGCTTCTTATGATCAATTGTGTTGTGCGTGTTAATAAGTTTGTACACAATTGACCGAGAAATGGACCTACAGGCTTAACGCCGACTCCGAACGGCGATGAACGGAATGTTCTTATTCTCAAGAAGCTTTACATGGCATTTTGATTACTCTCTGAGGTTTGCCATTGTCTGCAGAGAGGTGGCGGCCGTACAGAAAAATTATTTTAATTCAAATAATTTTCTGTCACTGCTGGGGTTCGAACCTGGGTCTCCACAGGTATAATAAAAATAATCTTTATAAATTCAACCACTTTAACAAGAAACACATGCGTTTTCCTTAAAATAAGTAACCAGTAAATTGCATGATCGTGTTTGTTTTATTTTATTTTGATACAACAATATAATAAAATAAAATTCTCAAGAAACAAACAAGAACAAAATGCGCATATATTCACCACTTTTGCGAGCGTTTACTTGCGAAACGCTTGCGATAACAGCTTTAAAACGCACCAAAAACGCTCCGCTCAAATGTTTCACTATGCGCACCCTCATAAGCAAGCATATAAACAGTTTTTCGCATCACTACGCACGCTGATTTAATATTTTCGGGGGTTTAAATGTTATAATTTTTAACGATTTTTCATTCTTCTTATTAAGTTTCTGCTGCAGCTTGTTATATATATTTTTAAATTAATTTTTATGCATAATTTTAAATATTATTATTATTTTTTTATTATCATTTATTTATTTTATCATATTAGTACAATAAGAACAAGTTCTTTTACTATACAAGGTATTATACTTAAGAATAAAATATTACAATTTGCATTTCTTTTCAACTTGAATTTAAAATCCTAAGAGATATAACATGAAAAATATTTATTACTGTATAATTTAGCTTACAATAGACAACGTATTAGAAACAGATGTAAAAGCTAAAAGGGAAAATAAAGAAAAGAAAAAAAAAAAAAAAGAAAAAAGGAAAAAGCAGAAGTTTAAAAATAAGTACAAAACAAATTAGAAAATATAATGTAATTAGGTAAAAAATTTGAATATGGCTTGCCTAAAGCTGTCAATTCCATCAATTGACTTTAAGTGATTAGGTAAAGAATACCATAATCGTATGGCGATAATGAAGAAAAGTCTAGTAGAGTTTAAAAATTTAAAATTCGGTACTATAAGCATGTTGCTTCGAGCCGATTGGCAAAACTGTTTATCAAAAAGGTACCGTGGAGTTTTCGAATAAATTAGCTTATGGAGAAAAATACAGTTTCTGGCGTTAATGTAACTTATTATGCTGCAACCAAGAATAGCATTCTTATACTACGTTTACATTAGAGCAAATTAGCCATTTCAAATGAGTCATTCAAATGTGTTTACACTGATTTTTTTTGCGAACGTATCGCATTTGGTTTGACAGCTTGTTCTTTGTTTTCTTTTAATTTATTGGTAGTAAAAATTCGCAAGTGGCACAAAAAATTAATTCCAGATTTTTAAAAATTATAGCTCTGCAGCAGCTTAATGCTTGCAATGAAGTAGTGACAATTTTAAATGCTTTAACCAATCGAAGTATTCAGCTAAGAAATGAAACAAAGAAAAGGAGGATACTATTGAAAAAAAATTCAATATAATCTATAGGAGTTTAAGAACAGTTAAATTTAAGTGGAAAGCACCCAGAAGGTTTTGGATGAAGGTAAATATTTAGCACGCGGTATATATTAATTCTGTGAAGGGCAAGTCGGTAAAAACCATTGGCCATGATGCACCCACAGCTACGTGCAAAGCTATGTAAATCATTCTGAGAAGCCTATAAAACCTATATAGGATTTCAGCTTATAACAAATTTGATATAAAATTAAGAAATACTTTAGTATCGTTGCAGTTCATTTTGGGAAGACGAAGTTTCCAAAAGTGATGACGCCTTCTTTAAAAACAATTTTCGGATGTCGAAAGATAATTTTAAAATAATATGCAAAGAGGTAAAAAACATTGCAAAAACAACCACAAACTTTAGAACACCGATATGCTTGGAGAAGAGAGTTGCGGTCGCTCTGTATGCACTGGGTTCGTCTGCTGAATACAGGACCATTGGAAATCTGTTTGGTATTTCGAAATCTTCCGTTTGCAATATTTTGAATGCGTTTTGTCAAGAAGTGTGGAAGGTTTTACAGCCGAAGTATTTGAATAAATATCCCCTTCAAGAGGAAACTGTTCGTGAATGCGTTAGTGGATTTAATAAATTACCTAGACATACCGCCGTAGACATACCTAGTTGTGTCATTAAATGCTAGTTGTTGAGTTTATTAGCTTGAGTCTAATTTACAACACACTTGTTCCGAATAGGTGATCACAGGTAGAATTAGTTGTATTACGAGTTTACGTCTGGTTTCTATGGGTGTAAAATATGCAGTCATCTTAAGGTTTCTTGGAATGCAATACACTTTACGTATTATGCTATTTACATGGTTGGTGCATGTCAATGTAGAATTGATGTGAAAACCAAGACTTACAACATTTGTTACCAGTTTCAGTTTTTTGTCTCCTATATAAAGATGTGGAATATTTTCTGGAAAAATTGTTGAGGCTGAGATTGGAAGCACGTATGATTTTTGCACATTTAGCTGCAGACCATTATTAATAGCCCACTGGTGTATATTGTTGAGATCTTCATTCATTCTAAAACTTAAATCCTCTAGGAGGCCCGTTCTACGTGAAAGATGCATCTGCACATCATCTGCATAAGCATGCAAAGAAGCATATCTGCAAGTTGAAAAGATGTCGTTTACAAATAGTGAGAAAAGCAGAGGGCCTAGAATGGATCCTTGGGGCACTCCACAGCTTACTAATTTAAATTGAGAACACTTATCCCCTATTCTAACTCTTTGAAACCTATTGGACAAGTAGCTTCTTAAAAGACTTACAGCATTGTCACAAAACCCATACCAACACTTAATTTTTTGACAGAGGAGGAAGTGATTTACGCTGTCAAACGCTTTAGAAAAATCAAGCATGCAGAGTAAAGTAAGTAGGTCTTCATCGTACGATTTTCTTATGTCATCTTAAACTTTTATTGTAGCAGTTGTGCAACTATGGCCAGCACGAAAACCAGATTGTAAAGGAGACAACAAGTTGCTTCGGCTCAAGTGGTTCGAGATTTGATGAGCCATTATTGCTTCGCACACTTTAGACAGGGAGGACAGAATACTTATAGGCCTGAAACCATTGATAACAGACGGTGATGCTTTTTTGGCAACAGGAAGTACTTTTGCTATTTTCCAAGAGTGTGGGAAAGTAGACGTTGTAAAACAATGATTAATGACGTGCATTAGCGATTGAAGTACGTAAGGTAAAATCAGTTTAACGAATTTTATCGAAATACCATCCTCACCGACAGCATTAGATTTTATTTTCATTATGTACTTGCCAACGTCACTTTCAGAATTGAAAGTTTGGTTCAATCAGTACATCAGAAATTGTGATGTTTACAAGACTGCTATTGTTAGCTAAAAAGAAATTGTTAAGAGCGTCAGGATCTACGTTGCAATCAGAAGCAGATCTTTTACTAATACCAACGTTTTTCAGATTCCTCCACAATATCTTAGATGGAAGGGAGGTATTCAACTTGGTAGAGTAGTATCTTATTTTAGATTGCTTCGTTATTAAGACAGAAGCATTTCTAGCAGCCCTATAGCTTTCCCAATTTTCAGAGGACGGATTCTTTTTCCACTGATGATGTAACCTATTTCTTTTTTTATAGAATTTTTAACATAATTATTAAACCACGGACAAGATACATTTTTTACAACTGTAGTACGAATAGAAACATTTTTAACAAACAGGTCGTTAAGCATACTAGAGAAAAGAGCAACTTTTTCATCAATACCAGATATAAACCAAATATCATTCCAGGGAACTAAGCTGGCGTCATTGTATAGAGCAGGAAAATTTATAGAGTTAAAATTAGGGTACGAGGGTATGGGTTATGGAACGCGATAGGCTTATGTCGAGTGTGCAGAAGATTAGATCATGATCAGAAATAAAATAAATCTGTAGTGGAATTCGAAAACGCGTTAACTACAATTTTCGTTATCGATAGATAGATAGATATGCTTGGGGCGAGCTAATTCAGCTCTGGCACTGCGGCATCTTGTGATGCCTATTGTGCCATACCTTTTCTTTTCTTAAAGCAGTTCGTTTGCTTTAGTTTTTTTCAGAAAACATAATATATTTTCGAGGTTGAGGATCGCAAGGTGGCCTTGAGAGACTATTTCGCTATTTAGGATTCTCTTTCTTATATGGAGAAGAGCTGGACATTCTGTGAGAATATGTCTGGAGGTTTCTTCATCCTCAAGGCATAATCTACATAATGAATCAGTAGCGAGATTCATTTTTTGTAGGTGTTTCTTTAGTTTGCAGTGTCCACTTATGATTCCGGTCATCATCTTTAGGTCTTTCTTCCCTAGGTTAATAAGAAATTTCGATTTCTTGGGAGAAAGTTCTGGGAATATTTGCTTAGTGCATATCTGTCCTAAGCAGTTCTTCCAGATGTCTTGAGATTCGCGGAATGAGGTTTTTGACGTGTTGCTTGAACAGATTCTTACCAACCCCACAGAACGGTTCCGGTCCTGTGAGTGGTGATGATGCTCCCTGTTTGGCCAGGGAGTCTGCTCTTTCATTCCCGTCAAAACCACAGTGGGCAGGAATCCACTGTAGAGTAACTTTATTGTTTTGCGCAGCCAGGTCGTTGAGGACGTCTACAGTCTCCAGCACTAGCTTGGATTTTATGATGGGTGATGTCAGAGCTTTAAGGGCAGCTTGACTATCAGAGAAGACGAAAATTGATTTGCCTCTAACATTGTTCATACAGTTCAGTCTGACGCATCTGTTAATGGCAAGGATTTCCACTTGAAAGATTGTGGTAAATAGACCTGCACTGAAGAAGTGGCTCTCATTGGAGTGTTCTCCAAAGACCCCTGCTCCCGTGCCTTTCTCCATTTTGGAGCCATATGTGTACCACACAAGGTCGTTTTCGGACGGGTTTAGTTTCTCGTGTTCCCAGTTGGATCTGGGGGGGATAACTACGATGAAGTTTTTGTTAAAGCGGCTTTTGGGAAGCATGTCATCTAATGGCATGCAGAACTCCTTTTCTCGCCTTAGGGTTGTGATTAAGGTTAGGTGTCCCTTTAAGGGATGGTTTGGGACAGTGTAACCCAGATGGAAAAGTCTGTGAAGGCTGAGCTTCGCCTCCATCTGGATGTGTATGTGGATTGGGGTGAGCCCTAAGATGACGTTGAGGGCTGCTGTTGGCGTAGATCTTATGCAGCCTGTCATACATATCCCTGCACATCTTTGAACTCGTCCTAACCGCTTGATGGTTGATTCTTCTAGCGTTTTCGACCACCATACTACAGACGCGTATGTTAGTGCTGGTCTGACGGTCAAAGTATAGAGATTGTACATCATCTTAGGGCTTAACCCCCAGTTTTTGCCTTAAATTCTTCTGCAGGTCCACAATGAGGCTATTGATCTGCTGATGATGCGGTCTATGTGGAGGTTCCAAGACAGTTTACTGTCCAGGATCACTCCCAGGTATTTTGCTGAGTTGGAAAAATCTACTTTTTCCCCAAAAGGTACCGGGCAAGTCAGATTGAGCTTGCGTCGTTTTGTAAAAGGAACAATTACTGTCTTTTTTGGGTTTACGGAGAGGCCTTCGTTATTGCACCATCTCTGTACTGTGTTCAGTGCTGCTTGTAGAACATCAGACACTGTGTTTTCAAAGCTCCCGCGTATGATGACTGCTACGTCATCAGCATACCCAACCGCCTCTATCCCAGTTTCTTTGAGTTCAACTAGGAGACTATCTACAACTAGTGACCAAAGCATAGGTGATAGGACGCCTCCTTGCGGGCATCCCCTGGTTGTAGTTGCTTTGAGGGAGGTGTTATCCAGGCAGGTCTGGATAACTCTGCTATTGAGTGTCGTCATAGTCCACCTGCCTATGATTGTTGGCATGTCAAGGTTATTAAGTGCCCTTCTTGTGGACTCGTATGACGTATTATTGAAGGCTCCTTCGACGTCAAGGAAAGCGACAATACATATTTCCTTGCAGTCGATAGATTTTTCAATTGTGGTTATAAGGTCATTAAGTGCTGACTCTGTTGATTTACCCGTTTGATAGGCATGTTGTGCCTTACTTAGGGGGTGTATTGACAGGGCATTCTCCCTGATGTATTTGTCAATTATTTTCTCCATGCTTTTCAGTATGAAGGACATAAGGCTGATGGGTCTGAAAGATTTTGGATTACTCTCTGAGCCTTTGCCAGCCTTAGGAAGGTATTTTACTATCACTTTTCTCCATGCTCCAGGTATATGGCCATAGGCTAGGCTGCAGCTGAATTGTTTTGATAGAAGTGGTATCAGATGTTCTGAACCTTGTTGTAGAAGAGCTGGAAAAATACCATCTCCACCAGCAGATTTGAAGGGTTTGAAGGAATTTATGGCCCAATTAACTGCTGAAGTATTGCAGATCTGTTTGCTGATTCTCCAATCTTCTCTACTTGGTAGATTTGTCTGTTCGTAGTTGTAAGATTGGTTTGGGTGGGGGCCGTTTTGAATGACGGAGCCCGGGAAGTGAGTATTGAGAAGGAGTTCTAGGGTCTCTTTCTTTGTTTTTGTCTGAACACCGTTCCCATGTAATAGACTACCTAGGGATTGTGGTCTGACAGTTGATAAGATCTTTTGAAGGCGACAACTCGTTGGAACATCTTTGATGGAGCCACAGAAGTTCCTGAACGAGTCCTTTTTAGCCTTCTTGATCTCCTTATTGTAATAAGTAAGAGATCGGGAGTAGGATAGCCAATCATTATTGCGCTTAGCTCTATTGAACAGCTTCCTTACTCCTTTTCTGAGGTCGTTGAGATGGTTGTTCCACCAGGGTGCTTGTCTCTTGAACTTCTTCAGTTTAAGACGGCAGTTGTCCTCAAAAGATTGAGTAATGCATGATTGGACATAGTCTGCTGAGTATTCCAATTTGCTTATCGTATCGATTCTGAGGGGAAGTTTATCGGGGATGAGCTGACCAAGCTGCTCTTTATAGGAGTTCCAGTCAGTGTCTTGTTTTCTGCGATAAAAGATGTTTTGTATAATGGCTGACTTTATTTCAAACCTTATGTGTCTGTGATCCGAACACGAAGGTTCTTTTGAAACATACCAGTCAGCTATTATATCATCATGAGCTGATGTGGTAAGAGTTAGGTCTAGAACCTCTCTTCTATTTGCGGTAATAAACGTTGGTTCATTTCCAACGTTGCATACATACAAGTTATTACAAATAAGGAAGTCTAAAAGGTACTCACCTCTTTGGTTTGTGTCTGTGCTACCCCACAGTGTATGATGAGCGTTGGCATCACAGCTCAAGACAACTTCTGTCTTGTGTTTGGCAGCAAATCGAAGCAGATCAGCTATGCAGTCCGGGGGACAAATGGGCTCGTCTCCCGCAAAGTAAGCTGAAGCTACAATGACTTCCTTTTGATCATTGAGCTTCATCAGGCCCGCAGTGAGGTCTTGGTTGATGAACTCTGTTAAAGGAAAAAGAGAGATATTATTATTATGAACAATACATGTTCTGGGTCTAGAAGTTGAGTTGGAATATTTAATCCTACCTGCATTATTTAGACCCAGGATATCGCCGTTTGTGCTGGTCCAGGGCTCTTGCACAAATGCAATGTCTACTCCGTGTTGAAGCATTGTCTGGACCAGAACTGCGGAAGCTGCTTTGGCGTGGTGAAGGTTGACGTGTACAGCCTTCACCATTAGTGCCTTTTTTGGGGATTCTTGCTAAAGGAATCCCCCTTTTTTCCGCCACGTCCCCATCGTTGCGGTCCTCGGTTTTCGTCCGTTGGTCTTGTTGGCGGTCTTTTAGTGTATTTGTCCGTCCTTTTTGGGTCCGTTTTTTTGCCAGCCGGCAGTGCAGGGGTAGATGATTTTGCCTCTGCACTGGTGGATGGCAGTGGAGGTGGTGTTGTTTTGTCAGAGGGGAGCTGTCTAGTCAATCTTCCCTCCTGACACACAGAGGCTACTGGTGTTGATGTGGACCCGAAGCAGGACGGGTGCTGGTCATCCACCTTAGGCCCCGGAGTCGAGACTATCGTCTTAGTCTCTTGACTCGTTGTGGCGGAAGGTCGATGATCAGCCTCCTTCCCCCCCAAGTTTCCACTCACCTTAGCCTGGGGGGATGGACGAGAGTGCGGGTTCCGCTTGATGCGAAACTGTACCCTGTTCATATCATAATATGGCAGATTGTCCAGTTTCTCAAGCAGTTTTACCGATCTCTCATCCATCGAGATGGTAAGGGCAGTACCTTGAGGGTTCACGACCTTCCTCAAGACTTTCCAGTCTGAGGTTGGTAGCGTATTATTTTGTACGCTTAGTACGCGTAGTATTTCCTCAGCACCGCAGTCTGCTCCAGGAAAGTATGCAGTGGCGACGCACGGCTTAGGAAGGTCATCTCCTTCCAGCATGCGCAGCTTAGCATCCTTCCAAGGGGCCATGTCTGCAACTGCCTTCTTCAACCAGTCTCGCGTTGCAACATCCGCACACTTGACAGTCATCCAGCCCGGTTTGAAAGAGCAGCCCAGAAACCTAATCTGTGGACCACCGGTGGGGAGCTTATGCAGCTCCTTTATGATGGTTTTCTCCACTACTTTTTGTTCATCCTGGGTTAGATGACTGTTGGGAAAGTCCAGCGGAACTACAGCCACCTGGATTACACCTGCCACCTCAGCGAAAGAAGGTATTTCTGGCCTTGACTTCTTCTTCACTGTGACAACTGGTGAGTCGTCACTTGGCCTTCTTCTCTTTCCAGAGGGGACAGATGCACCAGGCGATGGCACCGCCAGGACCTTCTCTAGTGCTTCTTTGTATGGCATCTTGTCAGCCATAAGGCGCTTGATCATTTTTTTCTGCGATGTGCGCAGTCTCTTTCTAGAGATGTTCAAGCTGCCAAGGTTCAGTTCGCTCACTGACTCTCCTTCATAGGCAATTGCTCTGTCTACCTAAGCAACCTAAGCCCCTACACCACATCAAGGTAGCTATTCAGGTAGGGGTTCGTTATCGTTAAGTCCTCTCGGCTACGATTGTCTTTAACTCTTAGGTTATATTTGGGAATACGAGTTAAAGACAATCGTTAAGTCCTCTCGGCTACGATTGTCTTTAACTCGTATTCCCAAATATAACCTAAGCTATTTATGACGTTTATTTTGACAGTTGTAAGACAATATTTGTAGCTGGCCTAGCTACAAGTTTAAAGACGTCGAAAACGAAACAAAACTTATCGTTGAGCAAGTAAGTAAACAAGTGAATCTTAATTTTTCCAATTTTAGAGTTATTTTCCAAGATACATTTTTTTAATTAATAGAAACAACATTTGAAATGGCTTTCCAGTTTTTCGGCATGGATGCAACTGCTTTATATAGTGGAATGGAAATGCGACAAGACGCAGCAGAAAGAGCAGCTCTTCGGCAAGTGGACAGCCCTTTCGATTTGGAGCAATCCAAATTCGTCCAATTGTACCGGTTGACGCCCGAGATAGCGTGCAGCTTATTGGAGTCGATACGAAGTTCTTTAGAACAACGGACAGTCTCCGCTTTATCGGCAGAAAATCAGGTGAGAAGCAAAAAGTGAATGTTTCAAATGTTTTAATCCTCAACATCTTTAACTAGCTATTTGCTGCGCTAAGGTTCTATGCTACTGGATGCTATCAACGACCTGTAGGGGAGCAGTCAGGCATCACCATGAGCCAGTCTTCTGTGAGCCGGTCCATCCATAGGGTAACAGACGCCATTAATGATAAAATATTTCGATCAAATGTGCGTTTCCCCATAACTCACATTGAGCGTCAGGCAGCGGTTGATCTATTTAGGACAGCGCCCCAGCCTTTTGATGATGCCATTGGGGCAATTGACTGCTCTCACGTAGCCATCGTTAGGCCCTAGGAAGCATATGTAAACCACCATGGATACCATTCGATAAATATACAAATGGTAAATTGTAAAATTTAATAAAAACTACAAACTGAACTTATTCCAATATTTTTCCATAAGATTCGCGATCCGAATCTGAAGATTTTAAATGTAAACGCGAGGTATCCCGGAGCTCGTCATGATGCCTACATTTGGAACGCATGCGCTGCTCGGCAAGTTATGCAACGAGCATATGATCGTGGGACCCGTGGCGCATTTCTAATTGGTGCGTTTGTACAACTTAAAATTCTGTAAAATTTATAAAAACCTTTTGCTTACAGGTGACTCTGGCTACCCGTTGGAACCATGGCTCATGACACCTCTTCCAAATCAGCCAGAAGGTACTCCCAGGCATCGATACAACCAGCCTCTATGCAAAGCAAGAAATTGTGTGGAAAGGTTGTTTGGTGTTCTGAAAATTAGGTGGCGATGTCTTTCAAGACAGAGAGTTCTCATGTAAGGATTTGCTGGCAGAATTGTAATTGCTTGCGCAGTTTTGCACAACATGAGCCTCTCCTCGATAAGCACAAGAGATAAAATGGTAGGGGTGTTGCCCTATGTTGAAGCGAAGGCTGCAATAGATGAAGAGGATGACAACGGAGTTCGTTCATCTGTTGCAAAACGAATTCAAGATCGTTTGATCTCAGCAAAATTTACCTAATCAAAGGAACTGAAATACATTTTTTTTACATTATTTTCATTTTATATTTTATTCAAAACTTTTAAATATACTTAAAAAAAATCCATTTAAACATAAAACTTCAAAAACTAAAAACACGAATAAATAAATACTAATAATATTTCAAAAAACTTTGTACTTTAAAAAGAAAAAAAAATAAAAAACACCTTTACTCGTCCAAGTACTCAATATTTGCCTTCATGGCAATTGCCAATTGCTCTATTGCAGCAGCTATGCGGTCTAAAGCTAACGCTTGCACCATCGCTGCTTCGGCATGCTGCTTCGCCGCTTCGGCCTGCATCTGTAAACAAACATACAAAAATATCTTGAGAATATCTTTATAATGCCATACAAAGCATTGCACCCACCATAATAGCATCCGCTTGCTGCCTGGCTATTACAGCGAACTGCTCCCTGGCGGAATCCGGAATGGTTCTCTTCTGCTTTTTTCGCTGCACGTTCCTACCCACAGAGCTCGTTTTTCCCGCCATATCCACCACGTCCACCAACTCCTCAACGGTTTCAATATTACAGTGACCGGAGGTGTTGGGTACTGTTGGAGTCTCAAGCAGCACATCAACACCTCCGGCCTCTAGCGCAATTTGGAAATGCTATAAAATGAAAAACATAAATTATTAAAATATCATAAAATTATATGCAACCAAAGATACCTCTTCCTCCGGAATGCTGTCAGCGCAGTTGCTGCTGCCTTCGACATATTCCATGCCAAGGATATTCAGCACCCGCAAATCCAGATCAGTGAGCGCAGGAATGGAAAGGGGCTTACCACCTGTTTTGCCCATTTCCTTTCTGCGCTCTCTTGCCTTCACCGACGTTCGGCTTTTGAGGTCACGCCATGCCTATAAACGAAAATAAATTGTACTTTATCAAATAACTGAATTTGTGTATTTTTAACTCACCACTTGCCACTGGCCCGCTGACTTCTCAGCTCCTCCAACACTGTTCAGCTGGCCAGCGAGTTCCTCCCACTTCTTGGCTGCTTCTTGACGACCATGCATCGCCATGAACTTCCCCTCCGCTAGGCCCTTGTTTAAAATAAAAAAGTCCAGCATCATCGCATACTGCTAAGCTGTTGCCCGACTTGACCTTTTCTTATTTGAGTTCAGTTTTTATTATAGTTTTTATTTTGTCTTCGTTTGTTTTGTTTTTTTTTTTTGTTTGTTTTTTTCCAATTTGATCTGTCAAATGGCAGTGCTGCCATATTTTCGATAGAAGTAAGTAATATTTGTAGGTAACTTTTTGACGAAACTTTTAGCAAAAGTTGTAGCTTAGCAGAGTTTTGAGAATACCATTTTTGTTACTGCAAGCTACAATCATCGTTTTTCAGCGATAGCGATTGTAGATCGTTAAAATTTTGGGAATGCCGCTACTGATCAAACAGAAGAACAGTAAATATATCAGAAACTATAAAATAATCTAAAAGACTGGGCACATTATTAGGCGAGAATCGCGTGGGTGTAGATTCATTCACAATTGACAGACCGACAGACGTAATATTTTCATACAAAGATTTTGTGACGTTATCATTACATAAAAGGTTCACATTGAAATCCCCACACACAACAAAGTAATTGAAATCAATTGCCAGATCTGAGAGTTCAGAAAAGAAGGTATTTAGACTATAACATTTATTGTGTTTACATATGGATTGTAAACACAAGAAAGAAAAATTTTGGTATTGTTGCCAGACACACAAAGATGCAAAAATTCAACACTATCACCAGTAGATTTATTAATGATCTTAGGATTAGGCAATAGATTGCAACACCTCCGCCTCTTTTATTTACTCTATCATTTCTAAATAAGTTGAAGTTCAGATATCAAGAACAGTGTCATTGATATCTGAACAAAACCAAGTTTCTGATATACATATAATATCAACTGACGAGTCTTCGAACACATACTTAATATAATCTAGCTTACCCGCATGAAGGCTTCTCGCATTAAAATGGACAATTTTAAGGCCAGAATACCGTCTACAAAAAACATTTATAAAAATTTTAGAGTTTTCATTAACGCCATTGCAAAACTTATTAGAAATAATCATAAAACAAGAGACAACACTTAGACACATTAGGCAAGCCGAGTAGATTAAGAAACGCTATTAACCCGCATCCATCGTTTGCATCAAATTGATGCAAATTCTTGAAACACATTCATATATTAAAAACAAATATGCGTATTTAAATTCAGAATTTTGGCTACCTTCCTTAAATATCAAAATAAACAAGTGAGCAGTTCTACAGTTAGAGATAGTCTTATATTACGTTCACACCTAAGCCAAATGAGCACATTTGAATATCTCATTAAAAAGTGTTCACACTTATAAATCTCATTTTGTTTGACGGTTGTTTTTGTTGTTTTTTCTGTGTACAAATTTTTTTTACATTTTGCTTTGAAGGGTATGTTCACAAAGCAGTTTAATATGCTCAGAGCTGTGTTTAGCGTGAAATTATCTCATTTGCTACTCATTTCGTTGAAATGAGTTGTAATGAGATGGAATATTTCTATGGGAAATGAGCTCATTACGCATCTCATTTGTGTTTTTTGTCCGAAATGAGCAAATTAGCTTAGGTGTGAATGGGCTATTATACTTATCGCGCTAGAATAGTTAATAAATTGAAAATATTCTAATGAATAATATTGTCTTTTTGTATCTGCATCAAATTGATGCACAACGTACTTTTCGTTTCTAGAAATTTCCGATGGATGCGGGTTAAGTACATAGAGTATGAGTTGATGAAAATAGTAGAAGATAGTAACCACATAATTGTCACTGAGATATCACTAACGTAGTTGAAGAGAGATAGAGAAAAGGAGAAACAAGAAGAAAATTGAGAACAATAATATGTTACATTCAGCTCACCCGCAGCAACAGCAGAGAGTTGGTTAAGGTTTTCGATTAGCAAACTCTCACCATCCGCAGTCCTCTTGACAAAAACAAGGCCCTTCTTTGCATATGCAGAAAACAGCTGCTTGCGACGCTTCAGTTTAATTGCACTCTGCAACAGTTGACGGCTGCGCTTAGTCAAGCTCTCATTTAAATAGATGCTTGAGTTGGAGTTCAGTCCTAAGTCATTAAGCGAGAGATTTTTTCCATTGTTTCTTCGATAGATAGCTGCTGATCGAAGGACAGCATCCCTCTCATATGTAGTGGAAAACTTAGCGACGATTGGAGTGAATTTAGTATTGCGCGCATTACCGCTTACACGAAACACGCTCTTGAGCGGTGGAGGTCTGCAGCCAATTGAGAAGCACATCTCATTAAACAAGTGCGTTAAATTTTCATCGTTATTCTCCGGGACTCCAAACAAAATGGCATCAGCAGCAACTTCCCTTCGTTCCAGATCACCGATGATTTTATGTAATCCGTTCATTTCTTCTTTGATCGCAATCACTTCTACATTTTCAGCATTCGACTCAATTCTTTCAATGCGCTCAACGACGTCAGCAAGAGAGGCGTTGTTACTTTTTCAAACCATCTTCTTTCTGTCTCTTCAATTCTTGTGTTTAACTCATCGCGGAGTTGGCTTAGTTCTGTTCGGAGGCTGAGAATAAGTACCTCTCTTTGTTTTTTCAGTCTATCGTCTAACTGCTGTAATGTAAGAGCTGAGTTATTAGCGCTGCTGACAGCGGGAGAAGAACTTTGCGTCTGAGTTGAAATGATATTTTTTGCGCTCATTGCTTTGGCTCTTGTTGACATAATGTTTTGTTGAGATTTAAGTAAATGGCGGGAACAATTAACTTTTTGTTTAGCACAGCAATCATAATTGCTCTAATATTTTCTTCTTATTTTATGCTTATTTATGTATATGTCGCTTAATCGCATGAATTAAGAAAACAATAAATCACCGAAATTCACCACTTAAGAGGAAATAAGGTTTGAGTTACTTCTTTAAAATTAAACTATTGGCGAGCGAGTTAGAAAACATGTCTACTCTTTGCAATACATTGAGAAATAATGAACTTGTGCTAGATGAAGAAGATATAATAAAATATCATATCTTCTTCATCTAGCGCAAGTTCTTTTATAATTAATTTACTTATTTTAAATACTAACTTCTTCAGAATCGGGTCTAGAGTCCCTGAATTGTCATTAGATCTTGCATGCATATTTTTATTGATTTTTGATAATAGCTTCATCGAGGGCGAATCTTGATTCGCTAATATATCGCTACATCGCACTTGCAAAATATAATTTATTATTTGTACATTGGTATCATTATTATTTATATTCATATCGCTTAATTCAAATTTTAATTTTATTAAATTTTTGACGTTAGTAATGGATGTGTAATCTCAAATAAAGAGTTTGAGAGGCTGCTGTTGAGATGTGTATTTCTCCTGTGTAAGTTTTTCTTGCTTTTTTAAATTTCCCCGTGTTATTACCATCGCATTTTTTAGATTGCTCGTTTCGTCTGTTGGTATCATTTTATTTAATATGTCCGAGTTTATTTTTATTCTCGATAGCGCACAGGCATTATTATTGATTTTCTCTTGTTTAAAAATTATTTAAAAATTGTAATCAAAATTTGAAGCGTCTGTCGTTAAAATGAAAGTTTTTGAAAAGTCAGGATATTGGTTTTAAATTTAAAAAAATTATTCAATGACAGCAAAATTTCAATATTTTAAAATGGACAAAAAACGCGAACGTTCAGCAAATTTCAGCACTGCCGAAGAGCAGCTCCTTATTAAATGCGTTTTACTCCGGAAGGCAGTCTTGGAGTGCAAAAAGACGGACGCTTTAACCGTCAACGAAAAAAAAGAGCTTGGACAGATGTTGCAGTGGATTTCAACTCACGTTGTCCAAATATGGTGGTAAGTTCAGCAAAAAATGTTTGATATTTTTTAAACTTTAATTTTGTTAAGGCACGATCGGCAAAAGCTCTGTGAGAGAAATATGGCAACGCAAAAGCCAAGTTGCGCAAAACATTTGCTGCGGAAAAGGCAAGCCGCAAAGCCACTGGTGGAGGTAAAAGCATTCCCGCATGGCAGCCCAGCAGTGATGCAATGGTAGAACTAGCACAGACTATTGAAATGTCCATAAGTGGTACTGCTCCAAATTGTGACGATGATGACAACAATGTTGGTCTTTCTGAGATGCCAGATTCAGTTGCAGGTTTTGCGGATTATGTGCTTGCATCAGACCAACCAAGCACAGTTATTGACAGTTGAGGAACCAACACCAGTTATTGAGCTAGATGAGGAATCACCGGCAATCCTCATTGCGAATGTTGAGCAACCAACGCAACTCTTCAATACATGCTAGTGGAAGTAAGTGTAAAGCATCGAATTGGTCCGAGTATTCACCAAGGAATCTCAAACAGCCACTGAGCAAAGCGCTGAATCGGTCGGATTCGAGTTCATTTACGGACAAGAAGGAATCGAGTGAGAACTTGAAAAAAAAAATGATAAGAAGGGATATGGAGATGAGAGAAGAAGAACATGCTGAGAACATCAAAAGAAGGCTGAGCATAAATGGAAGTGTTTGCGGCACAGTTGACGGAACTGCGAGAGGAGTCAGAGCTGCGAAAACACAAATTTTAAATATTTAAAAAAAGAAATAGAATTTCTGATTATGAATCAGATTCAGAATAAAACATTGTTCATTATTTAAGAAATTTGTTTTTATTTCTTATTTAAATTACTTTAGGAATAGTTAAGAAGTGTCTGAAAATACCTAAGAAGGAAATTGTCACTGGCATTATATGTTGCATTCCGTTCATTTGTGCTTACATTTGGAACTTCAGTCATCGAAAGTATGTAATCTAAATTTTCAATGTTTGTTGGCGGTGTGGGCTCTTTGGCTTCAATTGCTATATTGTTCAATATTGCACATGCCACTATAATGAGTTTTGTTGTTTCTAATTTTACTAGTGTCCAACCGAATGTGAAATTTTGGCGCGAACTTTGTAAGGGTTTACCTACGACGTACCTAAGGTACTTGACTTAACTGAGACCAAATTTGAAGTTGAGAAATTTGCCACCTCGAACAAGTGAGCAATGTATTGTTCGAAAAAATTGGACACTACGAGTTAATCATCCAAATAAACGAAAACAAAAGACTTTAAATTATAAGGTATCTTCACAAAGCAGTTTTTCTCTAGCAGGTGAGATTGCATAAAACTTTTGCTTCACAGGTTTTGCATTGCCAGTGTCAATAAAATGTTCAACCATAGTCGTATTATCAAGTCCAGCATCATCAAACGAAGAAAATGCAGCAATAGCCATTAGGGCGGGTCGATTTTTTTTCTATAAAATCGCATATGCGGAAAAGATTCTGCGGACAATTCTGAACAACTTTGCCCAAGAAACTATGGGTCTAAAATGAATTTCGAGTCAGCCATTTTCATGGTGAAGTTCTATAATTGGAAGGTAAATAAATTTTGGTAGTTATTCTCTGTTAAAATTGCCAAGTGACATATAACATATTTCACATGAAGAATATGTTATACTGCCACTTTGCGGCTTTAACAGGCCTTTTTAGCTCGCAATGTGAATAACTTCAATGAATAAGACAAATGTACAGTCGACTGCTCGCGCCATCGACTAACGCTGAATATAACTGTTTTTATTGCAATTGAAATAAGCGAACTGACTATGGATGTTGATGAGTTACCAACACAATCTGAAGCTGAAAATACTATATCTGAACCTAAAACCTACACTCAGAGGTACACGGCTTTCAATTTTGCGTTGGCATGCGATAGATTTGGCATATCTGACAGAGCTGCTTCATGTTTAGCGGCGGCTCTCTTTAAGGATATTGATTATAGAGATGCGAAAGGAGAGCTCATTATTATGGACAAAAATAAAGTCGCGAGAGAAAGAATGAAGGCAAGAGAAGCGATACAACGAGAGCAAGCCTCGGACGATAGCGTAACGGTTATATCATTTGACGGAAGAACAAAGAACATTCCATATGAATACTTAAAGGAATACTTAGGATCGGAAAACCCTCCCCTTCCTGATCCCAAAATTCCATGTCACATACAGGGGACAGAAAGGTATGTTCAATTGCTAACAAATGTTTCTCGGCGAACCACAGTCAAGAACCGTGAAGGTGTTATGTTTGTGACAGATGCTAGTCGAAAGAAAATACCCCGACTAGAAACCAAACAAGATTTTATTTGAAAAATTTTGAAATAATTATTTTTATATCTTTACTTTCGATAAATTTGTTTTCATATTTTGTCAAAAGCAAACATTATATGTTGGAGACTTCACAAAAATTAATAAAAAGTAAATTTTGTGCACAAAAAAATATGTCTTTTTGCCTTGGCACTCAATTATAAGCTATCTATTAAAGTTTTCCCAATACTTTTTGTAATGTATAAATTTGCATTTTCACCATGAAAATGGCTGACTCGAAATTCATTTTAGACCCATAGTTCCTTGGGAAAAGTTGCTCAGAATTGTCCGCAGAATCTTTTCCGCATATGCGATTTACGCGCTTTTTTTGTCCCCTTCAAATTGACCCGCCCTAATAGCCATGTCTAATTGTTAACGCTCGGTTTGATTCAAAGTTTGATTTTCGCTAACTTCAATTTCATTGAAAGAAATGTTTGGCGATATTTTTATGTCAAAAATATGCCAAAAGTCCAGACCGAAAAAAACATTATGTTTAATTGAAGGTATTAAGAAAAACTCTTCTTGAGAATAAGAATAAGAACATTCCGTTCATCGCCGTTCGGAGTCGGCGTTAAGCCTGTAGGTCCATTTCTCGGTCAATTGTGTAAAAACTTAATAACACGCACAACACAATTGATCATAAGAAGCTACGTCAAAGTCCTTTCAAGGGCTGAAATGGCCAGTTATTTATTTTTATTTTTTATTAAGAAAAACTCAACATCTCTAGTTTGGTTTTAAAAAATGACAGGTATGTCTATCGAACCCAAAACATGTTGCTTTTGACCATCATCTGTTTTAACTGTGCCATACATCTTTCGATATATTTTATTTTGGACTATATCTTCTGACAATTCTCCACCTATACAACTTTTATTTGCTCCGCTATCCAAAAGAGACAAATATATTACCAAAAATTTCATGATTTGCATAGGTTCGAATATCATAGCCTTTATGCTGAATAGCTGAAAAAATGTATCTCTTAAAGGATCAATTTTTGCCAATATTTACGAACTCACAAAGTGTGACGTTTGGGTGATTTGATTAGCGCGTTTGAATCGAACATTTTCTCGCGACATTTGTCATATTCGGCTAATCGAATGTGGTAAAGTCTAAGCAGTGGATGAATAAACAAGTCAGTAGAATTAGGTAACGATTGAAACATTGGCCCGTATGTATAAAAAAAAGTGAACGCTGCAGAGTAGTGTAGTGCACTTCGAACAAGTTGGCTTGTAAGTATTTACAGCCCCACAACCGTAGCAGAAATAGGGATGTGCAATTGCCAGCAAAAGTCGACTTCGACTTTTTTTAGCGTTAAAAATGTAAAAGTCGACTCACCGACTTTTTGAACGTTTAAAACTCGACTTTTCCTGACTTTTTTCGAATTATCTTTCTATCGCTATTGTTCGGAAGTTGAGAAGCAAATGTTTCAATATTAAAATAGGTTTGTTCACTAACAAAAAATTTGTACAAATTGTTACAAGTTTTTACCAGTAAGCCGTTCACGTACTCGAAAAACTTGCAACGAGAGCGTAAAATAGTGAGAGAGAAAAAAGTAGCTACAAGTTTCTGATAGCAAAATTTCTACTTGCAAGAACTTGCAACTACCGAAAAAAACTGTTTGTCAAAAAAAAAACAAGCTGTCAAAAGTTATTTCTTGTTGATTTCGTATTAAAATGGATGGAAAAAGAAACATTTGTGATGCTGAGGAAAATGTAAGTATAATGTTGGTGAGACCCAAGAAATGATTTCAATAATTTATAACCATTTATTATAGCAGAAAAAACAGCATATGATGTCAATTCGTTTGATCAGCTGTTAACTTGCAAGTTTCTACTAGTTTTCTGTTCACGTACTTTTTCTGCTATTTTTCTCTTTGTAAATATTTTTATCTCAATTCTTCTTTTACTCTCTCCCTGCAAGTTTTTACAAGTGAAGAACGTGAACAAACCTAATGTGTTTTATTGTTTAAAAAAAAGACAAAAACAAGGAGCTTCAGTTCATAAATAAAATAAAAAAAAACAAAACAAAATATTGCAATTTTAGTTCTTAACCCAGATATGCCGACCGTACTACATGTAGTACACCTGCTTTTTTCAGTGTGCTGCATTAACATTGCTTTAAATTCGCTAACCAATTTGTTGGTCAAGAAAACGTACATTGATAAGCTTTGTCTATTGTAATTCCTTGAGTTTTTTTTTTCAAAGGTGTCAATTTTATAAAATTATCAATAGTGTGAAGATGTCACCTGAACGATGAGAAAAAGTTTTATAACTATATTTTGTTGTTGTTGCGTTTCTGTGTTTTTGTATAGTAAATAGTTCTAATAACTAATAAGTAGCAAAAGTACTTGTGGAAAAGGAAATTATATGTGATTTTAGTTGACGTATTTGCTAGCGTACTGCTTGTAGTACGGCTTTAAAATCCAAGAAAAATTTTAATTTTTGCAATACATTAGGGGTATTCACGATCCGGAGCTCTTTGTAGAGGTCTTGTGCAAAAGAGCGAAAAAGCGCAGCAAACTGTGAACACACCACAAACACAGACCTAGCAATTGAAGTTAAGTTCAGTCAGCTGTGTTTTGTTTATTCAATTTATATTTACTCAAAAAGATTTGATTTAAAAAGAACACACAATGCCAAAGAAAAGCATAAAATCTGAAATTGTTGAACATTTGATTGAAGTTGCTGCAGCTAAAATTCTCTGCATGGAAGGTATATAACGGTGAGGCTTTAATTCCAAGATATTTGTTTTAATAAAAACATTTTCAGAAAATGCAAATGAAGCTGACAACAATTGTGACGATGATGTCGATGAGATTTTGGATGACTTAAACGAGGATCTTGTGTGCGTGTTTGTTGATCGTCGAAGTGCAGAAACACCACTTCCTAAATCAATAGAGTGAGAATGTTCTCGCCAAATTAAATAATGATCGATTCCGTCAAATGATGAGAGTTGATCGAATGTAGTTCGACTACTTGGTTTCACAGCAAATTGTTTAAAGAAAAAGAAAACTTTTTCCTCAGAACAATGGATCGCGGGTGACTCAGCCTATCCACTGTCCAATTTTCTAATTACTCCATATAGAACAAACTCACAGCAACTGAAGTTGTCGAAACAGATAGCATTCAACTTGTTCCATAGCAAATATCGTGTTAGAGTTGAACACTGCTTTGGGTTGCTTAATGAAAAATTCAGCAGCCTTAAAGAACTTAGAATGCGAATTGGTGACAAAAAAAGCCACAAATTTTGTTGTGGCTATATAATGGTTTGCTGCATTTTACACAACATTCTTCTTACTGACCCTGAAATAGAAGAGTATATCAACTCTTCAAGAAGAGTATATCAACAAAGCATGGATCACAGTGATAGCATGGAACAAGATGTAAGCGAAAGCAGCACACATAATAAACATTTCGAAACTAAAAGGCAAGGCTTGTATTATTTCATGTTTCCGTAAATAAATAAAACAAACGTAAATAAAAATATGTATATGTATATAATACAAATCAAACATTAATTTATATACCGCGTTATCTTTAAATAAAAATAAGCAATTATTTAATTCATTAAATTTTATTAAGCACCAATCCAAAAGTTATTCTTATTTAATTCTTAAAACATAAAAAAGGAACATAAAAGGAAAATATGAGATCATTTTTAATGCACATGCAGGTAACACTTTAATAAAAGAAAAAAAATTATTAGCTAGACTTTTTATATTTTAGTTCGGCCTCATATTTGGCAACTCTTTCTTCCGCTTCCATTTTCCTCCTCCTTGTCGAACTTTTCTCTTTCAAACTGAAGTTTCCGATTTTCAATTTCAAAATCCATTTCAAATCTATCTTCCTCCAATCTTATTCGTTTTGCTTCTCTTTCGGACCTATCTTCTTCTATCTTCAGTCTTCTGTGTTGTATATCTCGCTCATTGTTGAATTCATATTTTTCAAATTCTAGGTGCTTTCTAGTAAAACCGCTCTGCTATTTTGCAATTCTGTGAATTCTCCAATGGCTGTTTTTGGAGATGATTTTTTTAATTTTTCAGCAAAGGAACGTGCTGCTTTTTCACTTGCCGGTTTTTCAGCTGCTGGTGACTTTGGAACTGTAGCTGTTGGTGACGTTGGAGCTGTAGCTGCTGCTGGTGACGTTAGAGCTGTAGCTGCTATTGTCGCATCTTCCACTTTACCAAGTCCCACGTTGCGTCTATTTTTGTTCCTCTAAAGCTTTTTTATAAAAAAATTGGGCCGTTGGTTTCTGCAAGATAGAATATTAAACATGATCATATGGAGAAAATTAAAACATATGCTTACCTCGAAATTTCCAGCCTGATGGCAATAGTCAAAAATAGCACAAATTTCAGAATCTTCCCATTTTTGTGCGGTTTCTCACGTTTTTTTTCAATTCTTATTTTCGTTGTCATTTTGTTTTCTTTTTTTTTGCCGCCTTTATGATGAAAATAATAAAATGAAAGTGCTTGAAAAGTGATGTGAAATTATGACATTCAAGAAGTTAGTACCTAGAAGTGTACACAATATACCATCCCTATTTGTTTGCTGTCAAAAATTAACAAAATGAACTCAAGAGCTCAAGAGCTCTCCAAAAGAACTACAGGGTATCGCCAGTGCACTTGAGCAATAAAGAACAATTTTAACAGTACGTGTACTTTGTTATTGTAGAGCCCTTTTTTGATGCAATTTCGCTATTTTGCACAAGAGCTCTACAAAGAGCTCCGAATCGTGAGTACCCCTATTGTGTCAGAATAAAGGAATTTAAGAAAAGTGCAAAGATTATTGCCCCATCAAGCTCGTCGGCATATCTGGGTTAAATAGAAAATATCTCATGCTAACGACAAGAGGGTTCATGCTAACGACAACTCAAAATTTACAAATTTTCAGGAGAAGGAAAAAGTGCTTTATTAAATGTAAACCAAATATTTTAATAGAAATAGTAACATGTAAATGGTATTATTTTGAGCATGGTCCTCCTTGATAATGACTTACCATTTCTATTAAAATATTTCGTTTACATATAATAAAGCAGCTTTTTTCCTTCTCCTGAAAATTTGTGAATTTTGAGTTGTGCCCCTCTTGTTGTTAGCGTTCATATCTTCACCAACTGAACGTAAAAAAACCAGCATGGCGAAAGTCTATTTCGTAATTGGTTCGCTATGAGACCAGCATGTGAAAATAACCTTTCAGATGGCAACACAATTGATAAACATTTTTTTGCAACGGCCCAAACAAAAGGAAATTCAGTTTTCATAGATTTCCAGAATACCAACGGTTTAAGTCTTTGATCAACAGTTGGGCGCTCTAGATATAGGCGCAGTTGAGTGGGCATCTCTTCAATTCTGTCAGTTGAAGATTCAATGTTACTTCTAACCACCTCATCTAAAAAACATAATATGCCACTGCTATCGGATTCCTGATTATTAGATGTCGATGCAGCTATCAAAACTTCTTCATTTGAAATCCTTGTTTTTCTTATTTGGGCATTCACAAGAACACCTAAATGGAGGGGGGATAATTTACAGTATTTATTTATACACTGTTGCTTACCAATGTAACATATTGCTTGAGAACACTCACGAATATTTTGAAATGCATGCTTTTTGAACCGAGGATCTAGAAGTGTTGCAGAAGCGTATGGTTTTACCAATTCTATATTGTAAAATTATTTGCGATTTCAGATTTTCATTCAAGCACCCGTTTTAAATTCTTGCCAATTTGACTTAAAGCAGAACATTCGTTATATTTCTGCATCATGTGAGTGCTTTAACTATTTTCAGCAGGTGGATGATAGAGTGGTTGAAGTACTTTATTGAACATTCTGAAGCCTTTTTTTCTGGTATACTTAAGGGAAGATTATCTACAGCAATCATGTACATCAGGCCATTGGTCGCCTGTTTTTCTCGACATCCACTTGCTGTTTGCAAAAACTTTAATTTAATATAATATTCTTAGCTTACTTGTGTTACTTTACTTTTAAATGCTGAAATGCTATAAATACATCGCTCAAGGGATCCAGGGACACCTTCTTTCGTTCAAGTCGTTGGGTTCACTTGATGATCGCTTGAAAGTTACCAGAATGTTGTGGGCAGCTCTCAAGTTGCCTGCAAGCATCGTCGTACTATTATTGAATTTTAATTCATTCCTACACTTTACAAATTACTTTAGTATTTGCAACTTTATCAAAATATTGCCAAACACCACTGGGGGCCATACTAATTAATTTTTATTAGATTCCTATTTCAACAGAAATCTTAATGTCTTAGAGCGCGAATAAATAAAGCTTTGACATTAGTGTTTACCACAGCCTATTCCCGCGTACATTTTTGCTTTTGTATTTGCATAGCCAACACGAAAGAGTGAATGAGACAAATGCTATGGCTGTGGCAATCACTGTTTTACATTTATCGAAACAAGAGTTGCCAATACAACTTTATTTCTTTTTAAGCAGCGAATTCGTTTATTTGATTAAAGAAGAGAAGTTTTCAGAATAAGAGCATGTGGAGTCAGTAGTGTAAGGATTTTGTTTCGCTTAAAAAGAAAAAGTCGTAAGTAAAAGTCGAATATTTACCCTTATCATTGTCGTCGTCAGTCGTTTACGACGACTGTCGTTTTTTCCGTCGTCTCGAAAATTTATTTGGATCACCGTGTTTTTTCGACCGGCAGTATTTTAAACGACTAGTGAATATAAAAAATCTTTTACAACAAGCTGTCATTTAAATATTGATTGAAAAAAATTTTCGTTTTTGAATTTGTTATTTTTTGTGAATTTGTTAAATTTTTGAATTTAATTGCAAATTTTAAAATTAACAGCGTGGCGCATTTTTAAAAGAAGTTAAAAAACGCGAGCTAGTTAAATTAAGGCGGAGCATAAGGGAACGCTCAAATCCTTTTGAGTTACCAAGCGTACAGTAAGTTGCCAAAAAAACAAATTTCTTTCATTTAACTTATGAATATACAAATATGTCTCAGATTTGTGCGAAACTTTAGACTGAACAAGGATGCATTTAGATATTTGCTTGAAGTACTACGAAGCCGAATTACAAATTCAGTGCGTTCATCGTCAGTGCCCTTAATTTTAAAGCTTGCAGCTACTTTAAGGATACTCGCGGAAGGTGGCTATCAACATGGCACCGGGAAAGACTTTGATTTAGGTTTAGCACAGTCAACAGTCTCCACCGTATTTAAGGAAACTATAAATGCATTGGAAGCAACAATATGCCGCACGTGGGTTAGGATGAATATGACGGACGAAGAAAAGTCGGAGGCAAAACTATTTTTTTTTCCGAAAATTCGGTTTTCCCGGTGTCATTGGATGTGTTGACGGAACACACATATGAATTATAGGGCCAAAAAAAGAAGAGCAACACTTATACTACAACAGAAAGGGATTTTATAGTCTAAATGCGATGATTGAAGTATTCCAAAAGCTTAAAATATTTGGTTTATGTTTGAATAATTTATTGCAGGTTTGCGATCACAACATGAAAATTCGATGCTTTGATGCCAGACACCCTGGGTCAAGCCATGATGCACTTATTTGTAATTCAAGCGAACTGAAGCAGTATTTGGAATCCAAATTTGAAGGCGGCGAAAGAAATTTTTGGTTACTGGGTACATCTCGTCCTGGCAGTTGATCTCGTCCTATTGCCGCTGTCGGTGTAGTTTATCTTATTGCTGTGAAGTGTTTAGTGTTTTTTAAAATTGTTTCTTTAAATTATTTATCAATATAATCTAGTAAAGTGCTAAGTATTATAACTGTTTTAAGTGAATTTGTTCATATTTTAAATAAGTTTTAATTTATTTGTTTAATAAGTGTTAATTTAGTTCTTGTTGTAATACTTGTTAAAAAAAAAAAAAAAAACAAATAGTGCTTGCTTGTCTGTCTTGTTTTTTTTTATTTTTTAATTCCTCTTTGTGTAGTGTTGTTTTTCTTAAGCGTAGTGAACGTTTTTCAATTGTTGTTGTTACTTGTAACTGTATTCGTTCACTGCACTCTTTTGAGTAAAACTGAGAAGCACATTCTGAGTCAAACTGAGAAGCACTTTTTGAATTTAAAAACATTTGCTCAGAATTTAAAATTTTCATTTATTTTTTTTTTTCAATGGATTACTTTTCTGTTGACAATATTGCTGCTTGTTCTTTGAACGAGCAGTGTAAGAGCCAAAATATACTGTACCCGATGTTCAGTTGTTCTGGTCCTTGTGAGCAAATGTTCCATGCTTCTTGTGTTGGTATTTCAAGGTCGTGTGCTGACAGTTTATTGTCTGTCCGTTCTGGGCTTCGCTGGTACTGTCCTTCGTGCAGAGCCCTTTCTCCTGATGAGATATTTTTAAAAATTAAAACTTTTGGAGAAAGTCTTAACTTGCTGAATAATGATTTTAGAAAAATTTTGTAATTTTTTAGCGAAGTTAGTGCCGCACCTAATGACAGTATCACTAGTGAAACTTCTACACCGGAAAATATTGCGCCTCTCTCATCTGAGATTGCTTTTTCTGGAACTTTGCCGGTTTCATTAGGAGAAGACCCAATTAATTCTAAAGCACAGAGGAAAAACAAGAAAACCAAAAAGAATAATAATAAACGCCGTAAAGCGTCCCCTAGGTCTCCCAAGGCAAAGCACCCCTCAGCAACGCCTCTAACACCTCAGCAACCAGAAATGAATTTTTCAATAACTTCTTCTACACCTCCTACTATTCCTCCATTGTGTAGTAGCTCCAATGCAATTTCAACTGCGCCTAATAGTCATTTGACTTTGAAGGCAGTGTCGAGGACTAAAAACATTTTTGTTTCACGTCTACATCCCGACACATCATCTGAAAATATTGTGACGTTTGTTAAACAAAACCATTTAGTTGCTTCAAATGCATTCTGCTCATGTAAGAAAATAGGTAATAAGCCTTCCCACGCCTCTTTTATTCTTACAGTTGCAGCTGAAGACTTTGCAACTGTACTTAACTCTAGAATGTGGGCCGATAATATTCTTGTTAGTGAATTCAAGCCTAAAAATAAGTCTCGTAGGACGACCGCAGCCGCCCGTCAGACCCAAAAAAACTAAATAGGCTATCCCTTTACTATCAAAATGTAAGGGGATTGCGTTCAAAGACGCAAAACATATTCCTGTCGTCGCAGAATTGCTCTGAGGATATTATTGCGTTAACAGAAACGTGGCTGAATGGAAGCATTACTGACTTGGAATTGTTTGACAATAGTTTTCAAGTATTTAGAAGGGACAGATTCACTGACAATAGTTCTTCTGTCGGTGGCGGTGTCCTTTTAGCTGTACGGAACTGCTTTGTGAGTTCCCTTGTTGATATTCCCTGCTCATCTAACATAGAACTAATATGCGTTAAAGTTATACATTGTAACTCCAATGTATATGTGATAAATGCGTATGTTCCTCCGACGAGTAGTGCAGAGGTCTACGCAAGCCTTGCAGATTGCGTTGACTACGTTGTAAATATACTTGACGTTAATGACGACATTTTATTATTGGGTGATTTTAATCTGCCTAACTTAAAATGGCATTCTTCTGACGATGATACATTTTATTGTGCATCAAATTCGAAGACCCGCCAAGAACATATATTTGTTGACAATATATGTTCTGACTTACAACAAGTTAGTTGTATTTATAATAGTCTGGAAAGACTTCTTGACCTGGTCTTTACTACTGACAGCAACAATGTCATTGTTAAGAGGGCCTTTCATGCTCTGTCAACTGTTGATGAATACCATCCACCATTGAGCATTTGGTATAAATCGGACAGAGAGAGTATAGTTAATTCGTGTTCGGAAGACAAAGTTTATGAATTCAATTTTAAAAAAGCTGACTTTTTGAGGTTGAATCATTTACTTCATAACAAACTTAATGTTCTTTTAGAGTATATAAATGGAAATAATCTTGATGATTCCATTAATTTTTTTTATATGGAACTCTTTGCTATGTTCTCTCAGTCCGTTCCATATAGGCTCAAATATGCGAAAAATTCTTCGTACCCCTGGTACACAAAGGATTTAAAAACTCTTCGCAACAACAGGAATAAGGCATGGAAGAAATATGTCTGTAGCTTAGACTCAAATGACCTAGAAACCTACAAACGTTTGTTTCTGGAATTTAAAAATAGCTCAGCTGCATTGTATAGTGAATATTTAGACAATATTAAGCTGAGAATATTGTCTGATCCAAAAAAGTTTTGGGGATTCATAAACACAAAGAAGAAATCCGATGGATTCCCTTCATCTTTCAAAACTCCTGATGGGTTTACTGACGATCCCGTCAAAATTTGTGGCTTATTTGCAAATCTTTTTAAAGAGTCATTTTGCTCAGATTCTTTTGATCCTGATGAAGATTATTTTGAATATATGAATTCCGCACCCAGGGTCTCTTTGGGACCTATATCCTTTACATCAGAGGATATACTAAAGTATATTGGATCAATCGATGAGGATTTTGGTGCTGGACCTGATGGAGTTCCTGCCGCAGTGATAACTCAATGCGGTTCCGTTTTGTGTCAACCTCTATCTTTATTATTTAATAAATCTATTAACGAAGGCTATTTTCCACTTTTTTGGAAAAATTCATTTATTAGTCCAATTTATAAAAAAGGTTGCAGGAATGAAGTTATAAATTATAGGCCTATCGCTAAGCTTTCATCGATTCCCAAACTTTTTGAGCGAATGGTTTACGATCGCGTTAAGGTTCACTGTGGTGAAGTTTTAACGACTCGTCAGCATGGTTTTGTTAATGGCAGATCCACTGTGTCTAATCTTCTCGATTTTACAACATTTTGCTTAAATTCGATTGAATCTGGTAATCAGGTCGACTGCATCTACACTGACTTTAGTAAGGCATTTGATAAGCTTCCTCACAATCTAATTTTATTTAAGCTCACGTCTATGGGATTTCCACAATATTTTGTTAGCTGGATTAAATCGTATTTGTCAGAGCGATCTTATCAAATACGATTCCGAGGTGTGTTGTCTTCTGAGTTTATTGCGGAATCCGGTGTTCCTCAAGGTAGCCACCTTGGCCCACTTCTGTTTATTTTAGCAATTAATGATGTAACACACATCATAAAAAACTCTCATCTGCTTATTTATGCAGATGATATGAAAATATACAGAACAATAAGCTCACAAGACAGTTTAGCCCTACTCCAGTCTGATCTGAAATCTTTTGAGGTTTGGTGTTCTAAAAATAATATGTTTCTTAACCCAGATAAATGCCAAACTATGACCTTTTCGCGTAAAAGACACAATTTAATTATCAATTATCAAATTAAAGATACTGCCTTAAGTCGTGTGGATGTCGTGAAAGATCTAGGTGTATACATGCATTCTAATCTATCGTTTAACATCCATATTGATTACATTTGTAAAAAATCATCTTCAATGCTTGGATTTATAAAACGCTGGGCCAAAGAGTTTAATAGTATGATTACAACTACAACGTTGTATTATGCAATTGTGCGTCCTCACTTAGAATACGCAAGTCAAGTTTGGTCCCCAAGTTACAATGTGCATGTTGATCGCATAGAAAGGGTCCAAAAACGTTTTGTTAGGTTTGCTCTAAGGGGCCTAAGTGGATTTGACAATTTAAACCTTCCTCCTTATGAGGATCGTTTAAAACTATTAAAAATGCAATCACTTAGTGAGCGAAGGAAGTCTTCAGATATTGTCTATTTACACCAACTCATTACCGGTGTATTCGTTTCTCCAGAACTTCTTTCTCTTATAAATTTTAACTCGAATCGGAGAAGCAGTAGAAACGCTAACAATTTAATTTATTTACCATTTAGTAGAACAAATTATATGTTAACTGCTCCATTAAACCGCATGAGTAACTTAGTTAACAATTGCAACTTTTTTGATGTTAACTTGTCAAAAGGTCAACTCAAGAGTAGATTAAAAACTATTGTGTAATTGCAAGGTTATGTGTCTGCATGGTTAGTCGTGACGTCTTGTGTTGTCCTCGAGCCCAACCACTGTGTTGGTGGGTAAATTTTTCCCACATAAACTCATTTTGAACCACTATTACAAATATCGTTGAAAATCTCAAAGATTTTTGGGTTGTGGCTTTGAATGTGTGAATGCTGAGAATGTGCGAAAAAGCTGTAGTAGCTAAACTCTATTGTTATTGCATATTCTTTCAATATTATAGATTTGAAATGTTTCTAATGTTAATTTTTAAAACGAGTAGGTGATGCAGGATACCCATTGGAGCTTTTTTGATGACTCCATTCAGAATTGTTGCTGAAGGAAGTCAGCAATGCTCATACAACGGAGCACATACAAAAGCACGCAACATTATTGAAAGAACAATAGGTGTACTCAAGAACTTTTTTCGTTGCCTGCTTAGTGCTTGACAGCTGCATTACACTCCACAAAAAGCAATACAAATTGCTAACGTTTGCGCAGCTTTACATAACATATCGCTCATTTACTAAAAGACTGTCATAACTCAAAAAACGTCATTTTCGACTTATTGATGCAGAATTATTCGTAACGTCATGCTTTATATTGTGTAAAAATTTCACACTAATAAGTTATATACTCTCTGCGTGAGAAGATAAAGTGCCGTTGGGATGCCGTGCAAGATGGGAGTCAATTAAAAACTTCAAACGCGTTTTCTGCAAAATCGCGGTTTTTGAGTTATGACACTCTTTTAGTAAATGAGCGATATGCATTTACCATCGAGTGCCCACCATACCGACTGAAGAACCGCTCCAAACCAGCCATGAAGAAACATATACTCATAATGAAACTGAAAGTGCTATAGCTGTTAACATTAGAAGTAGAATAATGACCTCAATCGTAGATGCGCAGAATTCATAAGTATATTTAAAATATAATACAGGCATACAAATGTTTTTGTTTTTAAAAATATTTTTTTTTAATTTAATATAAAGATATAAAGAAAGAAATTGTGTACGCATATTTTTACTCACACATTTTCTTTCTTTCATTGCTTATTTTTAGTTCTTTTGCTAATTTTCTTTTCTTGATTTCTAACTCACTCATTCTGAGCTCATATTCTTTAATTTTTTGGATTTCAATTTTTTTAGATTCTGATTGGAGAAATTTAAGTTTTTCTTTTTCCAGTTCGTATTTTTTTCTGTCGTACCGTTCGGATTCTTTAAGGTGGGATTCAATGCGCTTAAAGCTTCCAGCAACTTCATTGAAAAGCTTTTCCTGAATCCCGGTCTGCTTTGCTAACATATCATTCTTTTGTTGCTTGGGCTTTGGTGTGCCACTTCGTCTTGGTCTGTTACAATCTACCTCGATAGTGGAAGATTCTGTTTCCATCAAAGTGGGGACTTCTTCTGGCTCAGCATCAAACACAGCTGCTGATGTGCTTCGGACTGGGTCGAGATCAAACACTACATTCGATTCACTATCGCAAGCAGCAGTCTGTATTGCCACAAAACCCATAGAATAACCTTCTGGGCTTATGACCTTTGCAAAATTTAACAAATTGGCCACAGACTCTTCCAGTGGTGAAAGTTTTTGCTGTTTAAAAAGTCTTCCTTTTTGTTGTGCAGTATTTTTTTTTTACTTTAAATTTCAAATCACCCCATACCTAAAATAAGACTTTTAGAACAAGATTGTTGCATATACAAAAAACCAAACCTTTTGCCAGCCAACACCATCCCGGCTTGGAGGTCCGAGGCTGTTTAAAATATTCTGCAACGGTTTCCCACTCTTTTCTAAAATCAACTTTAGAAAGATTTTTGGAGAAAGCCTTGGCCAAGTCAACTCTTTCCTCCATGAGTGAAACCAGCTTTTCAAACTGCTCTTCGTTTGTTACTTTCATCTTTAAAGTTAAAAAATTTTACTTTAATATTAGTTTATTTAAATAAAAGAGAAACAAACTTACTTTTTAAGCTGTCGTTGGTAAAATTTTTGGCGACAGAAATCAATTTATTTTGACAGATAACGCATCGTTTTAATTTACGATGATTTGAAAAAACTATAACGAGTGCAGAAATGTAAAAGATTTTCCATTTTTCGACTGTCGTAACCGTAAAACGACTTACCATGATCCAATTTGAGTCGCATCGTGTTTTTTTAGTCGTTTTCGACGACGATGATAAGGGTAATTGACTTTTTTGCATATTAAAAAGTCAATTGCAAAAAGTCTAAAATTATCAAAAGTCGGTTTTCGACTAATTTCGACTTAGACTTGCACATCCCTAAGGAGAAAACTCGTCTGGACTTAAGGTAGGTTTGGTACCCATGACCAATATCATCGAAATTACAACATGTAATAGATTTTTGCTCAACAGCATTAATATCTGTAACTAATTCAGCGTTTGGTTCATCATCGCAAACTTAAAAAATTTGTTTCAATTTAGAAAGTTGACGTGAAATAAAGTTATTATGTATGTCTTTCATGAATTTTTCGTGTTTACTAACTTCGCTGCGTAAATCTGCAATATTTGAAATATTTAGATGTAATATTTCATGACTTAAGTCAGGGGCCTTACTCTGTAACGCGATTCGAACGTGAAATTGTTCGATTTCGGAAAAATTATCAGACTTTCGCATTAAAAAATCTGACATTCGCATTTCATTTTATCCCTCTTCGTATATTGCATTTTCGGCACTTGGCAACGCGAATGCGAATGTCAGACTCGTTCGATATTTGGACATTTTATTCGATAGGTTGTTGGTTATGGAAGAAGGTAAGAATTTAGTCCGTTTCAAATACATCCCGAGTAAGCTAACAACAAAAACGCATAGGTTTGGGCAGACTATAAAAATCACCTACGTTCGAAGCTGCGTCGAAACAAGCTTTCCATAGCAGGTACTGGTGGCGGTCCATCAAAATTTCTTCCGCTTACCTCATTGGAGGAGCAAGTGACGCAGTTGCTCTCCATGGACGTAGCGATCGACGGTTTAGACGGGGTCATGGAGTTTGGTGCAAAACAAGCTTCCAGCACCTCCATACACCCTCAAGATATTGAGCAGGAAACTACTTCGGGCAGTAGTTCAGAAGTAGTTTCTCGAAAATCAGATGAAATACCATAAGAATTGCATTAAAGTTCTAAAAGATATACGCGATGGTTTACGCTCACAATAAAAAAAAGTTGCAGCTGGATGTGAAAATGTACAATCTTTCGAAAGAAAAATTTGAATATAAAAAAAAAAAATTGATGAGAAACTAAAATTAAAAATATCCAAACTGGAAATAAAAAAACAAAGACTTAAAATGGAATATAAGCAAATAGAGTAATGTGGCAGGTTTTTTGTTGAAATGTGATAATGTATCAAAAATTATAATAGTGTAAAAAGTTATAAGTTATTTTTTTATGAAATGAATTAATCATTATTTTTGTTTTTTGGATTTAAAAAGTCCTCCCTTTTTTTTGTTTTGTATCAAAACATATCCATATAAATATAAATAAAATGAATTTACAAAAATACTAAGCTTTCATTAGTTCTTGGTTTGAGGCACATAAGAATGATAAAATTCAAAATGCATTTTGGGTGAAAAAAGTGAAGTGCATTTATGAAAATATTTTGTTTTTGTTATTAATTATATATATCATTAATTATATATATAATAATTTATATTATAAAATAAAAGGACAAACCCCTAAAACTGTCTTCTAGAATTTTGATATAAGTAAATTATTAGACATGTATTTAAATAATAGTATATTTTTTTTTTTATTATTATCATTATAAGAAGTTCTCTGAAATTAGGTTATTTTTTGTAATTTTTTTGGGTCAATTTCAATTTCAATAACTTTTTTAAATTTTTTGTAGAGGTTTTTGACCATTAATTTATAATTGCAATTTTTAAATCATAAAAAATAAAAATTCAATTTTTTCCCGACGTTTCGTCACTTTCTTGGCGACATCTTCAGGGGAGATATTTTATTTATTTCTACAAACACAATAATTAACTATTTTTCGAAAACAATTAAACAAAACCTACTTTACATTTATGGATACATTGAGTACAAAAATTTTTTTCAATAAACCGTAAATTTAAATAACAATAAATGTTACATTACATAAAACATTTAAAACAGAAAAATTTTTGAACACGTAATTTAAATTTAACTAATCATAGCCTATACGTCCATTGCTACTGCATAGTTGTTGTTTATATTGTCTGTGTCTTCTTTGAAATTTATCGCTTTTTCCCCTTTTTGTTGTATTCTTAAGCTTTCTAATGTCATTCTTCTTTTTGTTTTGTTTTCAACGTCTAAGATTCTTACAGCCTCAAAATCAGCTGTGTGGCCTGAAGTCAGTATGTGTTGCGCTAGCGCTGTTGTTGTTTTTTTGTTTCTTATGTCTAGCTTGTGTTCTTTCATTCGTATTTTTAGCGCTCTTTTTGTTGTTCCTATGTAAGTTTTGTCACAACTTTCGTGTTCGGAGCCTTTGCATTGTAATTCGTATACAACGTTGTTTTTGTCTTCGTTTTTAATTTTTGTTTTTGTTTTTGTGAATATTTGGTTTAAAGTGGAGTTTGATTTGTATGCAAATATTGTGTTGTCCGCTCTCATTATTTTCCGTATGTGTGTATTGCTTGTTAGTTTTGGTATGTATGTGATGCCTAGGTACTTTTGAGTTATTTGTTGAGAGTTGCCAGACTGTTTGTTTTTGTCTATTATTTTTTTGTTTGGTTTGTTTTTTGAAAACTTTTTATTTATTAAGGAATTGGTGAGATTTATTGGGTAGTCGTTGTTTTTTAGTATTGTTTTTATCTTTTTTATGTTTTTGTCCAGAAACTGTGTGTCTGCTAATGTAGATATTTTGTTTATTAAGTTGGTCGCCGTATTTATTTTTTGCTGCATTGGTTGCGTCGAGTGGAAATTTATAAGTCTACCTGAACATGTAGTTTTGGTAAACCAGTCAAAAAGTATTCCATTATTTTTCCTGTGTAGTTTGACGTCTAAGTATGGTATGTTATAATTTTGTTCAATTTCAGTTGTGAATTGTATGTTTTTGTGGTAACTATTTAGTGTTTTATGAATAATGTCTAAGTCTTTTTTCTTTATTATTGCTAGGATATCGTCTACATACTTGCAAATGAATGTAATATGGATGTCATTATTTTTAAGAACTTTTATTGTTTCGTCAAGTAAGTTGTCCAGAATTATGTCTGCTATTGTCGGAGATAATGGACTGCCCATAGGCATACCATATATTTGATGGTATACTACGTTGTCAAATATGAAGTAGTTATTTTCTTTCAAGCAGAATTCTAAAATGTTTAGAAATTGTTGTCGTGGAATGCTGGTCAAGTTTTTAATTGCGTCCCATTGGTTCATTATATTTTTTATAGCTAAGTTTGTCGGGATGTTGGTGAACAGGGACACTACGTCAAAGGATACCATTATGTCCTCGTCTGTCAGTATAAAGTTTTTAATTTTTTCTTTTATCAGATATTAAATGCTTTAAGATTTGTCCTATGTGTTTTGATAATTTGTAACAAGGGACATTAATAGATGAAGATATAGGTCGTAGGGGGACGTATGCTTTATGTATTTTAGGTAGTCCGTAAAGTCGTGGTGCAGTTGCGGACGGACTCATCAGTTGGAATTTTTTGTATGTGTCAATATAGTTTTGTTTGTGAAGGTAATTTACTATAGTGTTATTCTTTTTTTGTAATGTGCTTGTTGGGTCAATTCTCATTGTTTTGTATGTATTTTTGTCTCTTAACAGTTCAGTCATTTTTTGTATATATTCATTTTTGTACATAACTACCGTTTTGTTACCTTTGTCAGCCTGTGTTATGATTATTTCTTCCTCATGCAGTTTAATAAATTTTTTGGTTTGTTCGTATGTCCGCAGTATGAATTTTTCCTTAGTCGTATTTCTAATCCTATTCCTAAAATTAATAATTTTGTTTGCCGTTGTTGATCTGGCAACGCTTTTTTCCCTCTCATCCTCTATTGTTTGTATGTGTTGCTCCAAATCGGCAATCACATGAAAATCATAAAATGATTATATGCAAACAATATGGTATTACTCCAAAACATTTAACAAACACGACATGCGGAGCAAAACGTATGTTTTCAATGGACACAGTAAAACAATTATTCGACAAAGTAGAACATATTTTCCACCTCAAGATGCTGAACTTGGAAATCAAAGAAATTAACATAAACATCAAGAACAAAACAAGTTACATTTTCCATGCAGAATTAAATATGAAAACAACATTGAATGAAGAAGACTACAAAGAATTCACAACGAGACAAGCGCACATATACAATCAAATTAGCAACAGTACGAATAAAGCATTAGACGAAAAAATTGAAGAATTAAAAAACAGACACATTCGAAAAATTGGATTCACCTTAAACGAAGATTGGTTCGTCAACAAAACGAAATTGGAATTTCCAGCAGACAGCAAGTGGTTGCTCTCACTTGGGAAGAAGTTCACTCTTCCCATTTCAAAGAACAATTTTTCACCCATACATGTGATTGCCGATTTGGAGCAACACATACAAACAATAGAGGATGAGAGGGAAAAAGCGTTGCCAGATCAACAACGGCAAACAAAATTATTAATTTTAGGAATAGGATTAGAAATACGACTAAGGAAAAATTCATACTGCGGACATACGAACAAACCAAAAAATTTATTAAACTGCATGAGGAAGAAATAATCATAACACAGGCTGACAAAGGTAACAAAACGGTAGTTATGTACAAAAATGAATATATATAAAAAATGACTGAACTGTTAAGAGACAAAAATACATACAAAACAATGAGAATTGACCCAACAAGCACATTACAAAAAAATAATAACACTATAGTAAATTACCTTCACAAACAAAACTATATTGACACATACAAAAAATTCCAACTGATGAGTCCGTCCGCAACTGCACCACGACTTTACGGACTACCTAAAATACATAAAGCATACGTCCCCCTACGACCTATATCTTCATCTATTAATGTCCCTTGTTACAAATTATCAAAACACATAGGACAAATCTTAAAGCATTTAATATCTGATAAAAGAAAAAATTAAAAACTTTATACTGACAGACGAGGACATAATGGTATCCTTTGACGTAGTGTCCCTGTTCACCAACATCCCGACAAACTTAGCTATAAAAAATATAATGAACCAATGGGACGCAATTAAAAACTTGACCAGCATTCCACGACAGCAATTTCTAAACATTTTAGAATTCTGCTTGAAAGAAAATAACTACTTCATATTTGACAACGTAGTATACCATCAAATATATGGTATGCCTATGGGCAGTCCATTATCTCCGACAATAGCAGACATAATTCTGGACAACTTACTTGACGAAACAATAAAAGTTCTTAAAAATAATGACATCCATATTACATTCATTTGCAAGTATGTAGACGATATCCTAGCAATAATAAAGAAAAAAGACTTAGACATTATTCATAAAACACTAAATAGTTACCACAAAAACATACAATTCACAACTGAAATTGAACAAAATTATAACATACCATACTTAGACGTCAAACTACACAGGAAAAATAATGGAATAATTTTTGACTGGTTTACCAAAACTACATGTTCAGGTAGACTTATAAATTTCCACTCGACGCAACCAATGCAGCAAAAAATAAATACGGCGACCAACTTAATAAACAAAATATCTACATTAGCAGACACACAGTTTCTGGACAAAAACATAAAAAAGATAAAAACAATACTAAAAAACAACGACTACCCAATAAATCTCACCAATTCCTTAATAAATAAAAAGTTTTCAAAAAACAAACCAAACAAAAAAATAATAGACAAAAACAAACAGTCTGGCAACTCTCAACAAATAACTCAAAAGTACCTAGGCATCACATACATACCAAAACTAACAAGCAATACACACATACGGAAAATAATGAGAGCGGACAACACAATATTTGCATACAAATCAAACTCCACTTTAAACCAAATATTCACAAAAACAAAAACAAAAATTAAAAACGAAGACAAAAACAACGTTGTATACGAATTACAATGCAAAGGCTCCGAACACGAAAGTTGTGACAAAACTTACATAGGAACAACAAAAAGAGCGCTAAAAATACGAATGAAAGAACACAAGCTAGACATAAGAAACAAAAAAACAACAACAGCGCTAGCGCAACACATACTGACTTCAGGCCACACAGCTGATTTTGAGGCTGTAAGAATCTTAGACGTTGAAAACAAAACAAAAAGAAGAATGACATTAGAAAGCTTAAGAATACAACAAAAAGGGGAAAAAGCGATAAATTTCAAAGAAGACACAGACAATATAAACAACAACTATGCAGTAGCAATGGACGTATAGGCTATGATTAGTTAAATTTAAATTACGTGTTCAAAAATTTTTCTGTTTTAAATGTTTTATGTAATGTAACATTTATTGTTATTTAAATTTACGGTTTATTGAAAAAAATTTTTGTACTCAATGTATCCATAAATGTAAAGTAGGTTTTGTTTAATTGTTTTCGAAAAATAGTTAATTATTGTGTTTGTAGAAATAAATAAAATATCTCCCCTGAAGATGTCGCCAAGAAAGTGACGAAACGTCGGGAAAAAATTGAATTTTTATTTTTTATGATTTAAAAATTGCAATTATAAATAATGGTCAAAAACCTCTACAAAAAATTTAAAAAAGGTTATTTTTTATTGGTTCTCTGATATTTGTAGCAATATTTCTTAGAATTGCATCTACCGCTGCATCAGCACTGAGAGAAGCAAATAAATCGTCTGTTTCGGCTGGTATGTCGCAAGTCAGTTCAACGTTATGCAACAAACATATGTTATGTAGGGCACAACAAACGTTTAAAATTTGAACTGCTTTTTTTGGAGAGTAGTGTAGCTCTCTTGCAGCTAACAGACATCTAAATCTTCCTTTGAGTACTCCAAATACTCTTTCAATTATCGATCTTGCTTTGAAGAACTTTTCGTTGAATAATGCTTCAGGAGAGTTTTCCGCAGCATTCCAAAATGGCGTTAACAACCACGGTTCTAGCGGATATCCAGAATCACCTGTGAGACAAAATTGCAAATATTTTTAAAGGACAAATGAAAAATCAAAACATACAAAGAATCCACGTTCCTCTGTCACCTTCTTCAAATTTTCTTTCCAAATACTGCCTTTCTTTGGATAAATTCCATACATGGGAATCGTGGCATGCACCTCCAAATCTGCCATTTACAGCTCTTATGAGAATTTTTTGATCGCATATCTAAGCAAGTATAAAAAGTAGATTCTTTAAGGAATTTAATAATTTCCTTTATATTTACCACCATAGCATTCATACTGTGCTTTAACTTCCTGTTGAAACACAAATGCTCGTTCTCAGTGGGTCTTATAATTTGGATATGGGTGCCATCCACCACTCCAATTGCTCCTGGAATCTGGGACTGTAAAAAGAAGTTCCTTTTAGAGTCTTTTTTCGGCCTCTGACATTTCAAAGGTTATATGCCTTGCGCATAGAACTTTTTTCAATTGCACAGCAAACCTCAAACACACATGTAGAGACGGTTTGCTGTGCTAAGCCTAGATGGCTATCCTTGCCAATGCGTGTTGATATCCACCCTGGCCAAGAAACTTCAAGTTTCAGCCGCTAGTTTTATCATTTCCGGAACTGCTGTCGATGTCTGCGGAGCTCTTAGCTCAATATGGATGCTGTTGAGTACATACAAAAAAGCATCCTTACTCAGACGAAACTCAGACGAAAATTTTTGATGAAGCTGAAAAAAACAAAATTAATGCAAAGAACAACAAATTAACTGTATCAATTACCTTTTATCACTGAGCTCCATAACATTTGATCGATCCCTTAAGATTCTCCTCTCGATCCTTTCCTGGTTATCGCTTTCATCATCGAACCATAAAGCTATTGTATCCATTTTATAAATATGTAAAAAAAAATTCTATTTTGTTTACAAAATGTCTGAACAATAATGTTTACTTTTCATTTTTGTTTATTTCTTCTGTTTCTTCACACTGACTTTCGCATTTTTGACGTTTAATAATCAGTAATGCTCACTTTAACCGAATATTTGACGAAACGGAAAGTTAACATCATCGTCATTGACGCGAAAGAGTTACACAGTGCGATTTTACTTTCGAATCGCATTTAATTTTCGAATCGCATTGTTTTTCGAATCGCGTTACAGAGTAAGGCCCCAGGTTTTAGATTTCTTGTAATGATTTTGACTATTTCGAAGTCGTTCATCGATAACTTGAGCTTATCAGAAAGTGTCATGATCAAATCTAAGGATTCATCAAAAGATTCGGAATTATTTTGCTTTCTTTTTGTGATATCATCTTTGATATCAAAGTCAGTGACAAACGACTTGTATTGCTTTCGCACAGCATTGCAAAGATTTGACCAATTGAGACTTTCAGTCTGACGGTGAAATCGCCAAAACCACTGTTTCGCTTTGCCTTCGAAAAGAGAATGAGCATGTTGACAAACAAGATCTAAATTGCCATTCAAATGATTTGAAGTTAACACATTAATTCGATAAACAAACTCATCAACTGACATGTCGTTACAAGAACCATGTAACTTAACATGCCAATTGTTGATGGTGGAAGCAATCCCTTCGTTAGATATGTTGACAGGATTGCTAACATTCGAAGATGCGGGAAATTGCCTATCCGATCGAAAGACATCACAAGGACAATTAACCGAATCAATCTCTTAAGGATTTTGAAAAGAAGGAAATCCTACTACTATTGTTTATTGACACAGAATTATCAATGCTACCTTAAAATTAATAATTATCAGGCATGTTCTGAAATCCACCTCGGAATTGGATCGGAATCAGATTGCATTTCCGATTCCGATTTAAAAAGGTGTTCTACATTCCGAGCGCAAAGCAATCAATGTAATCGGATTCAAACATGTATTCCAACATGCAGCTTTCTGGGGGGTTACTCTGTAACCGAGCGTTTCCACCGCCCGAACGAACGAAGAAATCATCGCGAACAAATCGTCGCGATGAATTCTTCGTTCGGTCCAACTGTTTCCACCGCACGAACACAAGTTGCGAACATTGGTAAGTCGCCATCTTGTTCGTTCGTGCAGTGGAAACACTTAAATTCAATGCTTGCGAGCATCAGCGTTGATCAATATTTGTTTATGCAAACGTACTAAATTTGATTAATTTTTACTACTTTTATGCCTTTTAATTTAGGTTTTATGTAAGTATTTATATAAAGAATTTATTATATAAAGAATATTATATAAATAATTTGATTATATAAAGTGCTAATAATATAACAAAGTAAAAGAAAGTTCTTTTGCGTTAAATTTTCAATATATTTTCTTTCTTTTTTGTTTTTCCTACGTTATTAACTACCATTTCAACAAATCTACTACCTATGCGCAAATAAGCACTGGATTCGCCCAAAAAGATCGAGCGTCGGCCGATCAGAGCGAACGAAGAAATCTTCGTTCGTTCGTGCTGGAAAAGTGTTTACACTGCGCGAATAGCGCTCGCGAGCATTTTGTAAAAACCAATGTTCCGAACCTTGGTTCGGACCAAACTGTTTACACCGCCTGAACGAACGAAGAAATCTTCGTTCGTTCGGGCGGTGGAAACGCTCGGTAACGCGATGCGAATGTGAAATTTTTCGTATTTGGCGAAATGGTACTCTGTAATTCGATAAACGCATTAAAATATGCGTTTTTCGCATTAAAATATGCGATTTTCGCATTTGAGTTTATCCCTTTTCGCAAACGCAATTGGCAGCACTCTGTTATTCGAATGCGAATGTCAAACAAGCTAGATATTCGGATATTTTTAGCGTCAAGTATTTACCAAACGAATTCAATGCGAAAAGATGTAAGTTATTGAAATATTAATTATTTTGTTAGTTTTTCTTACTGAACACTTTCATATTGTTGGTTGCAAACAAACCAAAAACAATTTAAAAAAATTGTCGAGTTTATGGTAACTCATCCTGATTTGGCAAGAGGTCACATAAAGACTCCAAATGCAAAAACGATTGCGAACAACCTTTGGAGTCGATTGTCAGTGGATTTAAACACCAACGGGCCTCCAAGGCGTGATGTTGGTGCTTGGAAAAAGGTATGGTAGGTAATTCACAGCTAAATTAAATAAACTAAAATTACATGTACGAAGGTTTGGGCCGACTATAAAACGCACCTTAAATGCAAGATGCGGAAAAATAAAGCCAGCATGTCTGGCACCGGCGGTGGCCCTTCGCGATATTGCTCACTTAGTCCGCTGGAAGAGCAAGTGAGTCAGTTAATTAAAATGGAAGAAGCTGTGGATGGAATGAGCGTAATCGAGTACGGTTGCCAAGATTTTGCTCATCAAGAAACTCCGCCTACACCGCTTGCTCATGTAAGCGAAGATTGCGTCAGCGACGAGGATTTTGCAATGGATGATAGCAACGCCAACAGTGCCCTAGATAATGTTCCAAGTTCATCAAATTGCCGCCAACGAAACAAGGAAAACAAAGATAGTCTGCTTAAACGGCAAGTGAGCAATCAAAGCTCTTATCAAGAAAAACACCTAAATATTTTGAAAGAAATAAATGAAAATCTTGAAAAACTAGTGACACAAACTGAAAAATCGGAAAAACTAAAGGACAAAAAATACACGTTAGCGAAAGAAAAGTTTTCGTATAAGAAAAAGCATAACATGGAGGCAGCTAAAATTAAATTGGATAAATTACAATTTAAAAAAGATATGTTAGACTTAAGGTCAGTTGAAAATTAAGACTGGAACCAAAGAATGTGCAGTATTTTAAGCTTATATTAACCCATTTAGCGCCGCTGTGCTCGTTTGAAAACAGTAAATTTTAAGCATAAATGCACAAAACTTACTGTTCTCAAACGAATACAGTGGCGCTAAATAGGTTTATTTAATATTGCATGTATTTAATAACTTAATGTGAATTGAACTCAACTGTGAATTAACTTTTATAACTTTTTTAAGTTTAATTTTTTATTTTTTAAACTATATTTTTACAAATATGTTTTTATACAGTACATATTTCTTAATTTTATTTTCAAAAAAAAAAAAAAAAAAAACTGAAGTGACTGAATTAACTTTTAAGTTTTATTTTTATATAACAGGTATTTGATAATTTAATGTTAAACTACCTGATAACGCAAGTTCCTCAAAGTGAATTAATATTTTTGTTTATTTTATACTTCTATTGAAATAAAAAACATTTTAACTTTCAACTTGACATATTATTTTTTATTTGTTCTCTTAAAGCCCTTGCTATACTTAAAATATTAGAAGTTTCTGAAGTATTGTTAATATGAAAATCAGTCGTGTCATATTCATCACATTGTATTTCATCAGGTTGTTCAACATTGTATGAAAGACATATGTTATGAAGAGCACAACACAAAATTTGAACTGTTTTCTCCGGCGCGTAGTATAGCTCTCTTGCAGACAACAAGCACCGGAAACGGCCTTTTAATACCCCAAAAACTCGTTCTATGATTGACCGAACCTTGCAAAACTGTTCATTAAAACGTAGTTCTCCTGTATGTTCTCCGGCATTTCGATATGGGGTCAATATCCACGGTTCGAGAGGATAGCCAGAGTCACCTGTGAGAAATTTGAAATAACAGATTTAATTAAAATATTATTCTTAATATAAAATCGTGATTTCAACGGACAACATACAAAACAAATATACTATTTCACCTATCGTAGTAAGCTATAAAAACTATGTTTTGAAAACGTTCATAAGTTATGAAACCTAAAAAGTACCTAGGATCCAAGTTGACTTGTCTCCACTTTCGAAATTTTGCTTCAGGAGCTCCCTTGCTTGTGAAAGATTCCAAACATGTGAATCGTGTGCTGCTCCTCCATATCGCGCATTAACGTAACGAATGTACATTTGGTGATCACATATCTATAAATTTAAAAATAAATGCTAAATTTTAAATGAAAACTTCAAATTGCTTCAAAGCCTTTCCACCATAGCGTTTATACTATGCTTTAATTTTCGATTGAAGTATAAATGCTCATTTTTAGAAGGGCGTACCATCTGGATATGAGTACCATCTACGACTCCAATCACACCAGGTATGCCTGACTTAGTGTAAAAGTACTTCTTGGCACTTTGTTTCTCAACATCCGTCATAAAGAAATTGATATGTCGTGGACACAATATTTTTTCTATGGCATTGCAAACCTCAGAAACACAAGATGACACTGTTTGCTGTGCTAGCCCTAAGAAGCGATCCTGTCCAATTTGATGCTGATATCCGCCCTGTGCCAAGAACTTAAGAGTTGCAGCTAGTTTGATATCAGGGCGAACTCCTGTAGACCTTGCTGGTATTGAAAGTTCATTTCTTATATTTTCGAGAACATAAGTGAAGGCATTTTTGTTTAACCGAAAATTTTTACAAAGCTTTGAAACAAAAAACACAGTTGAGAGAAACTACATAAAAAAATTAATGGCATTTACCTTAGATTATTGAGAGACATAATATCTGAGTGGTCCCGTATTATTTTTCGATGAGCTCTCTCATCATCATCATCTTCATCACTGAATCACAAAGCCACACAATCCATTTTTTACTTATGAAATTTATTTAAGTATCAAGATTATTACGATTATCACAATTTTATTTATTGTTTATGTTGCTACATATAGATATTCGCACACTTTTGGCGTTTAGGTCATGATACAATAAGAAGGTAGGGTAAGGAGCTTTGACAAGACCGTCTGCTAATGTCAAAACCATAAAATACAGTGCTACCATATCTAAAGAAAAAATCCCATGACAAATCCATGTTTCATCGTTTCAGTAGGTAAGCGTTTCATATCATGGTATAATAATATAAGGTAGTATTGACAGTTGCTTGGGCAACGACCATCTGTCAAAAAAATGTCTAGATAGAGAGCGTTCAATTATTTCTTATGTTTTCGCCATTGTTTATGTTTCAGCGCTTGCAAATAACCAAACATTTTCTTACAAAATATTGCCTATTTTATTTAATCAATAGTGAATTATTATTACTAGAACGAAGATAACTTGTGAACTTTGTGTTATTAAGTGCAAACATAAGAAAAAATGTTGAAAACGTTCAAATGTAGCAACCTCAGCAGCTGCAGATGCATATGGACGAAATTAAAGAAGTTTCCAATTATTATTAAAACACCACGGCTGGAAAACGTTAAACACATATCACACATAATTTTTTCACAACTTTCATTATTATAATTGTGTATTTAACGCACATATTTTGCGGAATTTATTTATTTTTACATTCGTTTAATTCTTGTTGCACGAACAACTGTTTTTGACAGATGGTCGTTGCCTTGTTGCTGAGAAAATCTATACTTGTCAATGCTACCTGTATAATTGTATCATGGTTTCATATGAAATGCGTTGCTGAAAATTATGATAAACGGGGAATTACTAATTTTTTGGGTGTTCCACTGTCAGACAAAATAAAAAAATTTTTTATTAGATATCGTATGCACATTCGCATAAAATTTTTATATAAGAAATTAAGAATACAAAAAGCTAAGCAAAAAATTATGGGCAATAGTAAATTAGTGAAAATAAAGCTTTAAAATAACTAAAAAATTTATTGTTTCAATTATAGATAATTTCATTTAATATTTTTCTTATTTGCCCTACACATAATTCCTTTTCTAAGTGTTTGTTCCACATTTAAGAAAAATACAGAAAAGTGGCAATGCTAAAAGGCTTTTTGACATAAGCAGACGGTCTTGTCAAAGCTCCTTACCCTACCTTCTTATTGTATCATGGTTTAGGTAGTTAGTGATGCATACCTTTTCAAACAAAGCGAGGGATGCAAAGCAAGCAATACTTTTCTTTGTGCGAAAGAATTACAGAGTACGATTTTAAATTCGCATCGCATTTGACTTTCGGATCGGATTACTTTTCGCATCGCGTTACAGAGTAACCCCCCTGAACGCATCAACTAAATGACAACAAATCTGACACTTGCTCATTAGAAAAAAAAAAGTTATCAAAGTAATCCCCTGGAATTGTAAAATTATACGTATATAGTGTCATGCTCTTGGAGTTAAATATATTGTGCTTCAACCAGTACGCGGTCGCCTTTGACGAAGCCCTTTGCGATATTGGGATATTTTTCCATAAAATCCAACAAGAATGCATGTTGTGCCGAAGTTTTATGTTTTCCATTTTATAAATCTTGTAATAGGAACATATTTTAATGAAATGTATCATATATTTTTATTCATAATACTCACATTTTTAAAGACGATGTTTAAAAAGTCGGCAAATTAAAAAATAACATTAAAAAAGTAATGCCAAGTTAGGAAAACTAAAACATGGCAGCATTTCAGGAAATTAACACTTTCACTGCTTTTTTAATGCAAAATCATTGAAACATTTACAATCCGTCAACAAAAATTTGATTTCAGTTTAATTCCGATAAATCGGATTACAGAACACCTAGAATCCATAAAAAAATATCGGATTCGAAGATCGGAATCGGATTGCAGAACACCTTTCATTCAAATGTCATCGGAAGTAAATCCGATGCCGACGTGAATCGGATTTCAGAACAGGCCCGTATACCAAGCCCCTGGGGCTACATGAGTTATTCAGAATCATATTCACCTCACAAGTGCCAAATATTCTCATTCAGACTGTCAAAATTTCATCATCCGAGTGAAAAGTTTCCGAATAGCACACAGCCTAAGACCTCTTTTAAAACAAAAACACCTCTACTTTTTTCACCAATATCTCATGTTTATTTTTAAAAAAGTCATAGAAATTTATATGACGAATCAAAATTAATGTTTAATTAAAAATTTTTTTATTTCTTGCTGGTTGCAATTGCAATCTGGGCTGCAATTTCATCTTCTTTAGCGTGAAGATTAATAAGTTCCAGTTTCTTGTTAGCGATGCGTTCTTCGCGACGCTTGCGTGCTTCTCGAACCTTTTGTCTTCGGGCTTCAGCTTGATCAGCAAGCATTTTACTACGTTGCTTTTCAGCTTTCTTTTTATGAATGTATTCCATAAGTACGCGTTTGTTCTTGAAAACATTTCCTTTGCATTTCATGTACAAATCATGAAAAAGATGCCGATCAATCTTTTTGCTGTCCCTATACTTTTTTAAAAGCCGTCTAAGAACACGCTGCCTTTGCATCCACAAAAACTTAGTCGGCATTCTAGCATTTGCAGTACCTTTGCGTTTACCAAAACCACAATGACGACCTTTTCGACGAGCCTCAGTATTTTTTCGAACGCGATAACGTGAATGTACCACAACAGGTTTTTTTATAATCAAACCATCCTTGATTAATTTCCGAATATTCTGACCTAGAAATAATTAAAAAAAGATTATTGACGTAACTATCTGCACATAATTTTATTTGTAAATATGACAAAAATATATCGGCAACTTTAAACTTCTTTGGGGCTTCTTTCAAGATCTTCTTGTAATTTAAAGCTTGGAGTCAATGTTAAAAAAAAATGTACCCATATTCTTTCAGATTTTTATTATTTTAGCTATGATCAATTATATTTCTTTCGAAAAAATAAAAAAAGTCAAGATTATCTGTCATCCTCTAAATCATGGGGGGGGGGGGGGGTAGAGGGGGGAGTAGTGCTGAAAAACAATGAAAAGAATTTTTCACTTACTAACCTAATTTAATAGATTTAATTCAACTTACTCCATAATTACAAATAACCTTCCCATTTCTATAAGATTTTTATTTTTATTTTTATTTATTTACAGTCATAGTAATACCACAAATTATTTTTGGTACTTGATTCTCAACTGGGATTCCTGAATCGAGTACTATCAGATGCGATACATTGTCTCCGAAAATTTTCTGGTAAAAATGCTTAATCAGTAGCTCGTTTATGTAACTGGTATCGATCGAAGTTACCGACTCATATTATCGATTTGACGATAGTTTCTCACTGTTTCTCTAAGAATCTGAATCGATTTCTCTTCTATTCGTTGTTTCAAATCGATAATTCGTCACATGTTCCGATTTCACTTTAATTGAACCTTTTAGAAGTGTTTCTGTAAGAAATGTGAATCGATAAAAATATATGCTTTTCTATACGACTCTGGAGCAAGTGATAACTTAACCGATTCATATAAATGACTAGCTTTTTCCCGGCGCGTTGATGTACCTAGCAACTATATCGGAACATAATAATTATTTATTTATTTTCATTAACTGGGCGGCTATGCCCTTACAGATTACCATATTTAAAAATACTTAAACAACTTAAATAACAAATTTTTAACTAAAGTTAAAGAAGTTCAAAACATCGTTTTTGAATTTTTCTATTTCCCGTAAAATCATAATGATTTGCAACTAAATTACTTAGGGACAGGCATCTCAATATTGGTTCGTTAGCACCGTAATTGGACCTATAACAACTTGTATAAAACAGATCCCTTTGTCTAATGGCATCATTTTATAAATCACCGTGATGAAACGCAACGCTAACGCGGCGCATCACTTGGATTAAAAATTTGCATTTTATTAATCATTACGTTATTGCGTTAGCTATGTTACGTTACCACGGTGAACTGTCAGTCAACAACAGTTTAGGGTTGTCACATGTAGAATAAAACTAGCATCATTATTGCAAATCTTTGAAATATTTAAGATTCACCAAATTCTGACTTGTTGGCAACCATATCAGCTGTTCTCTTCAGCCATCATTAAATTGAAATTGCAATATAAACGCCAAACACTGACGTACCATTTGCTACCTGCGGTAGTTTTTTTATTTCTTTTAGTAACATTTTGAACTGTTGGTTCGTTGTTGCTGTCTTTAACCTATATTGAAATGATTTATGTAAACATTTAAGAATATATGAGTGAAACAAACAGTTATTACCCTTTCAATGCCAACTTATTCGTTCTAACGGCAGCCCAAGAGCAAGTGATGAAAGTGACAGTTCAAGTGAACGAATTTCAAGTGCAGCGTTTTATAAAATGCAAACTTTGTACTGTTTTCACTACGCTATTGCGTTACTCAACGCTGAAGATCACGGCGTGAAGCGTTGCGTTTTATAAATTGCGAATTTCAACAACGCAGCGTGAAGTGATGTGCAGGGATTTATAAAATGATGCTATAAGAGTTCTTATCGGAGTATAAAACGATAAAAAATTTACAGAGGGAAAAACCACAAGACACATCATTGATAAATAAAATTAATAAGAGAGGACCAAGGTGGCTATCTTGCGGAACACCAGATCTAACATCAATTATTCTAGAGTGACTGTTAACTATTTTTACAATCCACTCTAAAAAACTGAATGAATTCCAATGTATTAAACGTTTTTATTAACAAATTGTGATTCAAACTGTCAAATGCCTTAACGAAGTCCGTGTATAGTACATCGACTTGCAAACGTTTTTCTATTGAATCTACACAATAGTTGGTACATATTGCTAGATTAGATGTCGTAGATCTACCACCAAAAAAACTATGCTGATGAGTTGAAATGTAATTTTTAAATTCCATGAATAGGCTTTTTTATTTTTTTTTTCTTTATTTTTTTTTCTTATTTTTTTTTTTTTTTTATATTTATTTCAATTTAATACAACGATGAGTCAAGAAAATGGCCTAATTATTGTATAGATATATCAGATAGACGTAATTATTGTATAGATATGTCAGATAAATAAACAAATGGTAATTCGATAATTCAATTCTATAATAAAATACAATAAATGCTATTATCGGGCATGCGATGGAAATCGTACGAATTCAAATCGCAAACGAAATTGTAAATCTACGAATTTGTTTTACGTGTAAATTTATTGAAATTCGTTAAAATTCATTAAATTAAATTTGAGTGAAATTGAACTTCACAAATATGTGCAAAACTGTGAAAAATTACCAAAATTAGTGTACTTTAAAGACAGGTCAAATCGGTTTCGCTAGCTATTTCGTATGAAAACGATTTCGAACACATGCCTGAATAACTTAAAATTAAAAAAAAAATGCGACCATTTCCGTCTTATTTACATTTAAAATTATCCAAAGGTTAGAAAAAATAAAAGTAACAATATTAACGCCAAACCCAGCCCGTACGAATTAAGGGTAAACCAAAATAAAAACCTAATTTAATATATTTACATATATCAATATAAATCACCTCTCTTATTTATAATTTTATCTTAAATTTTAGGTATTGTTAAAAGTTGTATAATTGGCCTATAATTTTCCACAAGCCCTTTTTGTCCTGACTTCAGCACATAAACGAGATCTTCCAATCATCAAGAACTGTGCCTGTCTCAAGAGACTTATTAAATATCAGCGTCAAGCCAACATATAAAGACTCAGCACCTTTTTTAAACAGAACCGGAGGAATTAAATTGTAACCGGCTCCACTATTGATGTTTAAATCATTAAACTTCAATAGTGGAAGTTTAATGATTTAAACATCACTATTGATGGGGTGCATTGCGTACTTCTTCTTCAGCTACTACCATGCTTCCTATGTTCACAAGATCAGATAAGCGACCTGAAAAATTAGCACGCTTATCGGAATTAAAGTTATCAAAGACCAATCCAAAGAAATCGGCGAATAATTCAGAGATCTCCTGCGCACTATTCCCTACCCTTCCTTGAAATTCCATTGAATTAGGAAACCCACTTGTTTTGAGTTTAGAATTAAAAAGACCCAAAAAGATTTTGGATTCGATTTTATGCCATTCTCTGTGGAGTACAGGTATTTATTATTAAAAAAATTTGATAAGAAATCGAATTCTTTTCTACATACAATAAAAACGCCTTTATCATCCGCCAAATTAGTAAATTTAAATTTATTGTGCGTTTTATTTCTCAGGTTTTTGATATGTAAAAGATTTTTACTATAGGTTTTTGAGATGCAAGAGATTTTTACTATACCAAGGCAGGCTATAACGCCATTTAGATCTTTTCGTTGGAACAAAGAGACGAAAACCTTTAATAAAAATTTTTTAAAAGTAAAATACATATTATGCAAATCTCGTGACTGAAATACGAGTTCTCGTGACTCCAGTTTATGGAGTTTAAATATTTGTTTAACGCTGCAAAGTTCGAATTGTGATAATCATATGATAGCTACAAATCATCATTTGTGGATTGGTTTAAAAAATTATAAAAAGTCAATTCAAAAACAAGTGCTATATGATGCACGGACTCATTAGTAAGGTGTATATCCGATTTAGAAGTATTAAATTTAACATTTAAATTTCACATTTATTTGTGAAGATTAAGTCGAGTATCCTATTGATATAGTTTCTGAAATGGTTAATTTGAAAAAGATTCATCGAATACAAAGTATCACAAAAAGTAGTTTCCACCTCACGTTTTAAATTAAACGGAATTAAAATTTTATCTTGGAGCTGCCAATCAATAAGGCCTAAGTTAAAATCGCCTACGATACATGGTACTTGATTTGAATTCAATTGATCTACGATATGGCTTATATTATACAAATTGCTACCTTAATATAGAAAAGCCCCAACTCTTTTTTTTCGAAATCGATTTTTTTGCAGATTTCGTTAAATCATACCAAAATACAACTTTGATAAAAGACTTGGAGTGATCCGATTGAAAATAACGTAAATACAAGCAGTTAAGAAAAAGTCCTAACTCATTATAATAATTTTAAACAGAAAAAAAGCCCTAACTCACTAGTAGTCACTTTATACGAGTGAGCCGTAGTGTGAGTGGCCCAAAATACACTGTAGTGCTCAGTCTGCATGAGCAGTCAGTCATACAAAAATACACTGTACTTTAGTATTTATTTATATTTATATAAACATTTAGGCAAAAAGATAGTGCTCCAACTAAACGAGAGTGCCTCCTATTATAAAATGAAATTGTAGATACATAACTTTACCGTTAACAACGCTGTCATACATGATTCGCACAATTATGTATGGGACGAAACGTATGGAAGTCTAGTGGCTTCAGTTTTAGCAACGTGCATCATTAAGCATTTAGAAAATTTGCTTCCTGGTTCACCAGACATTCACCATGTAATTTTTTACTCAGAGGGCCGGCTTTTTTTTTTCAAAATAGAAACGTTGCATTATTCAATGCATTACTGATCTTCTGCGAAAAAATTAATACAGTCGAACTCCTCTATATGAAGTTGTTAGGACTGTCTTCACTACATACAAAAAAACAAAACTTACATACATCACGTTGCGTTTGAATAAATTCGTTACAGAGGAGTAATTCTAAAAAACTATTTGTGTGTTTGAAAACAGGTCGTTACAGAGAGCAATTTGCTATAGAGGAGTTCACTATACAGAAGTCCAAATATATGAAAAAAATAAAAAAATTGCAGTGTCTTAAAAAAAAACTTTATTATAGTAGTGTCTTCGCTATAGGGGAGTTCGTTATAGAGGAGTCCGACTGTATATCAATCGAACAGAAATATTTGATAAGTGGCAATAGTCAAATGGAATTTGATGCAACTCTTTCTCTTATAAAAATAAAAAATAAATAAATAACTGGTCATTTCAGCCCTTGAAAGGACTTTGACCTAGCTTCTTATGATCAATTGTGTTGTGCGTGTTATTAAGTTTGTACACAATTGACCGAGAACCGGACCTACATGCTTAACGCCGACTCCGAACGGCGATGAACGGAAAGTTCTCGTTCTCAAGAAGCTTTACATGGCATTTTTATTACTCTCTGAGGTTTGCCATTGTCTGCAGAGAGGTGGCGGCCGTACAGAAAAATTATTTTAATTCAAATAATTTTCTGTCGCTGCTGGGGTTCGAACCCGGGTTTCCAAAGTTCTTTGACATAGCGGCCACGCACTTTAACCAACTACGCCACGGACGCCACAACGTCGTGGCGTAGTTGGTTCTCTTTCTCTTATAGAACGTAAAATAAACAAAAAGCAAATAAATTTCCCTTCACAATTTGTGCAGCTGATTAGGGAAGCGCGAAAGATTCCATCTCCTCTGCAAGCCCAATAATTAAGTTACGATTATTTTCTGGATGACGAACATATTCAAAAGCGATACTCAGCGATTCGACCACGTACATAATTTGTTAAGATATGTATGAATGTAAGCAAATTTAGTTATCTTCAACTGTAGGCAGAAGCAGTGGCGATCCTACTGTAAATATGGTGCGTGCCTTAGCTTATGACTCGTCTGGGTTGTTGTATTACACAACGGATATTAGTGGAGAATATTAACCTCTTCCACAGAGATTAAAGAAAGGTATTGAAGACGTGCTCCGAGGTGCCTGTATAAAGAAAGAGTTGCAATGAACAAAAAGAAATGGGAACATTTATAATAGCTAAAAAAGTTTATTCCTTCCGATTGCCATTATTTTTATGATAAAAATTCCTTACAACATCTAATTCTTATTTTACCCAATATATTTTTTATTTATCCCTATTTGCATTGTTTTTAGTTTTAATAAATTGCTTACAATGAAATACTTCATCAATATTTTTTGTTTAAATTTTGTAATAAAAAGCCCTATCTTGCAATAATTTTCAAGAAATAAACTTACAAAAAGCCCTATCTAGCACAATTCTATAAGAAATTTAAATTTGAAAAAAATTGTTGCAGCATAAAATGAGTTAGTGTCATCAATAAAAAACTGCATTTAAAATAAATTCGCAACTACAAAACTTTAGTTATTATTAAGTTTTTTCCTTCTCCTGAAAAGTAACAAAAAAGGTAGTTAGGGCCTTTCTATATTAAGGTAGCGAAATGTTCATTACATATGGACAATTCCAAGCTAATCGATAACGCCCGTCCTAATTCATGTAACGCCCGGCTCAGTACAAAAGATTTAATAAATAAGCACATTTTTATTCAATAATTTTTTTTTTTACACAGATTTTTCAATCAATCATTTTTCTAGCGAATTATATTAAAAACTTCATTTTTAATACTCTAGTTTGGCTGAACTTTGCAATTTTCTAGAGCATCACAGAAATGGATTCGTGTGATCGTGTGATGTCCCTGACATATTTTTAATTTTTGCAAAGTTCAGCCAAACTAGAGTATTTAAAATGAAGTTTTTAATATAATTCGCTAGAAAAATGATTGATTGAAAAATCTGTGTCAAAAAAAAAATTATTGAATAAAAATTTACTTATTTATTAAACATTTAGTACTGAGCCGGGCGTTACATGAATTAGGACGGGCGTTATCGATTAGCTTGGAATTGTCCATATATCAATGCCACTATTTGGGGGAACGTAGCTCATTATAATAACAATTTCTCTCATGCTACACATACCATCATTGTAAAACGACACTACAACACAGATCTGTTCGACATTGTCAGAATACCGAGGTAATAGAAAAATCCTACTACGAAAAAGACAAGAGACCGCTATTAGACCACCTCTGCTCAAACGGGTTTAAGAGGTCGATCTCTGCGATGTACTTCATATTGAGAGTCAAAGAGCTCAGATGAAAGAAAATTCGGAGTTAACCACGTCTCCACTAGGAGACTATGATGTTGCGGTTAAAGTTGATAAGGATGATAACGGAGTTGTTGAGTTAGAAATCTGCATTGCAGATGTACCGAATGATGCAAACGATGAGGATGCGGAAGCGGTGGAGATATTGACAAAATAGGTACATTAATATTTTTAGGTACATATTGATGTTGATGGCAGTTTTATTCGAACTGGCAATCTGTTAAAGTTTTGCTATTTTATCTTACTTACTTACTTATCTGGCGCTTACAACCGAAGGTCGGTTTTGGCCTCGTATAAGAAATTGCGCCAGCCATTTCTGTTTTGCGCTTGCTGGAGCCAGTTGGAAACACCAAGTGTGGTCAGGTTATCCAACACCTGATCCTTCCAACGAAGATGTGGGCGTCCTCGTCTGCGTTGACCACCACCGGGCACCGAATCGAATATTTTTTTCGCTGGAGCGTCGTTTTCCATTCGCTCAACATGACCTAGCCAGCGGAGCCGCTCGATTTTAATACGCTTAAGTATGTCGATGTCAGCGTACAGATCATACAGCTCGTGGTTCCATTGAATTCGGTACTCGCCATTGACGCAGATTGGACCGAAGATCTTACGAAGGATCTTTCTCTCGAAGGCTCCCAAAGTCTTTTCATCAGAACTGCTCAACGTCCAAGTTTGTGCTGCATATAATAGGACGGGCATGATTAGTGACTTATAGAGCGTGAGTTTTGTTCGTCGAGAGATGGCTCTGCTTCTCAATTGCCTACTCAGCTCAAAGTAACACCTGTTGGCAAGAGTTATCCTTCGCTTTATCTCAATACTGACATCGTTGAAAGAGTTTACGCTGGATCCCAGGTAGACGAAGTCCTTAACAACCTCGAAGGAGATGTTGTCAACAGTGACGTGGTTTCCAAGACGCTGGGACTGTTTATTTGTTGACACTAGGTATTTCGTCTTATCTGCGTTCACTACAAGACTGTTCGACTCGACTCTTTCGCTAACCTGGAGAATGCTGCGCTGACTTCGCGCGTATTATGGCCAATGATATCGATATCATCAGCATACGCCAGCAGCATAATACTTTTGTAGAATATCGTGCCACTGCGTCTCAAATCAGCAGCTCGGATGATCTTCTCCATCATTAGGTTGAAAAAGTCGCACGATAAGGAATCACCTTGTCTGAAACCTCGTTTGGTATCGAATGGAGGAGTGAGGTCCTTCCCGATTTTAACTGTGCTGCTGGTGTTGCTCAGTGTCATTCTGCAAAGGCGGATGAGCTTTGCAGGAATACCAAATTCAGACATGGTGGAATATAGATGATTCCTTATTGGACTGTCGAAGGCGGCTTTGTAATCGACGAAAAGATGGTGTGTGTCGATTTGTTTTTCTAGGGTCTTCTCCAAGATTTGTCGTAGCGTAAATATCTGGTCTATGGTGGATTTGCCAGGTCTGAAGCCACACTGATAAGGTCCAACCAGCTGGTTTACGATGGGCTTCAGTCTTTCACGTAGTACGCTCGACAGGACCTTATATGCGATATTTAGAAGGCTTATCCCACGGTAGTTGGCGCAAATTGTGGGATCGCCTTTCTTGTGGATTGGGCAGAGCACACTGAGGTTCCAATCGTTTCGAATGCATTCTTCCGACCATATTCTGCATAGAAGCTCATGAATGCATTTAAATAGAGCTTCGCCTCCATTCTTGAAGAGCTCAGCAGGTAAGCCATCGGCTCCTGCGGCTTTGTTGTTTTTAAGCCGAGCTATAGCTTTCAAGACTTCACTATGGTCGGGCAGCGGAACTTCAACGCTGTCGTCCAAAATTGGGGATTCCGGAATATCATCTCTATTGGCGGGATTGTTGTCGTCGTCGCCATTCAGAAGCCTAGAGAAGTGTTCCCTCCACATCATCAGTGTACTCTGGATATCTGTCACTAGATTCCCATTTTCATCCTTGCAGGAAGAGGCCCCGGTCTTGAAACCATCGGTCAGGCGTCTTATTTTTTCGAAAAATTTTCGGACCTCATTCCTGTCACCATGCATCTCAATTTTCTCGCACTCACGCATTTCCGCTTCCCTTTTCTTTCGCCTGAAAATGCGTCTCTCTTCAATCCTCTTCACTTTGTATCGCTCCTTAGCAGCACGCGTTACAACCGACTGCAGGGTGGCTTTGTAGGCGGCGTCTTTTTCTGCAGTGGCGTCCCGACACTCTTGGTCGTGCCACTGGTTTCGGCGAGGGCGGTGATAGCCAGTCGTTCGTTCACAGGTGTGAATCGCAGAACATGATGTCGTAGTCTCTTGCCAACCACGAATCCGCATCCAAGGGAGCCGATGGCTTACCTGCTGAGCTCATTAAGAATGGAGGCGAAGCTCTATTTAAATGCATTCATGAGCTTCTATGCAGAATATGGTCGAAAGAATGCTTTCCAAATGATTGGAACCTCAGTGTGCTCTGCCCAATCCACAAGAACCATTTGCGCCAACTACCGTGGGATAAGCCTTCTTAATATCGCATAAAAGGTCCTGTCGAGCGGTCCTGATTGGACCTTATCAGTGTGGCTTCAGACCTGGAAAATCCACCATAGACCAGATATTTACGCTCCGACAAATCTTGGAGAAGACCCTAGAAAAACAAATCGACACACACCATCTTTTTGTCGATTATAAAGCCGCCTTCGACCGTCTAATAAGGAATCATCTATACTCAACCATGTCTGAATTTGGTATTCCTGCAAAGCTCAAGGTGATTCCTTATCATGCGACTTTTTCAATCTTATAATGGAGAAGATCATCTGAGCTGCTGATTTGAGATGCAGTGGCACTATATTCTACAAAAGTATTATGCTGCTGGCGCATGCTGATAATATCGATATTATTGGCCACATACATATATGTAATACTTCTATATTGGCAGCAACCTACATTTTCAATGAAATTCAACTACGAAATCAAAGAGAGCCTACATTAGATTTTGTTGTTTGTATTAGTATATTTGAATAAATGAAAATTACTACACAGAAGAAATTGTCAAATCGTCAAAGGGGCGATTGTTAAGAAAAACGTTTGTCCCAAACATAAACTTTTGTTTTAGTGACATACATATTTATTTTTGTTAAATTATAACACCAACACGTGAAATATAATAAAAATTCAAACAACAAAAATTTTAAATAAAGTTCTTGACGATGAAAGCACCGCTCCTGAGTTTTTTTGTTATGAAATTAATTTTCGGGTACATTCGTTTATATATTTTCTCGCTCATAAAACAATATATCTGCCCTTTAATGTTGGCGAATGTACTTTGAGTGTACTGCCAATATAGAAGTATTACATATATGATTGTCCATAATACGCGCGAAGTCAGTGCAGCATTCTCCAGATTAGGGAAAGAGTCGAATCTAATGGGTCTTGCAGTGAACGTAGATAAGACGAAATACCTAGTGTCAACAAATAAATAGTCCCAGCGTCTTGGAAACCACGTCACTGTTGACAACATCTCCTTCGAGGTTAAGGACTTCGTCTACTTGGGACCAGCATTAACTCTTTCAACGATGTCAGTATTGAGATAAAGCGAAGGATAACTCTTGCCAACAGGTGTTAATTTGGGCTGGGTAGGCAATTGAGAAGCAGAGCCATCTCTCGACGAACAAAACTCACGCTCTATAAGTCACTAATCATGCCCGTCCTATTATATGCAGCACAAACTTGGACGTTGAGCAGTTCTGATGAAAAGACTTTGGGAGCCTTCGAGAGAAAGATCCTTCGTAAGATCTTCGGTCCAATCTGCGTCAATGGCGAGTACCGAATTCAATGGAACCACGAGCTGTATGAGCTGTACGCTGACATCGACATAGTTAAGTGCATTAAAATCGAGCGGCTCTGCTGGCTAGGTCATGTTGAGCGAATGGAAAACGACGCTCCAGCGAAAAAAATATTCGATTCGGTGCCCGGTGGTGGTCAACGCAGACGAGGACGCCCACATTTTCGTTGGAAGAATCAGGTGATGGATAACCTGACCACGCTTGGTGTTTCCAACTGGCGCCAGCAAGCACAAAACAGAAATGGCTGGCGCAATTTCTTATAAGAGGCCAAAACCGACCTACGGTTGTAAGCGCCAGATAAGTAAGTAAGTAATAACTTTGCTGGAATTGCACAATTTTTCAATGTGCAACATTTCTGTTCGTCATCTTAATAGAGTTTAAGTATATTGCGTTCTCTCTCACTCATATTAATTATCGTTACAAACAAATTGCGCGCCGAAAGTAACACATACATACAAGTCATGAATATAGGCTGCGCAATCTGTAAAACAGAATGGAGCACATTTGAGAACTTAATTTCTTGCTTTAGGTGCTCCCATGGTATAATAATACAAGGTAGTATTGACAGTTGCTTGGGAAACCAGCATCTGTCAAAAAAAAAAGTCAAGAAAGAGAGCGTTCAATTATTGCTTATGTTTTCGCCATTGTTTATGTTTCAGCGCTTGCAAATTAACCTAACATTTGCTTACAAAATATTACCTATTTTATTTAATCAATAGTGAATTATTATTACTACAACGAAGATAACTTGTGAACTTTGTGTTATAATTGTTTACTTAACGTACATATTTTGTGGAATTTATTTATTTTTACGTTCGTTTAATTTTTGTTGCATGAACAACTGTTTTTGACAGATGCTGGTTTCCTTCTTGCTGAGAAAATCAATACTTGTCAATGCTAACTGTATAATTGTATCATGGGTGCTCCAAGGGATTCCACCCAAAGTTGGTGCTGCACTGCGTGGGACGGCACCTAATGGACTGCAATGGTTTTTTTTACGAGTTGCAGTAGTTTTTTTTTCTAAAAACTTGATACAAATGTTATTTGATGTTCGAGCCGCGACTTCTAAGTTGAACGTGCCAACTGGCACGGCTGCACAAATACGCCGCGGATCAATGTTCTTCAGTTAATAAACTATTTGACCTTGCGAAATTAAATGCTCACCTGGAAATGCACGCACTTCTAAGAGCGCAGGCTGCTGCTGCTATACACAAATCTGCAACTACGGTGACTGCTGACTCTGCATGTGTAGGAAGTCTTTCTGTGCCAGAGACTACTGAAATCGTGCAACCGACTTCAATTAATTTGCCTTGTTTAAATAATAATACGATTTCATCTCATTCTACAACTAAGAGTGCTAACTCTACAGAAGTATAAGGCCTTTATGCATATTGGATTCATGAAATCATGAAATGGACCGTCACAAAAATTGGTGAGATGATTTCTGACTCAAATTATTGGATAAGTGCATATACAGCTACTCACACTCAAAGTGGGACACCGCGTATATCTGAGTTTATCGTCAAAAATAAAAGTTCAATCTCATGTTACACATTTTTTTTCTTATATTCATTTTTTTTAAAAGACAAAAATCATAACGATAACATAACAAATTAAATTAAATTCAATGACAAACAGAAAAATTTCAGAGTTTATAGTTGTAATTCTTTTTATGGAATCCACACTCAAAATGGGACACCTGACATAGTGTACGAGAATTTTGGAGAAAGGGGAGTATTTTTAATATTTTGTTGATTTGCCGTTGCTTTTAATCACTGCTTGAAGACGTCGTGGCATGCTTTCAACTAGTTTTTTGCAGAAAGATGGCTCAATATTTTGCCATTCCTCTGTTACTGCTTCTTTTAAGGCAGCAATGCTCTTAACGTTCCTTTTAGCCACTCTTTTCTTCAATTCCGCCCACATGTGCTCTATAACGTTAAGGTCCGGTGACTGTGGGGGTGTGGCAAGCACTTTAGGACAATTATAAAGCAACCAGTTTCTTGCATTCCACGACTTATGCTTAGGGTTGTTATCTTGGTAAAATACAAAAGTGTCTTTTATGCCAAGCTTGTCTGCGCTCTCAAGAACATTTTCTTTTAAAATGTCAATATAATACTTTCCGTCCATTATACCTTTTACAAAATGTATTTTTCCAACGCCTGACGCAGACATGCAGCCCCAAATCATAAGAGAGCCTCCACCATATTTAACCGTTTTCTTAATTGCCTTGTCCTCAAATTCCTTACACGGCTTTCTCCAAGCAAATCGCTTACCATCCGGACCGAAAATATTAATTTTGGTCTCATCTGTGAATAGGACCTATGGGTGAATAAATAACGATGAAAATAATAAATGCTTGAAAGCCCAGCAAACATACGTTTGACCAAAAACTGGCATCTTTGTTTTCATGCTCCTTGGCGAATTTATATCTGAGCTGACGATTTACTTCCGATATCAGAGGCTTACGGCGAGCGGCTCTACCATGCAAATCATTACTTCTAAAAAGTCGGCGCACTGTTTCTGGGCTCACGTCAAGATTTTTCACATCTTTCAATTTATTTTTAAGGTCTATAGCGGAGAGTAGCAGATCGTTTTTTATTTCTTTTAGAAGAAATCGCGCATCTCGGTCTGATATCTTTTTCCTACTTGCAGCATTTCTTTTTTTGTTTTCAACACGGCCAGTTTCGCGGTATCTTTTTATTATATTAAAAACGGTAGACTTTTTTTTGCCAACTAAATCACCGATTTCTCTAACCGACATGCCCTTTTTATAATTATTAACAACAATTTGTCGTTCTTCAACTGTTGTTTGACCTTTTGACATTATTATAATTGAAAACACTAATGTAACCACATTAACATATCACGAATTCCACGAAAAAGTCAACCTCATAGGTCAAAAATCAAATTGTATAGAGAGAAGAGAAACTATATAGAATATATTCTATCGAATTCGGACAACACGTTTTAAGTTGAATTTTTCAAGATAACGGTAGTTTTTCTGTGTTTTTTTTTACTTTCGCGTGGTGAATAAGTTGAGCGAAAATTTTGCAGTTTTATTGTGATATTTGCCGTGAGGGCGTGCGCTGTTTATTACAACAATTAAAAAAAAAAAATATTTGCTTAAAATTTTTTAATATTTTCCTAATAATCATACATATATATGAATAAATAATTATCAACGACATACCGTGGTAAGAGCAGTTAAATAAATTAAGAAAATATGTAGCATGTGCGTGACAATATTGATATATGTTTCAATGCAGACTCTAATATAAGAAATTTTTTGCGTAAAATGCTATTATGTGTGGATATTGAGATGGCAAACCAGATTGAAAAACATTTTTTTTACTGTTTCCATTGAAAAAAATTCCACGCGTTTCGCACATGTTACACTTTTTTCTTTACAACAATGTAGTTTTTACACACTACGGGGTCGTTCATAAATTACGTTACCAATTTAGATGGGAGGAAGGGCTTTAAAATGTATTACGATTAGTAATGATATGGGTGGTCTCATATAAAGCAAAGTGACCAAAAATAAAACAACTTAAAAAATTGAAATTAATACACCCTTCATTTAAAAAAATTTCCATCCTTACATCTGCATTATACGGTCAAACGTCTAAATTGACGGTTAACTATTGACAAGTGTCAATATGAATTCTCATAAGTGAGTTTTATTTAATTTAACCCTTAAATGCCCAGTGTATCTTTTTGGATACAACCGAGAAAATAAGCTATTTATTTTAAAATATTGCAAAAATTAAAATGCTTGATATGTAATTTCACTCAGAAAATTTCAAATATAAAACAAAAATTTATTATTGGCATAACTTTGTTGGTTTGGGAAATATTGACCGTCAAATTAAAAAGTTTTTTCATTTTTACGGAAAGTTCGGTTTTTGACATGAAATACCTTTTAAACTATTGACAATTTTAGAGTATCATTTAAGAAACAAATTTAGAGTTATCATACAAAGAATCGCTTTCTACGTTTTTGCCAACCAAGCTGATTGATGGTATACGTCGGAATGTCCACTGTATCTATTTTGATACAACCATGTTTTCTTTAAACAAAAATTTTTTCCAAAAAAAATAAAAATGGGGTCGTGTTCAGGGGATCATTTAGCACAACATAATTTTAATGATATCGGTGTTGTTGGGCATTTAAGGGTTCAAATGAATCGGAATATAAATTATTATTCAAATAAATCCATTTTAAGGAATCATATACAAACACTGAACTTGGTGATGTACGGGTGCAGCCTTTACGGGTACTCTCTCAAAGGCCAGGCGAATTTCTTTGCATAAGAAATGAGAATACACCTGAATAGATCCACATGGAATCTGTTGAAGAATTTCAAGAGTCCCCAAAGTTCCAGCTTCTTCAATTCCAGTGATTGAGAGCATCGACTTTTGGATCGAATAGAATGGAATAGTTTTTATCGATTAAAATAATTTATTTTCAAATTTTTTTTCTTAAATGTATTTAGTCATGACATAAAAGAGATTAAAAAAAAGAAAATAAGAAATTTTTAATCCTTTTGTTCTGTATTTCAGTTTTTAGTAAATATGGTCGAAGGTAACAGTAATATGAACGTACGGTGTAATTGTGCGTGACTAATGTAACATGTGCGTGACGGTGTTTAAAGTTGAAAAAATTGTTTTATAATTTTTTTTTTTCAAATAACTTAACTACTAATATAATCTAGGATAACCTCTTATTGCTGTAAAAAAATATGAAAATTCTATCTGAAGTCAATTCGCAGAAATTTCAGATAGAAGCTGACATCAAATTTTTAAAGGGAAAATTTTGTAGCACGTGCGTACGCTACATTTTGCTTAATATCACCGAAATTCATAAGTGGATTCATAAAACCTTTACCCATTTTAAATATGCCGTAAAATTAATTAATAAAAATTGGAAACCAGTTTTCGCAAAAATTTCTTCTTAAGTAAATCAGTTGCAATTATTCGCAAGCTGTAACAGTGCGTGACATGGAATTCATGATATTATAAGACACTAATTTAAGCTACTGAAACTTGAGTATGCGAACTTAAATAGCGGGACTTGACGAAATTTTATAACTGTCCCATTTTGAGTGAGATATACATAAAAAGAGTGCAAGTACAAGCATTTGAATTTGCTGTTGTTATGCCTTGCCTTAATTGAGTTTTTTTATGTTTTTGTTTTTATTTTTGTTCAATTACACAGTCTGTAAGAAAATTTTTATTTAATGTAATCTTGTATTTTTATTTTTTAAACTTAACCCAATAGTAGTGTATTTATATGCGGTGTCCCACTTTGAGTGTGAGTAGCTGTATGGCTAAACTTGGAATAATCCAAACCTTGGTGTGTAGATCACCAAGTAGTAGTGAAACAGAATTCTGCGCAGTTTTTGAACAAATAATCGAAGATATATTAGAAACGAACAGTGATATAATAATAGCTGGTGATTTCAACATAGACTGGAGCAAAGAATAAAACCAGATTAGAAGGTATTGTACAGTTGCGGTCAAAATAATAGTAGTGGAATAGCTTAATTTAAATAGCATGTTGTATTTTCAAACTGACTAACTTTCTGTAGCCATTGCTGTTAAATACTGTTATAACGTTTGGTGAATGAAATCCGAACAAGTGTAACACTGTTGTTAAAAAAAAACACATGATGTTTACAACAAAAATGTTAACGGAAAATATAACTGTACTATATAGTTATTAAGCAAAAAATAAGAACACATGCATTAGTTGGATATTAGTTTCAAAAATGTCACTCAACGAGTTAGACCGTCGCAAATTAATTTGCAAGTTTTGTGAGGAAAATCCGAACAAAACAAAAAGTGAAGTTTTTAAGCATTTTAATGATATGGGGTTTAAAAAAACTTTTATCTATAACACAATGAATTTATTTGAGCATAATAAATCAGTTGAAAGAAAACCTGGATCGGGAAAGAAATGCAGTTTACAAGACTCCAAAGTTCGGGCAAAGCTTAAAGCTGAAACAGCAGGCCGTAGTGCCAAATCGTACCGTCAATTGGGTAAAAAATATAAATGTGACAAAAATACTGTTAAAAGATATTTAGAATCCATGGGAATTGAGAAAAAGAAGAAAAAAACAGCACCATTTACTACAGAAAAACAACAAAATGTTATTAAATGCAGATTACGCGAACTTTCTAAAAATTATTTTTCTTGCTCATCAGAGTACAAATGCGTGATGGATGACGAGTCATATTTCACCGTCGAAGGCAATGAATGGCAGTCAAAACATTATTTTGAATCTTCCAGTCACAAAGCCCCCGATAAATCGAAATTTATTCATAAGACCAAGTTTCCTGGAAAAGTTTTGTTATGGTTAGCCATTAGTGAGCGTGGTATCAGTGATCCAGTGTTTTTCAAAGGAGGGTTAGCTGTCAATGCCCAAGTTTATAATGAAAAATGTGTACCAGCACTTAAAAATTTTATTAAAAAATATCATTCACATGATAAAGTTATTTTTTGGCCCGATTTGGCATCCTCACATTACGCCAACGCCACAATACAGAATTTGAGCAACCAGAAAATTGAATTTGTCCCAAAGCAAATGAACCCCCCGAATGTTCCTCAACTGCGACCTATTGAAACTTTTTGGGCCAATTTGAAGAGAAAAGTATACGAAAATGGATACAGGGCCAAAAATGTAGATTGCCTAATTTTAAAAATAAAAAAGGAGCTAAAAACCATTAATACAGAGGGCATTCAGAGGTCAATGAATGAACTACCAGCAAAAATTAGGAAAGCTAATCGGTACGGGGCAAATTTTTTTTTGTAAATTTCTTTATTACCTGTAGATATAAAATAAATAAAAATTAAAACAAAAAAACTTTATAAACACATGTATTTTTTATTTTTATGGTTGTTCGGATTTCATTCACCAAACGTTATGAGAAGAAGAGCAATACATATCGTCGTTCGTTAATTATTGTGTTCTATATCACAAAATTGAAAAAATGGAGATAAGACTGGTATATAGGCAAATTTTTCGAGATCTATCGATCTGTGTCATCAGTTTGCTTTTATCTTTTATAGTTTTCGAAATATGAGACATCGACTTTGTGCTATACAACACTGTTCTGACAAGCTTCGTAACCTATTGTGTTCTATATGCAAAAAATCGTGCATATAGAACAAAAACGAAGCAAAAATACTAAATAAAAAAAATATTTTTTTATTTTGTTCTATATGCAAGTCTAAATAAAGTTATTAAAGTTATTATTTGGAGGTCTTTGTATTTTGCTGTTTTTTTGTTCCCGCTTTAGATTGCAGTTGGTAAATAAAATGAAACAAAAGAAAATAAAATACCCATCATAAATAACATAAGGTTAGAAGTTAAATTTTACAACAACGTTTAAAAAAAGCTTAATACAAAGAATAAGAATGGATAAGCAATAGATAAGAAGATATCATTGGAGAAAGTAAATGATGTGAAAAGTTTATACAACTTTTTATCACTTGATGCGGTGGCATACTTCAATAGGGGTATTCACGGGTTGATGCGAATTGCAAGAATGCGAAAATGCAACATATTTTTCGCACTAACGCGTGAGCATCAATATTGTAACTTTACGATAGCGGAAAGAAATATATTGCCACCTTATTTCAAACAACAAAAACTTATTAAAATCACAAACTTAGCCTTTTTTAAGTTTTACCCAGATGGCAACTATGCTTGAAAACACCCATAACATGAATCATCGGTTTCGCATCACTGTTTGTGCGCTTTCGCAATAGGTTTGAGCAGTGCGTAATTCAAGAAGAGTCCCAAAATTGCTTCTAATGTGTTTGATGTTGGAATGAAGCAAAAATTCGCAATCTTGCATTTTCGCATCGTCGCAACTGTGTTTCGCATCAACCCGTGAATACCCATAATAATTTGTTTAATACAATTTAAAATATAGGTACAACTTTTTGTCTTCGTTTTTTTAACAAACTTGCTTCAATTAAAAAATCTCCGTAAATCAAGCATGAACTTCGTGGAATCGAAGTCAAATAAATTTGCTTAATTTTTTACTTGATTTTGTAGTCGAAACTTACCTTTTAAGAAATTAACAGGTATTGATTTAAGTGGACTCATAAGCACATATGTATAAAATTAAGTTAATATTATAATATATGAAATAAAGTTTTTGTTGAGTGAAATCACATTGATTTTCATTTCTCCAATACATATTACATTTTGTTCTATATGCTATAAAACAAGAAGAGTTTCATAAATAAGTGCATATAGAACAAATTATTTTTTTTTAAACGCATCTTACTCTAAAAAACGCTTCCAAGGATGAACATTTTTTTTGACAGAAAAAACTACAAACTCTTGATCTTTCATTGGTAAGAAAATCGCGGCAGATTTTTCGGTTCAGTTTTATACTAAACTTTAAACTTGATTAACCAAAAAAACATTTTTGTCATATAGAACACAATAACTTGCGAACGACGATATGTGTGGCTTTGCCCGCTTGAATTTGCTTTTGTTGTTGTTGTAATTTTAAATTTATGAAATTAGTTGCTTATTGAGACAGTAAAAAGAAAGAAGTGATTGAAGCACTCTCTTGGAAAATAAAAACAAAAGTAAATTTTTTTATGTAAAGTGTGGTAAATAGTAAGTATTGGTTTGTTCGTTAGGAAACTAAAATTATATTAACAAAATATAATTGGTTTTGTACAGAAATGGGACGAGGAAAACATTGTACAGAAGATCTTCGTGCACTAATTAAAAAACTTATTTCGGAGGGCAATACATATTCAGAAGTACAAAGTATTCTTAGCTGTTCACCAACAATGATACGTAATGTTCTTAAGTATCAGCCACAGTCTGAAACACGCGGTCGGCATCCCGTTATGTCAACAAAACTGATAAATCGAGTAGTTCGATTTTCAAAGAATAACCCTTTCGCACCTGCCACAAAAATTAGGGATGAGTTAAATGTGGAAGCGAGTGTTGAAACTGTCCGTAGGCGCTTATGGGAACATGGTCTGGCTGCGCATAGTCCAAGAAAAGTACCATTGTTAACAAAAAAACATGTGGTAAAAAGACTTAAGTTCGCGAAGGAACATTTAAACTGGACCATAGAAAAATGGAGAAATATTTTGTGGTCAGATGAATGTAAAATTGTGCTATATGGTGGAAAAGGGTCACGTGCGTATGTAAGACGACCACAAAAAATGGAATACAACCCGAAATATACTTCGAAAACCGTAAAGCACGGAGGATCCAATATTATGATTTGGGCATGTTTTTCATTTTATGGGGTTGGACCCATATACTGGATCAAAGAAACGATGGACCGTTACCTATACGTGCAAATAATGCGAGAAATTATGCTTCCATATGCTTGCGAAGAAATGCCACTGCTTTGGGTCTTCCAACAAGACAATGACCCAAAGCACACGAGCAAATTAGCACAGCAATGGTTTCTAGCCAATAGGGTTAAGGTTCTGGAATGGCCCGCGCAGTCACCAGACCTAAACCCAATTGAAAATTTGTGGTGCGACGTGAAGAAGGCTGTTGCTCATAGTAAACCAACTAACAGTACTCAACTTTGGGAAGTTGTAAAAGCAGCTTGGAACTCAATACCAGCAGATAGATGCGAAAATTTCATTAATTCAATGCAGCGTCGCTGTGCAGCAGTAATCGCAAACAAAGGGCATGCAACTAAATACTAATACGATCAAAATAAATTCAATATATCTTAAATAATTCGTGTTAATAACTAAAAATAACTTTAAGATCTCTTTTTGGACTGATATGTAATGCACTACTATTTTTTTGACCGCCCTTATTTAATCATATTTAAGTATTTGTATTTTATTTCTTATGAAAGTATATATAATGTTTAAGTTTTTTTCTTATAAACATCTTTTAAGATACATAGTTTAATAAAAAAAATAAAAATTAAAATCTACGGAAACAAACGAATATATTATTTTATGTTTTAAATTTTTAGTTTATGCACTACTATTATTTTGACCGCAGCTGTACATGATAATGGATTAAAACAAATAGTAAACGAATATACTAGAATCACGCAAAACTCGAGAACTATAATAGACTATGTAATAACAAATAATGGTAACATATCTACGAACAACAATAGTGACAGTAAAATAGCAGATCATGAAGCAATAGATATAAAAATCAAATATATAAATGAAAATCAAAACCAAATCACTAAAAAAGAAATTTAAATATTTAAATACAATAAAGATCTTTTCAATAAAGAACTCGGTGCAATAATAAAATATAACGAAAATGATAACGTAAATAATAGCGTTAATATAATGGACAATTGCCTTGAAAATACAATTAAGAAATTTACGCGCAAAAAAACAATCAATTCAAGAAATTATATAAACAAATGGTTCAACGAAAACTTAAAAGTGAAAAAATTAATAAATACCAAATTGCTAAATCTGAAAACACGGAAAATGCATGGAATGATTATAAAGTAGTAAGATATATATACAAAAATAAAATTGAAATCGAAAAAAATAAATATGTTAATAACAAAATCAATAATGCCAAAGACCAAAAACAAATGTGGAAAGAAATAAAATACTTAGTATAAAAAAAAGAACGCAAATGTGATAAAAAATGTAATATTTAATGATAAGGAATATACGAATAACTATCAAATCGCCACCCAATTTAATAAATATTTCGTCGATAGTATTAAAGTAATAAGAGATACAATAGAAAACGTTCAATATACAAACAAAATACCTGTGATAACAACAAGATTTAAATTTCGTGCAATATCTTTATTAGAACTAAAAAAAAATATGTAAGTGTTTAAAAGACAAACCGGACTTCAACAAAGTATCAATCAAGATAATATTAGATAACTGGAACACTATCGGTAAGAATATACTTAACATTGTGAATAAATCTTTCGAAACTGGTGTATTCCCTGAAAATTGGAAGTATTCAATGGTAACACCGATAGAGAAAATAGCTAAAACAAATAGATGTGAGGAGTTCCGCCCAATAAACACTTTGAAAACATGCGAAGTTGGAAAATTATATGGAAGAAAATAATATATTTTCAAAATATCAATCGGGTTTCAGAAAAAATACTTATGTGAAACAACAGTTAATTATGTAATAAATTGATGGAAATCTCTGTACTGTATAAAACCGTTACTACAATGTTATTGTTAAACGAATTATGTTCAGGAGATAGAAAGTTTAAATGATTCTTTTTCAGTCGTTCATTAATCGTTGGGGTCAGTGGTTCTGAGAAGTCAAAATAATAGCAGCGTTCATTGATTTCGATACTTTAAAGTAGTTGTTTTTAATATTTCGTAAAATATTTTGTTTAAAAGTGAGTACAACCTTTAAATGTTTATTTATTTTGAAAATCATGACCTTTTTCTTTTAAAGTGGGACGCGGTAAACACTGTATGCCTGAAAAACGGCAAATAATTAAACGTTTAATAAATGCTGGAAAAACATAAAAAAATCCAAGAACTACTAGGATGCTCTGCAAAAATGATTTCAAATGCAAAAAATCACCATAAAAAACCAGAAACACGGAGTCGTAAACGAGTTTTGTCGCCTTTGGGAGTCAGACGCATTGTAAGGTTTTCCAAGAATAATCCTTTAGTACCAGCTACAGAAATAAAAAAAGAACTAAATGTGCCCACAAGCCTTTCTACTGTTCAAAGAATACTCAGAGATCATGACCTGTATGCTCGAAAGGTACCACTTTTAAAGCAAGTGCATGTGTCTCGTAGATTAAGCTTTGCTAAAGAACACGTGGAGGGGTCAATGCAAAAGTGGCGCAACATTCTGTGGACAGACGAAAGAAAATTGTCTTGTTCGGTGGCAAGGGTTCACGAGAATATGTAAGACGTCCACCAAACACTGAATATAATCCTCGTTTCACTATAAAAACTTTGAAGCATGGCGGATCCAACATTATGATATGGGGATGTTTTCCTATTATGGTGTTGGACCGATATACTGGGTTAAAACAATAATGGATCAGCACATTTACGTAGATATTTTGCAGAATGTAATGCTCCCTTATGCTGACTTCGAAATGCCGCTAAAATGGATAATGCAACAGGACAACGATCCTAAGAACACCAGCAAAAAGGCACAAAATTGGTTTCGAATAAACAATACTAGTATCGCCTGTGGCCGAAATTCGGCCATCCGTTTCTGTAAGGTTACGAAACTCAAGTTGTTTTTCACATAATGAATTGCTCTTTATTTGCATGGAAATTCTTAATGCTTACCTTGACGCTATGAGGAAAATAGTGGTAAAATACAAAAAAGGAAGCATATATGCGTCAATATTAAAAATTTATTCAACATATAATATTCATTTAAAGTAAATAAAAAAATTAAAAGTAAAGTAAATAAGTAAGTAAAAGTAAATAAACGGTAGAAAAGTATAACAAATAAATCAAGCTAAAAGATAACTCCATATTAAATAAATAAATTAATGACTTAAAATTTCAGTATAAACTATATTTTTTGTAAACACCCTTTCATCAGCATAATGTCCTTGTCAATCAATAACAGAAACTCGAACGATCTAATTCGACTCGCGGCAACATACAGTTGCCGCGCAATATACCATGCGAAAAAACAGGTCTTCATAACAAAAGTTTGGCGTTCCAGATAAATCTGTGCGTGCTGAACGCACCAGCCCATAGCCTGAACAGAATGAACGGCATCAGCGGCGCTCTCTGTCGCAGCGTCATCTCAAAATAAACCACCAAGTATTGAACAAAACAAACAATTATCAATGGCTTGGCGTCAAGTGTTATATGAAGCAAGCAGCAGTTTAACTATTTTTTTAACGCTCAGAGAAATGAAGAGAAAGCAACAACCACAACAATAATGCTACTCAGCTTTTTTGAAGTGTTTGCGTCACTCCCGCATTCTACTCTTGCTTTTGAAAGCTACAGCAGCAATGTTCAACAGAGCTTTGTCGCTTTGTAGTTTCTCATTGTCCCATTGGTAAAAAAAGCGTTTTACATTTGCTAAGTTTTACCCATCTTAATGACAACATATTCGAATAAAAATTATGTTGTGCAAATCTTCTCGAAAATACATATCCATCGATATAAGTATTATGTGAATATGTTGAAGGTAACACAGAAAAAAAGGGAACACAAATTTTTTGTTTGCCTATTAATATATAGATTAGCGTCATGGTGTGGCCTGCACTGTCACCCGATTTGAATCTTTGGGTGGACATAAAAATAGCAGTATCAGACTCTAAGCCAAAGAACGTTCGGGAATTATGGGATGTAGTTGAGCGCTCCTGGAAGGCGATTCCGGTTGAAAGATGTCACGGGCTCGTTGATTCAATGAAACGTCGATGTGAAGCAGTTATTAAAAATAATGGCCACGCTACAAAATATTAAAAATATATTTTTAATTAGTTTTAACAAGCGCACTGAATTACTTTCTTATTTTCATAACTGAAGATTTCGTATTGACTGCTATTATTTTGACGTTATTTTGTTTTAAGAGTTTTTGAAAATATTTTAATTTCTTCTTTTTTTTTTTAATTTGCTTTAGGTTCTTCCTTGCATATAAATTGTGATTTAGTGCACTTCTATTTAATAAAAAAACAATTGTTGAAAAAGTAAATAAAGTGTTGTTTTTTAATCATACATATATGACTTATTGTAGAGCACTGCTATTATTTTGACCACAGCTGTACTTGCTGCACAACAACACAATTAGAAAGACTGCAAAAACTACAAAATAAAGCCATGTGTTCAATACTAAAGTGTAACAGATATACTCCGATACAAATAATGCTTGATGCATTAAAATGATTTAATATAAAACAAAGACTGGAAATAAATACTCTAAATTTTATTCAAAAAATGAAGATGGGAAAGGCTCCGGAATATCTAATCGATCAATTAAACTACGTGGGAGAAATACAGCCATATAACCTAAGAAATACAGAAAATTTCAGACTACAAAGGGTGAAACCAACAGCAATGCAAAGATCGCTTTTTTTCAAGGGACTTACTTAGGGAAGTTTACAATGCGCTACCTAGTTATGTCAAGTTAGAAAGAAATACTAACGTTTTTAAGAGAAATGTTGCACGAATTGTAAAAAAATAATGAAAATAATAACACCATTCTAGAGATTGTATAAATGATTGCTAACGATAATCTTAAGTCAAATTAAAAGTATTAAATAAATACTACTACTTCACTCAAAAAAAAAAAAAAATCCAACCTGCTTCAACATGTTTACCAGTGTTAAGCAATAATAGTGTCGATTCAGGATTTCAATACTCAACTTTTCCCTATTGACATTCCAAGTTCAAACCCGGATATATTACCAGAGGATGCAGCAGCGTTAGTTAACTTAGTTGTTATTCAACGTGCTCAGCTTAAAACAATCTTTCTGTCTAGACTCGCTTCCGAAAAGTCTGAGGACACTATGTTATCTTACATCAAGCAGAGATTGCCTATTTCACCACCTACTAAAGAGCTGCATGAATGTATTTGATACAATAAAGTGCATCGAGCATTTAATTGTCTTGTTCTCTATTTACTTTATTCTTTCAAGTATAAGCACACATAATACAGCATTCTTAGCCTCTCACCAAGATATCGCTCGTTTTCTTCAATAACGTTACAATCCAAAAAACATAAAAATTGAGTTAATTGCACAGCAACAACATGCTGTGTACAATTTTGGTAACGATATCTTCTTTAATTTTTGCAGGAGAGTAGAATTTGTGATCATTCACCTCAATATATTTCCGATTAGATCGTATTATATATCGATAATATCCAGTTTCTTTTGTCACTTTGTATGGATTAAACCATGGACATTACAAAAGTACTTGTATATTTGATGTTTTGTCCATATTTTGAAAATGGTGAATTAATTTCCTTTGTCTGTTCAAAACTTAAAATGCTTCTCCTGAAAAATCTAGTTTTTTGAGTTGTAACGTTATTGGAGAAAACGAGCGATATGTACTCTCTCATTATTTTTAAATACTTTATATATTCGATACGATCACATCGAGACAATCAAATCAATGCAAAAAACAACGAGCACACCGAGTAAAGCAAATATGTTATAGAGAAATAACAACATTCGATGTTCTTTTCTTTCCTCTGATATGAAGCAGAAAAACCTTTTAACGCGTTGACGACCACACGCCGCACATATGCGGCGTGCGGTTTTTCCCACAAACCGACGACGCATATATGCGTCGCAATTTGTTTTGTACTTTATATAATATAATGACGCGTATACGCGTCCTGCGGTTTATACAATAAAATACTTTACCATAAACCGACGACGCGTATAAGCGTCATACTATCCCTGACGTCACAGACTCCAAAAAATACGTAAATATAGCATTAACTCTAACATTGAGCTAGAATGAACTCATATGCAAATTTATCATCTGGTTTGTAGCCACCCCCAGCCTGATCACTTCGGTCGTGAACGCGTTAAACACAATACAATAACAACACACATTATTTGTGTGCAAGTTGTTGTTTTTTTTTTTTCGTTAATTTTATATTCGTTTTATGCTTTTTACTTATTCTTCAAATACACCAGTACTCAGTGTCTAGCACCGAGCATATCAACACATTCAATTTTACTTTATATGCTTGCTTTGAAGAAGTTCTCGTTTGTCTTGTTTTCGATATGCTTTATGCTCATTTGTTCTTGGTCTCTATATTGTTAGTGTTTAAATGCTGTTAAAGATGAGAGTTGAATAGAGTAAGCATGCAAACAACAAATGAATGTCTTGGAAACACACCCGTGCAGCTCTTTATCACCTACATCTTTCAAATGTATGAAATACAACTTTAGTTCTCCGCGTGAAATTGCATCTTTCAAACTATTTGTTCCAGATGATCAATATCAAGTTATTCTATCTGAGGAGTTTTGGCCAAGCGGTGTTATAGTTCGTGAGCACATTGCTGGAAGTCGATGTCGTGTAATATATATGCAAACTATTGTTTTGCCACCACATTCAAAAAACTAATAAGCAATATGTTTTCTATATGCTTATCTGGATCTATACCCTGTATTCTCACCATCAACTTCAACAGCATCATTATTATCTACTAACAGATCGATTCTGTGCGTTACCGGTAACAGCAATATTGTTACCAAAACTCGTTACCGGTCTTAGAAATTGGTATTCTGCGCACTCGGTAACGCTGTCAAGTGTCGTAAGCTCACCTTATTGAAATGAAGCTCTCTTTTGTGTGGTGAAATATTAACAATAGGAAATGAGAAGTAAATACATAGAATTAATTGCATTTTGTTAGCTTTTAATATATTTGTTTTTTTGGCATGAAATATGCACGCACTACGCCGGCGCAGCTGCGGTGTTATCTATATTTAATTTATATATTAATTTTATGTAAATTAATAAATATTACACAGTGAATTGCTATAAATTTTTATCATTGAAAAGTGCTGAGAAAAAGCAGCAACAGTGAATTTAACATTCTTGAGGATTTTAAAATTAGTTTAATTATTCAAAATGCGAGCTATTTTTTGTAATGCAAGCTAAAAAATGTCTTCTGTTTTGCTTGTTACCACCTAAAGAAATGGTAACAATATTCACCGGTAACGCTTGGTCGCAGAATACCAACAGAGTGTTCAAGTTACTAAAAGGTGAATTTCTACGGTAACAAGATTAACGTAACCGACAGAATTGATCTGTAAGTCATTACTATCAACGTCAACTACTTCAATACCTACATCACCGTCATCTATATCGCACTCATTTATATCCGTTTCATCATCACCTGAATTATTAATTTATTTATTTGTATAATCTCGACATCCCAACATTAAAAGATAAACATCTTTTTCCTTTAAAATGTTGGTCACAAACGATTTGTTATGATTAGAAGTAAAAATCATATAATTATAATTAACAATTTATAAGTAATAATGATTCTTAAAAATAAAAATGGTTATTGTAAGAAAAAATAGTAAAAAAATTAAAATGAATATATCAACTTATAAATAGATGAAAGAAAGAAAAAAAAAGGAAGGATAAAAAAGAAACGAAGAAAACATAAGCGAAACAAAAAAGGAGAAAAAGAAAGAAAAAAAAAAGGTAGGATAAAAAAGAAACGAAGAAAACATAAGCGAAACATAAAAGGAGAAAAAAAAAAAAGAAAGAATACTTGTTGTGTAACAGAAAGTATGAAAACAAAAGAAGAATTGAATATAAGTGGTTTGGCTTAAGTTATTTTTATGTGGAAAAATGCTTAAATAATTCTTTGTGAAATTTCGTTGCATTGCTCATCTGTTGAAGTCTTGCTGGTAGCACTGAGCATACAATAGATAGAGGACTCAAATTGCCATAAAATGCGTGGCTATCGACATGGCATGCAATGGCTCCCACATTCTCATTTATTCTTTGTTCTCTCTTCGCATTTTAACGATCGTCGCTTCGTGTTATCATAGCTACCACGATAGCTGCCATACATTTTGTTGTTGCGAGCAACAGCTGTTCTATTTTTAGCTTCTTTCACTTTTTGTTGTTGTAAGCAAATCGTGTGCAGACGGATTAGGAAATTTTCAATTTTTATATTTTTCATATCCGTGTAAAAAAATGAATCAATGTTCGAAAAAAAGAAAACGTAAACTTAATATTTGATTTATTAATTAAAAAAGTCTGTACTTATGTATTTTTTAAGATTTATTATAGATTATTTTAATTATATTTTTTAATATTCAGATTTTTTTAACTATAGTGGTATTCGCCCTTTCTTGTATTAGTTGTATTAATTGTAATTGTAACTATAAATACAAGAGAAAGTGTGAACGACCATAAAAAAAATACGATTGGCTACATTATTGTAAATTGAACAGCTGATTTGCTAACATTATTTCCTTGCAATATGCCGCGAAAATCAGAAAAATCCAAAATAATTAAACAACTTTTAGAAACTGCCCAAAATGAAATCAGTATTATGGAAGGAAGGTAAATTTGCATATTTGAAGTATTTTCTCAACTGAAATCTACATTTTACAGACATGGGATATAGGGACGATGCTGTAGATGAAGTGCTAGACGAGCTCATGGAGGATGTTACTATCGTAATGGAATGTCGCTGTGGAATTAAAAGCATCACACTAAAATCGTGCACTTGGCGCAATGAAATATTAACAAGAATGGATGATAATCACTTTTTACATATGCTGAGAGTTCAACGAAACCAGTTTACAGGTATTTTAGCTCTGATTTCTGGTGACGAAGAATTCAACAAATCACATGCCTGTGAACAGTTTCCATTGGAGTTGCAGTTGGCGATTGTGCTTTTTAGACTAGGGTCGTCAGGAGAAAGTGCCACCATAAAAAAATTGCTACAACTTTTGTAATAAGTGATGGTGGCACAATATTAAAAATAACGCAACGTGTTTTCAAAGCAATTTTAAAACTAAGATCCAGATATATTTTTTGGCCAGACGCATTGGAACGCGAACAAATTGTGACTGAAACATTCCATGAACTGCCATTTTGCATTGGATACGTAGATGGCACTGAGCTAAAATTGGCAGAATCACCTGTTCGCAACCATACATCGTATTTTTCAAGAATTCATGTTTATTCCATTAAAGCGCAAGTCGTTTGCGACTACAAGCTTCGTATTCGAAGTGTAGTTGTAGGCCACTATGGAAGTGCTCACGATGCAAAAATATTTCGTTCGTGTTCTTTATTTAAAAACAAGCAACAATTTTTCTCCTCGCAACAGTGGATTGCAGGAGATTCTGCTTACCCGCTTTCCGAAACAGTGATTACCCCTTACCGCACCAATTCTCAAAATCTAGGTCGAAACCAGCGTAATGCCTTTAACTTAAGACACAGCAAATATCGCGTGCGAATTGAGCATTGTTTTGGGCACCTTAAGGAAAAATTTGGAAGCCTTAAGCAACTGAGAATGCGTCTGCACAGTAAAGAAAGTAGAAAATTGTCTTGCGAATGGTTTTTAGTGTGTTGCATTTTGCATAATATTTTACTCGATTCTTCAGAAGTAAAAAAATGTGAGAATGTTATAATTCCAGAAGTTGACAATACAAACAACATAAATCAAAGCACTTCCAAAAACGCTGAGGCTAAGAGACAAGCTATATATTCCTTAATGTTCGAATAAACAAATTTTGCTGAAATTTATATATGTATTAACATATATGTATATCGTTACCTAAAATGCAAAAAGGCGGAACTAACAAAAAATTCAAAATCGACTTTTTGATTGATTATTACGAATGTCATTAAACTACGTGTCTTGACAAAATTTTATACTTCTGCGATCAAAAATGACGCTTTTATTAACAAAAAACAAAAGGACGTAACTAAATGTGTGTTAATTTGATAAATGCAAAAAGTCGTAACTAACAAAAAATTCAAAATCGAGTTTTTGATTGATTATTATGAATGCCATTAAACTAAATAACTAAATTTTGTTAAGAAATTATAGTCTATTATTTGTCATGGGGTATATTTCCCTTTCGGGCATACTTCCCTATATCCACACAGCTGAGCAACATTTACCACATATTATGTACATACTTATTACTTTTTTCTAATTACACTTTATAGAAGTTTCTCGATGTATGTATGTATATACTGATATTTGTTATTTTACAGCTATATTTTCAGTCCCTTTTGTACATACTTCAACATCTCTTTCTATTCCACATACACATACATGAAGTTTTCTCTCTCTATCTCATGTCATAGTCCATGTCCATCAACATGAAATGTTACTTTAAGCTTTAACGTGCCTACCTTATGCGTAGAAAAAAACAGCACAATAGAGCACAAGTACATACATGGTAGTTGGTCACACTCAAATGGAATGTGATGCAACCCACTCTTTGATTGAAAGGAAAATAAAAAATAAACAATTACATTTACCATTCCAATTTGTTGAACAAATAAAAGCTGCCCGGAGAAACCCTAAACCGTTGACAGTGCATCATTTAAATCATAATTACTTTCTCAATTATGAGTCTATTCCTAAGCGATATTCTTCGATTAGAACAGGTAACGATCACGGACAATCAATTTTAAATCTATAAACTTGTTCTAAAAAATTTATAAATTTCAAACTTTTTATTTGATTTTAGGTAATAAGACCGGAGATCCTACTGTCAATATGATACGTACTTTGGGATACGATACAACTGGATTCATTTACTTCAAAACAAATATAACTGAAGACTACGAACAGCTTCCACAAAGAATTGGAAAGAGATTCGCACTTGTTGCACCTTCGCAATTACATGAGCAGAGAATGAAAATTTCATTATTTTTAAGAACATTAAATTTTTTATTTTTCTGTAATAATGAACTTAAAATAAAACAATTAATAAATAAACATTAACAAGTCTTTTTAAAATACATGCTGCGTGTGCTAATTCTTTGGCCAACACTGTAAGTGTCAGAAAGACGAAGCTTAGGAACAGCATTCGCTTTGAGAAACTTTTTTCCAAAATATTTTGTTTCAAAATGGTAGTTACAAATGCGTGCTGTGTCAACATTTGTATGATTTAATTTACATAATTGAATCCATTTATTGCGATAAAACTCATTTTCCGGAAACTTTAAAAGTCTAACAGGAAAATTCTCTGATAAGTCCCTATAGCTCCTCTTGCATGACTCTATTATGCACCTTTCAACACTTTTTCGTTTATCAGTCCTTTTTTTTTATCGTATTCCATTTTATCGTAGTCAAAAAAAGAAAGCCAAGTCGTTAACAAATTATTTTATAAGCACGGAAGACATCACCAAAAATAAGCACGGAAGACATCGTCGAAGATATCAAGAGCTACAACGTCACCCAACATTGGTAACTGAGGTAAATACAAGTCATAGCTCAGTAAATGATGCTGTCTAAAAAGTACAGTTTATACGAAAAAATGTTAGCCCCACCTATTTGCAAAATATTAAAACAATAAAAAACGTTATCATTACTTGGCGAAAACAAAAACAAAAAGATACAGTAGTTTCGACTATGTCGTAACACAAGACGTAGAATTATTCAATTCGCTTTTGATGACATCTTTTTTAAAAATATTTATTCCATACACCTGAGGATATGACCTTTAAGAGAGTGCCGGAGAGGGTTAATATGTATCACCAACCCCCATTACTTTTGCAAAAGGAACATTTTTGCCTTTGACACCTATTTCCTCCGACCACTCCTTAGGGGCGCTTCCATACAAATTTTATGCTGTTGTCGATAAAACCGGAAACTGTCCATAAATAGGTAGAAAACTTAAACAAGCAAACAAAATTTGTTCAATGCTATCAAGTTCAACAACCCATGTGTCAAAATTTCACTGTCGATAATATGCCCGGATATTTAATTGGCTGCGTTTGACATTTCAATAACAGATTCTGTTAAAAAAGCATGCCCCTCAAAATTACTCAGTATTACTGGGCTACGCGAGTCTGTTAAAAACAACATGCCCCCAAAAGTATGCTTTTTTTTAATTATAAGATTTATGTCTTCACGCTAGATGGCGCTGTCTTCGCCGTCGAAAAAACCGGAAGCCGTCGATAATAGGTAGCAAGTTTAAGCAAACAAAAACATCAAATGTTGGCTTTATATTTCATGTAATTGTGTAAAATTGATATAAGTTAGACAGTTCTAACATGAATTTTTGTCGCATTGAGGATCAAGCAGACCAACAAGTGCTAAGATCAACATTGTACGATTAGTACTTTAGGCCCACCAAAGGCTCAAAAAGTAAGGTAAATACCGACACCTGATCACTATCAACCACCCTACTTACCTCCGAGAACGACGTATTCTACGTCAAAAAACAACAACAAACCCACTCAATGCTGGAACTGTCTAATGTATGAACATGGGAGAGGAACACTGCAACAGACGACCTGCACGCATGATGTGTGCGAATGAACATCACACTAAGGGCTGTCCATTAGAGTGGGTCGGCCTCCACAAATAAAAAAAGTTTGACAAAACAACCCCCTATTTCAAAGCTGACCTCGAATGGATTCCAAAATAAAAAAAAATTTTTTTTGGACCATCGGAAAAACAGCCGAAAATTGAGCATAACATATCCGATCTTAAAAAAGAATATGTCGTTTAAAAGTGCTTTATGAGTACTACATTTTCTCTTCAGAACATTTTTACTTCCAAGGTCATATTTGACTAGTAAACCTCGTTAGCCCGATTCACCCCCCCTAAAATTGTTTTTGTTTTCTCATAAAATCGAAGTCCTTAGAATTTGTTTAAATTTTGTCCAAGAAAATTATTCAATAACCTTAAAAACAAAGTTGTATATTGCTTCAAATATTTGGTACAATGCTTTTTTCATTATGTATGAATTACTTTTTTTAATTCAAACAAAATTGAAAATTAACTGAATTATTTTTAAAAATGAAGTAATGAATTTAAAATAAAATATTTTTCATATTTAGGTACAAAAACGAGCTAATAACGTTAACGACCCAAAACGATCTTAAGTATCAATCCTATCCAAAGCCAACGAATAATTTTTAAGTGAAATGCCCCATACTTTTAGTTTTTCTTCGATAACGTTCGAAATTTCCACATCACTTAACTCGCAATCATCTTCTTCGCTTCATCACGGAATATATTCGATGGAATAGTTGGATATTAGAGGCATGTCCGACAATTTATCGGATACATAACCGATTTCAACATCTTCAACACACTCTTGTACATTATCAATAGACAACAACCTTGCTCCGCATTGCTCAATATAAAAACGTTGGGCGTATTTGGGAATCTTATAAAAATTGGAGCAGTTACATTGCATATTTTTTTCGATGCTACATTTGCACTGAGATATTAGAAAAATCTCATTTTTTTGTTCCAAAAGAAATTTTGTTCCATTCTACTTCATGGTATTTATAGGGATGTTTTAGCAAATCATAATGTTCTTTTAAGAGACTATTTATAAGAGACCTCCGAACCGTCGTTTTTACCACTATCGGAATGTTTTCACGCTGCCACAATTCTTGAAGAACTTTTTCAATTATTGATATATGATTATTTAGTTTACGGTTTCACAAACAATAAATATTCAATAACATCGCGTTTAGTAGGCAATTTTGTTTTATTGATTTCTTTTTTCGAAAAATATTTTTAACGTGCACTCAAGAATTTGTATGACTGATTTTGATTGTGTTATTCAGTTGGCATCTAATATCAGACCATTTTATTATAATTATCAGTTATTGAGTAAAGGAGAGAGTTACGAGTTACTGATCTACAGAGTTGCCATGTAACGCATATAACAACTATAAAGATTGAGTTTATAATTTATTGATAACTGATGCCCTGGTAACAAGAATCAATATTATTTAGGTTTAATTAATTATTTTTTTGGGAAACTTGAATGTATTGTCACGATTCGTGGGCAATTTTGTTTGAATAACGTTATTAATTCGTTTTTTATACCTAAATATCTTAAGAAAAATATTTTATTTTAATTTCATTACTTCATTTTTAAAAATAATACAGTTAATTTTTAACTTTATTTGAATTAATAAAAAGTTATTCATACTTAACGAAAAAAGCATTGTACCAAATATTTGAAGCATTATAACTTCTTTGTGTTTAATATAAAATAAATAAATAACTGGCCATTTCAGCCCTTGAAAGGACTTTGACCTAGCTTCTTATGATCAATTGTGTTGTGCGTGTTATTAAGTTTGTACACAATTGACCGAGAACCGGACCTACATGTTTAACACCGACTCCGAACGGCGATGAACGGAATGTTCTCGTTTTCAAGAAGCTTTACATGGCATTTTGATTACTCTCTGAGGTTTGCCATTGTCTGCAGAGAGGTGGCGGCCGTACAGAAAAATTATTTTAATTCAAATAATTTTCTGTCGCTGCTGGGGTTCGAACCTGGGTCTCCAAAGTTCGTTGACATAGCGGCCACGCACTTTAACCAACTTCGCCACGGACACCACTGTCTTTGTGTTTAAAGTTATTGAATAATTTTTTTGGACAAAATGTAAAATAATTCTAAGGACTTTAATTTTATGAGAAAAAAAAAAACAATTTTAGGGGGGGGTGAATCGGGCTAACGAGGTTTACTAGTCAAATATGACCTTGGAAGTAAAAATGTTCTGAGGAGAAAATGTAGTACTCATAAAGCACTTTTAAACGACATATTCTTTTTTAAGATCGGATATGTTATGCTCAAGTTAAAGAAAAAAAAAACATTTCGGCTGTTTTTCCGATGGTACAAAAAAAATTTTTTTTTTTATTTTGGAATCCATTCGAGGTCAGCTTTGAAATAGGGGGTGGTTTTTTCAAACTTTTTTTCGACCACTCTACTGTCCATATAACAAAAATGACAAAAGACCCGCCGTATTTTCTTGTTTCAATTGCAAAAAACCGCAAAGACCGAACCGATCACTCTGCTAATGACATTAATTGCCCTCTACGTGTGCCAAACAACCCAAGAGTCGAAACTGTCCACAGAAACTCTTACATCGCACAATCTCCAATTGAACCCTCTACTAGCAGAAGCAACACAACCTACGCAGGCCACAATAACATAGATCGGCGCTCTTATGCTAGTCAATTAAAAAATAATAATAGCGATTGTCAAACGAACATGGCAACCCAGGCGAGAACGTAAGCAACGAACGTACACACGAAGTGGGCAACAAAGTCAGTTGTTGAATGCTACGCCAGCGCAATGGTTGTTTAATTCCGCAATCATTTGTATCGTTAATCTTTTCTATACTAAATAAACGAAATCTAAAAAATAAATAACTGGCCATTTCAGCCCTTGAAAGGACTTTGACCTAGCTTCTTATGATCAATTGTGTTGTGCGTGTTATTAAGTTTGTACACAATTGACCGAGAAATGGACCTACAGCCTTAACGCCGACTCCGAACGGCGATAAACGGAATGTTCTTATTCTCAAGAAGCTTTACATGGCATTTTTATTACTCTCTGAGGTTTGCCATTGTCTGCAGAGAGGTGGCGGCCGTACAGAAAAATTATTTTAATTCAAATAATTTTCTGTCGCTGCTGGGGTTCGAACCTGGGTCTCCAGGTTCTTTGACATAGCGGCCACGCACTTTAACCAACTACGCCACGGACGCCATAAACGAAATCTAATACAATTAAATATAAACAATTGGTTATTCTTGACACGATCTCTTTAATATTAATGGACTATTTAATATTTTTACCTCTGCTCTTGATGAGCTAAGCAAATGTACATCCAAAGTACAACAAATGTACGTAGTTATTTTAATGGTAAAGCATGCTTATAATATTAAATAACCGTGTAAAATTTAAGCTTTTACATTGGAATTCAAATAGAATTACCAACTACTCAAACCTCAAACTAGAACAATTAATAGAAACTCAAAATACTCACGTAGAATCATTAAATGAAACATTCTTTAATGAAAACCATAAACCTTACTTTAAAAACTACGTAATCTACCGAAATGACAGGACTGGGTCGAGAGGCGGAGGTTTTAAGCGCACACTGCTGCCATTAACTAAAACAAGAGGAATAGAAAGTTTGTCAGTTGAGGTTTGGATGAATCAAAGACGAGTTATCATTACTACTGCATATTCCCCCAGATATACAAGCAACTTTTCTAATGATATCTTAGCGCTGACTCCAGATAATAAAGAATTTATATTACTTGGCGATCTTAATCATATACATAACGCATGGAATTGTTCCACAAATAAAGCTGCTGGTATTGCATTGATCTCATTGCAACAATACTGCAATTTTTTTGTGTATAGCCGTCCCACTTTATATCCACACCAAAGGAAGCGATGAGCATCTATAATTCACTTAATCCTAAGCAATACTACTTCGAATATGAGACTAAAAACTATTGTATGTACCATAGATTGTTTGACATTCGGTACCACCGATCTCCATATAGATAATGGATAAGTAAATTCCATCTTAAACGTTGCGATTGGAGGAGTTTTCTTAACATGAAATCAACCGTAGTACTATATTATCTGTCGATATATATAATACAAAATTAGCCATCGATAAAGAAATTGAAGCCTTCGTTAATATTATTCTGTCTGCAAGAGATGTTTCCACGCTCAAAATTAACTATTCCCATAATAACTCTTTACCGCGTGACGTTCTTAAATATATAAGCGAGAGGAATAAGTTTAAGAGGAAACAACAACGTGCAACTGACAACAAAAATGCATTATTTTATGAACAATGCACCAAGTTCCTTAACAAGTTAATTAGCAGAAGAATAAATTCTGAAAGAAATGCAAAATGGACAAATCTCTAAACGAGGATAAGGCCTGGGGCGGTTTTGGAAACCAAGCCAAAGCTTGAAAGGGAAACGGAACAAATAAATACCTATTCTTAATGATGGAAATAACAAACTTATCTCAGACGTAGAAAAAGCAAACACTTTCAAGCGTTCTCATAACCTAACGATAAATTATTCCCACCCAGCCGAGAAAAAAATCAACCTAACAGCAGAAAACCTTAAGCTTTAACCGCCAAATACAGATGAAGTACAATTTACTACGGAAAATGAACTGGCAAGCGTGTTATCACAATTAAAAACATCAAAATCTCCAGGATTAGATAACGTCCCAAACGTCTTATTAAAAAACCTTCCAGATAAAGCTGATAAAATACTTGTAGCCTCATTTAAGAGTTGCATTAAATTGATTTTCCGACCTAACAAACCTCAGACTAACCCTTGTAGCTATAGACCAATAAGCCTCTTAAGTAATTTAGTAAAGGTCTTCGAAAAACTTATCCATCAGAACGTTTTCGGTATCGGTAAACAACTTTCTCTATTTTACCAATAGTATTCCAGCTGATCTACCTCAGGGCTCAATAATTTCCCCACTATTGTACGTGTTTTATACTGCAGACTTCAAAGCCTTTAAGTAGATGGATGTAGCCTACTACGCTGACGATATATTTTTGATCACGTCAAGTAAGCTTACAAGTGCAATATTGAAGAAAATGGAAAAAAGTCTTGAGTCTTGCAGTAAATATTTTACAAAATATTTATATAAAAATGAATCAAAATAAAACACAAGCTATTATATTTCCATTTAATAAACCACCAAAAACATTATAAAAAAAATAAATAAATAACTGGCCATTTCAGCCCTTGAAAGGACTTTGACCTAGCTTCTTATGATCAAATGTGTTGTGCGTGTTATTAAGTTTGTACACAATTGACCGAGAACCGGACCTACATGCTTAACGCCGACTCCGAACGGAATGTTCTCGTTCTCAAGAAGCTTTACATTGCATTTTGATTACTCTCTGAGGTTTGCCATTGTCTACAGAGAGGTGGCGGCCGTACAGAAAAATTATTTTAATTCAAATAATTTTCTGTCGCTGCTGGGGTTCGAACCTGGGTTTCCAAAGTTCGTTGACATAGCGGCCACGCACTTTAACCAACTACGCCACGGACGCCACCAAAAACATTACCAATGCGATAACTAAATTTGAATAACAGTTTTATAAATACTCAAAACGAAGTAAAGTATCACGGTGTTAAACTTGACAAAAAGCTATTATTCTGCAAACTAAGATCATTATGGCCTATGTTAAACAGACGCTGTTGTCTCAACTTTCAAAACAAAAATTTTTTATTCAAATGTGTCATAAGACCAATACTGTCGTATGCTTCTACTGTATGGCACAAAGCAGCAAAATGCCACCTAACAAAAATGCAAGTCATACAACACACGATACAATCGATTTATTGTAGAGTAAGTTTGATGAGCGTGTTATCTCAAGAAATGGGCCGCCTCGTTCGTGCGATTTAACGCCTTTAAACTATTTTCTTTGGGCCTACGTCAAGTCATTTGTCTATACCAACAAGCCGACGACGTTGGAAGAGCTCAGAGCAGAGGCGTTCCTAGGGGGAGGGGCGGTCCGCCACGGGTACCACCATTTTAGGGGCGACACCATTGTTTTTTTTTTTTTTATTTCTCAAACAGAAAGAAAAAGGTACAAATACATTACGTTAAAAAATGTGTGTCCCATTTTTCGCATTGAAATTATTTCTAACAATTTGTGTATCAGTAGCTTCATGCGAAAGGAGTTTTTCAAAGCTAAAATTAATAAAGACTTCTTTAAGGTCTTCCATGGGACAGGCAAGGCTTTCCGATCTTACTATTTTATCCATTGAAAACGAGCTTGCAAGTAATAGGGTCAATTGCATATAAAATCCTGTTTTTGTCCCCGCTCTTTTAACTCTGTTTAAAAAAAAAAAACAAATAAAACATGAGAAAGTGATCACTGAAGAATATTTATTGACAAAATATATTTTTCAGAATCCTAGAATTGGTTGCATATTTGTTTTGAAGAATAATATATTGCTTTCTCGTACTCGCTTAACAGGGCCGGCCCTAGAGCCGAGCCAGTAAGGCCAGGGCTCGGGGCGCATACAGATAGGGGCGCCTTACATATTTAAAAAAAAATATATCAATCAATATAGAGTAAGATCCCAGGCCCCCCAGACACTCGTTATTTTCAAAGTTTCAAAATCATGACGAACGAACAGTGCAATATATACTTGAGAATGTATGCGTACCTGCTAGCTTGAGTAGACGGCCCGATTACAGGTAGCAAGTAGAAAAGGTACGTAAAAACATTACATACTTTCTGTAAATTTAAACTGCTAAATTTTTTATATGCTTTAAGGAATATTGTTAATTATCAATATTTAGTATTGCCAGACACTTCTCGTCGGCAGTAATTTCTGCCAGACGCTTTAAAGTTGGCAAAAAAATGACTGAACCTTACTTATATTCTGAGTCGCAAAATTTAAATATAATATTTAGGGGACTATTTTAAAACATTGTGTAAAGAGCCAGACACATGCGATGGGCAAAACATCCCCCCAGACACCTGTTTAGTGTTAACCATGTTACAAGTAAATTACAATAAAACTTTTAAATTCATATTTTTAAATAATTAATATTGAAAATTTCATTTTATAGTGATGAAACGATATTTGTATTATAAAATTATTAGACATATAAACACATTATTACACATGAAAATGCTTCAACTTCAAGTAGGTTTTTACAGTGAGTCGCAATCAGATCGCGTAACTTTTATTGTATTTTTTTTTTCTCTGCTATATACAACGCGAGTGGTTCATACAATTCTTTTTAACTATTAACTTGTTTTTTTTTTGAAAAATTCTAATCAGAATTTAACCTTTTTTAATGAATAGACGTTAAAAAAATCTCAAACAATTTTAAAACGGATGATAAGTCATGCTGTACAGTTACCAAAAACTCAAATAAATTAAAAACCAAAAATTCAAATAAATTAAAAAATTTGTCAAAGAATTTATTTGTTTACATTCAAAACACTAAAATAAAAAGCTCCTATCAGATTTGGCTGCGTTTAAAAAGCAAAAAAAGCTTTTCTGACGTTAGCAAGAACACAAACCAGTGATTTAACGAGTTTCGAAACGTGTTAAATCATTTAACACGTTAAATTTCCAACAACAATTGTACGCATTTAATTTCATCAAAACTTCATTTCAGAACTTGTTTTTCGATTTAACTTCATTAACGCGATTTAACATAATTAACTGCTCGGTTTGAACATGCTATTATTTAACTCCTATCAATTCCTCACCTACAAACACATCAGTAGTTTTGGAGACTATGATACAAAGTCAGAACATTTGTCAAGATGTAAAGCAATCTTCTATTCAAGTCACTTACGATCTTGCAATTGCTAAAGTTGCTTTGCAAATCGAAGCTACTGAAAAGCCAGTGCTTGACAATTTATTCATACATTTAGGGCCTTTTCATATCATGATGGCATATTTTAAAGCTGTCGGCAAAGTAATAATTGATTGTGGTATAACCAATATTATAGTGCACAGTAATTTGCTGGCATCCGGTCCAATAAATGGATTTTTAGAAGGAAAACACTTCAATAGGTGTAAGCGACTTCATCCTCTGGTAACACTGGGATTGGAAATTTTACATTTTAAGTGGTTTTTGAAAAATAAAAATACAGTGGTCACAGATGAAATGGTTGAGGAAATTAAACGAATACAAACATTTCCAACATTATCATTTAAAATCGAAAATGAAGAACTTGATGAATTATTAATTGACTACAATATTTACAAACAGAAGACTCTCAACGGTGAGTTCGGAAAAACACCAAAAATGTTATTTAATATACATCAATCATGTACATTATTATTTAATGTTATCAAGAAACATCCGAACAGGAGATTTTCAGCTATTTAAATTCGTATATCCAAAAATTACAAATTCTCGCTGGGCTGTTAAATATTGCGCTAATTTGCTAAACGTTGCTGAAACTCATCCTGATTTGTTTCAATAATTTCAAAAAGGTTTCTTTGGAATACAAAGAACTACTCTCAAAATCTTTTTCAAGGCAACCAATTGACTTGGTTTTAGAACAGACAATTAACGCAGATGCTGCCAGGAGACTTACAGGTAATCCGCGTTAAGAAATAATTATTTAAATTCAGTAGTTACCTTATCAGTAAGTTTCTTATTATCTCCTTTTTAGAAAGCAAATAAATATTGATTAATTCAATTTTCCACTAGCCAATATACTTTCATCATCATCATCATCATCATCATCATCATCATCATCATCATCATCATCATCATCATCATCATCATCATCATCATCATCATCATCATCATCATCATCATCATCATCATCATCATCATCATCATCATCATCATCATCATCATCATCATCATCATCATCATCATCATCATCATCATAAGATCATCATCATAAGATCATCATCATAAGATCATCATCATAAGATCATCATCATAAGATCATCATCATAAGATCATCATCATAAGATCATCATCATAAGATCATCATCAATCTTATCAATCATCAATAAGACCAAGACGTTACCGCTGAGTTGACCAATCATAGTATCAAAAATAATATCAAACAATTACAAAATTTTGTTGATACCTTTGATCTATTTATTAACCCAATCGACATTGAAGTAGTACATAATGATCAGTTGTTAAATATTTCATCTGGCAAAGCAGTCGCAGAGACGGTTGGAAAATTTCTTCTTAATATTGAAGAAAATGGAGACATTAAACGTAAAACATTTATTGAAGAATGTGAAGCTGATATAAATAGGTTTGAGAAGAGCATAAAAAGAACGCCACTAGAAAACTTTTTTGTTGATTATTCAAAAAAACAAAAAGTAAAAATAGGGGGTAAAGTGCAAGAGATACGTATTCAAAGGGATTTATTTGGACGTATGCTTGGCATATCAATTGATCATAAAGTATATATTGCAAAAATCTTATCTTATCCTATAACTCTAGTACCATTATCCATGTGTCATTTTGATGGTGCTATTTGTAAAACCCAAAAATCTGCTTTGATGAAATGTTTAGAGAAAGACGTTGAACATGCTGAACCTTCGCAAATAGATGTTGTTGAATAGTTGTTGAAAAATTTTAATTAAAAATATAAATTTAAAAGTTTTATTGTAATTTACTTGTAACACGGTTAACACTAAACAGGTGTCTGGGGGGATGTTTTGCCCATCGCATGTTTCTGGCTCTTTACACAATGTTTTAAAATAGTCCCCTAAATATTATATTTAAATTTTGCGACTCAGAAAATAAGTAAGGTTCAGTCATTTTTTTGCCAACTTTAAAGCGTCTGGAAGAAATTACTGCCGACGAGAAGTGTCTGGCAATACTAAATATTGATAATTAACAATATTCCTTAAAACATATAAAAAATTTAGCAGTTTAAATTTACAGAAAGTATGTAATGTTTTTACGTACCTTTTCTACTTGCTACCTGTAATCGGGCCGTCTACTCAAGCTAGCAGGTACGCATACATTTTCAAGTATATATTGCACTGTTCGTTCGTCATGATTTTGAAACTTTGAAAATAACGAGTGTCTGGGGGGCCTGGGATCTTGGACTAATATATGTGACCCGGTCTACGAAAAGGGACCTTCGGTGTGAAAATATCATTTTTCACTTTTTTGGCGATTCGGATAGACTAATGTGTGCTCTTTCTAATGGCGCAAAGCAGAAGTTTCCAACTCGTAAAGAAGTTTGTCAGGAATTTTCCAAAAAAAGAGCACGCCATTCAGTGTGCGACAATTAAACGTTTACAAACAGCTGTTTTCTCGAAAACTTGTTTTTACACCGAAGGTCCCTTTTCGTAGACCGGGTCACATATATGGAAACATATATGGCGACCGTGGCATGTATGTTAAGTGTGTAGCTTGCATGCCTGGAGCGAGAGATTGATTCCCACTCACGGCAAATTTTTTTTAATAAAAAATTTTCTGATCGGTCATCCCCTCTTTGAAGACAATGTTAAACCTCAGAGAGGAAACCATGCCATGAAAAGCTTCTTGAGAACATGCGCTGTGTGGAGTTGGCATAAAACATGTAGGTTAAGTTCTCGATTAATTGTGTACAAACATTTTATAACACACACAAGACGACTGTTTGAACGATGATGAGCAACTTAATATCACAGCCACAGCAGAGAAAAATAAGTCAGAAGCCACAGCTATATTGCACAAAATTGAAAAATATAAATTTATCTGCTCTTTAATTGTATGGTATGATATTCTATTTGAAATAAATGTAACTAGCAAAGCATTTCAGGCAGTTAGTTTAAACCTCAGCCAAGCAGTAACGTGGTTATCAAAGTGGGTATCCTTGAAGACTATAGAACAGATGCCAAATTTTCTTATATTTTGGAGGAGGCTAAAATAATTGCAATTGATTTAGATATTGATGTAGTGTGAACGCGCACGAGTTCGCCTAATAAGGAGACAGGAGGTAATTCCAGTTTATGTAACGCAGAAACCTGCCGTATAGACTTAATTCCACGTTGCCCCATGACAGTGGGATCGAGGTTCAAGGAATTGATGCCTAGGAGATAAATATTCAGGACGTCAGTGCTATGCTAATATCTATACGACGTCCATCATACCTTTCCTAGGCGTCACTTCCATGACTCTAGACGCGACCAACGCCCTGTCATAGTAGTTTCAACACCGGTCGCACACCATACTTAAGTGTATATTTAAATTAATAAATATACTGTATGCATAGCACCAATGCTGAAACGCAACTGTACCAATTATGGATGATTAGTTTGGTCATCATCCACATTTATTGGTGGAAATCGAGACCCATCTAAGATCTCTGACAATTTGAGGGCATTGCCACCCGGTTGATTAAGCGCAACTCCACGCCGATCTCACAGACCTGTTCGCGACATTGAACTAGTCAAACGGTCCACCTACTTCCCAGATTGGGCGACCAACTCCAGGATCTGGGTAGTCCCTTCTCATTTACAGGATAGGGCGAACCCGTTGCCTGCGACCAGCCTTTTTCCTGGATTTGGACAGGCTGCTCGTGAAAACAGGCGGAGTTGAACAGGCGGAGTTGAATAAGGAGACAATTTGATTATGAGCAACGTGACGAAGTGTTGGATGATCCAAAGCAAAACTTTAAAGTTAATTTTTTTAACAAGATCTTGGACAACGCGATACAATCATTACGTGATCGTTTTCAACTTATTCATGAACACTACAGTAAATTCGAATTGCTATATAACTTTGGCAATATCACCAACATAACGGATGATGAAATACGAAAATATTGCGTGGATTGAGAACTTCTCTTATCATTTTGACGGTGGTCAAAATGATATTTCCGGCTTGGATTTATTTGACGAATTTAAATACCTTAAAAATCATTTGTCTTCAGATCGCGATGATTCTCCTATTGAAATTATAAATAATTTATTAGAAAATAATTTAACAACCGCATTGCTAAATATATATATGGCATTAAGATCGTCTTGATGGTTTAGCTACCCTTTCCATGGAACGCGCTATAGTAGGGAAATTGGAACTGGATGATCTTATCAACAATTTTGCAGCCAGTAAAGCTCGGAAAAAACTGTTGGTGTAAGTTAAAATAAAATTATTTATGGATAATATAAGTACTCTCTTTTTTATGTAGATAAAAAAACTCCGCCAACATAATGAAGTGCATAATTTAGATAGCGGTTTGAGATATGTCAATTTTCTTATTTTGATTTAAAGAAAGTTTTATATATTTAATTGTATGCCTTACTTAAATAAATAAAAAATAAGTAACTGGCCATTTCAGCCCTTGAAAGGACTTTGATCTAGCTTCTTATGATCAATTGTGTTGTGCGTGTTATTAAGTTTGTACACAATTGACCGAGAAAGGGACCTACATGTTTAACGCCGACTCCGAACGGTGATGAACGTAATGTTCTTATTCTCAAGGAGCTTTACATGGCATTTGATTACTCTCTGAGGTTTGCCATTGTCTGCAGAGAGGTGGCGGCCGTACAGAAAAATTATTTTAATTCAAATAATTTTCTGTCGCTACTGTGGTTCGAACCTGGGTCTCCAGGTTCTTTGACATAGCGGCCACGCACTTTAACCAACTACGCCACGGACGCCACTTAAAGTTCAAAAAATACCTACCAAAGCACAATTTTATCAAATATTGAATTTTATATAAAAATAAAGTTGGGAGTTTTATACATAATATGTAAATAATTTTGTCTTATTATTCGAAATTTAACTTAAACAAAATTAAAAAGAGAATTCTTACTCTTGTTTTTACTTGTTAAAAAATATGGGGTGCAATTTAGACCCGGGCCGGCCCTGTCGCTTAATACAAAAACAATTGTCCCCAGTTACACTTTTTGATGAAAAACGTGAAAAAAAGTTGAAAACAATGCAAAAATTTAACAAATAATAACTGTTTTTTTTAATAATACCATTTATTTCTTATGTTTTATTTTGTTGTTATTCTCAAAACCTTGTCATCGCGAATTTGGCTTTCGATTTACATTTAGTCCCCACGGCTTGTATTGAAGTTAGGTGTGGTATAGATGACAAGAAAGTTATATTAAGAAAGTGCAGAGATTAGTTCTCACGAAATTCTAAAAATTAAAACGATTAAATAATATTAAAGTACATTTTTTTGTGTTTTCTCAGTTCATCATGATAAGTACGTGTAAAAATGTATTGAACGTTACGCGGAGTTTTATTAAAGCAAAAATAGTAAATCAAAAAAATCCAAGTTTAAAATCATTGTTACATAGGTTTTGATTAACTAGTTTGTTTTCGTATATTTGCAAAATAAAATAAGAAAAAAAAATAAAATGTGGCAAATGTATTGAACGTCACTTTTAAGATATGGCACACCAGCGGCTGAAGTAATAATTTTGTAATTCGTTTTTGTATATTTAAGAGTAAAATAGCAAAGTTAACGCCTGCTGAAAGAGCACGAAGATATCAGGAAAAAAAAAAGCTAGATAAGCAACGAAATGAAGAATATAAACGAAAGCAAAAATAATGGTACCTATGTATGACTTTGACCTCATTTTTACTTTTTGTTTTTACTAACTGATATTGCCCATTTCACATTGAAGTGATCAGTTGCACTGACCATCTCCAATTTCTCTCAAATATTTTTCTTGCATTGGTTTATTGATTTGAAAATCAAATTTGAAGTTATAAATTTTTAGAATTGTTCGCGGCCAAAATAGGGTCTATTTGGGGACAACGTAGCTCAATCAACTTAATACCGATTACCGGTAATATAGTATCGTTGGAAAAGTTATTTCATCTTTTTTGAGGAAAAGTACAAAATTTTTGAATATTCTACAAAAAGGGAGGAGCTAAACAGCAAAAATAACAACAACTTCAATATGCTCTGATAGCAGTAAACCACTGTGATCGAATTTCGAAGATGCACATGAATTAAGGCTATGCCTAAAAGCATGATACGATCTAGGTTGTTAACCTTGGTACAGTATGCATCAAAAAGTAGATAAGAACTCAGTTACAAAAATTCAAGCGTTCTCTGCCAAAAATAAATTCCGGGTAACTTTCTCGGCATATTGACAGTATATGTAGAATCTAAGGTAGCTTGAGTGGATCACAGTGTAAAGTCATACAAAGGCTACTGATGAGTTGGTGTAGCGGCCAATGAAACAGTCTGTATAGTCAAGCTGTGTGATTTTGCTCTATACAGAGCCGTTGTTGTTGTTGTTGGTTGTTGCCTTCTTTGTTCTTCATGTTGTCTTGTTGTCAACATGCTTGGCCTAGAGCTCGAAAAATTTGTTTTCAATATAAATAATAAGAGGCCGTATACAAATATTAGGTAATATTAAATTTATTTATTTTATTTTATATATACTTTATATTTACTTTTTATTTATTTATTTTTTTTTGTTTTGTAAAAGAATAAACCTATTTTTTGTTAAATTCGGAATTTGATAAACATTATTTGGTTATTTTATTTTTTATTTTTATTTGTAGTAATGAAGGTATTAGCATGCAAGATGAGCTCTTTTAAATGCAACAATTTAATATACTTAATATAGATATTAACTCACAATGGGTATAACAACAGATAATAGTGGTAATAAAACCAAAATATTATAACGTTTACAATAAATTATAATAACATTGATAGAATATAATTGAACAAAATGAATTTAAATTAAAAAATGGGTAACCATTGTGATAGAGAAAAGTAAAGTTTAGGGAGTTTAATTCAGAAAAGCGAAAATTATAAGAAGAGTCAAGAGAAGTGTTCATAGATTAGATGCTTAAATTTCGTTATGTTGTTAACGCGTTTTATGTTGTTTGGTAGGGAATTCCAGAGTCTTATTGCGCTAATAAAAAACAGTCTACTAGATTCATTGTAACGAAAATGGGGAACTACGAGAAATAAATTTCTAGTTGATCTGCAGAATTGAAGTTTATCATACAAGTAGCTTGGACATTTCAGAGTTACAAGCCTATGCAAAAAAATACAGTTTCTTGCATTAAGGTGATTAGTGATGCTGTGACCTAGTATGCGATTGCTGAATGATGAGATATGGTCAAACCTTCGGATACCGTACACATATCTTGCTGCAGTGTTATAAGCCACTAAGAGTTTGTGGAATGACCTAGAATCCAGCTTGCTGTAGACAACTTCAGAGAATGTAAGAAGAGGTATAATTAATTGAATCACTAATTTACGCCTAGTTTCGGTAGGAACAAACGAAGCAGATTTCCTAAGGTTGCGTAAGGAATAATAAACTTTACTTACCACACCATTTATGTGATCTACACACGTAAGAGAAGAGTTTACAACAAACCCTAGATCAGTTTACAAGGTCAAGCTTAATGCCGCTTAGGAAGATAGGAGGCAGATCAATCAGAGGATGTTTAGATTTCGCTACTGGTAAGACGTACGATTTTAGAGGATTCAACTTCAGTTTATTTTCATCAGCCCATCTGGTGACAGCAGCCAAATCTTCATTAACTCTTGCGCAAAGATCTTCAATGAGGCATGTCGGTCGGGAGAGATAGAGTTGCAGGTCATCCGCATAAGCATGCATTGTGACATTCTTACATATAGAGAAGATGTCGTTGATATACATAGTAAACAGAAGCGGTCCCAGAACTCACCCTTGAGGCACACCACTACCGATAGTTCTGTAACTTGAGTATTTATTTCCTACCTTGACCCTTTGAGTTCTTCCTTCCAAGTAGCTTTTCAAAAGATGCACAGAAGAATCCGAGAAGCTGAAGCAGATTTCCAATTTTTAGCAAAAAATATGGTGGCTTACACTATCGAACGCTTTTGAAAAGTCTAAGAGGCAGACTAAGCTGAGAAAACCTTTATCAAAAGATGACCTTAAATCTTCGAGAATTTTCACCAAAGCAGTGGAGCAGCTATGTCCTGAGCGAAAGCCTGACTGAAGAGGAAACAAGAGATTGTGTGCACTAAGATGGTTGGAAATCTGCTCAGCCATTAGAGATTCGAAGCCTTTTGAGATGGACGACAAGAGGCTTATTGGACGAAAATCACTCGGTAAAACTGCCGCGGGCAGTGAATATATGTACGAGAGGACTAATAACATAGGGTAGTATAAGCTTGATAAATTTAATCTCAATCCCGTCTTCACCAATAGCATTTGATTTAATCCTCAAGATACTTCTAATAACATCTGACTCATTTACAGCAGTAAACTGAAATTTCTGCAACAAATTGGAGGAGGAGATATTAATAAATGAACTAGAGTTCGAGCTGAGAGATTCGGTCGTAGGGCTGGTCACAAAATACGCATTAAAAACATCTTATTGGTTCCAATTCCAATTTCTTTCAGGTTATTCCAGAGCTTCTTTGATGGGAATGACGTACTTAGCTTTGAGAGATAGAATCTTTTCTTAGATAACTTCACTGCAGATGAAGCATCATTTCTAGCCCTCCTGTATTCTTCCCAGTTGGTCACAGTTGGATTGCGTTTCCACCTGGAATAGGCCTTATGACGTTTTTTGAGAGCTTGCTTGATGGAATTTGTGAACCATGGACAAGTACTGTTGATGATTCGAGATGTACGTAGTGGCACATGGATTTCAAAAGTGGATGAGATTTTGCACAAAAAAAAATTAAATTTATCATCAACAGAACTAAAGTAGTAGCAATCCATTCAACTTATTCCAGCAAGATCAGCAAATAGAGCATCAAAGCGAATCGATTTATAGTCCCGATAAGTAAATGTTCTGCTCACTTCAGAGTGCATGATATGTATATTAAATATGCAGAAAATCAGGTCATGATCGGATAAAAATGATATCTGATCAAATAAAAGAACCGTTGTAATATCCGAGGCTGCGAATAAATCAAGTAGACTAGGAGCAGCATTGCTAGCAAAGCGAGTAGGCGCCTCAGAATTAACAACAGAAACACCAACTTCAGACAAATCATCAAGAAATTTGTTTACTAAGCTATCTTTGCAGAGCAAATTAATATTAAAGTCCCACATAATATGATATGGTCATAGTCTATTAAACAGCTAGATAAAGAGGTAAATAACGCATCAAGACTAGAGCTGCGGCTGGGATTGTATACGCACGAGAGATAAACGTTAACTCTGCAATCATAGATTTCAATGTTTAAGAACTCCGCATCAGATCCACTAGAGTCGCTCAAAAATTTGACATTAAGGCTTTTTTTACAATATATTGCAATGCCCCCTCCCCTTCCACTTTGTCTGTCATGAAAAATTTCATTTTATTTACAATAGAAAAATAAAATTGGTAACTTATTTTTATTAAAAAAATGTGAAATAAAAAAGTAAAAAAAGTAATGTGTGCATACATATGTACAAACAACCAAGAACTCATCTCGCTATTGACTTCTTCGGTAGAATCACTACAAACAATATAAGGGTCATCAACTAATTGAATAAGCTTCTCAACTTCTTCATCAATAATTACATTTGATTTTGATTTAATAGTTCTTTTGGATGCTAAGAGAGGCTCAGATGTCAGCAACAATATTTTCATTAAATCTGTATTAGACTTAATCCTCGAGCATTTACGGGTATGGCTAGGTCGATTTTTTCTAAATTCTTTGTGCCTTGCTTCCAATGCCTCTTCAGACAATGTTCCAATTGGTAAGGAAAATGCTGACATGACTTCACATCCATGTATAAGAACTTTATGAACAGTGCTCGGCATATAATACCAGCCATATAAATTTATATACAACTGCCTAATTTCTTCTAATAACAATTTGAAGTTATTCAGATATATGGGGTAGCCACTTGCCAGAACTCTCAATATATAAAAAAAATTGTTCTATCAAACTTTTGTTTATACCTGTTATCTGCGAGCTTAGTTCAACGTTATAGAAAAAGCGCCTAGCTGTGTTTCCATCGTTAGTAGACCCATATCCTGGCTTTGGTTTGTCGACCAAGAGACCCGTTTTGCTCCTTAACTCAGCTTCAATTCTTTTTTTGTTTTGCGCTACCAATTCTTCATTTTCTTTTAATTGCACTTTTATATGAGAATGTCATATACTGTTGTGTGGTTCGGACGTGTTTTTTGTGAGCTCCGGAATCTATTTACTAAAACCGTGGTTATTTCCACTTTTAATAAAAACATTGTGGTCTCTTGCCACTATGAACATAAAGTTTATCTATATTTGTGCAAAGCGATTTAAAAAAAAGTGAAATCTAGTTTATATTAAGCTGTTTAATTGCTAAATTTATTGTCGCTTCAATGATTTACTCTGTAAATCTTCTTGTTAGTAATTCACTCAACTAACGCAAAAACAAATAAACTAAACAACTCAACTTTATTCGTGTCTTTAAACAAATAAAAAACATTAAAATAAAAGTAAATTAAAGTAACCGAAGTCCGCTCTCAACGTCAGTGCTACTGCACTTGTGTTTTACTTACTTCTTTGCTTATGTCTCCCTCTCCAATGCTGACGCGTCAACAGCGTGAGCAGACTGCTTCTCGTGGTTCAGCTAAAGCTGAAGGTACGCCGAAATCTACTAGCGGCAGCGCAGAGCTGCTGGTCTCCTCCCAACTCAAAGCCTTGGAAGAGCGGCTTAAAGCTAACACGAGAGAAGAATTGAGACTATCTGAGGAACGGCTTCGCCAGCACACCGACACACTTTTTAACACCCTCTCGTCCAACTTTGCCAACAACTTCAGTAAGTTGGAGAGAGAAGTTGCTGACATCAATGCTAAGCTCTCCGTCGAACTATCTGCTCTTGAGTCAAAGCTCAATACTAAAATTGAGAGTGATATCAACTCAATAAACTGCTGCATCGCTGAGCTAAATAATAAAATTGAGTTAATTGATGCTGAGCTACGTGATCTCTCTCGTTTAAAAACTGAAGTCGAGGTACTTAAAGTGGAAGGGCATACAAAAGCTGCAGAGAAAGATTTTACTTCGGATGCTATTCTATTTGGGTTGCCATTTACTGATGGTGAAAATTTGAAAAGCATCTTCAATCAGATCTGCCGATCCATTGATTTTCTGGCTCCTCAAGTGCGTGATATTTTCCGTCCGATACCCTCAATACAGCATCCAAACTCTGCTGTAATTATTAAGTTCTACTCTCCGTTTGATCGTTCTCGTGTGCTCAGAGGTTTTGCTGGGTACAGAAAGAGAGCTAGAGCTGCAGTTACTTTAAGAGGGGCTGGCTTTGATTTGGACAGCAAGATTCTTATTTTTGAGAGTCTTTCCTTGGAAGCCAGAAAAATTTTGCAAGCCGGAATTAAACTAAAGCGTACTAGAAAAATTTTTAATGTTTTCTCTATACGTGGCGTTGTTCAAGTTCGTGTCAACCGTGGAGATGCGTCGATTGCTGTGCACAGTGAAGCTGAACTTGATTTTCTGGCAGCAAACAATGTCATTGGCGAAACTCAGAATGATGATTTGTAGCTTGTTAAGTTTATTTAAATCTCTCTTACTTTTCTTTCTCTTGCTGTCTCATTCACTCTATATTTGTTATTATGTGCGTTCTCTCGTTTTCTATCTTTCTATCTATCTCTTCTATCTCTTGGGCTATCTTTCTCTATCTATCTCTTGGGCTATCTTTCTCTTTTGGTTTATCCTAAAGAAAGCTTATTTTTGTTCGTGTTTTGTCTGTTTTGTTAAATTCTAGTCCTTCTGGTGGCGTTAATGATAATCGTAAAGTCTTGTTAGACATTCTTTGTAAGCAGCGTGAAGGTCTGTCTATTGTTCACTTCAATGCAAGAAGTTTGAACTCAGCCAAATTTGACTATATACGCTTTGTTTTCCAAAACTCTAAGGTCGATGTTATTTGTGTGTCTGAGACCTGGTTTAACCGTGACATTCCCAATAAATATTTTAGTATAAATAACTATACGTTATTTAGGAACGACAGGACTGATAAAAAGGGCGGTGGGGTCGCGATATATTGTAAATCTTGTCTTAATGTTAAACTTGTTAGTCAGTCTGTTGGGTCTGATGTTGAATATATAAATGTTGAATTGAAAAATAATCTTGGTGCAAAACTGCTAGTTTCGTGTGTTTATAATCCTAGCAGATCCTTCAGTCTTGAACCTTTCTTTCGTGACTTGTATCAACGTGTAACTGACTTTGACTGTTTTTCTATTTGTGGTGATTTCAATGTCAACTTGCTAGCTAAGGATAGCGTCTCGGATAATTTGTATGACAAAGTAAAATCAGCTGGTCTGTCCATTATTAATTCTTCAATTCTGACTCGCTTCGCCCCTAATGTTACTCCAAGTCTTCTTGATGTCTTTATTTTGTCTGATGTCTCTCTACTTTTACTTTTCGATCAAATGTCATTTATTTCAGATCAGGATCTACTTTTTTGTTCTATTAATTTTAAACCTTGTTGTCAGTCTATTCCAGTTTCTGTTTCTTATCGTGACTACTTGTCTATTGATTACAACCTGTTGTTTGATTATTTGTCTCGGATCTGCTGGGATGATTGTTGGTTCTCTCAGTCAGTTGATGATAAATTAAATGTTCTTGTCTCTCATGTAAACTATGTCTTTGAACACTTCGTCCCTGTTCGTTCGTCGATAGTTGTTAACAAGTCCTGTCCGTGGTTTACGCCTCAAGTCAAATCAGCTATTAAGGCTAGAAACTTGGCATATGCAAATTGGAAAAAATGTCGTAACAGTGTGAACTGGGATCTTTTCAAGCTAGCTCGGAACAAAGCCGTTTCAATTGCCAGGCAAGCCAAGAAAAAATTCTTTTTCCGGAAATTGAATTACTCACTTCCCTCTAAAGTACTCTGGAGAAATATTCGATGCTTAGGTGTTTGCAGTAAAGAGGAACAAAAGTGTGAGGTTGAACCGAATAGCCTTAATAATTTTTTTCTGTCTCTTTCTTCGTCTGGTTTCAATAATAGTCCTCAAATTAATGCTCGTATTGTTCGTAATTGTCCTGTTAATGACCAGTTCTCCTTTCACAATGTTAGTGAGAATGATGTTATTTTGACAATTATGAATATTAAATCATATGCTATTGGTGACGATGGCATTCCTTTAAAATTCATAAAAATTATTCTGCCATATATTATTAAACCACTGACACATGTAATTAACCATTGTTTTACTGTTTCCTGTTTTCCTAATTCCTGGAAACGAGCTACAGTAATTCCAATTGCTAAAGTGACAAATGCATCCGATATGCAAGATTTCAGGCCTATCAGCATTTTAAGCACATTCTCAAAAATTTGTGAATCACTGATGGCAAAACAAATAAATGCATACTTAGACACGCGGAAACTTCTCTCACGTTACCAGTCGGGTTTTCGTGCGGAACACAGTTGTGCAACAGCTATGCTAAAGATACTTGACGACATTCGTATACATTATGACGCAGGAAACATCACACTCCTTTGTCTACTTGACTTCTCTAAAGCTTTTGACAGTGTTAACCACGCTCTGTTAGTTAAAAAACTCAAGGTATTCTTTGGTTTCAATGAAAGTGCTGCTTCTTTAATTTCTAACTATCTTGATGGTAGGATGCAAAGAGTGAAAGTTGGCAATACTTTCTCAGACTATTTGTTAATTAAAGCTGGAGTGCCTCAAGGATCTATTCTTGGGCCTCTTCTTTTTAGTTTATTTATTAATGACATCTTTACTGTGTGCAAAAATATGTCGATGCATGCTTATGCAGACGACGTTCAATTATATTTTTCTAATCGAATCGGCCTAATTGAGGACTTGTGTTGTAGAACTTATGAAGACTTAAGCGCAATATCTAAATGGGCATCTGAAAATGATCTCTGCCTCAATGTGAATAAATCCTATGTTCTTCCAATTTCCAAGGATAAACTTGACTTTTCCCAAATTCCGAAAATTACTCTTAAAGACAGACAGCTCCAAATGGTTGACAAAATAAAAAACTTGGGCTTTATTGTGAACTCTAAACTAACGTGTACTGACCATGTAAATAATATACTTAGGAAAATCTATTTTACGCTTAGATGCCTGCGTTTATCTGCAAAGTTCACTCCCACGTTGATAAAAAAAAGACTAGTTATCCAGCTTATTCTACCCCTAATAACTTACTCTGAACTTGTTTATTGTAACCTTGACTCTCATTCCGAACATAAAATCCTCGTTGCTTTTAATGATGCGGCGAGGTATATATATGACTTGAGGCGTTTTGAACATGTCTCCGCAATAAGCAAGCAAATTTTGGGTTGTACCATTAGTAACTACATAAATGCCAGAAACTGCATATTTCTGCACAAGCTGATATCTAACAAGACTCCATCATACCTTTATGAAAAACTACGTTTCAGTGTTTCCAATAGAACCTTTAATTTAATTATACCGAAATATTCCTGCTTACATACAAAGCGACTCTTTTTCATTAGCGCCATTAGGATATGGAATTCACTTCCTATTAATATTAAAACTATAATCAGTGCGAACAAATTTAAGCTTTCGGTTATGTCCTTCTTTTCTGTCTCCTAACTAAATTTTCTAAGCTTTCAAATATATCTTTTCTCAATTAATCTTTGCCTCTTAATGCATTTTTCTTCTTCTTAGGTTAAGCATAAATTTTAAGTTAAGCTTTTTAGTAACTTTCTTCATTAATTTTTACATATCATATTTAAAATCTTAATTGTCAAATTCTTGTAACTTTATATATTAGCTTTAAGCAATTTGTTTTCTTTTATATAATGTTATCTGTTGATGATATACTCTCTCCGTTGTACGCTAAAAGATCTCTTATAATCTTATTGTACTAATATAAACCTCAAATAAATAAATAGAAATAGAAATATATAAACTAGCTGAATTACCCTGTGTTACTAAAATTATTTTGTTATCTAATATAACTTTCTTTTTATAAGGTAAGTTAATACTTCAAATAATATTACAAAAAAGTTTCGTCAAAACCAAAAAATCCTTTTTTGTAATTCCCTTTTGAATTTTGCTAAATTTTGAATATTTTTCCATATAAAATTGATAATTTTTCGCAAAAAAGTCACTTTTTGAAATCTGCATAACTTTCTTGTTTATGAAAAGGGGCAAATAATATTTTGGAAATAGGAAGTCAATACTTCAAATAAAATTACAAAAAAGTTGCGTTAAAATCAAAGAATCCTTTTTTTGCAATTCCCTTTTGAATTTTGCTAAATTTTGAATAATTTTCCATACAAAATTGAGCATTTTTCGCAAAAAGTCACTTTTTTAAATCTGCATAACTTTCTTGTTTATAAAAAAAGGCAGATAATATTTAAGAAATCAAAAGTTAATACTCAAAATAAAATTATAAAAAAGTTTGGCTAAAATCAAACAATTCTTTTTTTTTTGTTATAGCTTATCAAAAACTTGCAACTTTTTGAGTTTTTAGGTGCTTTTTTTTTAAGGTAAAGAAAAATTTTTTTATACATAATATATACTAAACAAAATTACTTTCAGAAGCAAAATACATTTTAAAATAATCCCCTTTACTGCTTTTTAGAAAAAACATGATGTAATTTTTAAAACATTAACCCAATTTTAAATTACTTGATTTTCTTAAAATAACAGGATGTTGTATAAAGTGATCGCATTTGTTTATTAGAAAAGATATTTTAAAAAATTTTTTAAATTTTATAGAACTAAATAATATAGATCTAAATTGCATACTTTAAAAAAAAAAAAAAACCAACAATTTTTTTTCTTATTTCGTACCATTTCGATGCCTTGTGAGACGGTGATATTGGCTTAGCGAGTTCTGCAACAGATCAAGGCTGCTAATGAAGAGACGAAAGAGATACAGAGCAAAGCAGACGTAACAACAGGTTGTAGACCGCAGCGACGCAACCAAAGCAAAAGAGCACACGCGCTCTGAGCGACAACAGAGAAAGCAAGCAATATAACGTAAAACAACGTAACAGCTGATTAGCAAACACAGCGAAGCAAGCAGGATGACACCATTCACGTATGCGAGAACGAAGAGATTAGAAGTAGCGGATAAGGTGGAGATGACAACGCACGCACGATGATAAGACGTTGTTTTCGACTCAATTTGAGTGCGACGGCTCAATTTAAGGTTAAGCGCAACAAAATGTATTGAACGTCACTCTGTTGGGTTTTTCTGAAATTGCTTATTATTTAACAGTTTTTTATTTTTTATTGCTGCAAGTCTACTACTTTGAAAATAACCTCTATGTTGATGTCTTTTTGGTGAAAAATTTTAATTTTTTCCCGTTAAAATTGTAAAATATGTAGGGTTTTTTTGGTAAAAATTCAGTCTACTTCTTGCTTTTGAGTTGACCGGTTCGTTTTGTTGAAATGTCTCAATTACGATCTCGTTGCGCGGTTTGTAAAAACCTACAGCTAAATTGGCAGCTTTATGCTGTAATATATGCAATAACTGGCACCATAGGTGTTGTGTTAATATTTGTGAAACTTTCTATGATTCTATAATCAATCATCAGAATATTGTTTTTAATTGCTCAAGTTGCATAAATAGCTCAAATAACTTTAGCGACATTATGAAAAAATTAGTGCAAGATGTGAGTGATATAAAAGCCTTTTTAGGTGTTGATGCGAAAGGCCTGAAAAGCAAATCTAATTTGCCGAAAAAAGTGTTGTTGCCCACTGGATTGAATGCTTGCTCAAATATAAACAGTGCTGATAGCGTTGTTGTTCCTGTTGTTTCTTTGTCGTCTCATATTGATGGTGTGCCACCAGCTGTTTTTTCATCTAATTCGCCTGCTTTATCTTCCCCACTGCCTAATGAGAAATTGCCATCCATGCCGCTGCCTGTTGATCCTGATTATCGCCCTCACTCAATTTCTAAACCGGTTTTGAGTGCTGATGAGTTAGCTGCTCATTCTGCTGCTGCTGCTGTCTCGTTGCCGTCATCTGATGTGTTATTGCCTGTTGTTACTGAAGCTGCTGTAAATGAACTAGCGTTAACTATTTCTAAGCCTAATGATGCTTTGTTATCTAAAATTCTGCCTGCTGGAAATAATTCTTGCGCTCTCTCTATCTCTAATCCGATTTTGAGTGCTGCTGGGTTACCTGCTCAAAATGCTGCTGTTGCTGTCTCGTTACACTCATCTGCTGCTATGGAACCTGCGTCATCTTTTGCTTTGACTGAACCGCTCTCAAATGAATTTGCTGATTGGACTGAAGTGAGAAAAAGGAATGCAAAAAAGCTAAATGTTATTGTTGGTCAGAACTTAAGTGCAAACTTAGAAGTTGTTGATAACAAGCGCTGGTTGCATTTGTCATCGTTTTCGCCGTCGGTCTCGGAAGCGAATATAATTGATTATGTTATGACGCATACTAATCTAATTAGAAGCCAAATTGCTTGTTGCAAATTAGTCAAGAGGGATGCACCAGTTGAGTCTCTTAAGCAAATTAGCTTTAAAATCGCAGTTCCAGCATCGAAATATAGCCAAGTTTTTAATGCAGCGCTTTGGCCACTAAATGTGATAGTGCGCCCGTTTGTGAAAGATTTTTTCATCAAGTGGGAAACTTTCAGTCAATGACGTAGAATCCAGTAAAAATGCTATTAGAAATAATCATAAATTCAAGCTGTTTTATCAGAATGTGACAGGTATGCGGACCAAATCGTCATCAATCTTTGCTGCTTCATCTCAATATGATTATGATGTTATTGTCCTAACGGAGACATGGTTAAATGATGCTTTTTATGATCATGAATTTTTTGACCCTCATTTATATCATGTGTTCCGAAAAGATCGTGATCCTGTAAAAACTGGCTGCCAACGTGGGGGAGGAGTCCTGATAGCTGTGAATCTAACATTGCAAGTCTCATTATTTCCGCTTGAGTGTTCTGATACACTTTTGGATCAACTTTGTGTCAAAATTAAAGGGTCTTCTGAAGCTTTGTTTGTATGTGTGTCATATATTCCACCTGGGAGTGCTTTTGCCTTGTATAAAATGCACGTTGACAATGTGCATTATTTATCAACAAACCATCTTGGAAGTAACCAGCTATGCGTATTGGGTGATTTCAATTTAAGCAAAATTTCCTGGTCGTTCGTGAATGCTGAGATTGGACTTATTTCATCAAATGTAATCAGTGACTTAGAGGTTTATGTTATTGATAGTTTTTTAGATGTTGGTTTAATGCAAGTAAATAGTTGTTTTAACAAATTACATAAAATTCTTGATTTGGTTTATATTAGCAGCAATATTAATTTTAATTTATTTGAATCAGTTTTTCCTATATCTACCTCAGATATGCATCATACTCCGTTATCTATTGATTTAGGTTTTTATTCATTTTTATCTCATAAAGCTTCAGAATTCAAATTTCATTTTAATAACTGTAATTGGGAACTGATTAACAGCATAATTTGTGATATTGATTGGAACAGTAGGCTTAATTCGTTAAATCTTGATACGGCTTTCAAATTCTTTAAATCGTCATTGATATCAATATGCAATGAACGTATTCCACGCTCTTTAAAAAAATCGTTTAAATCTCCCTGGTATACTCCAGGTCTGAAAAAACTCAAAAATTTAAGGAATAAATTTTACAAAAAGTTTGCTACCTCGAATAAAACTGAGTTCTTTATAAAATATCGGCATTACATGAGAGAATTTAACTTTCTCGATAAATATCTCTTTAAGCAATATATTCTGAGTGTTGAGTCCAATATTAAATCAAACCCGAAAGCATTTTGGAGCTATGTAAATTCCAAAAGGAAGACATCGTATATTCCAGATAGAGTTTAACTCAACGTGTGCAGACGTGTTTTTAAATCATTCCAAAAAATTCGAAAGTTAAAGCTTTATAAACTTGAATACAAAAGCATAGAGTGTAATGTCAGCAGAATGTACAAAGTGCAGAAGTGCGATACGTGGAGAGACGGGAATAAGATGTGCGGGTGTATGTGGAAAGAATTTTCACTCCACACCCAAATGTTCTGGACTCGATCAATACAGTAGCAATATTCTTAACACAAACAATATGTTAAAATTTATTTGTGATGATTGCATTTTATATATAAATAACGTTGATTTGGTTTTGAAAGACATGCAGGAAAGTGTGAATACGAATGCAAGATATTTGAAAGAATATAAACAAGAATTTAGTAATTCTTTAAAAATTAATGAGAGTGAAATCAAAAATTTGCTTGAAGCAATTGAGTCGCGATATAGTGAAAGAGTAAAATTTATGATCAAAGCTCAAGAATCATGTGAGGCTAAGGTTAGTGCCCTAGGAAGCACCGTAAATGGATTTAAACTGCAATGTGAGCAAATAAGCCGGGAGGTGGGAACAAGTGCAAAGGAAAATAAAAAAATTTGTGACGAGTTAAAAAATTTCGTAAACAGCAATAACCCGCGAGAAGGTAATAGCGAAACTTATGCCTCGAAGCTTAAAAAATCAACGGTCACTAGTGCGCCTGTTATTCTGAAACCAAAAGAAAAACAAGAGAGCGAAACAACAAGAAACGAAATCAAAAAAAAAATAAACCCATCAGAGTTGAGTGTTGGAGTAAATGGAATTGTAAATAGACAAAACGGTGCGGTTGCTATTCGATGTGAGAGTGAAGAAGCTAGAACAATTTTAGCAAACGAAATGAAAAATAAATTGAGTGAAAAATACGATGTCCAACTGCCAAAAATGAGAAACCCCAAAATTTTAATATCAGGAATGAGTGCTAATTTGCAGAGTGAGAAAATTATAGCCGCAATAAAAAACCAAAATGATTTTTACTGCAAAGAACTGAAATGTATTAAAGTGTATAAGTCCTTTAAAAATCCTCGAGTGTACAATGCATTGATTGAAGTCGATGGTGAAGGCTTTTAAAGGATCATGAAAGAAAAAAGAATAAATATTGAATGGGATAGATGCGTAGCTTACGAAAGCCTTAATGTAATAAGATGTTTCAAATGTTGGGGTTTTAATCATAAATCAAGTGTATGCAGTGAGAGTAACCATATATGTGCGAAATGTAGTAAAACAGGGCATTCCTATAGAGAATGCAAAAATGACTTTTTGAAATGCATTAATTGTATGTATAAAAGCCAAGGAAAAGTTGAATCTCAATGATCTGAATGTAAACCATGACTGCAGAGACACTACATGCAGCACACTTCAGAGAAAATTGAGAGTAGAAGCCGAAAAAGTAATGTACTAGCAATCAAACTTAAAGTGCCTGTGCTTGAATATTGGAGGGATTCGTACAAATATTAATCAACTCGAAGTAATAGTTGCAGAAAATAAATTTGATTTTATCTGTGTAACTGAAACTCATTTGACAGAATCCATACTGGACTCAGAAGTACAGTTAAATTGTTATAACATGATAAGATGTGATAGTATATCTAATCACACTGGTGGAGTACCCTTTTACATAAGACACGAATGGCATACTCAAACAATAAAAGTGATTTCAGTTGGAAAAATGATCTGGTGGCTAATAATAAAAGTTAAATTAAAAAATATAAATTTAGTGCTAGTGGCGGTATATAGATCCCCTGATAAGCAAAAATCACCGGAGGGTATTTTTTGCGAATTTTTTAAAACTCAAATGGAAGAATGCGAACTTTTAGGAGATCACGTGATTGTAATGGGTGATTTTAATGTTGACAGGCTCGAAAATAATATACATAAAACAAAAATTGAACAAGTTATTAATGATAATTCCTTCAGACAAATTGTTACTGAACCAACCAGAAGAACGAGAACCTCATCAACTCTAATAGACTATGTAGTGACTAATAATCCATGTGTTAAAGCAAATGTAAAAAAAGAATTTAGAGTTAGTGACCATGAATCAATTGATATTGATATCAAAATCAACGCACGGAACGAAAATAAAACAAAAATCATTCAGACTATAAATTATAACCAAGAGACTTTCTTTCGAGAACTAGCTCAAAGAGGCTTTGCAATGGTGAATTATTCTATAAGTTGTAACCAGTCAGCAAATTCTTTTAGTCAGATTCTTAGTGATTCCTTGAATAGAATGATGATTAAAAAGGAAATAACAGGAGGAAATCAGTGTAGTGCTTGGTTCAAATCTAATCTTTATAATTTGAAGAAACAAAAAATTCAATTATACCAACTTGCAGTAAGGACAAACAACTTAAATGATTTGCATAACTACAAATGTTGTAGAAACATATACGTATACGAACTAGCCTTGGCAAAGAACAATTATATAAAAAGGAAGGTAGACGAGGCATATGACCAAAAATCAATGTGGCGAGCAATAAAAACATTAGTCTTAAACGAAGAGAAACATGAAATAAATAAGATTGTGATGAATGGAAGAAATATAATAAACAAACAAGAAATGGCGAACGCTCTTAACAGATTTTTTATAGACAGTGTTGAATGTATAAATGCAAATATTCCGTATGTGAAATATGAAAATCTCCTTGAAAGAAGTGAAAACAGTTTTAAATTTGAGTTGCTAAATCTAAATCGTTTAAAAACTATCATGAAAAATATGAATAACAAAAAAGACTCTAAATTTCTTTCCGTGACGATGATGGTTGACGCGTTTGACATAATTGGACCAACATTTCTGCAGATTATAAACGAATCTTTACGTTCTGGAATATTTCCTGACCGCTGGAAGGAATCAACAGTGGTACCGATTGAGAAAGTGAAAAATGCTACAACCCCAGAGAATTTTAGACCCATCAATATGTTAACGACAGAAAGCAAAATAATTGAAAAAATTGTTCATTCACAATTAGAAGATTATATGGAAACGCATTCATTGCTCTCTGACTACCAATCTGGCTTTCGGAGAAAACATAGTTGTGAAGCGCTGCTGAATCTTGTTGTTGCTCAGTGGAAGTCGGAAACACAAGACAAAAAAGTCATAGTAGCCGTTTTTCTTGATCTGCAGAGAGCGTTTGAAACAATTGACAGAGATATATTGCTGCATAAACTTTATATGTACGGCATAAGTGGAAATGAACTTAATTGGTTTAAAAGTTATCTTTCGGGAAGAAAACAAAAAACAAAAGTACGTTTCTGAACCAGCGACAGTTACTTTGGGTGTACCCCAGGGTGCAGTTTTGGGTACACTTCTTTTCATCATCTACATAAACGACATGGAGAAGGTTCTACATAAATCGAAGATATGCATGTTCGCCGATGATACTCTATTGTATGTCACAGGTAACTCTGTTGAAGAATGCATCAGTCAACTTAACTCTGATTTAGAAAACTTTGGAAAGTACCTTAAAATGAACAAACTTAAACTAAATACAAATAAAACAAAAGCAATTATTTTTAATGGTGACTCTAGCAATAAAATTGTTGTAAACGTTGAAGAAATTGAATACGTAAAAGAAATTAAATACTTGGGTATTATGTTAGACAATCAGTTGAAATTCGATGGACATATTAATTACATATTAATTACATATGCAAAAAAATAGCCAAAAAGATTGGATTTTTTCAAAGAATACGCAAGAAAATATCAATTAGTAGTGCAATACAAATACATAATGTCATGATTAAACCACATTTTGAATATTGTTCAACAATTTTGTTTCTAGGATCATTGCAAATGATAGAAAGACTTCAGAAATTGCAAAATAGAGGAATGAGGTGTATCCTAAGATGCAGCCTTTTAACGCATATTAGGTATATGTTAGACACCTTAAACTGGTTGACAATCAACCAAAGAACTATGATGAATGTGATATTATTTATATTTAAAATAAAACATAATTTGCTCCCAAAATATTTAAGTTGTCAGATAGTTTATGTTTCGGATGTACAACCCTATAATTTAAGAAATAATTCAGATTTTAGAGTAGGGTTCTTTCCAACGAGTAGAGCACAAAACAGTTTATGGCATAAGGGTTTAAATTTATTCAACAGTTTGCCCAATAGCTTGAAAAGTGAGGGTAATAGCAATATATTTAAGAGAAATCTTATCATTTATATAAAAAATAATTATAATTAGGATGAAAATAGAGATTTTAAGTAAAAAACTGTACTGTTTCTTTAAATAGCTATAAGCTAAATAAATAAATAAATAAAAAAAAATAAATAAATAAAATACTATGTTCTATAAGAACAAACATTCCTATTCTGCGCGTGAAACAGCTAATCTTTTTGCTGAATTTTTTCAGAGTAACTTTGAGCAGAAAACTGACTATGCTGGGGAATATGATGGTAAACATTTACATTCCATTGATTTTGGTTCGTTATCTGTTTCTGAAACTGATGTCGTAAATGGTATTCGTAATCTTAAAAGTTCCATGAAACCTGATATTGATGGGTTTTCTTCATATCTTTTCAAAAATTGCTGTGTTTCTCTTGTCAAGCCACTTAAAATAATTTTCAATAAATCCCTTAATTCAGGAAATTTCTTATCTGACTGGAAGGTGGCATCTATAACACCTATTTTTAAATCTGGTAATAAAAATAATATTGCCAATTATAGACCGATTTCTAAATTATCAACAGTGTCCAAACTCTTTGAGCATATCGTGAAACAAAAAATATTTTTTGCAGTTAAGTCTTATTTCACCACTTCAACATGGTTTTTTTCCGTGTCGGTCCACAGTAACGAACCTTGCTTGTTTTACACAGTATTGTATCTCCACTTTTCATTCTGGTTGTCAAGTTGATGCTGCCTACACGGATTTTGCAAAAGCTTTTGATAAAGTTTCCCATTCGCTATTGATCAATAAATTAGATAAACTTGGTTTCCACTCTACAGCCCTTATGTGGCTATCGTCATATCTAAGTAACAGAAAATGTTTTGTTAACATTGAAAATTGTAACTCCCTTTCTTTCATAGCCTCATCTGGGGTTCCACAAGGTAGCATTTTGGGCCCACTATTATTTATTTTATTCATAAATGATATTACCAATGTCTTTAAGCATTCTAATTGCCTACTCTTTGCAGATGATCTTAAGATTTTTTTAAAAATTCGAAATTTCTGTGATTCAATTTTGCTGCAGACTGACATTGATGCTCTTTATAACTGGTGTACATTAAATCGAATTAGTCTTAACATTGATAAATGTGTTTTTGCCAGGTTCTCGAAGTCTAGTCGCCCACAATTGACGTCCTATAAGTTAGCCAATGTTCCTTTAAGGTGTGTAAATGAGGTTAAGGATCTTGGTATCATTTTTGATGCTAAATTTTCTTTTGTTAGCCACTTGGATTAAATAATTCCTAAAGCATATGCGTTGTTAGCTTTCATGCGCCGGAGTAGTTCAAGTTTCTTAGATGCCTACACACTTTAATCTATTTTTACTTCTATTATTCGTTCAAAGTTGGAATATGGTTCTTTTATATGGAGCCCTTTTTATGATGTCCATATGTTACGACTGGAACGTGTCCAAAAATCTTTCGTTCGATTTGCATTAAGAACTTTAAATTTCGAAGAGCCTATTCCCTCTTATAATGCCCGGTGTCTACTTATTCATCTTCAGTCTCTGCAATCTCGACGAACTATTTCATCACTTTTGTTCATTTTTGATCTAGTATCGGGTAATATTGACTGTCCAGAGTTATTAGAATTAACTGATTTCAATGTTCCATCAAGAATGCTCAGAAGATCGGATATATTTTACCTTGAGACGTTTAGAACAAACTATGCTGTTAATTCTCCATTATATAGGGCGTTATGGAATTTTAATGTTTTAGCAGCTAAGTGTAATGTTGATTTCTCTATGTCTAAATTGTCAATGAAGCATTTATTAAATAGTCATTTTTAGTTATGGTCCTATATCATTTGAATTATGGATTTATTTATATATATTTTGTTATTAAAATTTTTTTTTTTATTACTTGCGTAGTCTGTAAGAACCTTGTTCATAGACTGAAATAAATAAATAAAATAAAAAATAAAAAATTATTATTTCTGTAACTGAAATGGCGATTTTTAAAAATCTATTTTAACTGATTAAATAACTTAATAAACATCACAGTAAGCTTTAATTTACATTTTTAAAATTTGTAGTGATTTTTCCCATATATCTGCTGTGTGACGTTCAATACAAAAATCAAATAAAAACCATAGAAAAAATGATTTTTTGCAGAGCCTAAAAACAACTTAGAATTCTCCATTAACATTCACTTAATTTGACTTCTTTAACGGGAAAATTTAAAAATCATTAAAAACAAAACATGAAAACCTCTTTGTGTACGTTTTTTTTTTGCAATTGACCCAATATTGATTTCGATAAGGTTATTTCAAATTTTGGAGCTCTTAAAGTAAGAAAAGTTATTTTTTAAGACAACGCCATTAATAAGTTTTCTTTGTTTAACCTTATACCTACATATACAAATATGTACCTGAAAATGTAATGTTTTCGTTCCGTCAGTTTTTAAGACTGCAATGTTAATAAGTTTTCTTTTTTATCTTATGCCTACAATCTAAATATGTAGACACCTGAAAATGTAATATTTTTATTGTTTTTTACAAATTCTTATTGTTTGTCATATGTTGTTTGTTTTTTTTTTTCGTAAAACAAAGATAATAATAAAAATACTTAATCTCATCGAATTGGTTTCTTTTTGCCTTTAGAAATTTTTTATAGGGGTGACACCATGAGTATCCGCCCCGGGTGTCACCAAGCATAGGAACGCCACTGGCTCAGAGCCAACATTGAACGCGAAATAGCGACCGTTTCGTGTGGCCGAATTCGAAATGTGTGGCCCAGTCATCAAAAATTGGGTCCAATGAATCGACCGCTGCATACGTGCCCACGGTGGCCATATGAACGAAGTCGAGTTATATTCATAAATGTTTTGATTGTACTTCAAGCCTATAATGAAGTTTTTGAAATATCTCATAGTTTGCGTTTTATTAAAAAAAAAAGTCAAGTCCTTAATGGAAAACCCTTTAGAATACGTTATATTAAGAGATGCTTAGAAATAACATGTGTATAAGTAATTTATCAAAAACGAAAAAGTATTGTATAGCTGATTATTTTGTGAAATAATCTAACTATATGCAATTACTATATGCAAATTAGAGATTCTTTCCAACAATTTTTGGCCAAATGGTATCATAGTCCATGAATTCTTAAATAGAATCGAAAATCCTTCACATGATTATTAATCTAACGTTTTGTCACTTCTGCCAAAAAACTAATAAGTAATGCATCATCTGTATGTCTACCATCATCTGAACTTTCATCATCATAATCGTCATATTCTTTTACACAGACAACTTTCTCACCTAATATACGTCCAACCACTGCAGTCTTAACAACACCATTAGTGTCACTATCACCTTTATTATCGATGGAATTATCGTCCACGTCATCATCTTCAATGTCAATGTGGCTACATTTTAATCATCATCCTCGGTGGCTACATTTTTATAATCAACAGCTATGCGAACTATGTCATCTTGTTCATCATCGCCATCATCACCTATTAAAACATCAACTACTTCACAACCACTGGCATCAACATCCTCAACTTCTGCACGTCCTCAAAATACTTTTAGTGATCATTTGTTTAATATTAATCATATATTAAATTCCTTAAGCCCGAATCACACGCCGTGTGTTCTGGGTCATTTCAATCTAGGTAATATTGAATGGAAGTTCTGCTCAGATGAAAAAAATTCTTATGCCTTTCAATACAAAGAGTGCTATTGAATCCCTCCTAGGTGATTCATTATACTCGCAGTCTCTAACAAATTAACAATGTAATGAACGATATCAATAGAATCGATCTCATTTTCATCAGTAATGATTTCAAATATAAACTTTTTAAATCTGATATCCCGCTCACGAATGACTCAATTATCACAAAGCACTCATTTTATATTTTTATTTCTATACTTTTGATGTTTCCTTGGAAGTTAATCATCTTTCTTTTTACAATTTTAATAATGCAAACTATGCGGCTCTCAATAGTTATTTCAATTCTATTGGAATTTTCTGAATGATTCAAGTGACTTATTGCATATGAAGCTTTCAAAACTTGCAAAGGTAAAAACAAGCACCCCTGGTATAACGAGAGCTTAATTCATCTTAGGAACCTACGGAATAAAACAATATCTCAAGTTTAAAAAAATCAGGATTATACACGGATAACGCATTATTTGTAGACTCGGATCATTATCTTGTCGCAGCCAAGATCCGTACACGCCTGTGCGCAACCAAGAATGCGCGCAATCCAGCACAAAGAAAGCTAGACGTCGAAAAGCTGCAATCAAAGCAAACAGCCGAAGACCGGGTTTAAACTCTAGTCAAATTAAACCGAAGTTAACTCACCAAAATTGGACGTTTAAACTCGGTTTAAGCAAAAAAAAAAGCACATCATACGATAATTTAAGTCAATTCAACTTAAACGAATGCTACAATATTTAGTTAAACCGACTTTAAACGTAACTTTTTGGTGAGTTAAGTTCAGTTTAATTTGACTAGAGTTTAAACCCGCACTCAAAAACTGGCCCTTAGAAACTCCGATTTATTCCACACAGTTTACCACAGTTGTAAACAAAAAATTATAAAAAACAGTAAAACCAAAAATTATAAAAAAGTTTGAAGCGCGTTCAGCATGCACACAAGAAGTATGTTTACATGTTTACAACATGTTGTGTCTTTGATCAAGTATCGGTTTCCGCTTGTGTGCATGCTGAACGCGTTTCAAACGTTTTAAATAAATTATAATTTTTGGTTTTACTGTCTTGTATTTTACGCTATTTTCATTAGCAAAGGCTATTACACACTTTTAAAGGCCGCTAGATTTCTAACTGCCAAATTTTGATACTGTAAACGCTCAACATGTTTCAGAAAAATAATATGATACCAAAGACGGACAATTTTCACATGGTGAGCTGATCAGAAACTGATACTTATGCGTTCAGCAGGCATTCACTCAACAGTAGCCATAAATGATTTCTTTCACTTAATTGTAAACTTTCAGTTCGGATTGAATAATTGTTTTTTAAATTCTTGTATCATAAAATGATGACCTAGGCACTAGCAATTGTGATTTTGGCCGGTGGTATATTTGTTTAAATTCATAATTCTTCTTCTAGTTCGTGGAACCAGTTTAAATAAAGATTTTAATGAAACTTATTGCTATTGCCTTAACTAATAAAAACATTAACTTACGGGAGTTGGTATTAGCTATTTCATTAATCTCATTCGGATCCAGCCAAACTTTCTTTTTTCCACATCGCAATACAGAGGCAGCTAACCTCTTTTGAAGTTTAAGTGAACTAAAACAAATTTAGAAAATTAATATCAATAAAAAGACTTGTGCCATAAAGCACATCTAAATAATTAATCATACAATAACAAAGCTTTTATTATATGGACTAATAAACACAAAACTTATTTATACCAGAATACCTCATGCTAAAGTATAAAGGTCGATATTTTGTAAAAGAAGGAGTAATTCCGGATATGGCAACCATTTGCTTTGTTTGGATACGTTCCTTAATCAAAGTACGGATTAAAGACTTAATGCGTTCGAAATTAGAGTGTATATTTTTATGTACTTATTAGTTTCGCATGGCTTAGCAACGCATGGTTTAATACCATCGTATAATAATACAAGGTAGCATTGACAAATGCTTATTTTCTTTTCTGCAAGAAAACATCTCCTGTTAAAACCTGCTGTTTGTGAAAATACATCTGCAGCTGCTGAGGATTTTGTTTTTTCACTTCAACGTGTTCAACATTGTTTGTGTTTTCAATGGCGGATTGTGAGCGCTCTCTTTTTGAGTATATTTTTTGACAGGAGATGTTTTCCCTAGCAACTGTCAATGCTACCTTGTATTATACCATGGTTTAATACTACGTTTACATTAGAGGAAATGAGCCATATCAATTGAGTCATTCAAATGTGTTAACACTGATTTTTTTTGCGAACGTATCGCATTTACCCCCTAGCCACACGTGCCAGTAACAGTTCGAAAAACTCAATACACTCTCACTTTTTCACTAATACACTCACACTTTGACATCGACAGCCAGTACTGGCAGTCCACTGGCAACAACTTTTACAGAGACAGTGGATTTTGACAACCACAGCCAGTAAAGACAAAAGTAAGGAAAACAGTGTTGCGTTTTTTCCCTAAAATATTCGAACTTTAAGTATGCATTTTTCTTTCATGTCTTGTAGTAAAATATATTTAATTTATTTAGTTGCTATTGCTTTAAAATTAAAATATGATATGAACAAGTTCAATTTCTTTTAAATAAATATTGTTAAACACATTGACAACATAATTTGTTCCCTATTTTTCTCCCATTTAAGTTTGGTGCTTTGTTGGCATATAAAAGCAACACTAAAACTGGATGTGAAACTAACAAGGGAACTTTGATTGTTGCGAGATCCTTTGCCAACGACGACATTTTGCAATGAACTTTTACTACCACGTGTGGCCACAGCAAACTTTCTGGCTTATTTCGAAAGATTTTCGAAGTTAATACATACTTTCAACTGGCATGCCATTACTGTCACGTGTGGCTGCAGCGTTAGTTTGACAGCTTGTTCTCTGTTCGAATTAGGGGGTTTCAGACAATACTACATTTCCGATGGACATTGCGTGTCCGATGACATGTACGATGTGTGAAAGCTAAAACTACATATCCATCGGATTCAACATGTAGTACGAAAATCATATGATTTAGATTTTTCTGCCGGTCCATCCGACATGTAGTATTGTTTGAACGCACGTTCATCGGGCTCGTTGCATTTTTCATTCTGCAAAAATCGTCGAGGAGTGAACAACTACGCAAAACAAAAAAAAATAAAATGTATTTCAATAAATAAGCTTTTCTTTTCTCCACTCCTTAACCCAAATCCTATTTTTTCTTTTTTTAGTTTTTCCATCTCTTCCATTTCCTCCAATACTTCATCAATAATTAGAGCAGCAAGAAATTGTTGTGCCGCTGTTATGACGTGTTCTCTATGAGCGCTGAAAAATAATGATGTCTATCCAAAAATAATAAATACAAGATTATGCCATGCGCATGTCTGCCTACGTCATGATCGACACATTGTCAATATCAGCAGTTTTTCACTAAGCAAAACATAAAAAACAACTGTAGCTGAAAAAAAAATCGTACAGAACTATTTCGCACTATCTTTCTTTTCTTGCACGAACAGAAAATCAGTGAGATGAACAGAGAAAGAGTATTTTCCTATCTACGTCACGAAAGACATAACGTCTTGCGCAGAACGGTGCAACTTTTTCTGCCTCTGATGGCGTAATCTGATTTCTATTATTTCTCCTATACTACTGAATCACCTATACTACTGGTCACCTATACTGAATCTAATACTACGTTCACACCTAAGCCAAATGAGCAAAATTGAATATCTCATTAAAAAGTGTTCACACTTATAAATCTCAATTTATTTGACGGTTGTTTTTGTTGTATTTTCATATTTTGTTTTGATAAAATTTTTCTGTGTACAAATTTTTCTTACATTTTGCTTTGAAAGGTATGTTCACAAAGCAGTTTAATATGCTCAGAGCTGTGTTTAACGTGAAAATATCACATTTGCTACTCATTTCGTTGAAATGAGTTGTAATGAGTTGGAATATTTCTATGGGAAATGAGCTCATTACGCATCTCATTTGTGTTTTTTGGCCGAAATGAGCAAATTAGTTAGGTGTGAATGGGCTATAAATACAAAATGCTTATTATTGCAGAATCTGGATGCCGCGGTCTATGCGTTTAACTCAACGCTCATGGATTGCTTTCTTAGATCTATTCCTCAACGAAAAGCCTATATAATTCCTGGCCCTGTGTGGTATACCAATGCATTAAAATTGAGAAACTTGAAAACTTAATATTATAAAAAATATCAAAAAACATATAACATATGTGATATTCTTTATTATTCTTTATTCAGTCTTTGGATAGATTCCTTACAGACTAGACACCATTTAATAACAATCCAGTTGATACTTAAAACTACAGTAAGTATAAGCTATTCACAAAATTTTTATATATATCTTTAGATACAGAAAATTCAAATAAATTATTGAGAGATAAACCATTATATAAAGATAAAGCCCTTACTATGGGCTCATTTTTAGAATAATTAGTTCTGGCTGGTTTAAAAAAGTTTAAAACGTCGCAGCTGCCTTGAAGGAACATTGAATGTAATTAGTTCAAGAAGATCCGGGCAATCAATATTACCGGATATAATATATATAAAAACTAAAGAGCTTATTTTTCTTCTTGTTTCAAGAGTTTTAAGACCCAATAATATGCATCTTGCACTATATGAGGGCATAAAATTTGTAATAAAGGCCTTATTGCAAATTTTGAAAAAGATTTTTGAATTCTTTCCAAGAGAAAAGAGTGCGTGGCATAATATGGATTCCAAATTATTGCTGCATACTCTAACCTTGATCTTACAAATGAATTGTAAAGACATTTGAAGGTGTGAGGATTTTCAAACTCAGAACAATTTCTGCGAATAAATGGAGTACGCTTTAGGAATAACGAAATTAAGATGATCAATAAAGGAGAGCTTTGAGTCAAAGATAACGCCCAGATCGCGAATTGTATTTACAGTCTTTAAAAGTGACTCACCCAGAGAATAACTTGAATTGAAAACATTCACAACCTTAGAAAAGGACATATGAAAACATTTTTGCACATTTAAAGGTAAACCATGGACTGTGCACCAGTTAAAAACATTATCAAGGTCAATTGCAACCCTATAACTTCATTCAAACTGCAAATTTCTTTAAAAATTTTGAGATCATCGGCATTCAATAAAAATGTTGAAGATTTGAAACATTTGCAAATGTCATTACTATATAAAATAAAAAATGAAGGTCGAAGAATACTTCCTTGTGGAACCCCAGACGTCGCAGTATATATTAGTGAATTTGCATTATTTATAGAGACGTAGCAAGAACGAGAGCTTAAATAGGACTTAATCCATTCAAAAAATGACGAGTGGAATCCAATCTTGGCGAGCTTGGCAACTAACAAATTATGTGACACCTTGTCAAAGGCTTTAGAAAAGTCAGTGAAAAGAACATCCACTTTATTGCCCAAAGCAATAGAGGAGATGCAGAACTCAGAGAAAACGGCTAAATTTGTAACAGTGGGCCTATAATTAGACACATCATTTTTTGAACCTGATTTGAAGATAGGGGTAATTGATGTTAGTTTCCAACAGTTTAAAAAGGAACCCGTATATAATGATTTATTAAAAATCATACAAAGAGGTTTAGACCGTGCAGGTGCACATCTTTGGAGTAAAATTGATGAGATACCATCACAGTCAACTTTGGCAGAGCTTTTCATGGCCACATCGATTAAAATACATCACCGTCAGTAATAGACAAAGAACCAATGTCCAGTAAAGTATCAACATTAGCTAAGCAAGGTAAATCAGTAATCGCAGTGATAGTGTTATAGTTGGATTTAAAAAAGTCAGCAAAGAGATTTACAGTATCAAAAAGTGAAGTTGAATTTGAACCATTGTAAGACATTGCAGTGGGAATATATGAGTTAGTCTTTTTGGACTGGATATAATTCCAGAACGATTTGGGATTTTCAATAATGTTGAAACTTATTTAGAAAATTAAATTCCCTCATATGATACACATATTTACATTGATGCTCATGTAGATTAGTAACTTTATATAACTTAAGAAATTTATTACGTAAATTCTTTAGTTTTTTTAACCCTTTAGTGTACCAGGGCAATTTATGATGTTTTGGGAAAAATCTCGAAATATTAGCCAAACACACATCAGAAATGCATGACTTAAATAGTTCAAAGCAAGCTGAAACGTTTTTTCCATGAAATATATCATTCCAATTATAATTTTTAAAGCATTCAATTAAATAATCAAAGTTACAACTTAAAATTAAAAGGATAATTCACATTATTTACATTATCCAAATATTCATAAAAATCAATATTAAGAATAAGTGGCTTATGATGTAAATTTGCTTGTGAGACCGGAAAAAGACATTCAGAAATATCATATTTAATATAATTAGAAATAAAAACTAAATCCAGAATACGGTTTAAACTATTAGCAAAAGAGTTAACTTGTAATTCCAATAATATAATAACTTGATCCAAGCTTAGCAAACAATCAATGAGGTAAATTTCATGAGCCAAATTAATATTAGTCACAGTTAAGACATTATCAAAGTAGGACCCCATACAATTTTACTTAAATTAAAATCCCCAAGAATACATACATGATTGTCGTTTTCAATGGCAGACCTAAAAGATACGATATTATCTGCATGTGCTGCGTACAGGTCATCCGGGCTATTTGGCGGAATGTATGAAGCAAAAATATAAAGAGAACCACGGGGGCTACCAATAACAACACATAGTTGATCCAGCAATGAATCCGCATTTTCAAGCGAACATAACGAAGATCGAAAAGAGCGCTTAACGGCCACAAGAACACCACCACCTCGCGTACACACCGTCTTGGCAGCATCTCTATCTTTTCGAAACACTTGGTAAATGGAAGTGTCAAAAAATTCTCCATTAAAGAAGTCATCATTGAGCCACGTTTCAACGAAAACTAGGACATCAAAATGACCATCCGCAGTATATTTAAAAATGTCAGCAGTTTTAGTACGAATTCCTGACATATTCTGGAAATATATTTTTATTTTACACCTTATATTTAAATCTGAGGGCTGCAAGCACATAAATTTTTTCGATTCTTCACCCGCTCTCTTCGAAAATTTTGAAATGGCATTACTTTGACGTTCTCTTGCCAAAGAGTCGGATTAAGAATAGCTCCATATAACTCTTCAGAAACTCCTAATTTGAAGCTTACTCTTCGTAGGTTTTCTAATTGAACGTCTTTTCTAATAAGTTTATAGCAAACCAATTTGCTTTTATCAATTACAGCTCGCTTGTGAACATAGTTAATTATATTCTCTTCAGAGACCGATGGTTTTGAAACGCAAACTTCATTGGGTTTTCAGCCATAACATCAAGATCATGGTTTTCATTGCAACCAACAACAATAACATCAGTGTGATAGTTTCGTTTTTTGCTCTTCACAGTAGATCATGCAGAATCTGCATTCAAATCACCTTGAGATGTTCCAAGCAGTGGCGAAGAGTTTATTAGAGCACAACTAGACGCACCAGTATCAACACAATCAGAGTACGAAGCAACAACAACAGCCACATCAGAAGAAAGGGACTCCTCTACAGCAACAACTCATCAGAAACAACAACAGCAGCATGTACCGTGTCTCTTTCCGCAGCAATCAAAGAAGAGCTTATATGTACAGAACTCTTTTGTGACGAAACCGTGGATAAAGTAGAAGACGCAGATAACTGAGATGCCGCATTAGCAGGTTTACGTTTGCGTAAGCGAGACAATGCATCTTTATGAGTATTCAGTGTGAGTGCATGTGGCTCAGCAGCAACAACAACACGAACAACAGGCTTTCGTGGGCGAAGACGTTGAGTATTAAGAGAGTCAGCATTTGGGCTAGCCAAAGTTGCACCAGCAACCAGGTCACTTTCAGCATGCACACGTCCAGTGACCTTTCCATTTAGATGAGTCACAAGCAGAGATTTAAGATTACAAATCTCATTAGATAAATGATCAACTTTTGATAACAAATCGACCGGCCCATCCAAACAAAATGTTACGATTTTTAATCATTAGGTCAAACTGAATGTCAGAAAAATTTAGACAACGTTTATGATATGCATTTTTGCAATAAACGCAAACGACAAAAGAGTCGCACGATAAATTACTCGAACACTTAGCGCACAACATCACAAACACATCCAATCAGAAGCACATCTAATCAGAAACTTGAAACTTGATATTGCACGTTATAAAAAAAAAAATAAATAACTGGCCATTTCAGCCCTTGAAAGGACTTTGACCTAGCTTCTTAGGATCAATTGTGTTGTGCGTGTTATTAAGTTTGTACACAATTGACCGAGAAATGGACCTACAGGCTTAACGCCGACTCCGAACGGCGATGAACGAAATGTTCTTATTCTCAAGAAGCTTTATATGGCTTTTTTTGATTACTCTCTGAGGTTTTCCATTGTCTGCAGAGAGGTGGCGGCCGTACAGAAAAATTATTTTAATTGAAATAATTTTCTGTCGCTGCTGGGGTTCGAACCTGGGTCTCCAGGTTCGTTGACATAGCGGCCACGCACTTTAACCAACTACGCCACGGAGTATTGCACGTTATACTTCGACTAAATATAGTTACCAACAGTTGTGCAAGCAATACTATGACATCTACCTCACAAAAGTAAAATTAAACATTAAGTCTGATGCAAAATCATTCTGGAGCTTTGTTAACACAAAACGCAAAATTAATTCCTATCCTTCTTTTATGAAATATGTACAATAATGTGGAATCCGATAATGACAATAGTATCTATAACCTTTTTGTTGATTTTTTTAAGTCGACTTATTCATCATCGTTTTTCAATAATGGCGGCTATCCCCATTATATTCAATCTGGTGATATTTGTCTCCCAATAGTTGATACCAATACAGCTCTGCTTACTGCTATGCAGCTATGCTTAATGTTAGTTGGGTTGTAAGTATACTACTAGTCTGTGTTTACACGTAAACATCTGGACAAGCAAGTAAGTAAGTATATTATTAATAGAAATATTTGTGTTTACACTTAAACAATATGAATCTCAATATGAAAAAATGTAAGCACATGACTTTCTCGCGTAAGCCATAGCTTAGAAGCACGTACAAAATTTGCGATTACACATTAGAATTTTTAGATAGTTTCCATGATCGTGGAGTTACCATGGATTCTAAACTTCGCTTCCATATTTATATAACTAAAATAATAAATAGAGCAAATAGTACCCTAGGATTTATCAAACGATGGGCAAAAGAGGTTAATGATCCCTTTATGTTGAAATCTTTGTTAACTTCACTAGTGTGGCCTATCTTAGAATATGCCTCAATTGTATGGTGTCCACGATATGGTTGTTACATTGACGACATTTAATCAGTTCAGAAAATTTTTTTTCTGTTCTGCTTAAGCAATTTATACTGTAGAACTGACTTTCATCTTCCACCTTATGAATATCGATTACAGCTATTAAATCTTCCTACTTAAAAAAATCGGTAAACTATGCTTAATGTTAGTTGGGTTGTTAAACTTCTGCATGGATATGTTGACAGTCCATATTTATTAAGTAAAATTTACTTTAATATTCCTATTCGTCCTAGAAGATCTTTTGAGTTACTTTACATGAAATTTTGTAGAACAAACTACTTGCAAAATGAACCGCTGAGAAGTTCTTGTGGTGATTTTAATTTTGTTTCAGATGTAATTTCTTTAAATGAAACCATGTACTCAATTAAACTTAAGATTCTAGATTATCCCCAGTACCGAGGTTGATTTGGATTATTACTATCAAGCTGATTAAATTTAAACATGATTATCCAAAACGAGACCATGTCCGTCTCGCCTGGCATATGCCGGAGGTAGACCCCGTCCGTCTACCCTTGCATATGTGAGCTGTGCTCTAATCCCTGTTAAAATGAATCTACATACATTAGAATAGAATTTGATTATCAAGATGTGATCCGGAATATGCAGTGTAATGGCACAAACGCATCATGAATACCCTTTTCATGGTTATTTACACCATGCGTTAAGTGTGGAATGGTCCTTAACGTACATTACGTGAACATACCCACTTGACGTTCGGTTGGCACCCCTGAGGCAACGAAGATGGCGGAAAAGTTGGCAAAGCAGCGCAGCGATCGGCCATCGTTCTTTTCCTGTCAAGCCGTGGTCGAGGTTGGTCGCCAGAGCAGCGAATATACATACGCTAAAATAAATACGTTTGTTGGAATCCAACTGCACAACAACTTCTTTCAAGAACGGTGATGGCATCATCACAATTGCTGCTGCGGTAAGTTTTAAAAAACACACTCCAATATATATTTTATGTACATATTATATAAATGTATGCAGGAAAAGGCAAAATTAATTGCAAAACTTCTGTGAGGGAAGAAATCAATTGGGAGGACGTTTAAACGCCGTCTTTCTTCGTATCTCTTCGCTCTTCACTCTTCGTTGTGGTGTGCCTGATGATTCAGGTATTAAGGCTGTTCCCACGCCGCACCAGTTGCTACCCTCCTCTCAAAAACAACAAACAAACAAAGATTATAAATGTACCGCTGTGCCGCTGCAACGCAACGCACAACAGCAACAACAACAACAACAACGGCCAGAACAGCAACGGCTACAACAGCAGCCCTAGCTCTACCGCTGTGCCGTCACAAAAACAACGCACAACAGAAGCAACATCAAACACCAGCATCATCATCATCAGCGACAGCTACAACAGCAGCCCTAGCGCTACTGCTGTGCCGCTGCAACAACAACCCCGGAGCAACAACTTGGAGACGGCCATCACACCTCGGACAGGACCACCCCGGCCTGGGAATGAGATCGCCAGGTTTTTAAAAACTCATCTATATTTTATGATTTAAAAATAACTTAAAATTTAAAATCAAAATTAAAATAAACGTAAAACTCAAATTTTTAACATAAACATACATATATAACAAACATACTTACACATATTTTTTTTTGCAATTATGAATAATTAACTTTATTTTCTATCTTTTTTTTTTAATATTGAATAAACAACAAAAGGAATCCTTCTTAAAATTTAATAAGTTTAACCAGTAATATATACATTATTCTTATATTTTTTATTTGGTAAAATTTCTTTAATCTTTGCGTTACAATTTTAATATATATAATTACATATATTATGATTACTCTATCTACATACCATATAATTTAGCTGACATTTGAGTATTTATAAAACAAAAACAATTACAAGATAATATAGTTTGTATGAAACTCCAAACATAATATAAAAACCAGGGCGACCGAATAGAAAAGCAAGCGGGCGCAAGCCGAGGCCGAGAAAGTCCGTCCGCCACAAAATGGCGCCCAACGTGGGGCCCGAAATTGTAAAAACAATTTTTCGGGTTCCAAAATTTTTTTCTCTTTTGGTTTTTTTTTGGGAGCTCGTCCTCTGAACTCATGGTAGAATATAAAATTGTTTTAGCATGCAGTGTCAGCTTTATCCGTGATGTTTTTTTTATATTTTTTTTTAATAACTTTTAGAAACGTATTTGTTGGATTGTCAGGTGAAGGGCTTGCGGCCCTAGCTTGAACCGCGATATAGTGCCTATAAATTTTGTTTTCTTCTTGTAAAATAAAGTGACCTGCAGAAGTGGTTAAACTCAACTAAGTGATAGTTTTTTTTTTTTTTCTTCGAGTTCTTTAAAAATTTGTTTTTTTTCAAATTCTCTTGCGGGTTTGTACTGTTCGCGGCAGTGCATTCGGGCCTACTGGATATTGCGAGACGGTTGCTTCAATGCGCCCCTCGACCGTTCGCTCAGATGCACTCGCTTAGTAAGCAGTATAATCTCATAATCCCATTTAGACAGTTATAAATAATAAAAAGTTTGTTTTTTTGGGAGCTCTGCTCGGACACTCGATTCCGGCCACGGCGCTCTAAATAAGTCGGTCTAATCTTCCATCCCGAACCAGATAAAATTTAATACACATTTATACGTTTAGTATTGATTAGAAGCAAGATGCTTAAAAATATTTTATTTTTTTTTTCTTCTCAACCAACGGTTGATATATTTCACTAATTTAAAATTTAAGTAACTTATATTAAATCCAATTGTTTTTCTTTTATATCACTATGCCATTGCACCACAGTAACGAGGACCTGGTGAGTTTGTCGGATGGTGGTGAGGCTGCGTGCAGCATCTGTAAGCGGGCTTATGGACAACATGATGATGTCGTAATGACATCATGTCTTCATGTTTTTCATAACATTTGCATACAAAAATGGATTGCGGAGGCACACAGTTGCCCTCTGTGTCGCGCGCTTTGTAGCCCTAAAAAGCTGAAGCCATACCTGCCGGTTTTGCAAACCATGCCACAAGCCATTCCGACAAACGCACCCACGTCTCAGTTGTTAGAAGTACCAACTCTAGGGGCGGTACCCAAAAAGCGTCCCGTTACAAGGAGTCAACGGAACTTAGTAAGCCAAGATTTTGGGGTCAACAAATCGCATAGTTTGAACCTATCAGGAGTGCAACCCGCGCCGAGAGAGTCGATCGAGCGTACTCCGCATCGAAGTGCTGCTGCTCAACCGTCGGTTTCCGATTCGCAGTTGCAGCATTTGATAAACGAGGCCGTCCGAATCGAACTCTCAAAGCTGCAGTTAAAGTCCAGCCAAGTACAGAATCCTCTGCAGGGTTCGGATTCTCCTAGGGTTCTGCAACCGGATATGCAATTTTTATCGAGACCTCCACCAAATTTAAATCACGGAATTACGAATCATCCCTATCAGCACCAAGGTGAGGCGCAGGGTCATCCAAGGCACCACACCCCAAGTCATTATGGGCACGGTGGCATTGGGATTCCACGACCTCCCGCAGAATTTGCAACGTCGGAAAATGTGGCAAATGCAATTAATAACTGGAAAATCACATTTTCGGGAAAAGACGATGCATTAACTGTAGATAAATTTATTTACAGAATCCAGGCCCTGACGGTGCAAAGTCTGCGTGAAATTTTGGGAGCCTGTGCTGCTACGCCCACATGCTGTTCACGGGTAAGGCATTGGACTGGTTCTGGCGCTACCACCGAGGCGTTGCTAGGGTTGAGTGGTTCGCCCTGTGTGCTGAGTTGCGTAGCCAATTTCGAGATCGTCGAAACGACCTCGACATAATGGATTTGGTGCGCAGCCGCAAACAGCGCTACGACGAAAAGTTTGATGAATTCTATGAGGCTATATTGCAATTAACCGATAGATTGCAGAGCCCTATGGATTCCGACGCCCTGCTGGGGATTTTGCAAAGAAATTTGCGTTTAGATGTGAGACGTAGTTTGCTCTACGTAAGCATCAACAGCATAAGCCAGTTGCGGACGTTAGTTCAGAGACGTGAACTGTTGGACGAGGAATACGGTAGAAATACTAGAAATCCTCCAAATCAGCGTCACGTTTCTGAGCTGACGCCCGGACCTGTGCGCCCCAGTGCTACTACCAATAATAATAACAATTTTGATTTTTTAGACCCCCCACCAGCACCACAATAAGTTGTGATGCTGGGTGTCAAACTGACAAAAACCCTGATGTACAAACTTTACCTTTGAAAATTTTAAAACGCGAACAGCCTCGTTCGGTGACTCCTCTTCGGCAGTTCAAACCATGGCATATTAAATGGTCAGAATACCAGGCGGCGAGAAGGAGAATTTTTCAGGAGGAGGAACGCAAGTCACCCAGAACCTAAGCGGAGGAGGCACTCGACTGCAAGGTTGAGACGATTTTGGAAGAAAATCAGAGCGCTTAAAAAATTGGTTTGTTCGGCGTTGTTGACTGCGGCTCCCGAAAATGATATTCGCCCCTATGCCCCGGTCTCATTAGCCGGTGAAATGTTGGTAGGTTTAGTCGATACTGGCGCTTCTCTCAGTTGCATAGCCAACAATTTGGCACATAAAATTATGTCTAACAAGCAGCTGAAGTGGTTAAAGTATTCGGCTAAATTGAAGACAGCGGATGGGACGAATCATTTTTCGGCAGGTGTGGTTGACACTCTGATCACCTATAAAGGTGTCTCCAAACAGCTTAAATTTTTGATTGTTCCAACTTTGTCTCAAGACTTGTACTTAGGTGTCGACTTTGTTAAGGCATTTGGTTTGGCTAGCGACCTTTTCTGGGAAAATTCCCTTTCTCAGTCAGCGTGTGACATTTCCGAAGTGAGCTCGAATCACCACGTGTTGGATGCTCGTCAACAGGCACGGCTGCACGCCACCATATTATTGTTTCCTTCTTTTTCCGAACAAGGCTTAGGCTGCACCAGTTTGATAAGTCATGTCATTGACGTAAGAGATGCTAAACCAGTCAAACAACGGCATTTCTCGGTGTCTCCTGGTGTCGAAAAGCTTCTGTTTGCTGAGGTTGATCGTATGTTAGCGCTTGGCGTAATCGAGGTGTCTCAAAGCGCATGGTCTTCTCCGGTGGCATTGATCGTCAAACCCAACAAAGTTCGTCTGTGTCTCGATGCGCGCAAGGTCAATGAGGTCACTGTGAAGGATGCCTATCCTCTGCCGCTCATTGATGGAATTCTCAGTCGGCTTCCAAAAGCCCAATTTATTTCGAGTCTGGATTTAAAAGATGCCTTCTGGCAGATTCCATTAGATGAAGCGTCAAAGGACAAGACCGCCTTCACAGTGCCAAATCGACCGCTTTACCAGTTCGTTACAATGCCTTTTGGCCTATGTAATGCACCGCAAACCATGTCACGACTGATGGACAAGGTCATACCGGCGCACTTGAGAACTAAGGTCTTTGTTTACTTGGACGATCTATTGCTGATCACCGAAACCTTTGACGAACACGTTTCATTGTTACAGGAGGTAGCCCGATGTATGCAGGACGCTGGTCTCACAATAAATATTGAAAAAAGTAAATTTTTACTTAAACAAATACACTATTTGGGTCACATAATTGGACACGGAACTATAAGTACGGATCCGGACAAAGTGAAAGCAATTAGAGAATTTCCTCAGCCGAAGACGGTTCGACAACTTCGCCGCTTTCTTGGTGTCTGTGGATGGTACCGCAGGTTCGTGCCCAATTACGCATCCATTTCGACCCCGTTGGCCAACATGCTACAAAAAGCAAAAACATTTGCCTGGAACGAAGAATCCATCGCTGCTTTTGAGGCCCTCAAAAATAGTCTGTGTAGTGCTCCTGTGCTGCATAGCCCAGATTTCTCGCGTCCATTTTCTATCCAATGCGATGCTTCTCAATATGGAGTTGGAGCCGTTTTGGCTCAACGCGATGATGAAGATAGTGAAGTACCCATAGCGTATATGTCTCATAAGTTTATTCAAGCCCAAAGAAACTACACTGTTTCTGAGCAAGAATGTCTGGCAGCTGTTATGGCCATTAAGAAGTTTCGAGCATATGTCGAAAGACATGAATTCGAGGTAATAACCGATCATGCTTCGCTCAAATGGTTAATGGGTCAAACCGACTTGCACGGCAGGCTCGCTCGCTGGGCATTGAAGTTACAGGGTTTTATATTCACTATACGTCATCGCAAAGGTAGCCAAAACGTTGTTCCCGACTCCCTATCTAGAGTGCATTCACCTGAGAATGTTGAAATTGCAGCATTAACCGAGAATGAGACGGACCCTATCCCAGCAATAGATTTTCAGTCCAAGTGTTTCAGAACCGAAGCCTACCTAAAATTGATTTCTGACTTTCAACTAGAAGGCCAGCAACAGCCTGACATCCAAATAGTGGACGGCTTAGTTTACAAGCGGTGCGAGTTTGCAACCGGAGACCCCATCCAAGAGGACCAATCCTGGAAACTCTGGGTGCCGGAAGAATTGAGAGCGGCTCTCATAGTGAATGCTCACGATCACCCAATGAATTCACATGGGGGTATTGGAAAAACACTCAGCCGTCTCAAAATCTTTTATTTTTGGCCCAGAATGGCAAAACAAGTGCGTGATTACGTGTTGTCCTGTGAAATTTGCAAACAGACTAAAGCCCCAAATTGTATACTTCGTCCGCCTATGGGACAGCAGGCTACGTCTGTGCGAATCTTTCAGAGACTCTACGTGGACCTTTTGGGACCATATCCCAGGTCACGCTCAGGGAACGTGGGTATGTTGATTGTGTTAGATCACCTCTCGAAATTTCATTTCTTAGAGCCAATACGAACATTCACCGCCCGGAAAATAGTAGAGTACCTGGAAAAACGAATTTTTGCTATTTTTGGGGTTCCCGAACTGATTACGACGGACAACGGTGTTCAATTCCGAAGCTCGCTGTTCAAAGATCTCCTTAAGAAATATGGGGTGACGCATAACCTGATAGCAAATTACTCTCCACAGGCCAATGTTGTTGAACGCGTAAATCGTTCAATAATTGCCACTGTTCGCGCATACATTCATCCCGACCAAAAAGACTGGGATGAGGCTTTGTTCGCAATTAGCGCAGCTCTCCGTAGTTCGGTTCACTCTTCGGCTGGTTTTTCGCCATATCTTATTGTTTTCGGACAAAATATGATGTGCCATGCAACGGGTTACGAACTGTTGCGAAAATTGAAACTTCTAGAAGACCCAAGTGCGGAGATTAAGCCGGAAGAGAGAACTGAGCTAATCCGAGAGCAGGTTAGGCAGAATTTGCGTAAGGCATTCGAAATAAATGAAAAAAACTACAACATGCGCTCGCGTCCCACCAGTTTTGAGGTTGGTCAAATTGTATACCGTCGCAGCTTTGCCCAAAGCAAAGCGTCCGAACACTTTAATGCAAAGCTGGCCAATGTGTTTGAGAAAGCTAAAATTGTGAAAAAGATGGGATCGGTCTACTACGAACTGACTAATATGGCAGGCAAACGGCTTGGGGTATTTCACGCCAAAGACATCAAAGCGTAGTGCCTTCAGGTCTTGTAAGACGTGGTTGACTGATTACAATAACTGTTTTGTAATGGCACAAACGCATCATGAATACCCTTTTCATGGTTATTTACACCATGCGTTAAGTGTGGAATGGTCCTTAACGTACATTACGTGAACATACCCACTTGACGTTCGGTTGGCACCCCTGAGGCAACGAAGATGGCGGAAAAGTTGGCAAAGCAGCGCAGCGATCGGCCATCGTTCTTTTCCTGTCAAGCCGTGGTCGAGGTTGGTCGCCAGAGCAGCGAATATACATACGCTAAAATAAATACGTTTGTTGGAATCCAACTGCACAACAACTTCTTTCAAGAAGGGTGATGGCATCATCACAATTGCTGCTGCGGTAAGTTTTAAAAAACACACTCCAATATATATTTTATGTACATATTATATAAATGTATGCAGGAAAAGGCAAAATTAATTGCAAAACTTCTGTGAGGGAAGAAATCAATTGGGAGGACGTTTAAACGCCGTCTTTCTTCGTATCTCTTCGCTCTTCACTCTTCGTTGTGGTGTGCCTGATGATTCAGGTATTAAGGCTGTTCCCACGCCGCACCAGTTGCTACCCTCCTCTAAAAAACAACAAACAAACAAAGATTATAAATGTACCGCTGTGCTGCTGCAACGCAACGCACAACAGCAACAACAACAACAACAACGTCCAGAACAGCAACGGCTACAACAGCAGCCCTAGCTCTACCGCTGTGCCGTCACAAAAACAACGCACAACAGAAGCAACATCAAACACCAGCATCATCATCATCAGCGACAGCTACAACAGCAGCCCTAGCGCTACTGCTGTGCCGCTGCAACAACAACCCCGGAGCAACAACTTGGAGACGGCCATCACACCTCGGACAGGACCACCCCGGCCTGGGAATGAGGTCGCCAGGTTTTTAAAAACTCATCTATATTTTATAATTTAAAAATAACTTAAAATTTAAAATCAAAATTAAAATAAACGTAAAACTCAAATTTTTAACATAAACATACATATATAACAAACATACTTACACATATTTTTTTTTGCAATTATGAATAATTAACTTTATTTTCTATCTTTTTTTTTTTAATGTTTAATAAACAACAAAAGGAATCCTTCTTAAAATTTAATAAGTTTAACCAGTAATATATACATTATTCTTATATTTTTTATTTGGTAAAATTTCTTTAATCTTTGCGTTACAATTTTAATATATATAATTACATATATTATGATTACTCTATCTACATACCATATAATTTAGCTGACATTTGAGTATTTATAAAACAAAAATAATTACAAGATAATATAGTTTGTATGAAACTCCAAACATAATATAAAAACCAGGGCGACCGAATAGAAAAGCAAGCGGGCGCAAGCCGAGGCCGAGAAAGTCCGTCCGCCACAAAATGGCGCCCAACGTGGGGCCCGAAATTGTAAAAACAATTTTTCGGGTTCCAAAATTTTTTTCTCTTTTGTTTTTTTTTTTGGGAGCTCGTCCTCTGAACTCATGGTAGAATATAAAATTGTTTTAGCATGCAGTGTCAGCTTTATCCGTGATGTTTTTTTTATATTTTTTTTGAATAACTTTTAGAAACGTATTTGTTGGATTGTCAGGTGAAGGGCTTGCGGCCCTAGCTTGAACCGCGATATAGTGCCTATAAATTTTGTTTTCTTCTTGTAAAATAAAGTGACCTGCAGAAGTGGTTAAACTCAACTAAGTGATAGTTTTTTTTTTTTTTCTTCGAGTTCTTTAAAAATTTGTTTTTTTTTCAAATTCTCTTGCGGGTTTGTACTGTTCGCGGCAGTGCATTCGGGCCTACTGGATATTGCGAGACGGTTGCTTCAATGCGCCCCTCGACCGTTCGCTCAGATGCACTCGCTTAGTAAGCAGTATAATCTCATAAGCCCATTTAGACAGTTATAAATAATAAAAAGTTTGTTTTTTGGGAGCTCTGCTCGGACACTCGATTCCGGCCACGGCGCTCTAAATAAGTCGGTCTAATCTTCCATCCCGAACCAGATAAAATTTAATACACATTTATACGTTTAGTATTGATTAGAAGCAAGAAGCTTAAAAATATTTTATTTTTTTTTTCTTCTCAACCAACGGTTGATATATTTCACTAATTTAAAATTTAAGTAACTTATATTAAATCCAATTGTTTTTCTTTTATATCACTATGCCATTGCACCACAGTAACGAGGACCTGGTGAGTTTGTCGGATGGTGGTGAGGCTGCGTGCAGCATCTGTAAGCGGGCTTATGGACAACATGATGATGTCGTAATGACATCATGTCTTCATGTTTTTCATAACATTTGCATACAAAAATGGATTGCGGAAGCACACAGTTGCCCTCTGTGTCGCGCGCTTTGTAGCCCTAAAAAGCTGAAGCCATACCTGCCGGTTTTGCAAACCATGCCACAAGCCATTCCGCCAAACGCACCCACGTCCCAGTTGTTAGAAGTACCAACTCTAGGGGCGGTACCCAAAAAGCGTCCCGTTACAAGGAGTCAACGGAACTTAGTAAGCCAAGATTTTGGGGTCAACAAATCGCATAGTTTGAACCTATCAGGAGTGCAACCCGCGCCGAGAGAGTCGATCGAGCGTACTCCGCATCGAAGTGCTGCTGCTCAACGGTCGGTTTCCGATTCGCAGTTGCAGCATTTGATAAACGAGGCCGTCCGAATCGAACTCTCAAAGCTGCAGTTAAAGTCCAGCCAAGTACCGAATCCTCTGCAGGGTTCGGATTCTCCTAGGGTTCTGCAACCGGATATGCAATTTTTATCGAGACCTCTACCAAATTTAAATCACGGAATTACGAATCATCCCTATCAGCACCAAGGTGAGGCGCAGGGTCATCCAAGGCACCACACCCCAAGTCATTATGGGCACGGTGGCATCGGGATTCCACGACCTCCCGCAGAATTTGCAACGTCGGAAAATGTGGCAAATGCAATTAATAACTGGAAAATCACATTTTCGGGAAAAGACGATGCATTAACTGTAGATAAATTTATTTACAGAATCCAGGCCCTGACGGTGCAAAGTCTGCGTGAAATTTTGGGAGCCTGTACTGCTACGCCCACATGCTGTTCACGGGTAAGGCATTGGACTGGTTCTGGCGCTACCACCGAGGCGTTGCTAGGGTTGAGTGGTTCGCCCTGTGTGCTGAGTTGCGTAGCCAATTTCGAGATCGTCGAAACGACCTCGACATAATGGATTTGGTGCGCAGCCGCAAACAGCGCTACGACGAAAAGTTTGATGAATTCTATGAGGCTATATTGCAATTAACCGATAGATTGCAGAGCCCTATGGATTCCGACGCCCTGCTGGGGATTTTGCAAAGAAATTTGCGTTTAGATGTTAGACGTAGTTTGCTCTACGTAAGCATCAACAGCATAAGCCAGTTGCGGACGTTAGTTCAGAGACGTGAACTGTTGGACGAGGAATACGGTAGAAATACTAGAAATCCTCCAAATCAGCGTCACGTTTCTGAGCTGACGCCCGGACCTGTGCGCCCCAGTGCTACTACCAATAATAATAACAATTTTGATTTTTTAGACCCCCCACCAGCACCACAATAAGTTGTGATGCTGGGTGTCAAACTGACAAAAACCCTGATGTACAAACTTTACCTTTGAAAATTTTAAAACGCGAACAGCCTCGTTCGGTGACTCCTCTTCGGCAGTTCAAACCATGGCATATTAAATGGTCAGAATACCAGGCGGCGAGAAGGAGAATTTTTCAGGAGGAGGAACGCAAAAGTCACCCAGAACCTAAGCGGAGGAGGCGCTCGACTGCAAGGTTGAGACGATTTTGGAAGAAAATCAGAGCGCTTAAAAAATTGGTTTGTTCGGCGTTGTTGACTGCGGCTCCCGAAAATGATATTCGCCCCTATGCCCCGGTCTCATTAGCCGGTGAAATGTTGGTAGGTTTAGTCGATACTGGCGCTTCTCTCAGTTGCATAGCCAACAATTTGGCACATAAAATTATGTCTAACAAGCAGCTGAAGTGGTTAAAGTATTCGGCTAAATTGAAGACAGCGGATGGGACGAATCATTTTTCGGCAGGTGTGGTTGACACTCTGATCACCTATAAAGGTGTCTCCAAACAGCTTAAATTTTTGATTGTTCCAACTTTGTCTCAAGACTTGTACTTAGGTGTCGACTTTGTTAAGGCATTTGGTTTGGCTAGCGACCTTTTCTGGGAAAATTCCCTTTCTCAGTCAGCGTGTGACATTTCCGAAGTGAGCTCGAATCACCACGTGTTGGATGCTCGTCAACAGGCACGGCTGCACGCCACCATATTATTGTTTCCTTCTTTTTCCGAACAAGGCTTAGGCTGCACCAGTTTGATAAGTCATGTCATTGACGTAAGAGATGCTAAACCAGTCAAACAACGGCATTTCTCGGTGTCTCCTGGTGTCGAAAAGCTTCTGTTTGCTGAGGTTGATCGTATGTTAGCGCTTGGCGTAATCGAGGTGTCTCAAAGCGCATGGTCTTCTCCGGTGGCATTGATCGTCAAACCCAACAAAGTTCGTCTGTGTCTCGATGCGCGCAAGGTCAATGAGGTCACTGTGAAGGATGCCTATCCTCTGCCGCTCATTGATGGAATTCTCAGTCGGCTTCCAAAAGCCCAATTTATTTCGAGTCTGGATTTAAAAGATGCCTTCTGGCAGATTCCATTAGATGAAGCGTCAAAGGACAAGACCGCCTTCACAGTGCCAAATCGACCGCTTTACCAGTTCGTTACAATGCCTTTTGGCCTATGTAATGCACCGCAAACCATGTCACGACTGATGGACAAGGTCATACCGGCGCACTTGAGAACTAAGGTCTTTGTTTACTTGGACGATCTATTGCTGATCACCGAAACCTTTGACGAACACGTTTCATTGTTACAGGAGGTAGCCCGATGTATGCAGGACACTGGTCTCACCATAAATATTGAAAAAAGTAAATTTTTTCTTAAACAAATACACTATTTGGGTCACATAATTGGACACGGAACTATAAGTACGGATCCGGACAAAGTGAAAGCAATTAGAGAATTTCCTCAGCCGAAGACGGTTCGACAACTTCGCCGCTTTCTTGGTGTCTGTGGATGGTACCGCAGGTTCGTGCCCAATTACGCATCCATTTCGACCCCGTTGGCCAACATGCTACAAAAAGCAAAAACATTTGCCTGGAACGAAGAATCCATCGCTGCTTTTGAGGCCCTCAAAAATAGTCTGTGTAGTGCTCCTGTGCTGCATAGCCCAGATTTCTCGCGTCCATTTTCTATCCAATGCGATGCTTCTCAATATGGAGTTGGAGCCGTTTTGGCTCAACGCGATGATGAAGATAGTGAAGTACCCATAGCGTATATGTCTCATAAGTTTATTCAAGCCCAAAGAAACTACACTGTTTCTGAGCAAGAATGTCTGGCAGCTGTTATGGCCATTAAGAAGTTTCGAGCATATGTCGAAAGACATGAATTCGAGGTAATAACCGATCATGCTTCGCTCAAATGGTTAATGGGTCAAACCGACTTGCACGGCAGGCTCGCTCGCTGGGCATTGAAGTTACAGGGTTTTATATTCACTATACGTCATCGCAAAGGTAGCCAAAACGTTGTTCCCGACTCCCTATCTAGAGTGCATTCACCTGAGAATGTTGAAATTGCAGCATTAACCGAGAATGAGACGGACCCTATCCCAGCAATAGATTTTCAGTCCAAGTGTTTCAGAACCGAAGCCTACCTAAAATTGATTTCTGACTTTCAACTAGAAGGCCAGCAACAGCCTGACATCCAAATAGTGGACGGCTTAGTTTACAAGCGGTGCGAGTTTGCAACCGGAGACCCCATCCAAGAGGACCAATCCTGGAAACTCTGGGTGCCGGAAGAATTGAGAGCGGCTCTCATAGTGAATGCTCACGATCACCCAATGAGTTCACATGGGGGTATTGGAAAAACACTCAGCCGTCTCAAAATCTTTTATTTTTGGCCCAGAATGGCAAAACAAGTGCGTGATTACGTGTTGTCCTGTGAAATTTGCAAACAGACTAAAGCCCCAAATTGTATACTTCGTCCGCCTATGGGACAGCAGGCTACGTCTGTGCGAATCTTTCAGAGACTCTACGTGGACCTTTTGGGACCATATCCCAGGTCACGCTCAGGGAACGTGGGTATGTTGATTGTGTTAGATCACCTCTCGAAATTTCATTTCTTAGAGCCAATACGAACATTCACCGCCCGGAAAATAGTAGAGTACCTGGAAAAACGAATTTTTGCTATTTTTGGGGTCCCGAACTGATTACGACGGACAACGGTGTTCAATTCCGAAGCTCGCTGTTCAAAGATCTCCTTAAGAAATATGGGGTGACGCATAACCTGATAGCAAATTACTCTCCACAGGCCAATGCTGTTGAACGCGTAAATCGTTCAATAATTGCCACTGTTCGCGCATACATTCATCCCGACCAAAAAGACTGGGATGAGGCTTTGTTCGCAATTAGCGCAGCTCTCCGTAGTTCGGTTCACTCTTCGGCTGGTTTTTCGCCATATCTTATTGTTTTCGGACAAAATATGATGTGCCATGCAACGGGTTACGAACTGTTGCGAAAATTGAAACTTCTAGAAGACCCAAGTGCGGAGATTAAGCCGGAAGAGAGAACTGAGCTAATCCGAGAGCAGGTTAGGCAGAATTTGCGTAAGGCATTCGAAATAAATGAAAAAAACTACAACATGCGCTCGCGTCCCACCAGTTTTGAGGTTGGTCAAATTGTATACCGTCGCAGCTTTGCCCAAAGCAAAGCGTCCGAACACTTTAATGCAAAGCTGGCCAATGTGTTTGAGAAAGCTAAAATTGTGAAAAAGATGGGATCGGTCTACTACGAACTGACTAATATGGCAGGCAAACGGCTTGGGGTATTTCACGCCAAAGACATCAAAGCGTAGTGCCTTCAGGTCTTGTAAGACGTGGTTGACTGATTACAATAACTGTTTTGTAATGGCACAAACGCATCATGAATACCCTTTTCATGGTTATTTACACCATGCGTTAAGTGTGGAATGGTCCTTAACGTACATTACATGAACATACCCACTTGACGTTCGGTTGGCACCCCTGAGGCAACGAAGATGGCGGAAAAGTTGGCAAAGCAGCGCAGCGATCGGCCATCGTTCTTTTCCTGTCAAGCCGTGGTCGAGGTTGGTCGCCAGAGCAGCGAATATACATACGCTAAAATAAATACGTTTGTTGGAATCCAACTGCACAACAACTTCTTTCAAGAAGGGTGATGGCATCATCACAATTGCTGCTGCGGTAAGTTTTAAAAAACACACTCCAATATATATTTTATGTACCTATTATATAAATGTATGCAGGAAAAGGCAAAATTAATTGCAAAACTTCTGTGAGGGAAGAAATCAATTGGGAGGACGTTTAAACGCCGTCTTTCTTCGTATCTCTTCGCTCTTCACTCTTCGTTGTGGTGTGCCTGATGATTCAGGTATTAAGGCTGTTCCCACGCCGCACCAGTTGCTACCCTCCTCTTAAAAACAACAAACAAACAAAGATTATAAATGTACCGCTGTGCCGCTGCAACGCAACGCACAACAGCAACAACAACAACAACAACGGCCAGAACAGCAACGGCTACAACAGCAGCCCTAGATCTACCGCTGTGCCGTCACAAAAACAACGCACAACAGAAGCAACATCAAACACCAGCATCATCATCATCAGCGACAGCTACAACAGCAGCCCTAGCGCTACTGCTGTGCCGCTGCAACAACAACCCCGGAGCAACAACTTGGAGACGGCCATCACACCTCGGACAGGACCACCCCGGCCTGGGAATGAGGTCGCCAGGTTTTAAAAAACTCATCTATATTTTATAATTTAAAAATAACTTAAAATTTAAAATCAAAATTAAAATAAACGTAAAACTCAAATTTTTAACATAAACATACATATATAACAAACATACTTACACATATTTTTTTTTGCAATTATGAATAATTAACTTTATTTTCTATCTTATTTTTTTTAATGTTTAATAAACAACAAAAGGAATCCTTCTTAAAATTTAATAAGTTTAACCAGTAATATATACATTATTCTTATATTTTTTATTTGGTAAAATTTCTTTAATCTTTGCGTTACAATTTTAATATATATAATTACATATATTATGATTACTCTATCTACATACCATATAATTTAGCTGACATTTGAGTATTTATAAAACAAAAACAATTACAAGATAATATAGTTTGTATGAAACTCCAAACATAATATAAAAACCAGGGCGACCGAATAGAAAAGCAAGCGGGCGCAAGCCGAGGCCGAGAAAGTCCGTCCGCCACAAAATGGCGCCCAACGTGGGGCCCGAAATTGTAAAAACAATTTTTCGGGTTCCAAAATTTTTTTCTCTTTTGTTTTTTTTTTGGGAGCTCGTCCTCTGAACTCATGGTAGAATATAAAATTGTTTTAGCATGCAGTGTCAGCTTTATCCGTGATGTTTTTTTTATATTTTTTTTGAATAACTTTTAGAAACGTATTTGTTGGATTGTCAGGTGAAGGGCTTGCGGCCCTATAAATTTTGTTTTCTTCTTGTAAAATAAAGTGACCTGCAGAAGTGGTTAAACTCAACTAAGTGATAGTTTTTTTTTTTTTTTCTTCGAGTTCTTTAAAAATTTGTTTTTTTTCAAATTCTCTTGCGGGTTTGTACTGTTCGCGGCAGTGCATTCGGGCCTACTGGATATTGCGAGACGGTTGCTTCAATGCGCCCCTCGACCGTTCGCTCAGATGCACTCGCTTAGTAAGCAGTATAATCTCATAAGCCCATTTAGACAGTTATAAATAATAAAAAGTTTGTTTTTTGGGAGCTCTGCTCGGACACTCGATTCCGGCCACGGCGCTCTAAATAAGTCGGTCTAATCCCGAACCAGATAAAATTTAATACACATTTATACGTTTAGTATTGATTAGAAGCAAGAAGCTTAAAAATATTTTATTTTTTTTTTCTTCTCAACCAACGGTTGATATATTTCACTAATTTAAAATTTAAGTAACTTATATTAAATCCAATTGTTTTTCTTTTATATCACTATGCCATTGCATCACAGTAACGAGGACCTGGTGAGTTTGTCGGATGGTGGTGAGGCTACGTGCAGCATCTGTAAGCGGGCTTATGGACAACATGATGATGTCGTAATGACATCATGTCTTCATGTTTTTCATAACATTTGCATACAAAAATGGATTGCGGAAGCACACAGTTGCCCTCTGTGTCGCGCGCTTTGTAGCCCTAAAAAGCTGAAGCCATACCTGCCGGTTTTGCAAACCATGCCACAAGCCATTCCGCCAAACGCACCCACGTCCCAGTTGTTAGAAGTACCAACTCTAGGGGCGGTACCCAAAAAGCGTCCCGTTACAAGGAGTCAACGGAACTTAGTAAGCCAAGATTTTGGGGTCAACAAATCGCATAGTTTGAACCTATCAGGAGTGCAACCCGCGCCGAGAGAGTCGATCGAGCGTACTCCGCATCGAAGTGCTGCTGCTCAACCGTCGGTTTCCGATTCGCAGTTGCAGCATTTGATAAACGAGGCCGTCCGAATCGAACTCTCAAAGCTGCAGTTAAAGTCCAGCCAAGTACAGAATCCTCTGCAGGGTTCGGATTCTCCTAGGGTTCTGCAACCGGATATGCAATTTTTATCGAGACCTCTACCAAATTTAAATCACGGAATTACGAATCATCCCTATCAGCACCAAGGTGAGGCGCAGGGTCATCCAAGGCACCACACCCCAAGTCATTATGGGCACGGTGGCATCGGGATTCCACGACCTCCCGCAGAATTTGCAACGTCGGAAAATGTGGCAAATGCAATTAATAACTGGAAAATCACATTTTCGGGAAAAGACGATGCATTAACTGTAGATAAATTTATTTACAGAATCCAGGCCCTGACGGTGCAAAGTCTGCGTGAAATTTTGGGAGCCTGTGCTGCTACGCCCACATGCTGTTCACGGGTAAGGCATTGGACTGGTTCTGGCGCTACCACCGAGGCGTTGCTAGGGTTGAGTGGTTCGCCCTGTGTGCTGAGTTGCGTAGCCAATTTCGAGATCGTCGAAACGACCTCGACATAATGGATTTGGTGCGCAGCCGCAAACAGCGCTACGACGAAAAGTTTGATGAATTCTATGAGGCTATATTGCAATTAACCGATAGATTGCAGAGCCCTATGGATTCCGACGCCCTGCTGGGGATTTTGCAAAGAAATTTGCGTTTAGATGTTAGACGTAGTTTGCTCTACGTAAGCATCAACAGCATAAGCCAGTTGCGGACGTTAGTTCAGAGACGTGAACTGTTGGACGAGGAATACGGTAGAAATACTAGAAATCCTCCAAATCAGCGTCACGTTTCTGAGCTGACGCCCGGACCTGTGCGCCCCAGTGCTACTACCAATAATAATAACAATTTTGATTTTTTAGACCCCCCACCAGCACCACAATAAGTTGTGATGCTGGGTGTCAAACTGACAAAAACCCTGATGTACAAACTTTACCTTTGAAAATTTTAAAACGCGAACAGCCTCGTTCGGTGACTCCTCTTCGGCAGTTCAAACCATGGCATATTAAATGGTCAGAATACCAGGCGGCGAGAACGAGAATTTTTCAGGAGGAGGAACGCAAAAGTCACCCAGAACCTAAGCGGAGGAGGCGCTCGACTGCAAGGTTGAGACGATTTTGGAAGAAAATCAGAGCGCTTAAAAAATTGGTTTGTTCGGCGTTGTTGACTGCGGCTCCCGAAAATGATATTCGCCCCTATGCCCCGGTCTCATTAGCCGGTGAAATGTTGGTAGGTTTAGTCGATACTGGCGCTTCTGTCAGTTGCATAGCCAACAATTTGGCACATAAAATTATGTCTAACAAGCAGCTGAAGTGGTTAAAGTATTCGGCTAAATTGAAGACAGCGGATGGGACGAATCATTTTTCGGCAGGTGTGGTTGACACTCTGATCACCTATAAAGGTGTCTCCAAACAGCTTAAATTTTTGATTGTTCCAACTTTGTCTCAAGACTTGTACTTTGGTGTCGACTTTGTTAAGGCATTTGGTTTGGCTAGCGACCTTTTCTGGGAAAATTCCCTTTCTCAGTCAGCGTGTGACATTTCCGAAGTGAGCTCGAATCACCACGTGTTGGATGCTCGTCAACAGGCACGGCTGCACGCCACCATATTATTGTTTCCTTCTTTTTCCGAACAAGGCTTAGGCTGCACCAGTTTGATAAGTCATGTCATTGACGTAAGAGATGCTAAACCAGTCAAACAACGGCATTTCTCGGTGTCTCCTGGTGTCGAAAAGCTTCTGTTTGCTGAGGTTGATCGTATGTTAGCGCTTGGCGTAATCGAGGTGTCTCAAAGAGCATGGTCTTCTCCGGTGGCATTGATCGTCAAACCCAACAAAGTTCGTCTGTGTCTCGATGCGCGCAAGGTCAATGAGGTCACTGTGAAGGATGCCTATCCTCTGCCGCTCATTGATGGAATTCTCAGTCGGCTTCCAAGAGCCCAATTTATTTCGAGTCTGGATTTAAAAGATGCCTTCTGGCAGATTCCATTAGATGAAGCGTCAAAGGACAAGACCGCCTTCACAGTGCCAAATCGACCGCTTTACCAGTTCGTTACAATACCTTTTGGCCTATGTAATGCACCGCAAACCATGTCACAACTGATGGACAAGGTCATACCGGCGCACTTGAGAACTAAGGTCTTTGTTTACTTGGACGATCTATTGCTGATCACCGAAACCTTTGACGATCACGTTTCATTGTTACAGGAGGTAGCCCGATGTATGCAGGACACTGGTCTCACCATAAATATTGAAAAAAGTAAATTTTTACTTAAACAAATACACTATTTGGGTCACATAATTGGACACGGAACTATAAGTACGGATCCGGACAAAGTGAAAGCAATTAGAGAATTTCCTCAGCCGAAGACGGTTCGACAACTTCGCCGCTTTCTTGGTGTCTGTGGATGGTACCGCAGGTTCGTGCCCAATTACGCATCCATTTCGACCCCGTTGGCCAACATGCTACAAAAAGCAAAAACATTTGCCTGGAACGAAGAATCCATCGCTGATTTTGAGGCCCTCAAAAATAGTCTGTGTAGTGCTCCTGTGCTGCATAGCCCAGATTTCTCGCGTCCATTTTCTATCCAATGCGATGCTTCTCAATATGGAGTTGGAGCCGTTTTGGCTCAACGCGATGATGAAGATAGTGAAGTACCCATAGCGTATATGTCTCATAAGTTTATTCAAGCCCAAAGAAACTACACTGTTTCTGAGCAAGAATGTCTGGCAGCTGTTATGGCCATTAAGAAGTTTCGAGCATATGTCGAAAGACATGAATTCGAGGTAATAACCGATCATGCTTCGCTCAAATGGTTAATGGGTCAAACCGACTTGCACGGCAGGCTCGCTCGCTGGGCATTGAAGTTACAGGGTTTTATATTCACTATACGTCATCGAAAAGGTAGCCAAAACGTTGTTCCCGACTCCCTATCTAGAGTGCATTCACCTGAGAATGTTGAAATTGCAGCATTAACCGAGAATGAGACGGACCCTATCCCAGCAATAGATTTTCAGTCCAAGTGTTTCAGAACCGAAGCCTACCTAAAATTGATTTCTGACTTTCAACTAGAAGGCCAGCAACAGCCTGACATCCAAATAGTGGACGGCTTAGTTTACAAGCGGTGCGAGTTTGCAACCGGAGACCCCATCCAAGAGGACCAATCCTGGAAACTCTGGGTGTCGGAAGAATTGAGAGCGGCTCTCATAGTGAATGCTCACGATCACCCAATGAGTTCACATGGGGGTATTGGAAAAACACTCAGCCGTCTCAAAATCTTTTATTTTTGGCCCAGAATGGCAAAACAAGTGCGTGATTACGTGTTGTCCTGTGAAATTTGCAAACAGACTAAAGCCCCAAATTGTATACTTCGTCCGCCTATGGGACAGCAGGCTACGTCTGTGCGAATCTTTCAGAGACTCTACGTGGACCTTTTGGGACCATATCCCAGGTCACGCTCAGGGAACGTGGGTATGTTGATTGTGTTAGATCACCTCTCGAAATTTCATTTCTTAGAGCCAATACGAACATTCACCGCCCGGAAAATAGTAGAGTACCTGGAAAAACGAATTTTTGCTATTTTTGGGGTCCCGAACTGATTACGACGGACAACGGTGTTCAATTCCGAAGCTCGCTGTTCAAAGATCTCCTTAAGAAATATGGGGTGACGCATAACCTGATAGCAAATTACTCTCCACAGGCCAATGCTGTTGAACGCGTAAATCGTTCAATAATTGCCACTGTTCGCGCATACATTCATCCCGACCAAAAAGACTGGGATGAGGCTTTGTTCGCAATTAGCGCAGCTCTCCGTAGTTCGGTTCACTCTTCGGCTGGTTTTTCGCCATATCTTATTGTTTTCGGACAAAATATGATGTGCCATGCAACGGGTTACGAACTGTTGCGAAAATTGAAACTTCTAGAAGACCCAAGTGCGGAGATTAAGCCGGAAGAGAGAACTGAGCTAATCCGAGAGCAGGTTAGGCAGAATTTGCGTAAGGCATTCGAAATAAATGAAAAAAACTACAACATGCGCTCGCGTCCCACCAGTTTTGAGGTTGGTCAAATTGTATACCGTCACAGCTTTGCCCAAAGCAAAGCGTCCGAACACTTTAATGCAAAGCTGGCCAATGTGTTTGAGAAAGCTAAAATTGTGAAAAAGATGGGATCGGTCTACTACGAACTGACTAATATGGCAGGCAAACGGCTTGGGGTATTTCACGCCAAAGACATCAAAGCGTAGTGCCTTCAGGTCTTGTAAGACGTGGTTGACTGATTACAATAACTGTTTTGTAATGGCACAAACGCATCATGAATACCCTTTTCATGGTTATTTACACCATGCGTTAAGTGTGGAATGGTCCTTAACGTACATTACGTGAACATACCCACTTGACGTTCGGTTGGCACCCCTGAGGCAACGAAGATGGCGGAAAAGTTGGCAAAGCAGCGCAGCGATCGGCCATCGTTCTTTTCCTGTCAAGCCGTGGTCGAGGTTGGTCGCCAGAGCAGCGAATATACATACGCTAAAATAAATACGTTTGTTGGAATCCAACTGCACAACAACTTCTTTCAAGAAGGGTGATGGCATCATCACAATTGCTGCTGCGGTAAGTTTTAAAAAACACACTCCAATATATATTTTATGTACATATTATATAAATGTATGCAGGAAAAGGCAAAATTAATTGCAAAACTTCTGTGAGGGAAGAAATCAATTGGGAGGACGTTTAAACGCCGTCTTTCTTCGTATCTCTTCGCTCTTCACTCTTCGTTGTGGTGTGCCTGATGATTCAGGTATTAAGGCTGTTCCCACGCCGCACCAGTTGCTACCCTCCTCTTAAAAACAACAAACAAACAAAGATTATAAATGTACCGCTGTGCCGCTGCAACGCAACGCACAACAGCAACAACAACAACAACAACGGCCAGAACAGCAACGGCTACAACAGCAGCCCTAGCTCTACAGCTGTGCCGTCACAAAAACAACGCACAACAGAAGCAACATCAAACACCAGCATCATCATCATCAGCGACAGCTACAACAGCAGCCCTAGCGCTACTGCTGTGCCGCTGCAACAACAACCCCGGAGCAACAACTTGGAGACGGCCATCACACCTCGGACAGGACCACCCCGGCCTGGGAATGAGGTCGCCAGGTTTTTAAAAACTCATCTATATTTTATAATTTAAAAATAACTTAAAATTTAAAATCAAAATTAAAATAAACGTAAAACTCAAATTTTTAACATAAACATACATATATAACAAACATACTTACACATATTTTTTTTTGCAATTATGAATAATTAACTTTATTTTCTATCTTTTTTTTTTTAATGTTTAATAAACAACAAAAGGAATCCTTCTTAAAATTTAATAAGTTTAACCAGTAATATATACATTATTCTTATATTTTTTATTTGGTAAAATTTCTTTAATCTTTGCGTTACAATTTTAATATATATAATTACATATATTATGATTACTCTATCTACATACCATATAATTTAGCTGACATTTGAGTATTTATAAAACAAAAATAATTACAAGATAATATAGTTTGTATGAAACTCCAAACATAATATAAAAACCAGGGCGACCGAATAAAAAAGCAAGCGGGCGCAAGCCGAGGCCGAGAAAGTCCGTCCGCCACAAAATGGCGCCCAACGTGGGGCCCGAAATTGTAAAAACAATTTTTCGGGTTCCAAAATTTTTTTCTCTTTTGTTTTTTTTTTTTGGGAGCTCGTCCTCTGAACTCATGGTAGAATATAAAATTGTTTTAGCATGCAGTGTCAGCTTTATCCGTGATGTTTTTTTTATATTTTTTTTGAATAACTTTTAGAAACGTATTTGTTGGATTGTCAGGTGAAGGGCTTGCGGCCCTAGCTTGAACCGCGATATAGTGCCTATAAATTTTGTTTTCTTCTTGTAAAATAAAGTGACCTGCAGAAGTGGTTAAACTCAACTAAGTGATAGTTTTTTTTTTTTTTCTTCGAGTTCTTTAAAAATTTGTTTTTTTTCAAATTCTCTTGCGGATTTGTACTGTTCGCGGCAGTGCATTCGGGCCTACTGGATATTGCGAGACGGTTGCTTCAATGCGCCCCTCGACCGTTCGCTCAGATGCACTCGCTTAGTAAGCAGTATAATCTCATAAGCCCATTTAGACAGTTATAAATAATAAAAAGTTTGTTTTTTGGGAGCTCTGCTCGGACACTCGATTCCGGCCACGGCGCTCTAAATAAGTCGGTCTAATCTTCCATCCCGAACCAGATAAAATTTAATACACATTTATACGTTTAGTATTGATTAGAAGCAAGAAACTTAAAAATATTTTATTTTTTTTTTCTTCTCAACCAACGGTTGATATATTTCACTAATTTAAAATTTAAGTAACTTATATTAAATCCAATTGTTTTTCTTTTATATCACTATGCCATTGCACCACAGTAACGAGGACCTGGTGAGTTTGTCGGATGGTGGTGAGGCTGCGTGCAGCATCTGTAAGCGGGCTTATGGACAACATGATGATGTCGTAATGACATCATGTCTTCATGTTTTTCATAACATTTGCATACAAAAATGGATTGCGGAAGCACACAGTTGCCCTCTGTGTCGCGCGCTTTGTAGCCCTAAAAAGCTGAAGCCATACCTGCCGGTTTTGCAAACCATGCCACAAGCCATTCCGCCAAACGCACCCACGTCCCAGTTGTTAGAAGTACCAACTCTAGGGGCGGTACCCAAAAAGCGTCCCGTTACAAGGAGTCAACGGAACTTAGTAAGCCAAGATTTTGGGGTCAACAAATCGCATAGTTTGAACCTATCAGGAGTGCAACCCGCGCCGAGAGAGTCGATCGAGCGTACTCCGCATCGAAGTGCTGCTGCTCAACCGTCGGTTTCCGATTCGCAGTTGCAGCATTTGATAAACGAGGCCGTCCGAATCGAACTCTCAAAGCTGCAGTTAAAGTCCAGCCAAGTACAGAATCCTCTGCAGGGTTCGGATTCTCCTAGGGTTCTGCAACCGGATATGCAATTTTTATCGAGACCTCTACCAAATTTAAATCACGGAATTACGAATCATCCCTATCAGCACCAAGGTGAGGCGCAGGGTCATCCAAGGCACCACACCCCAAGTCATTATGGGCACGGTGGCATCGGGATTCCACGACCTCCCGCAGAATTTGCAACGTCGGAAAATGTGGCAAATGCAATTAATAACTGGAAAATCACATTTTCGGGAAAAGACGATGCATTAACTGTAGATAAATTTATTTACAGAATCCAGGCCCTGACGGTGCAAAGTCTGCGTGAAATTTTGGGAGCCTGTGCTGCTACGCCCACATGCTGTTCACGGGTAAGGCATTGGACTGGTTCTGGCGCTACCACCGAGGCGTTGCTAGGGTTGAGTGGTTCGCCCTGTGTGCTGAGTTGCGTAGCCAATTTCGAGATCGTCGAAACGACCTCGACATAATGGATTTGGTGCGCAGCCGCAAACAGCGCTACGACGAAAAGTTTGATGAATTCTATGAGGCTATATTGCAATTAACCGATAGATTGCAGAGCCCTATGGATTCCGACGCCCTGCTGGGGATTTTGCAAAGAAATTTGCGTTTAGATGTTAGACGTAGTTTGCTCTACGTAAGCATCAACAGCATAAGCCAGTTGCGGACGTTAGTTCAGAGACGTGAACTGTTGGACGAGGAATACGGTAGAAATACTAGAAATCCTCCAAATCAGCGTCACGTTTCTGAGCTGACGCCCGGACCTGTGCGCCCCAGTGCTACTACCAATAATAATAACAATTTTGATTTTTTAGACCCCCCACCAGCACCACAATAAGTTGTGATGCTGGGTGTCAAACTGACAAAAACCCTGATGTACAAACTTTACCTTTGAAAATTTTAAAACGCGAACAGCCTCGTTCGGTGACTCCTCTTCGGCAGTTCAAACCATGGCATATTAAATGGTCAGAATACCAGGCGGCGAGAACGAGAATTTTTCAGGAGGAGGAACGCAAAAGTCACCCAGAACCTAAGCGGAGGAGGCGCTCGACTGCAAGGTTGAGACGATTTTGGAAGAAAATCAGAGCGCTTAAAAAATTGGTTTGTTCGGCGTTGTTGACTGCGGCTCCCGAAAATGATATTCGCCCCTATGCCCCGGTCTCATTAGCCGGTGAAATGTTGGTAGGTTTAGTCGATACTGGCGCTTCTGTCAGTTGCATAGCCAACAATTTGGCACATAAAATTATGTCTAACAAGCAGCTGAAGTGGTTAAAGTATTCGGCTAAATTGAAGACAGCGGATGGGACGAATCATTTTTCGGCAGGTGTGGTTGACACTCTGATCACCTATAAAGGTGTCTCCAAACAGCTTAAATTTTTGATTGTTCCAACTTTGTCTCAAGACTTGTACTTTGGTGTCGACTTTGTTAAGGCATTTGGTTTGGCTAGCGACCTTTTCTGGGAAAATTCCCTTTCTCAGTCAGCGTGTGACATTTCCGAAGTGAGCTCGAATCACCACGTGTTGGATGCTCGTCAACAGGCACGGCTGCACGCCACCATATTATTGTTTCCTTCTTTTTCCGAACAAGGCTTAGGCTGCACCAGTTTGATAAGTCATGTCATTGACGTAAGAGATGCTAAACCAGTCAAACAACGGCATTTCTCGGTGTCTCCTGGTGTCGAAAAGCTTCTGTTTGCTGAGGTTGATCGTATGTTAGCGCTTGGCGTAATCGAGGTGTCTCAAAGAGCATGGTCTTCTCCGGTGGCATTGATCGTCAAACCCAACAAAGTTCGTCTGTGTCTCGATGCGCGCAAGGTCAATGAGGTCACTGTGAAGGATGCCTATCCTCTGCCGCTCATTGATGGAATTCTCAGTCGGCTTCCAAGAGCCCAATTTATTTCGAGTCTGGATTTAAAAGATGCCTTCTGGCAGATTCCATTAGATGAAGCGTCAAAGGACAAGACCGCCTTCACAGTGCCAAATCGACCGCTTTACCAGTTCGTTACAATACCTTTTGGCCTATGTAATGCACCGCAAACCATGTCACAACTGATGGACAAGGTCATACCGGCGCACTTGAGAACTAAGGTCTTTGTTTACTTGGACGATCTATTGCTGATCACCGAAACCTTTGACGATCACGTTTCATTGTTACAGGAGGTAGCCCGATGTATGCAGGACACTGGTCTCACCATAAATATTGAAAAAAGTAAATTTTTACTTAAACAAATACACTATTTGGGTCACATAATTGGACACGGAACTATAAGTACGGATCCGGACAAAGTGAAAGCAATTAGAGAATTTCCTCAGCCGAAGACGGTTCGACAACTTCGCCGCTTTCTTGGTGTCTGTGGATGGTACCGCAGGTTCGTGCCCAATTACGCATCCATTTCGACCCCGTTGGCCAACATGCTACAAAAAGCAAAAACATTTGCCTGGAACGAAGAATCCATCGCTGCTTTTGAGGCCCTCAAAAATAGTCTGTGTAGTGCTCCTGTGCTGCATAGCCCAGATTTCTCGCGTCCATTTTCTATCCAATGCGATGCTTCTCAATATGGAGTTGGAGCCGTTTTGGCTCAACGCGATGATGAAGATAGTGAAGTACCCATAGCGTATATGTCTCATAAGTTTATTCAAGCCCAAAGAAACTACACTGTTTCTGAGCAAGAATGTCTGGCAGCTGTTATGGCCATTAAGAAGTTTCGAGCATATGTCGAAAGACATGAATTCGAGGTAATAACCGATCATGCTTCGCTCAAATGGTTAATGGGTCAAACCGACTTGCACGGCAGGCTCGCTCGCTGGGCATTGAAGTTACAGGGTTTTATATTCACTATACGTCATCGCAAAGGTAGCCAAAACGTTGTTCCCGACTCCCTATCTAGAGTGCATTCACCTGAGAATGTTGAAATTGCAGCATTAACCGAGAATGAGACGGACCCTATCCCAGCAATAGATTTTCAGTCCAAGTGTTTCAGAACCGAAGCCTACCTAAAATTGATTTCTGACTTTCAACTAGAAGGCCAGCAACAGCCTGACATCCAAATAGTGGACGGCTTAGTTTACAAGCGGTGCGAGTTTGCAACCGGAGACCCCATCCAAGAGGACCAATCCTGGAAACTCTGGGTGCCGGAAGAATTGAGAGCGGCTCTCATAGTGAATGCTCACGATCACCCAATGAGTTCACATGGGGGTATTGGAAAAACACTCAGCCGTCTCAAAATCTTTTATTTTTGGCCCAGAATGGCAAAACAAGTGCGTGATTACGTGTTGTCCTGTGAAATTTGCAAACAGACTAAAGCCCCAAATTGTATACTTCGTCCGCCTATGGGACAGCAGGCTACGTCTGTGCGAATCTTTCAGAGACTCTACGTGGACCTTTTGGGACCATATCCCAGGTCACGCTCAGGGAACGTGGGTATGTTGATTGTGTTAGATCACCTCTCGAAATTTCATTTCTTAGAGCCAATACGAACATTCACCGCCCGGAAAATAGTAGAGTACCTGGAAAAACGAATTTTTGCTATTTTTGGGGTCCCGAACTGATTACGACGGACAACGGTGTTCAATTCCGAAGCTCGCTGTTCAAAGATCTCCTTAAGAAATATGGGGTGACGCATAACCTGATAGCAAATTACTCTCCACAGGCCAATGCTGTTGAACGCGTAAATCGTTCAATAATTGCCACTGTTCGCGCATACATTCATCCCGACCAAAAAGACTGGGATGAGGCTTTGTTCGCAATTAGCGCAGCTCTCCGTAGTTCGGTTCACTCTTCGGCTGGTTTTTCGCCATATCTTATTGTTTTCGGACAAAATATGATGTGCCATGCAACGGGTTACGAACTGTTGCGAAAATTGAAACTTCTAGAAGACCCAAGTGCGGAGATTAAGCCGGAAGAGAGAACTGAGCTAATCCGAGAGCAGGTTAGGCAGAATTTGCGTAAGGCATTCGAAATAAATGAAAAAAACTACAACATGCGCTCGCGTCCCACCAGTTTTGAGGTTGGTCAAATTGTATACCGTCGCAGCTTTGCCCAAAGCAAAGCGTCCGAACACTTTAATGCAAAGCTGGCCAATGTGTTTGAGAAAGCTAAAATTGTGAAAAAGATGGGATCGGTCTACTACGAACTGACTAATATGGCAGGCAAACGGCTTGGGGTATTTCACGCCAAAGACATCAAAGCGTAGTGCCTTCAGGTCTTGTAAGACGTGGTTGACTGATTACAATAACTGTTTTGTAATGGCACAAACGCATCATGAATACCCTTTTCATGGTTATTTACACCATGCGTTAAGTGTGGAATGGTCCTTAACGTACATTACATGAACATACCCACTTGACGTTCGGTTGGCACCCCTGAGGCAACGAAGATGGCGGAAAAGTTGGCAAAGCAGCGCAGCGATCGGCCATCGTTCTTTTCCTGTCAAGCCGTGGTCGAGGTTGGTCGCCAGAGCAGCGAATATACATACGCTAAAATAAATACGTTTGTTGGAATCCAACTGCACAACAACTTCTTTCAAGAAGGGTGATGGCATCATCACAATTGCTGCTGCGGTAAGTTTTAAAAAACACACTCCAATATATATTTTATGTACCTATTATATAAATGTATGCAGGAAAAGGCAAAATTAATTGCAAAACTTCTGTGAGGGAAGAAATCAATTGGGAGGACGTTTAAACGCCGTCTTTCTTCGTATCTCTTCGCTCTTCACTCTTCGTTGTGGTGTGCCTGATGATTCAGGTATTAAGGCTGTTCCCACGCCGCACCAGTTGCTACCCTCCTCTTAAAAACAACAAACAAACAAAGATTATAAATGTACCGCTGTGCCGCTGCAACGCAACGCACAACAGCAACAACAACAACAACAACGGCCAGAACAGCAACGGCTACAACAGCAGCCCTAGATCTACCGCTGTGCCGTCACAAAAACAACGCACAACAGAAGCAACATCAAACACCAGCATCATCATCATCAGCGACAGCTACAACAGCAGCCCTAGCGCTACTGCTGTGCCGCTGCAACAACAACCCCGGAGCAACAACTTGGAGACGGCCATCACACCTCGGACAGGACCACCCCGGCCTGGGAATGAGGTCGCCAGGTTTTAAAAAACTCATCTATATTTTATAATTTAAAAATAACTTAAAATTTAAAATCAAAATTAAAATAAACGTAAAACTCAAATTTTTAACATAAACATACATATATAACAAACATACTTACACATATTTTTTTTTGCAATTATGAATAATTAACTTTATTTTCTATCTTATTTTTTTTAATGTTTAATAAACAACAAAAGGAATCCTTCTTAAAATTTAATAAGTTTAACCAGTAATATATACATTATTCTTATATTTTTTATTTGGTAAAATTTCTTTAATCTTTGCGTTACAATTTTAATATATATAATTACATATATTATGATTACTCTATCTACATACCATATAATTTAGCTGACATTTGAGTATTTATAAAACAAAAACAATTACAAGATAATATAGTTTGTATGAAACTCCAAACATAATATAAAAACCAGGGCGACCGAATAGAAAAGCAAGCGGGCGCAAGCCGAGGCCGAGAAAGTCCGTCCGCCACAAAATGGCGCCCAACGTGGGGCCCGAAATTGTAAAAACAATTTTTCGGGTTCCAAAATTTTTTTCTCTTTTGTTTTTTTTTTGGGAGCTCGTCCTCTGAACTCATGGTAGAATATAAAATTGTTTTAGCATGCAGTGTCAGCTTTATCCGTGATGTTTTTTTTATATTTTTTTTGAATAACTTTTAGAAACGTATTTGTTGGATTGTCAGGTGAAGGGCTTGCGGCCCTATAAATTTTGTTTTCTTCTTGTAAAATAAAGTGACCTGCAGAAGTGGTTAAACTCAACTAAGTGATAGTTTTTTTTTTTTTTTCTTCGAGTTCTTTAAAAATTTGTTTTTTTTCAAATTCTCTTGCGGGTTTGTACTGTTCGCGGCAGTGCATTCGGGCCTACTGGATATTGCGAGACGGTTGCTTCAATGCGCCCCTCGACCGTTCGCTCAGATGCACTCGCTTAGTAAGCAGTATAATCTCATAAGCCCATTTAGACAGTTATAAATAATAAAAAGTTTGTTTTTTGGGAGCTCTGCTCGGACACTCGATTCCGGCCACGGCGCTCTAAATAAGTCGGTCTAATCCCGAACCAGATAAAATTTAATACACATTTATACGTTTAGTATTGATTAGAAGCAAGAAGCTTAAAAATATTTTATTTTTTTTTTCTTCTCAACCAACGGTTGATATATTTCACTAATTTAAAATTTAAGTAACTTATATTAAATCCAATTGTTTTTCTTTTATATCACTATGCCATTGCATCACAGTAACGAGGACCTGGTGAGTTTGTCGGATGGTGGTGAGGCTACGTGCAGCATCTGTAAGCGGGCTTATGGACAACATGATGATGTCGTAATGACATCATGTCTTCATGTTTTTCATAACATTTGCATACAAAAATGGATTGCGGAAGCACACAGTTGCCCTCTGTGTCGCGCGCTTTGTAGCCCTAAAAAGCTGAAGCCATACCTGCCGGTTTTGCAAACCATGCCACAAGCCATTCCGCCAAACGCACCCACGTCCCAGTTGTTAGAAGTACCAACTCTAGGGGCGGTACCCAAAAAGCGTCCCGTTACAAGGAGTCAACGGAACTTAGTAAGCCAAGATTTTGGGGTCAACAAATCGCATAGTTTGAACCTATCAGGAGTGCAACCCGCGCCGAGAGAGTCGATCGAGCGTACTCCGCATCGAAGTGCTGCTGCTCAACCGTCGGTTTCCGATTCGCAGTTGCAGCATTTGATAAACGAGGCCGTCCGAATCGAACTCTCAAAGCTGCAGTTAAAGTCCAGCCAAGTACAGAATCCTCTGCAGGGTTCGGATTCTCCTAGGGTTCTGCAACCGGATATGCAATTTTTATCGAGACCTCTACCAAATTTAAATCACGGAATTACGAATCATCCCTATCAGCACCAAGGTGAGGCGCAGGGTCATCCAAGGCACCACACCCCAAGTCATTATGGGCACGGTGGCATCGGGATTCCACGACCTCCCGCAGAATTTGCAACGTCGGAAAATGTGGCAAATGCAATTAATAACTGGAAAATCACATTTTCGGGAAAAGACGATGCATTAACTGTAGATAAATTTATTTACAGAATCCAGGCCCTGACGGTGCAAAGTCTGCGTGAAATTTTGGGAGCCTGTGCTGCTACGCCCACATGCTGTTCACGGGTAAGGCATTGGACTGGTTCTGGCGCTACCACCGAGGCGTTGCTAGGGTTGAGTGGTTCGCCCTGTGTGCTGAGTTGCGTAGCCAATTTCGAGATCGTCGAAACGACCTCGACATAATGGATTTGGTGCGCAGCCGCAAACAGCGCTACGACGAAAAGTTTGATGAATTCTATGAGGCTATATTGCAATTAACCGATAGATTGCAGAGCCCTATGGATTCCGACGCCCTGCTGGGGATTTTGCAAAGAAATTTGCGTTTAGATGTTAGACGTAGTTTGCTCTACGTAAGCATCAACAGCATAAGCCAGTTGCGGACGTTAGTTCAGAGACGTGAACTGTTGGACGAGGAATACGGTAGAAATACTAGAAATCCTCCAAATCAGCGTCACGTTTCTGAGCTGACGCCCGGACCTGTGCGCCCCAGTGCTACTACCAATAATAATAACAATTTTGATTTTTTAGACCCCCCACCAGCACCACAATAAGTTGTGATGCTGGGTGTCAAACTGACAAAAACCCTGATGTACAAACTTTACCTTTGAAAATTTTAAAACGCGAACAGCCTCGTTCGGTGACTCCTCTTCGGCAGTTCAAACCATGGCATATTAAATGGTCAGAATACCAGGCGGCGAGAACGAGAATTTTTCAGGAGGAGGAACGCAAAAGTCACCCAGAACCTAAGCGGAGGAGGCGCTCGACTGCAAGGTTGAGACGATTTTGGAAGAAAATCAGAGCGCTTAAAAAATTGGTTTGTTCGGCGTTGTTGACTGCGGCTCCCGAAAATGATATTCGCCCCTATGCCCCGGTCTCATTAGCCGGTGAAATGTTGGTAGGTTTAGTCGATACTGGCGCTTCTGTCAGTTGCATAGCCAACAATTTGGCACATAAAATTATGTCTAACAAGCAGCTGAAGTGGTTAAAGTATTCGGCTAAATTGAAGACAGCGGATGGGACGAATCATTTTTCGGCAGGTGTGGTTGACACTCTGATCACCTATAAAGGTGTCTCCAAACAGCTTAAATTTTTGATTGTTCCAACTTTGTCTCAAGACTTGTACTTTGGTGTCGACTTTGTTAAGGCATTTGGTTTGGCTAGCGACCTTTTCTGGGAAAATTCCCTTTCTCAGTCAGCGTGTGACATTTCCGAAGTGAGCTCGAATCACCACGTGTTGGATGCTCGTCAACAGGCACGGCTGCACGCCACCATATTATTGTTTCCTTCTTTTTCCGAACAAGGCTTAGGCTGCACCAGTTTGATAAGTCATGTCATTGACGTAAGAGATGCTAAACCAGTCAAACAACGGCATTTCTCGGTGTCTCCTGGTGTCGAAAAGCTTCTGTTTGCTGAGGTTGATCGTATGTTAGCGCTTGGCGTAATCGAGGTGTCTCAAAGAGCATGGTCTTCTCCGGTGGCATTGATCGTCAAACCCAACAAAGTTCGTCTGTGTCTCGATGCGCGCAAGGTCAATGAGGTCACTGTGAAGGATGCCTATCCTCTGCCGCTCATTGATGGAATTCTCAGTCGGCTTCCAAGAGCCCAATTTATTTCGAGTCTGGATTTAAAAGATGCCTTCTGGCAGATTCCATTAGATGAAGCGTCAAAGGACAAGACCGCCTTCACAGTGCCAAATCGACCGCTTTACCAGTTCGTTACAATACCTTTTGGCCTATGTAATGCACCGCAAACCATGTCACAACTGATGGACAAGGTCATACCGGCGCACTTGAGAACTAAGGTCTTTGTTTACTTGGACGATCTATTGCTGATCACCGAAACCTTTGACGATCACGTTTCATTGTTACAGGAGGTAGCCCGATGTATGCAGGACACTGGTCTCACCATAAATATTGAAAAAAGTAAATTTTTACTTAAACAAATACACTATTTGGGTCACATAATTGGACACGGAACTATAAGTACGGATCCGGACAAAGTGAAAGCAATTAGAGAATTTCCTCAGCCGAAGACGGTTCGACAACTTCGCCGCTTTCTTGGTGTCTGTGGATGGTACCGCAGGTTCGTGCCCAATTACGCATCCATTTCGACCCCGTTGGCCAACATGCTACAAAAAGCAAAAACATTTGCCTGGAACGAAGAATCCATCGCTGATTTTGAGGCCCTCAAAAATAGTCTGTGTAGTGCTCCTGTGCTGCATAGCCCAGATTTCTCGCGTCCATTTTCTATCCAATGCGATGCTTCTCAATATGGAGTTGGAGCCGTTTTGGCTCAACGCGATGATGAAGATAGTGAAGTACCCATAGCGTATATGTCTCATAAGTTTATTCAAGCCCAAAGAAACTACACTGTTTCTGAGCAAGAATGTCTGGCAGCTGTTATGGCCATTAAGAAGTTTCGAGCATATGTCGAAAGACATGAATTCGAGGTAATAACCGATCATGCTTCGCTCAAATGGTTAATGGGTCAAACCGACTTGCACGGCAGGCTCGCTCGCTGGGCATTGAAGTTACAGGGTTTTATATTCACTATACGTCATCGAAAAGGTAGCCAAAACGTTGTTCCCGACTCCCTATCTAGAGTGCATTCACCTGAGAATGTTGAAATTGCAGCATTAACCGAGAATGAGACGGACCCTATCCCAGCAATAGATTTTCAGTCCAAGTGTTTCAGAACCGAAGCCTACCTAAAATTGATTTCTGACTTTCAACTAGAAGGCCAGCAACAGCCTGACATCCAAATAGTGGACGGCTTAGTTTACAAGCGGTGCGAGTTTGCAACCGGAGACCCCATCCAAGAGGACCAATCCTGGAAACTCTGGGTGTCGGAAGAATTGAGAGCGGCTCTCATAGTGAATGCTCACGATCACCCAATGAGTTCACATGGGGGTATTGGAAAAACACTCAGCCGTCTCAAAATCTTTTATTTTTGGCCCAGAATGGCAAAACAAGTGCGTGATTACGTGTTGTCCTGTGAAATTTGCAAACAGACTAAAGCCCCAAATTGTATACTTCGTCCGCCTATGGGACAGCAGGCTACGTCTGTGCGAATCTTTCAGAGACTCTACGTGGACCTTTTGGGACCATATCCCAGGTCACGCTCAGGGAACGTGGGTATGTTGATTGTGTTAGATCACCTCTCGAAATTTCATTTCTTAGAGCCAATACGAACATTCACCGCCCGGAAAATAGTAGAGTACCTGGAAAAACGAATTTTTGCTATTTTTGGGGTCCCGAACTGATTACGACGGACAACGGTGTTCAATTCCGAAGCTCGCTGTTCAAAGATCTCCTTAAGAAATATGGGGTGACGCATAACCTGATAGCAAATTACTCTCCACAGGCCAATGCTGTTGAACGCGTAAATCGTTCAATAATTGCCACTGTTCGCGCATACATTCATCCCGACCAAAAAGACTGGGATGAGGCTTTGTTCGCAATTAGCGCAGCTCTCCGTAGTTCGGTTCACTCTTCGGCTGGTTTTTCGCCATATCTTATTGTTTTCGGACAAAATATGATGTGCCATGCAACGGGTTACGAACTGTTGCGAAAATTGAAACTTCTAGAAGACCCAAGTGCGGAGATTAAGCCGGAAGAGAGAACTGAGCTAATCCGAGAGCAGGTTAGGCAGAATTTGCGTAAGGCATTCGAAATAAATGAAAAAAACTACAACATGCGCTCGCGTCCCACCAGTTTTGAGGTTGGTCAAATTGTATACCGTCACAGCTTTGCCCAAAGCAAAGCGTCCGAACACTTTAATGCAAAGCTGGCCAATGTGTTTGAGAAAGCTAAAATTGTGAAAAAGATGGGATCGGTCTACTACGAACTGACTAATATGGCAGGCAAACGGCTTGGGGTATTTCACGCCAAAGACATCAAAGCGTAGTGCCTTCAGGTCTTGTAAGACGTGGTTGACTGATTACAATAACTGTTTTGTAATGGCACAAACGCATCATGAATACCCTTTTCATGGTTATTTACACCATGCGTTAAGTGTGGAATGGTCCTTAACGTACATTACGTGAACATACCCACTTGACGTTCGGTTGGCACCCCTGAGGCAACGAAGATGGCGGAAAAGTTGGCAAAGCAGCGCAGCGATCGGCCATCGTTCTTTTCCTGTCAAGCCGTGGTCGAGGTTGGTCGCCAGAGCAGCGAATATACATACGCTAAAATAAATACGTTTGTTGGAATCCAACTGCACAACAACTTCTTTCAAGAAGGGTGATGGCATCATCACAATTGCTGCTGCGGTAAGTTTTAAAAAACACACTCCAATATATATTTTATGTACATATTATATAAATGTATGCAGGAAAAGGCAAAATTAATTGCAAAACTTCTGTGAGGGAAGAAATCAATTGGGAGGACGTTTAAACGCCGTCTTTCTTCGTATCTCTTCGCTCTTCACTCTTCGTTGTGGTGTGCCTGATGATTCAGGTATTAAGGCTGTTCCCACGCCGCACCAGTTGCTACCCTCCTCTTAAAAACAACAAACAAACAAAGATTATAAATGTACCGCTGTGCCGCTGCAACGCAACGCACAACAGCAACAACAACAACAACAACGGCCAGAACAGCAACGGCTACAACAGCAGCCCTAGCTCTACAGCTGTGCCGTCACAAAAACAACGCACAACAGAAGCAACATCAAACACCAGCATCATCATCATCAGCGACAGCTACAACAGCAGCCCTAGCGCTACTGCTGTGCCGCTGCAACAACAACCCCGGAGCAACAACTTGGAGACGGCCATCACACCTCGGACAGGACCACCCCGGCCTGGGAATGAGGTCGCCAGGTTTTTAAAAACTCATCTATATTTTATAATTTAAAAATAACTTAAAATTTAAAATCAAAATTAAAATAAACGTAAAACTCAAATTTTTAACATAAACATACATATATAACAAACATACTTACACATATTTTTTTTTGCAATTATGAATAATTAACTTTATTTTCTATCTTTTTTTTTTTAATGTTTAATAAACAACAAAAGGAATCCTTCTTAAAATTTAATAAGTTTAACCAGTAATATATACATTATTCTTATATTTTTTATTTGGTAAAATTTCTTTAATCTTTGCGTTACAATTTTAATATATATAATTACATATATTATGATTACTCTATCTACATACCATATAATTTAGCTGACATTTGAGTATTTATAAAACAAAAATAATTACAAGATAATATAGTTTGTATGAAACTCCAAACATAATATAAAAACCAGGGCGACCGAATAAAAAAGCAAGCGGGCGCAAGCCGAGGCCGAGAAAGTCCGTCCGCCACAAAATGGCGCCCAACGTGGGGCCCGAAATTGTAAAAACAATTTTTCGGGTTCCAAAATTTTTTTCTCTTTTGTTTTTTTTTTTTGGGAGCTCGTCCTCTGAACTCATGGTAGAATATAAAATTGTTTTAGCATGCAGTGTCAGCTTTATCCGTGATGTTTTTTTTATATTTTTTTTGAATAACTTTTAGAAACGTATTTGTTGGATTGTCAGGTGAAGGGCTTGCGGCCCTAGCTTGAACCGCGATATAGTGCCTATAAATTTTGTTTTCTTCTTGTAAAATAAAGTGACCTGCAGAAGTGGTTAAACTCAACTAAGTGATAGTTTTTTTTTTTTTTCTTCGAGTTCTTTAAAAATTTGTTTTTTTTCAAATTCTCTTGCGGATTTGTACTGTTCGCGGCAGTGCATTCGGGCCTACTGGATATTGCGAGACGGTTGCTTCAATGCGCCCCTCGACCGTTCGCTCAGATGCACTCGCTTAGTAAGCAGTATAATCTCATAAGCCCATTTAGACAGTTATAAATAATAAAAAGTTTGTTTTTTGGGAGCTCTGCTCGGACACTCGATTCCGGCCACGGCGCTCTAAATAAGTCGGTCTAATCTTCCATCCCGAACCAGATAAAATTTAATACACATTTATACGTTTAGTATTGATTAGAAGCAAGAAACTTAAAAATATTTTATTTTTTTTTTCTTCTCAACCAACGGTTGATATATTTCACTAATTTAAAATTTAAGTAACTTATATTAAATCCAATTGTTTTTCTTTTATATCACTATGCCATTGCACCACAGTAACGAGGACCTGGTGAGTTTGTCGGATGGTGGTGAGGCTGCGTGCAGCATCTGTAAGCGGGCTTATGGACAACATGATGATGTCGTAATGACATCATGTCTTCATGTTTTTCATAACATTTGCATACAAAAATGGATTGCGGAAGCACACAGTTGCCCTCTGTGTCGCGCGCTTTGTAGCCCTAAAAAGCTGAAGCCATACCTGCCGGTTTTGCAAACCATGCCACAAGCCATTCCGCCAAACGCACCCACGTCCCAGTTGTTAGAAGTACCAACTCTAGGGGCGGTACCCAAAAAGCGTCCCGTTACAAGGAGTCAACGGAACTTAGTAAGCCAAGATTTTGGGGTCAACAAATCGCATAGTTTGAACCTATCAGGAGTGCAACCCGCGCCGAGAGAGTCGATCGAGCGTACTCCGCATCGAAGTGCTGCTGCTCAACCGTCGGTTTCCGATTCGCAGTTGCAGCATTTGATAAACGAGGCCGTCCGAATCGAACTCTCAAAGCTGCAGTTAAAGTCCAGCCAAGTACAGAATCCTCTGCAGGGTTCGGATTCTCCTAGGGTTCTGCAACCGGATATGCAATTTTTATCGAGACCTCTACCAAATTTAAATCACGGAATTACGAATCATCCCTATCAGCACCAAGGTGAGGCGCAGGGTCATCCAAGGCACCACACCCCAAGTCATTATGGGCACGGTGGCATCGGGATTCCACGACCTCCCGCAGAATTTGCAACGTCGGAAAATGTGGCAAATGCAATTAATAACTGGAAAATCACATTTTCGGGAAAAGACGATGCATTAACTGTAGATAAATTTATTTACAGAATCCAGGCCCTGACGGTGCAAAGTCTGCGTGAAATTTTGGGAGCCTGTGCTGCTACGCCCACATGCTGTTCACGGGTAAGGCATTGGACTGGTTCTGGCGCTACCACCGAGGCGTTGCTAGGGTTGAGTGGTTCGCCCTGTGTGCTGAGTTGCGTAGCCAATTTCGAGATCGTCGAAACGACCTCGACATAATGGATTTGGTGCGCAGCCGCAAACAGCGCTACGACGAAAAGTTTGATGAATTCTATGAGGCTATATTGCAATTAACCGATAGATTGCAGAGCCCTATGGATTCCGACGCCCTGCTGGGGATTTTGCAAAGAAATTTGCGTTTAGATGTTAGACGTAGTTTGCTCTACGTAAGCATCAACAGCATAAGCCAGTTGCGGACGTTAGTTCAGAGACGTGAACTGTTGGACGAGGAATACGGTAGAAATACTAGAAATCCTCCAAATCAGCGTCACGTTTCTGAGCTGACGCCCGGACCTGTGCGCCCCAGTGCTACTACCAATAATAATAACAATTTTGATTTTTTAGACCCCCCACCAGCACCACAATAAGTTGTGATGCTGGGTGTCAAACTGACAAAAACCCTGATGTACAAACTTTACCTTTGAAAATTTTAAAACGCGAACAGCCTCGTTCGGTGACTCCTCTTCGGCAGTTCAAACCATGGCATATTAAATGGTCAGAATACCAGGCGGCGAGAACGAGAATTTTTCAGGAGGAGGAACGCAAAAGTCACCCAGAACCTAAGCGGAGGAGGCGCTCGACTGCAAGGTTGAGACGATTTTGGAAGAAAATCAGAGCGCTTAAAAAATTGGTTTGTTCGGCGTTGTTGACTGCGGCTCCCGAAAATGATATTCGCCCCTATGCCCCGGTCTCATTAGCCGGTGAAATGTTGGTAGGTTTAGTCGATACTGGCGCTTCTGTCAGTTGCATAGCCAACAATTTGGCACATAAAATTATGTCTAACAAGCAGCTGAAGTGGTTAAAGTATTCGGCTAAATTGAAGACAGCGGATGGGACGAATCATTTTTCGGCAGGTGTGGTTGACACTCTGATCACCTATAAAGGTGTCTCCAAACAGCTTAAATTTTTGATTGTTCCAACTTTGTCTCAAGACTTGTACTTAGGTGTCGACTTTGTTAAGGCATTTGGTTTGGCTAGCGACCTTTTCTGGGAAAATTCCCTTTCTCAGTCAGCGTGTGACATTTCCGAAGTGAGCTCGAATCACCACGTGTTGGATGCTCGTCAACAGGCACGGCTGCACGCCACCATATTATTGTTTCCTTCTTTTTCCGAACAAGGCTTAGGCTGCACCAGTTTGATAAGTCATGTCATTGACGTAAGAGATGCTAAACCAGTCAAACAACGGCATTTCTCGGTGTCTCCTGGTGTCGAAAAGCTTCTGTTTGCTGAGGTTGATCGTATGTTAGCGCTTGGCGTAATCGAGGTGTCTCAAAGCGCATGGTCTTCTCCGGTGGCATTGATCGTCAAACCCAACAAAGTTCGTCTGTGTCTCGATGCGCGCAAGGTCAATGAGGTCACTGTGAAGGATGCCTATCCTCTGCCGCTCATTGATGGAATTCTCAGTCGGCTTCCAAAAGCCCAATTTATTTCGAGTCTGGATTTAAAAGATGCCTTCTGGCAGATTCCATTAGATGAAGCGTCAAAGGACAAGACCGCCTTCACAGTGCCAAATCGACCGCTTTACCAGTTCGTTACAATGCCTTTTGGCCTATGTAATGCACCGCAAACCATGTCACAACTGATGGACAAGGTCATACCGGCGCACTTGAGAACTAAGGTCTTTGTTTACTTGGACGATCTATTGCTGATCACCGAAACCTTTGACGATCACGTTTCATTGTTACAGGAGGTAGCCCGATGTATGCAGGACACTGGTCTCACCATAAATATTGAAAAAAGTAAATTTTTACTTAAACAAATACACTATTTGGGTCACATAATTGGACACGGAACTATAAGTACGGATCCGGACAAAGTGAAAGCAATTAGAGAATTTCCTCAGCCGAAGACGGTTCGACAACTTCGCCGCTTTCTTGGTGTCTGTGGATGGTACCGCAGGTTCGTGCCCAATTACGCATCCATTTCGACCCCGTTGGCCAACATGCTACAAAAAGCAAAAACATTTGCCTGGAACGAAGAATCCATCGCTGATTTTGAGGCCCTCAAAAATAGTCTGTGTAGTGCTCCTGTGCTGCATAGCCCAGATTTCTCGCGTCCATTTTCTATCCAATGCGATGCTTCTCAATATGGAGTTGGAGCCGTTTTGGCTCAACGCGATGATGAAGATAGTGAAGTACCCATAGCGTATATGTCTCATAAGTTTATTCAAGCCCAAAGAAACTACACTGTTTCTGAGCAAGAATGTCTGGCAGCTGTTATGGCCATTAAGAAGTTTCGAGCATATGTCGAAAGACATGAATTCGAGGTAATAACCGATCATGCTTCGCTCAAATGGTTAATGGGTCAAACCGACTTGCACGGCAGGCTCGCTCGCTGGGCATTGAAGTTACAGGGTTTTATATTCACTATACGTCATCGAAAAGGTAGCCAAAACGTTGTTCCCGACTCCCTATCTAGAGTGCATTCACCTGAGAATGTTGAAATTGCAGCATTAACCGAGAATGAGACGGACCCTATCCCAGCAATAGATTTTCAGTCCAAGTGTTTCAGAACCGAAGCCTACCTAAAATTGATTTCTGACTTTCAACTAGAAGGCCAGCAACAGCCTGACATCCAAATAGTGGACGGCTTAGTTTACAAGCGGTGCGAGTTTGCAACCGGAGACCCCATCCAAGAGGACCAATCCTGGAAACTCTGGGTGCCGGAAGAATTGAGAGCGGCTCTCATAGTGAATGCTCACGATCACCCAATGAGTTCACATGGGGGTATTGGAAAAACACTCAGCCGTCTCAAAATCTTTTATTTTTGGCCCAGAATGGCAAAACAAGTGCGTGATTACGTGTTGTCCTGTGAAATTTGCAAACAGACTAAAGCCCCAAATTGTATACTTCGTCCGCCTATGGGACAGCAGGCTACGTCTGTGCGAATCTTTCAGAGACTCTACGTGGACCTTTTGGGACCATATCCCAGGTCACGCTCAGGGAACGTGGGTATGTTGATTGTGTTAGATCACCTCTCGAAATTTCATTTCTTAGAGCCAATACGAACATTCACCGCCCGGAAAATAGTAGAGTACCTGGAAAAACGAATTTTTGCTATTTTTGGGGTCCCGAACTGATTACGACGGACAACGGTGTTCAATTCCGAAGCTCGCTGTTCAAAGATCTCCTTAAGAAATATGGGGTGACGCATAACCTGATAGCAAATTACTCTCCACAGGCCAATGCTGTTGAACGCGTAAATCGTTCAATAATTGCCACTGTTCGCGCATACATTCATCCCGACCAAAAATACTGGGATGAGGCTTTGTTCGCAATTAGCGCAGCTCTCCGTAGTTCGGTTCACTCTTCGGCTGGTTTTTCGCCATATCTTATTGTTTTCGGACAAAATATGATGTGCCATGCAACGGGTTACGAACTGTTGCGAAAATTGAAACTTCTAGAAGACCCAAGTGCGGAGATTAAGCCGGAAGAGAGAACTGAGCTAATCCGAGAGCAGGTTAGGCAGAATTTGCGTAAGGCATTCGAAATAAATGAAAAAAACTACAACATGCGCTCGCGTCCCACCAGTTTTGAGGTTGGTCAAATTGTATACCGTCACAGCTTTGCCCAAAGCAAAGCGTCCGAACACTTTAATGCAAAGCTGGCCAATGTGTTTGAGAAAGCTAAAATTGTGAAAAAGATGGGATCGGTCTACTACGAACTGACTAATATGGCAGGCAAACGGCTTGGGGTATTTCACGCCAAAGACATCAAAGCGTAGTGCCTTCAGGTCTTGTAAGACGTGGTTGACTGATTACAATAACTGTTTTGTAATGGCACAAACGCATCATGAATACCCTTTTCATGGTTATTTACACCATGCGTTAAGTGTGGAATGGTCCTTAACGTACATTACGTGAACATACCCACTTGACGTTCGGTTGGCACCCCTGAGGCAACGAAGATGGCGGAAAAGTTGGCAAAGCAGCGCAGCGATCGGCCATCGTTCTTTTCCTGTCAAGCCGTGGTCGAGGTTGGTCGCCAGAGCAGCGAATATACATACGCTAAAATAAATACGTTTGTTGGAATCCAACTGCACAACAACTTCTTTCAAGAAGGGTGATGGCATCATCACAATTGCTGCTGCGGTAAGTTTTAAAAAACACACTCCAATATATATTTTATGTACATATTATATAAATGTATGCAGGAAAAGGCAAAATTAATTGCAAAACTTCTGTGAGGGAAGAAATCAATTGGGAGGACGTTTAAACGCCGTCTTTCTTCGTATCTCTTCGCTCTTCACTCTTCGTTGTGGTGTGCCTGATGATTCAGGTATTAAGGCTGTTCCCACGCCGCACCAGTTGCTACCCTCCTCTTAAAAACAACAAACAAACAAAGATTATAAATGTACCGCTGTGCTGCTGCAACGCAACGCACAACAGCAACAACAACAACAACAACGGCCAGAACAGCAACGGCTACAACAGCAGCCCTAGCTCTACCGCTGTGCCGTCACAAAAACAACGCACAACAGAAGCAACATCAAACACCAGCATCATCATCATCAGCGACAGCTACAACAGCAGCCCTAGCGCTACTGCTGTGCCGCTGCAACAACAACCCCGGAGCAACAACTTGGAGACGGCCATCACACCTCGGACAGGACCACCCCGGCCTGGGAATGAGGTCGCCAGGTTTTTAAAAACTCATCTATATTTTATAATTTAAAAATAACTTAAAATTTAAAATCAAAATTAAAATAAACGTAAAACTCAAATTTTTAACATAAACATACATATATAACAAACATACTTACACATATTTTTTTTTGCAATTATGAATAATTAACTTTATTTTCTATCTTTTTTTTTTAATGTTTAATAAACAACAAAAGGAATCCTTCTTAAAATTTAATAAGTTTAACCAGTAATATATACATTATTCCTATATTTTTTATTTGGTAAAATTTCTTTAATCTTTGCGTTACAATTTTAATATATATAATTACATATATTATGATTACTCTATCTACATACCATATAATTTAGCTGACATTTGAGTATTTATAAAACAAAAATAATTACAAGATAATATAGTTTGTATGAAACTCCAAACATAATATAAAAACCAGGGCGACCGAATAGAAAAGCAAGCGGGCGCAAGCCGAGGCCGAGAAAGTCCGTCCGCCACAAAATGGCGCCCAACGTGGGGCCCGAAATTGTAAAAACAATTTTTCGGGTTCCAAAATTTTTTTCTCTTTTGTTTTTTTTTTTGGGAGCTCGTCCTCTGAACTCATGGTAGAATATAAAATTGTTTTAGCATGCAGTGTCAGCTTTATCCGTGATGTTTTTTTTATATTTTTTTTGAATAACTTTTAGAAACGTATTTGTTGGATTGTCAGGTGAAGGGCTTGCGGCCCTAGCTTGAACCGCGATATAGTGCCTATAAATTTTGTTTTCTTCTTGTAAAATAAAGTGACCTGCAGAAGTGGTTAAACTCAACTAAGTGATAGTTTTTTTTTTTTTTCTTCGAGTTCTTTAAAAATTTGTTTTTTTTCAAATTCTCTTGCGGGTTTGTACTGTTCGCGGCAGTGCATTCGGGCCTACTGGATATTGCGAGACGGTTGCTTCAATGCGCCCCTCGACCGTTCGCTCAGATGCACTCGCTTAGTAAGCAGTATAATCTCATAAGCCCATTTAGACAGTTATAAATAATAAAAAGTTTGTTTTTTTGGGAGCTCTGCTCGGACACTCGATTCCGGCCACGGCGCTCTAAATAAGTCGGTCTAATCTTCCATCCCGAACCAGATAAAATTTAATACACATTTATACGTTTAGTATTGATTAGAAGCAAGATGCTTAAAAATATTTTATTTTTTTTTTTCTTCTCAACCAACGGTTGATATATTTCACTAATTTAAAATTTAAGTAACTTATATTAAATCCAATTGTTTTTCTTTTATATCACTATGCCATTGCACCACAGTAACGAGGACCTGGTGAGTTTGTCGGATGGTGGTGAGGCTGCGTGCAGCATCTGTAAGCGGGCTTATGGACAACATGATGATGTCGTAATGACATCATGTCTTCATGTTTTTCATAACATTTGCATACAAAAATGGATTGCGGAGGCACACAGTTGCCCTCTGTGTCGCGCGCTTTGTAGCCCTAAAAAGCTGAAGCCATACCTGCCGGTTTTGCAAACCATGCCACAAGCCATTCCGACAAACGCACCCACGTCTCAGTTGTTAGAAGTACCAACTCTAGGGGCGGTACCCAAAAAGCGTCCCGTTACAAGGAGTCAACGGAACTTAGTAAGCCAAGATTTTGGGGTCAACAAATCGCATAGTTTGAACCTATCAGGAGTGCAACCCGCGCCGAGAGAGTCGATCGAGCGTACTCCGCATCGAAGTGCTGCTGCTTAACCGTCGGTTTCCGATTCGCAGTTGCAGCATTTGATAAACTAGGCCGTCCGAATCGAACTCTCAAAGCTGCAGTTAAAGTCCAGCCAAGTACAGAATCCTCTGCAGGGTTCGGATTCTCCTAGGGTTCTGCAACCGGATATGCAATTTTTATCGAGACCTCCACCAAATTTAAATCACGGAATTACGAATCATCCCTATCAGCACCAAGGTGAGGCGCAGGGTCATCCAAGGCACCACACCCCAAGTCATTATGGGCACGGTGGCATTGGGATTCCACGACCTCCCGCAGAATTTGCAACGTCGGAAAATGTGGCAAATGCAATTAATAACTGGAAAATCACATTTTCGGGAAAAGACGATGCATTAACTGTAGATAAATTTATTTACAGAATCCAGGCCCTGACGGTGCAAAGTCTGCGTGAAATTTTGGGAGCCTGTGCTGCTACGCCCACATGCTGTTCACGGGTAAGGCATTGGACTGGTTCTGGCGCTACCACCGAGGCGTTGCTAGGGTTGAGTGGTTCGCCCTGTGTGCTGAGTTGCGTAGCCAATTTCGAGATCGTCGAAACGACCTCGACATAATGGATTTGGTGCGCAGCCGCAAACAGCGCTACGACGAAAAGTTTGATGAATTCTATGAGGCTATATTGCAATTAACCGATAGATTGCAGAGCCCTATGGATTCCGACGCCCTGCTGGGGATTTTGCAAAGAAATTTGCGTTTAGATGTGAGACGTAGTTTGCTCTACGTAAGCATCAACAGCATAAGCCAGTTGCGGACGTTAGTTCAGAGACGTGAACTGTTGGACGAGGAATACGGTAGAAATACTAGAAATCCTCCAAATCAGCGTCACGTTTCTGAGCTGACGCCCGGACCTGTGCGCCCCAGTGCTACTACCAATAATAATAACAATTTTGATTTTTTAGACCCCCCACCAGCACCACAATAAGTTGTGATGCTGGGTGTCAAACTGACAAAAACCCTGATGTACAAACTTTACCTTTGAAAATTTTAAAACGCGAACAGCCTCGTTCGGTGACTCCTCTTCGGCAGTTCAAACCATGGCATATTAAATGGTCAGAATACCAGGCGGCGAGAAGGAGAATTTTTCAGGAGGAGGAACGCAAGTCACCCAGAACCTAAGCGGAGGAGGCACTCGACTGCAAGGTTGAGACGATTTTGGAAGAAAATCAGAGCGCTTAAAAAATTGGTTTGTTCGGCGTTGTTGACTGCGGCTCCCGAAAATGATATTCGCCCCTATGCCCCGGTCTCATTAGCCGGTGAAATGTTGGTAGGTTTAGTCGATACTGGCGCTTCTCTCAGTTGCATAGCCAACAATTTGGCACATAAAATTATGTCTAACAAGCAGCTGAAGTGGTTAAAGTATTCGGCTAAATTGAAGACAGCGGATGGGACGAATCATTTTTCGGCAGGTGTGGTTGACACTCTGATCACCTATAAAGGTGTCTCCAAACAGCTTAAATTTTTGATTGTTCCAACTTTGTCTCAAGACTTGTACTTAGGTGTCGACTTTGTTAAGGCATTTGGTTTGGCTAGCGACCTTTTCTGGGAAAATTCCCTTTCTCAGTCAGCGTGTGACATTTCCGAAGTGAGCTCGAATCACCACGTGTTGGATGCTCGTCAACAGGCACGGCTGCACGCCACCATATTATTGTTTCCTTCTTTTTCCGAACAAGGCTTAGGCTGCACCAGTTTGATAAGTCATGTCATTGACGTAAGAGATGCTAAACCAGTCAAACAACGGCATTTCTCGGTGTCTCCTGGTGTCGAAAAGCTTCTGTTTGCTGAGGTTGATCGTATGTTAGCGCTTGGCGTAATCGAGGTGTCTCAAAGCGCATGGTCTTCTCCGGTGGCATTGATCGTCAAACCCAACAAAGTTCGTCTGTGTCTCGATGCGCGCAAGGTCAATGAGGTCACTGTGAAGGATGCCTATCCTCTGCCGCTCATTGATGGAATTCTCAGTCGGCTTCCAAAAGCCCAATTTATTTCGAGTCTGGATTTAAAAGATGCCTTCTGGCAGATTCCATTAGATGAAGCGTCAAAGGACAAGACCGCCTTCACAGTGCCAAATCGACCGCTTTACCAGTTCGTTACAATGCCTTTTGGCCTATGTAATGCACCGCAAACCATGTCACGACTGATGGACAAGGTCATACCGGCGCACTTGAGAACTAAGGTCTTTGTTTACTTGGACGATCTATTGCTGATCACCGAAACCTTTGACGAACACGTTTCATTGTTACAGGAGGTAGCCCGATGTATGCAGGACGCTGGTCTCACAATAAATATTGAAAAAAGTAAATTTTTACTTAAACAAATACACTATTTGGGTCACATAATTGGACACGGAACTATAAGTACGGATCCGGACAAAGTGAAAGCAATTAGAGAATTTCCTCAGCCGAAGACGGTTCGACAACTTCGCCGCTTTCTTGGTGTCTGTGGATGGTACCGCAGGTTCGTGCCCAATTACGCATCCATTTCGACCCCGTTGGCCAACATGCTACAAAAAGCAAAAACATTTGCCTGGAACGAAGAATCCATCGCTGCTTTTGAGGCCCTCAAAAATAGTCTGTGTAGTGCTCCTGTGCTGCATAGCCCAGATTTCTCGCGTCCATTTTCTATCCAATGCGATGCTTCTCAATATGGAGTTGGAGCCGTTTTGGCTCAACGCGATGATGAAGATAGTGAAGTTCTCATAAGTTTATTCAAGCCCAAAGAAACTACACTGTTTCTGAGCAAGAATGTCTGGCAGCTGTTATGGCCATTAAGAAGTTTCGAGCATATGTCGAAAGACATGAATTCGAGGTAATAACCGATCATGCTTCGCTCAAATGGTTAATGGGTCAAACCGACTTGCACGGCAGGCTCGCTCGCTGGGCATTGAAGTTACAGGGTTTTATATTCACTATACGTCATCGCAAAGGTAGCCAAAACGTTGTTCCCGACTCCCTATCTAGAGTGCATTCACCTGAGAATGTTGAAATTGCAGCATTAACCGAGAATGAGACGGACCCTATCCCAGCAATAGATTTTCAGTCCAAGTGTTTCAGAACCGAAGCCTACCTAAAATTGATTTCTGACTTTCAACTAGAAGGCCAGCAACAGCCTGACATCCAAATAGTGGACGGCTTAGTTTACAAGCGGTGCGAGTTTGCAACCGGAGACCCCATCCAAGAGGACCAATCCTGGAAACTCTGGGTGCCGGAAGAATTGAGAGCGGCTCTCATAGTGAATGCTCACGATCACCCAATGAATTCACATGGGGGTATTGGAAAAACACTCAGCCGTCTCAAAATCTTTTATTTTTGGCCCAGAACGGCAAAACAAGTGCGTGATTACGTGTTGTCCTGTGAAATTTGCAAACAGACTAAAGCCCCAAATTGTATACTTCGTCCGCCTATGGGACAGCAGGCTACGTCTGTGCGAATCTTTCAGAGACTCTACGTGGACCTTTTGGGACCATATCCCAGGTCACGCTCAGGGAACGTGGGTATGTTGATTGTGTTAGATCACCTCTCGAAATTTCATTTCTTAGAGCCAATACGAACATTCACCGCCCGGAAAATAGTAGAGTACCTGGAAAAACGAATTTTTGCTATTTTTGGGGTTCCCGAACTGATTACGACGGACAACGGTGTTCAATTCCGAAGCTCGCTGTTCAAAGATCTCCTTAAGAAATATGGGGTGACGCATAACCTGATAGCAAATTACTCTCCACAGGCCAATGTTGTTGAACGCGTAAATCGTTCAATAATTGCCACTGTTCGCGCATACATTCATCCCGACCAAAAAGACTGGGATGAGGCTTTGTTCGCAATTAGCGCAGCTCTCCGTAGTTCGGTTCACTCTTCGGCTGGTTTTTCGCCATATCTTATTGTTTTCGGACAAAATATGATGTGCCATGCAACGGGTTACGAACTGTTGCGAAAATTGAAACTTCTAGAAGACCCAAGTGCAGAGATTAAGCCGGAAGAGAGAACTGAGCTAATCCGAGAGCAGGTTAGGCAGAATTTGCGTAAGGCATTCGAAATAAATGAAAAAAACTACAACATGCGCTCGCGTCCCACCAGTTTTGAGGTTGGTCAAATTGTATACCGTCGCAGCTTTGCCCAAAGCAAAGCGTCCGAACACTTTAATGCAAAGCTGGCCAATGTGTTTGAGAAAGCTAAAATTGTGAAAAAGATGGGATCGGTCTACTACGAACTGACTAATATGGCAGGCAAACGGCTTGGGGTATTTCACGCCAAAGACATCAAAGCGTAGTGCCTTCAGGTCTTGTAAGACGTGGTTGACTGATTACAATAACTGTTTTGTAATGGCACAAACGCATCATGAATACCCTTTTCATGGTTATTTACACCATGCGTTAAGTGTGGAATGGTCCTTAACGTACATTACGTGAACATACCCACTTGACGTTCGGTTGGCACCCCTGAGGCAACGAAGATGGCGGAAAAGTTGGCAAAGCAGCGCAGCGATCGGCCATCGTTCTTTTCCTGTCAAGCCGTGGTCGAGGTTGGTCGCCAGAGCAGCGAATATACAACTGCATTGTACAACTGCACAACAACTTCTTTCAAGAAGGGTGATGGCATCATCACAATTGCTGCTGCGGTAAGTTTTAAAAAACACACTCCAATATATATTTTATGTACATATTATATAAATGTATGCAGGAAAAGGCAAAATTAATTGCAAAACTTCTGTGAGGGAAGAAATCAATTGGGAGGACGTTTAAACGCCGTCTTTCTTCGTATCTCTTCGCTCTTCACTCTTCGTTGTGGTGTGCCTGATGATTCAGGTATTAAGGCTGTTCCCACGCCGCACCAGTTGCTACCCTCCTCTAAAAAACAACAAACAAACAAAGATTATAAATGTACCGCTGTGCCGCTGCAACGCAACGCACAACAGCAACAACAACAACAACAACGGCCAGAACAGCAACGGCTACAACAGCAGCCCTAGCTCTACCGCTGTGCCGTCACAAAAACAACGCACAACAGAAGCAACATCAAACACCAGCATCATCATCATCAGCGACAGCTACAACAGCAGCCCTAGCGCTACTGCTGTGCCGCTGCAACAACAACCCCGGAGCAACAACTTGGAGACGGCCATCACACCTCGGACAGGACCACCCCGGCCTGGGAATGAGGTCGCCAGGTTTTTAAAAACTCATCTATATTTTATAATTTAAAAATAACTTAAAATTTAAAATCAAAATTAAAATAAACGTAAAACTCAAATTTTTAACATAAACATACATATATAACAAACATACTTACACATATTTTTTTTTGCAATTATGAATAATTAACTTTATTTTCTATCTTTTTTTTTTTAATGTTTAATAAACAACAAAAGGAATCCTTCTTAAAATTTAATAAGTTTAACCAGTAATATATACATTATTCTTATATTTTTTATTTGGTAAAATTTCTTTAATCTTTGCGTTACAATTTTAATATATATAATTACATATATTATGATTACTCTATCTACATACCATATAATTTAGCTGACATTTGAGTATTTATAAAACAAAAATAATTACAAGATAATATAGTTTGTATGAAACTCCAAACATAATATAAAAACCAGGGCGACCGAATAGAAAAGCAAGCGGGCGCAAGCCGAGGCCGAGAAAGTCCGTCCGCCACAAAATGGCGCCCAACGTGGGGCCCGAAATTGTAAAAACAATTTTTCGGGTTCCAAAATTTTTTTCTCTTTTGTTTTTTTTTTTGGGAGCTCGTCCTCTGAACTCATGGTAGAATATAAAATTGTTTTAGCATGCAGTGTCAGCTTTATCCGTGATGTTTTTTTTATATTTTTTTTGAATAACTTTTAGAAACGTATTTGTTGGATTGTCAGGTGAAGGGCTTGCGGCCCTAGCTTGAACCGCGATATAGTGCCTATAAATTTTGTTTTCTTCTTGTAAAATAAAGTGACCTGCAGAAGTGGTTAAACTCAACTAAGTGATAGTTTTTTTTTTTTTTCTTCGAGTTCTTTAAAAATTTGTTTTTTTTCAAATTCTCTTGCGGGTTTGTACTGTTCGCGGCAGTGCATTCGGGCCTACTGGATATTGCGAGACGGTTGCTTCAATGCGCCCCTCGACCGTTCGCTCAGATGCACTCGCTTAGTAAGCAGTATAATCTCATAAGCCCATTTAGACAGTTATAAATAATAAAAAGTTTGTTTTTTGGGAGCTCTGCTCGGACACTCGATTCCGGCCACGGCGCTCTAAATAAGTCGGTCTAATCTTCCATCCCGAACCAGATAAAATTTAATACACATTTATACGTTTAGTATTGATTAGAAGCAAGAAGCTTAAAAATATTTTATTTTTTTTTTCTTCTCAACCAACGGTTGATATATTTCACTAATTTAAAATTTAAGTAACTTATATTAAATCCAATTGTTTTTCTTTTATATCACTATGCCATTGCACCACAGTAACGAGGACCTGGTGAGTTTGTCGGATGGTGGTGAGGCTGCGTGCAGCATCTGTAAGCGGGCTTATGGACAACATGATGATGTCGTAATGACATCATGTCTTCATGTTTTTCATAACATTTGCATACAAAAATGGATTGCGGAAGCACACAGTTGCCCTCTGTGTCGCGCGCTTTGTAGCCCTAAAAAGCTGAAGCCATACCTGCCGGTTTTGCAAACCATGCCACAAGCCATTCCGCCAAACGCACCCACGTCCCAGTTGTTAGAAGTACCAACTCTAGGGGCGGTACCCAAAAAGCGTCCCGTTACAAGGAGTCAACGGAACTTAGTAAGCCAAGATTTTGGGGTCAACAAATCGCATAGTTTGAACCTATCAGGAGTGCAACCCGCGCCGAGAGAGTCGATCGAGCGTACTCCGCATCGAAGTGCTGCTGCTCAACGGTCGGTTTCCGATTCGCAGTTGCAGCATTTGATAAACGAGGCCGTCCGAATCGAACTCTCAAAGCTGCAGTTAAAGTCCAGCCAAGTACAGAATCCTCTGCAGGGTTCGGATTTTCCTAGGGTTCTGCAACCGGATATGCAATTTTTATCGAGACCTCTACCAAATTTAAATCACGGAATTACGAATCATCCCTATCAGCACCAAGGTGAGGCGCAGGGTCATCCAAGGCACCACACCCCAAGTCATTATGGGCACGGTGGCATCGGGATTCCACGACCTCCCGCAGAATTTGCAACGTCGGAAAATGTGGCAAATGCAATTAATAACTGGAAAATCACATTTTCGGGAAAAGACGATGCATTAACTGTAGATAAATTTATTTACAGAATCCAGGCCCTGACGGTGCAAAGTCTGCGTGAAATTTTGGGAGCCTGTACTGCTACGCCCACATGCTGTTCACGGGTAAGGCATTGGACTGGTTCTGGCGCTACCACCGAGGCGTTGCTAGGGTTGAGTGGTTCGCCCTGTGTGCTGAGTTGCGTAGCCAATTTCGAGATCGTCGAAACGACCTCGACATAATGGATTTGGTGCGCAGCCGCAAACAGCGCTACGACGAAAAGTTTGATGAATTCTATGAGGCTATATTGCAATTAACCGATAGATTGCAGAGCCCTATGGATTCCGACGCCCTGCTGGGGATTTTGCAAAGAAATTTGCGTTTAGATGTTAGACGTAGTTTGCTCTACGTAAGCATCAACAGCATAAGCCAGTTGCGGACGTTAGTTCAGAGACGTGAACTGTTGGACGAGGAATACGGTAGAAATACTAGAAATCCTCCAAATCAGCGTCACGTTTCTGAGCTGACGCCCGGACCTGTGCGCCCCAGTGCTACTACCAATAATAATAACAATTTTGATTTTTTAGACCCCCCACCAGCACCACAATAAGTTGTGATGCTGGGTGTCAAACTGACAAAAACCCTGATGTACAAACTTTACCTTTGAAAATTTTAAAACGCGAACAGCCTCGTTCGGTGACTCCTCTTCGGCAGTTCAAACCATGGCATATTAAATGGTCAGAATACCAGGCGGCGAGAAGGAGAATTTTTCAGGAGGAGGAACGCAAAAGTCACCCAGAACCTAAGCGGAGGAGGCGCTCGACTGCAAGGTTGAGACGATTTTGGAAGAAAATCAGAGCGCTTAAAAAATTGGTTTGTTCGGCGTTGTTGACTGCGGCTCCCGAAAATGATATTCGCCCCTATGCCCCGGTCTCATTAGCCGGTGAAATGTTGGTAGGTTTAGTCGATACTGGCGCTTCTGTCAGTTGCATAGCCAACAATTTGGCACATAAAATTATGTCTAACAAGCAGCTGAAGTGGTTAAAGTATTCGGCTAAATTGAAGACAGCGGATGGGACGAATCATTTTTCGGCAGGTGTGGTTGACACTCTGATCACCTATAAAGGTGTCTCCAAACAGCTTAAATTTTTGATTGTTCCAACTTTGTCTCAAGACTTGTACTTAGGTGTCGACTTTGTTAAGGCATTTGGTTTGGCTAGCGACCTTTTCTGGGAAAATTCCCTTTCTCAGTCAGCGTGTGACATTTCCGAAGTGAGCTCGAATCACCACGTGTTGGATGCTCGTCAACAGGCACGGCTGCACGCCACCATATTATTTTTTCCTTCTTTTTCCGAACAAGGCTTAGGCTGCACCAGTTTGATAAGTCATGTCATTGACGTAAGAGATGCTAAACCAGTCAAACAACGGCATTTCTCGGTGTCTCCTGGTGTCGAAAAGCTTCTGTTTGCTGAGGTTGATCGTATGTTAGCGCTTGGCGTAATCGAGGTGTCTCAAAGCGCATGGTCTTCTCCGGTGGCATTGATCGTCAAACCCAACAAAGTTCGTCTGTGTCTCGATGCGCGCAAGGTCAATGAGGTCACTGTGAAGGATGCCTATCCTCTGCCGCTCATTGATGGAATTCTCAGTCGGCTTCCAAAAGCCCAATTTATTTCGAGTCTGGATTTAAAAGATGCCTTCTGGCAGATTCCATTCGATGAAGCGTCAAAGGACAAGACCGCCTTCACAGTGCCAAATGGACCGCTTTACCAGTTCGTTACAATGCCTTTTGGCCTATGTAATGCACCGCAAACCATGTCACGACTGATGGACAAGGTCATACCGGCGCACTTGAGAACTAAGGTCTTTGTTTACTTGGACGATCTATTGCTGATCACCGAAACCTTTGACGAACACGTTTCATTGTTACAGGAGGTAGCCCGATGTATGCAGGACACTGGTCTCACCATAAATATTGAAAAAAGTAAATTTTTTCTTAAACAAATACACTATTTGGGTCACATAATTGGACACGGAACTATAAGTACGGATCCGGACAAAGTGAAAGCAATTAGAGAATTTCCTCAGCCGAAGACGGTTCGACAACTTCGCCGCTTTCTTGGTGTCTGTGGATGGTACCGCAGGTTCGTGCCCAATTACGCATCCATTTCGACCCCGTTGGCCAACATGCTACAAAAAGCAAAAACATTTGCCTGGAACGAAGAATCCATCGCTGCTTTTGAGGCCCTCAAAAATAGTCTGTGTAGTGCTCCTGTGCTGCATAGCCCAGATTTCTCGCGTCCATTTTCTATCCAATGCGATGCTTCTCAATATGGAGTTGGAGCCGTTTTGGCTCAACGCGATGATGAAGATAGTGAAGTACCCATAGCGTATATGTCTCATAAGTTTATTCAAGCCCAAAGAAACTACACTGTTTCTGAGCAAGAATGTCTGGCAGCTGTTATGGCCATTAAGAAGTTTCGAGCATATGTCGAAAGACATGAATTCGAGGTAATAACCGATCATGCTTCGCTCAAATGGTTAATGGGTCAAACCGACTTGCACGGCAGGCTCGCTCGCTGGGCATTGAAGTTACAGGGTTTTATATTCACTATACATCATCGAAAAGGTAGCCAAAACGTTGTTCCCGACTCCCTATCTAGAGTGCATTCACCTGAGAATGTTGAAATTGCAGCATTAACCGAGAATGAGACGGACCCTATCCCAGCAATAGATTTTCAGTCCAAGTGTTTCAGAACCGAAGCCTACCTAAAATTGATTTCTGACTTTCAACTAGAAGGCCAGCAACAGCCTGACATCCAAATAGTGGACGGCTTAGTTTACAAGCGGTGCGAGTTTGCAACCGGAGACCCCATCCAAGAGGACCAATCCTGGAAACTCTGGGTGCCGGAAGAATTGAGAGCGGCTCTCATAGTGAATGCTCACGATCACCCAATGAGTTCACATGGGGGTATTGGAAAAACACTCAGCCGTCTCAAAATCTTTTATTTTTGGCCCAGAATGGCAAAACAAGTGCGTGATTACGTGTTGTCCTGTGAAATTTGCAAACAGACTAAAGCCCCAAATTGTATACTTCGTCCGCCTATGGGACAGCAGGCTACGTCTGTGCGAATCTTTCAGAGACTCTACGTGGACCTTTTGGGACCATATCCCAGGTCACGCTCAGGGAACGTGGGTATGTTGATTGTGTTAGATCACCTCTCGAAATTTCATTTCTTAGAGCCAATACGAACATTCACCGCCCGGAAAATAGTAGAGTACCTGGAAAAACGAATTTTTGCTATTTTTGGGGTTCCCGAACTGATTACGACGGACAACGGTGTTCAATTCCGAAGCTCGCTGTTCAAAGATCTCCTTAAGAAATATGGGGTGACGCATAACCTGATAGCAAATTACTCTCCACAGGCCAATGCTGTTGAACGCGTAAATCGTTCAATAATTGCCACTGTTCGCGCATACATTCATCCCGACCAAAAAGACTGGGATGAGGCTTTGTTCGCAATTAGCGCAGCTCTCCGTAGTTCGGTTCACTCTTCGGCTGGTTTTTCGCCATATCTTATTGTTTTCGGACAAAATATGATGTGCCATGCAACGGGTTACGAACTGTTGCGAAAATTGAAACTTCTAGAAGACCCAAGTGCGGAGATTAAGCCGGAAGAGAGAACTGAGCTAATCCGAGAGCAGGTTAGGCAGAATTTGCGTAAGGCATTCGAAATAAATGAAAAAAACTACAACATGCGCTCGCGTCCCACCAGTTTTGAGGTTGGTCAAATTGTATACCGTCGCAGCTTTGCCCAAAGCAAAGCGTCCGAACACTTTAATGCAAAGCTGGCCAATGTGTTTGAGAAAGCTAAAATTGTGAAAAAGATGGGATCGGTCTACTACGAACTGACTAATATGGCAGGCAAACGGCTTGGGGTATTTCACGCCAAAGACATCAAAGCGTAGTGCCTTCAGGTCTTGTAAGACGTGGTTGACTGATTACAATAACTGTTTTGTAATGGCACAAACGCATCATGAATACCCTTTTCATGGTTATTTACACCATGCGTTAAGTGTGGAATGGTCCTTAACGTACATTACATGAACATACCCACTTGACGTTCGGTTGGCACCCCTGAGGCAACGAAGATGGCGGAAAAGTTGGCAAAGCAGCGCAGCGATCGGCCATCGTTCTTTTCCTGTCAAGCCGTGGTCGAGGTTGGTCGCCAGAGCAGCGAATATACATACGCTAAAATAAATACGTTTGTTGGAATCCAACTGCACAACAACTTCTTTCAAGAAGGGTGATGGCATCATCACAATTGCTGCTGCGGTAAGTTTTAAAAAACACACTCCAATATATATTTTATGTACCTATTATATAAATGTATGCAGGAAAAGGCAAAATTAATTGCAAAACTTCTGTGAGGGAAGAAATCAATTGGGAGGACGTTTAAACGCCGTCTTTCTTCGTATCTCTTCGCTCTTCACTCTTCGTTGTGGTGTGCCTGATGATTCAGGTATTAAGGCTGTTCCCACGCCGCACCAGTTGCTACCCTCCTCTTAAAAACAACAAACAAACAAAGATTATAAATGTACCGCTGTGCCGCTGCAACGCAACGCACAACAGCAACAACAACAACAACAACGGCCAGAACAGCAACGGCTACAACAGCAGCCCTAGATCTACCGCTGTGCCGTCACAAAAACAACGCACAACAGAAGCAACATCAAACACCAGCATCATCATCATCAGCGACAGCTACAACAGCAGCCCTAGCGCTACTGCTGTGCCGCTGCAACAACAACCCCGGAGCAACAACTTGGAGACGGCCATCACACCTCGGACAGGACCACCCCGGCCTGGGAATGAGGTCGCCAGGTTTTTAAAAACTCATCTATATTTTATAATTTAAAAATAACTTAAAATTTAAAATCAAAATTAAAATAAACGTAAAACTCAAATTTTTAACATAAACATACATATATAACAAACATACTTACACATATTTTTTTTTGCAATTATGAATAATTAACTTTATTTTCTATCTTATTTTTTTTAATGTTTAATAAACAACAAAAGGAATCCTTCTTAAAATTTAATAAGTTTAACCAGTAATATATACATTATTCTTATATTTTTTATTTGGTAAAATTTCTTTAATCTTTGCGTTACAATTTTAATATATATAATTACATATATTATGATTACTCTATCTACATACCATATAATTTAGCTGACATTTGAGTATTTATAAAACAAAAACAATTACAAGATAATATAGTTTGTATGAAACTCCAAACATAATATAAAAACCAGGGCGACCGAATAGAAAAGCAAGCGGGCGCAAGCCGAGGCCGAGAAAGTCCGTCCGCCACAAAATGGCGCCCAACGTGGGGCCCGAAATTGTAAAAACAATTTTTCGGGTTCCAAAATTTTTTTCTCTTTTGTTTTTTTTTTGGGAGCTCGTCCTCTGAACTCATGGTAGAATATAAAATTGTTTTAGCATGCAGTGTCAGCTTTATCCGTGATGTTTTTTTTATATTTTTTTTGAATAACTTTTAGAAACGTATTTGTTGGATTGTCAGGTGAAGGGTTTGCGGCCCTATAAATTTTGTTTTCTTCTTGTAAAATAAAGTGACCTGCAGAAGTGGTTAAACTCAACTAAGTGATAGTTTTTTTTTTTTTTTCTTCGAGTTCTTTAAAAATTTGTTTTTTTTCAAATTCTCTTGCGGGTTTGTACTGTTCGCGGCAGTGCATTCGGGCCTACTGGATATTGCGAGACGGTTGCTTCAATGCGCCCCTCGACCGTTCGCTCAGATGCACTCGCTTAGTAAGCAGTATAATCTCATAAGCCCATTTAGACAGTTATAAATAATAAAAAGTTTGTTTTTTGGGAGCTCTGCTCGGACACTCGATTCCGGCCACGGCGCTCTAAATAAGTCGGTCTAATCTTCCATCCCGAACCAGATAAAATTTAATACACATTTATACGTTTAGTATTGATTAGAAGCAAGAAGCTTAAAAATATTTTATTTTTTTTTTCTTCTCAACCAACGGTTGATATATTTCACTAATTTAAAATTTAAGTAACTTATATTAAATCCAATTGTTTTTCTTTTATATCACTATGCCATTGCATCACAGTAACGAGGACCTGGTGAGTTTGTCGGATGGTGGTGAGGCTACGTGCAGCATCTGTAAGCGGGCTTATGGACAACATGATGATGTCGTAATGACATCATGTCTTCATGTTTTTCATAACATTTGCATACAAAAATGGATTGCGGAAGCACACAGTTGCCCTCTGTGTCGCGCGCTTTGTAGCCCTAAAAAGCTGAAGCCATACCTGCCGGTTTTGCAAACCATGCCACAAGCCATTCCGCCAAACGCACCCACGTCCCAGTTGTTAGAAGTACCAACTCTAGGGGCGGTACCCAAAAAGCGTCCCGTTACAAGGAGTCAACGGAACTTAGTAAGCCAAGATTTTGGGGTCAACAAATCGCATAGTTTGAACCTATCAGGAGTGCAACCCGCGCCGAGAGAGTCGATCGAGCGTACTCCGCATCGAAGTGCTGCTGCTCAACCGTCGGTTTCCGATTCGCAGTTGCAGCATTTGATAAACGAGGCCGTCCGAATCGAACTCTCAAAGCTGCAGTTAAAGTCCAGCCAAGTACCGAATCCTCTGCAGGGTTCGGATTCTCCTAGGGTTCTGCAACCGGATATGCAATTTTTATCGAGACCTCTACCAAATTTAAATCACGGAATTACGAATCATCCCTATCAGCACCAAGGTGAGGCGCAGGGTCATCCAAGGCACCACACCCCAAGTCATTATGGGCACGGTGGCATCGGGATTCCACGACCTCCCGCAGAATTTGCAACGTCGGAAAATGTGGCAAATGCAATTAATAACTGGAAAATCACATTTTCGGGAAAAGACGATGCATTAACTGTAGATAAATTTATTTACAGAATCCAGGCCCTGACGGTGCAAAGTCTGCGTGAAATTTTGGGAGCCTGTGCTGCTACGCCCACATGCTGTTCACGGGTAAGGCATTGGACTGGTTCTGGCGCTACCACCGAGGCGTTGCTAGGGTTGAGTGGTTCGCCCTGTGTGCTGAGTTGCGTAGCCAATTTCGAGATCGTCGAAACGACCTCGACATAATGGATTTGGTGCGCAGCCGCAAACAGCGCTACGACGAAAAGTTTGATGAATTCTATGAGGCTATATTGCAATTAACCGATAGATTGCAGAGCCCTATGGATTCCGACGCCCTGCTGGGGATTTTGCAAAGAAATTTGCGTTTAGATGTTAGACGTAGTTTGCTCTACGTAAGCATCAACAGCATAAGCCAGTTGCGGACGTTAGTTCAGAGACGTGAACTGTTGGACGAGGAATACGGTAGAAATACTAGAAATCCTCCAAATCAGCGTCACGTTTCTGAGCTGACGCCCGGACCTGTGCGCCCCAGTGCTACTACCAATAATAATAACAATTTTGATTTTTTAGACCCCCCACCAGCACCACAATAAGTTGTGATGCTGGGTGTCAAACTGACAAAAACCCTGATGTACAAACTTTACCTTTGAAAATTTTAAAACGCGAACAGCCTCGTTCGGTGACTCCTCTTCGGCAGTTCAAACCATGGCATATTAAATGGTCAGAATACCAGGCGGCGAGAAGGAGAATTTTTCAGGAGGAGGAACGCAAAAGTCACCCAGAACCTAAGCGGAGGAGGCGCTCGACTGCAAGGTTGAGACGATTTTGGAAGAAAATCAGAGCGCTTAAAAAATTGGTTTGTTCGGCGTTGTTGACTGCGGCTCCCGAAAATGATATTCGCCCCTATGCCCCGGTCTCATTAGCCGGTGAAATGTTGGTAGGTTTAGTCGATACTGGCGCTTCTGTCAGTTGCATAGCCAACAATTTGGCACATAAAATTATGTCTAACAAGCAGCTGAAGTGGTTAAAGTATTCGGCTAAATTGAAGACAGCGGATGGGACGAATCATTTTTCGGCAGGTGTGGTTGACACTCTGATCACCTATAAAGGTGTCTCCAAACAGCTTAAATTTTTGATTGTTCCAACTTTGTCTCAAGACTTGTACTTAGGTGTCGACTTTGTTAAGGCATTTGGTTTGGCTAGCGACCTTTTCTGGGAAAATTCCCTTTCTCAGTCAGCGTGTGACATTTCCGAAGTGAGCTCGAATCACCACGTGTTGGATGCTCGTCAACAGGCACGGCTGCACGCCACCATATTATTGTTTCCTTCTTTTTCCGAACAAGGCTTAGGCTGCACCAGTTTGATAAGTCATGTCATTGACGTAAGAGATGCTAAACCAGTCAAACAACGGCATTTCTCGGTGTCTCCTGGTGTCGAAAAGCTTCTGTTTGCTGAGGTTGATCGTATGTTAGCGCTTGGCGTAATCGAGGTGTCTCAAAGAGCATGGTCTTCTCCGGTGGCATTGATCGTCAAACCCAACAAAGTTCGTCTGTGTCTCGATGCGCGCAAGGTCAATGAGGTCACTGTGAAGGATGCCTATCCTCTGCCGCTCATTGATGGAATTCTCAGTCGGCTTCCAAAAGCCCAATTTATTTCGAGTCTGGATTTAAAAGATGCCTTCTGGCAGATTCCATTAGATGAAGCGTCAAAGGACAAGACCGCCTTCACAGTGCCAAATCGACCGCTTTACCAGTTCGTTACAATACCTTTTGGCCTATGTAATGCACCGCAAACCATGTCACAACTGATGGACAAGGTCATACCGGCGCACTTGAGAACTAAGGTCTTTGTTTACTTGGACGATCTATTGCTGATCACCGAAACCTTTGACGATCACGTTTCATTGTTACAGGAGGTAGCCCGATGTATGCAGGACACTGGTCTCACCATAAATATTGAAAAAAGTAAATTTTTACTTAAACAAATACACTATTTGGGTCACATAATTGGACACGGAACTATAAGTACGGATCCGGACAAAGTGAAAGCAATTAGAGAATTTCCTCAGCCGAAGACGGTTCGACAACTTCGCCGCTTTCTTGGTGTCTGTGGATGGTACCGCAGGTTCGTGCCCAATTACGCATCCATTTCGACCCCGTTGGCCAACATGCTACAAAAAGCAAAAACATTTGCCTGGAACGAAGAATCCATCGCTGCTTTTGAGGCCCTCAAAAATAGTCTGTGTAGTGCTCCTGTGCTGCATAGCCCAGATTTCTCGCGTCCATTTTCTATCCAATGCGATGCTTCTCAATATGGAGTTGGAGCCGTTTTGGCTCAACGCGATGATGAAGATAGTGAAGTACCCATAGCGTATATGTCTCATAAGTTTATTCAAGCCCAAAGAAACTACACTGTTTCTGAGCAAGAATGTCTGGCAGCTGTTATGGCCATTAAGAAGTTTCGAGCATATGTCGAAAGACATGAATTCGAGGTAATAACCGATCATGCTTCGCTCAAATGGTTAATGGGTCAAACCGACTTGCACGGCAGGCTCGCTCGCTGGGCATTGAAGTTACAGGGTTTTATATTCACTATACGTCATCGAAAAGGTAGCCAAAACGTTGTTCCCGACTCCCTATCTAGAGTGCATTCACCTGAGAATGTTGAAATTGCAGCATTAACCGAGAATGAGACGGACCCTATCCCAGCAATAGATTTTCAGTCCAAGTGTTTCAGAACCGAAGCCTACCTAAAATTGATTTCTGACTTTCAACTAGAAGGCCAGCAACAGCCTGACATCCAAATAGTGGACGGCTTAGTTTACAAGCGGTGCGAGTTTGCAACCGGAGACCCCATCCAAGAGGACCAATCCTGGAAACTCTGGGTGCCGGAAGAATTGAGAGCGGCTCTCATAGTGAATGCTCACGATCACCCAATGAGTTCACATGGGGGTATTGGAAAAACACTCAGCCGTCTCAAAATCTTTTATTTTTGGCCCAGAATGGCAAAACAAGTGCGTGATTACGTGTTGTCCTGTGAAATTTGCAAACAGACTAAAGCCCCAAATTGTATACTTCGTCCGCCTATGGGACAGCAGGCTACGTCTGTGCGAATCTTTCAGAGACTCTACGTGGACCTTTTGGGACCATATCCCAGGTCACGTTGATTGTGTTAGATCACCTCTCGAAATTTCATTTCTTAGAGCCAATACGAACATTCACCGCCCGGAAAATAGTAGAGTACCTGGAAAAACGAATTTTTGCTATTTTTGGGGTTCCCGAACTGATTACGACGGACAACGGTGTTCAATTCCGAAGCTCGCTGTTCAAAGATCTCCTTAAGAAATATGGGGTGACGCATAACCTGATAGCAAATTACTCTCCACAGGCCAATGTTGTTGAACGCGTAAATCGTTCAATAATTGCCACTGTTCGCGCATACATTCATCCCGACCAAAAAGACTGGGATGAGGCTTTGTTCGCAATTAGCGCAGCTCTCCGTAGTTCGGTTCACTCTTCGGCTGGTTTTTCGCCATATCTTATTGTTTTCGGACAAAATATGATGTGCCATGCAACGGGTTACGAACTGTTGCGAAAATTGAAACTTCTAGAAGACCCAAGTGCAGAGATTAAGCCGGAAGAGAGAACTGAGCTAATCCGAGAGCAGGTTAGGCAGAATTTGCGTAAGGCATTCGAAATAAATGAAAAAAACTACAACATGCGCTCGCGTCCCACCAGTTTTGAGGTTGGTCAAATTGTATACCGTCGCAGCTTTGCCCAAAGCAAAGCGTCCGAACACTTTAATGCAAAGCTGGCCAATGTGTTTGAGAAAGCTAAAATTGTGAAAAAGATGGGATCGGTCTACTACGAACTGACTAATATGGCAGGCAAACGGCTTGGGGTATTTCACGCCAAAGACATCAAAGCGTAGTGCCTTCAGGTCTTGTAAGACGTGGTTGACTGATTACAATAACTGTTTTGTAATGGCACAAACGCATCATGAATACCCTTTTCATGGTTATTTACACCATGCGTTAAGTGTGGAATGGTCCTTAACGTACATTACGTGAACATACCCACTTGACGTTCGGTTGGCACCCCTGAGGCAACGAAGATGGCGGAAAAGTTGGCAAAGCAGCGCAGCGATCGGCCATCGTTCTTTTCCTGTCAAGCCGTGGTCGAGGTTGGTCGCCAGAGCAGCGAATATACATACGCTAAAATAAATACGTTTGTTGGAATCCAACTGCACAACAACTTCTTTCAAGAAGGGTGATGGCATCATCACAATTGCTGCTGCGGTAAGTTTTAAAAAACACACTCCAATATATATTTTATGTACATATTATATAAATGTATGCAGGAAAAGGCAAAATTAATTGCAAAACTTCTGTGAGGGAAGAAATCAATTGGGAGGACGTTTAAACGCCGTCTTTCTTCGTATCTCTTCGCTCTTCACTCTTCGTTGTGGTGTGCCTGATGATTCAGGTATTAAGGCTGTTCCCACGCCGCACCAGTTGCTACCCTCCTCTAAAAAACAACAAACAAACAAAGATTATAAATGTACCGCTGTGCCGCTGCAACGCAACGCACAACAGCAACAACAACAACAACAACGGCCAGAACAGCAACGGCTACAACAGCAGCCCTAGCTCTACCGCTGTGCCGTCACAAAAACAACGCACAACAGAAGCAACATCAAACACCAGCATCATCATCATCAGCGACAGCTACAACAGCAGCCCTAGCGCTACTGCTGTGCCGCTGCAACAACAACCCCGGAGCAACAACTTGGAGACGGCCATCACACCTCGGACAGGACCACCCCGGCCTGGGAATGAGGTCGCCAGGTTTTTAAAAACTCATCTATATTTTATAATTTAAAAATAACTTAAAATTTAAAATCAAAATTAAAATAAACGTAAAACTCAAATTTTTAACATAAACATACATATATAACAAACATACTTACACATATTTTTTTTTGCAATTATGAATAATTAACTTTATTTTCTATCTTTTTTTTTTTAATGTTTAATAAACAACAAAAGGAATCCTTCTTAAAATTTAATAAGTTTAACCAGTAATATATACATTATTCTTATATTTTTTATTTGGTAAAATTTCTTTAATCTTTGCGTTACAATTTTAATATATATAATTACATATATTATGATTACTCTATCTACATACCATATAATTTAGCTGACATTTGAGTATTTATAAAACAAAAATAATTACAAGATAATATAGTTTGTATGAAACTCCAAACATAATATAAAAACCAGGGCGACCGAATAGAAAAGCAAGCGGGCGCAAGCCGAGGCCGAGAAAGTCCGTCCGCCACAAAATGGCGCCCAACGTGGGGCCCGAAATTGTAAAAACAATTTTTCGGGTTCCAAAATTTTTTTCTCTTTTGTTTTTTTTTTTGGGAGCTCGTCCTCTGAACTCATGGTAGAATATAAAATTGTTTTAGCATGCAGTGTCAGCTTTATCCGTGATGTTTTTTTTATATTTTTTTTGAATAACTTTTAGAAACGTATTTGTTGGATTGTCAGGTGAAGGGCTTGCGGCCCTAGCTTGAACCGCGATATAGTGCCTATAAATTTTGTTTTCTTCTTGTAAAATAAAGTGACCTGCAGAAGTGGTTAAACTCAACTAAGTGATAGTTTTTTTTTTTTTCTTCGAGTTCTTTAAAAATTTGTTTTTTTTCAAATTCTCTTGCGGGTTTGTACTGTTCGCGGCAGTGCATTCGGGCCTACTGGATATTGCGAGACGGTTGCTTCAATGCGCCCCTCGACCGTTCGCTCAGATGCACTCGCTTAGTAAGCAGTATAATCTCATAAGCCCATTTAGACAGTTATAAATAATAAAAAGTTTGTTTTTTGGGAGCTCTGCTCGGACACTCGATTCCGGCCACGGCGCTCTAAATAAGTCGGTCTAATCTTCCATCCCGAACCAGATAAAATTTAATACACATTTATACGTTTAGTATTGATTAGAAGCAAGAAGCTTAAAAATATTTTATTTTTTTTTTCTTCTCAACCAACGGTTGATATATTTCACTAATTTAAAATTTAAGTAACTTATATTAAATCCAATTGTTTTTCTTTTATATCACTATGCCATTGCACCACAGTAACGAGGACCTGGTGAGTTTGTCGGATGGTGGTGAGGCTGCGTGCAGCATCTGTAAGCGGGCTTATGGACAACATGATGATGTCGTAATGACATCATGTCTTCATGTTTTTCATAACATTTGCATACAAAAATGGATTGCGGAAGCACACAGTTGCCCTCTGTGTCGCGCGCTTTGTAGCCCTAAAAAGCTGAAGCCATACCTGCCGGTTTTGCAAACCATGCCACAAGCCATTCCGCCAAACGCACCCACGTCCCAGTTGTTAGAAGTACCAACTCTAGGGGCGGTACCCAAAAAGCGTCCCGTTACAAGGAGTCAACGGAACTTAGTAAGCCAAGATTTTGGGGTCAACAAATCGCATAGTTTGAACCTATCAGGAGTGCAACCCGCGCCGAGAGAGTCGATCGAGCGTACTCCGCATCGAAGTGCTGCTGCTCAACGGTCGGTTTCCGATTCGCAGTTGCAGCATTTGATAAACGAGGCCGTCCGAATCGAACTCTCAAAGCTGCAGTTAAAGTCCAGCCAAGTACAGAATCCTCTGCAGGGTTCGGATTTTCCTAGGGTTCTGCAACCGGATATGCAATTTTTATCGAGACCTCTACCAAATTTAAATCACGGAATTACGAATCAGCCCTATCAGCACCAAGGTGAGGCGCAGGGTCATCCAAGGCACCACACCCCAAGTCATTATGGGCACGGTGGCATCGGGATTCCACGACCTCCCGCAGAATTTGCAACGTCGGAAAATGTGGCAAATGCAATTAATAACTGGAAAATCACATTTTCGGGAAAAGACGATGCATTAACTGTAGATAAATTTATTTACAGAATCCAGGCCCTGACGGTGCAAAGTCTGCGTGAAATTTTGGGAGCCTGTACTGCTACGCCCACATGCTGTTCACGGGTAAGGCATTGGACTGGTTCTGGCGCTACCACCGAGGCGTTGCTAGGGTTGAGTGGTTCGCCCTGTGTGCTGAGTTGCGTAGCCAATTTCGAGATCGTCGAAACGACCTCGACATAATGGATTTGGTGCGCAGCCGCAAACAGCGCTACGACGAAAAGTTTGATGAATTCTATGAGGCTATATTGCAATTAACCGATAGATTGCAGAGCCCTATGGATTCCGACGCCCTGCTGGGGATTTTGCAAAGAAATTTGCGTTTAGATGTTAGACGTAGTTTGCTCTACGTAAGCATCAACAGCATAAGCCAGTTGCGGACGTTAGTTCAGAGACGTGAACTGTTGGACGAGGAATACGGTAGAAATACTAGAAATCCTCCAAATCAGCGTCACGTTTCTGAGCTGACGCCCGGACCTGTGCGCCCCAGTGCTACTACCAATAATAATAACAATTTTGATTTTTTAGACCCCCCACCAGCACCACAATAAGTTGTGATGCTGGGTGTCAAACTGACAAAAACCCTGATGTACAAACTTTACCTTTGAAAATTTTAAAACGCGAACAGCCTCGTTCGGTGACTCCTCTTCGGCAGTTCAAACCATGGCATATTAAATGGTCAGAATACCAGGCGGCGAGAACGAGAATTTTTCAGGAGGAGGAACGCAAAAGTCACCCAGAACCTAAGCGGAGGAGGCGCTCGACTGCAAGGTTGAGACGATTTTGGAAGAAAATCAGAGCGCTTAAAAAATTGGTTTGTTCGGCGTTGTTGACTGCGGCTCCCGAAAATGATATTCGCCCCTATGCCCCGGTCTCATTAGCCGGTGAAATGTTGGTAGGTTTAGTCGATACTGGCGCTTCTGTCAGTTGCATAGCCAACAATTTGGCACATAAAATTATGTCTAACAAGCAGCTGAAGTGGTTAAAGTATTCGGCTAAATTGAAGACAGCGGATGGGACGAATCATTTTTCGGCAGGTGTGGTTGACACTCTGATCACCTATAAAGGTGTCTCCAAACAGCTTAAATTTTTGATTGTTCCAACTTTGTCTCAAGACTTGTACTTAGGTGTCGACTTTGTTAAGGCATTTGGTTTGGCTAGCGACCTTTTCTGGGAAAATTCCCTTTCTCAGTCAGCGTGTGACATTTCCGAAGTGAGCTCGAATCACCACGTGTTGGATGCTCGTCAACAGGCACGGCTGCACGCCACCATATTATTTTTTCCTTCTTTTTCCGAACAAGGCTTAGGCTGCACCAGTTTGATAAGTCATGTCATTGACGTAAGAGATGCTAAACCAGTCAAACAACGGCATTTCTCGGTGTCTCCTGGTGTCGAAAAGCTTCTGTTTGCTGAGGTTGATCGTATGTTAGCGCTTGGCGTAATCGAGGTGTCTCAAAGCGCATGGTCTTCTCCGGTGGCATTGATCGTCAAACCCAACAAAGTTCGTCTGTGTCTCGATGCGCGCAAGGTCAATGAGGTCACTGTGAAGGATGCCTATCCTCTGCCGCTCATTGATGGAATTCTCAGTCGGCTTCCAAAAGCCCAATTTATTTCGAGTCTGGATTTAAAAGATGCCTTCTGGCAGATTCCATTAGATGAAGCGTCAAAGGACAAGACCGCCTTCACAGTGCCAAATGGACCGCTTTACCAGTTCGTTACAATGCCTTTTGGCCTATGTAATGCACCGCAAACCATGTCACGACTGATGGACAAGGTCATACCGGCGCACTTGAGAACTAAGGTCTTTGTTTACTTGGACGATCTATTGCTGATCACCGAAACCTTTGACGAACACGTTTCATTGTTACAGGAGGTAGCCCGATGTATGCAGGACACTGGTCTCACCATAAATATTGAAAAAAGTAAATTTTTTCTTAAACAAATACACTATTTGGGTCACATAATTGGACACGGAACTATAAGTACGGATCCGGACAAAGTGAAAGCAATTAGAGAATTTCCTCAGCCGAAGACGGTTCGACAACTTCGCCGCTTTCTTGGTGTCTGTGGATGGTACCGCAGGTTCGTGCCCAATTACGCATCCATTTCGACCCCGTTGGCCAACATGCTACAAAAAGCAAAAACATTTGCCTGGAACGAAGAATCCATCGCTGCTTTTGAGGCCCTCAAAAATAGTCTGTGTAGTGCTCCTGTGCTGCATAGCCCAGATTTCTCGCGTCCATTTTCTATCCAATGCGATGCTTCTCAATATGGAGTTGGAGCCGTTTTGGCTCAACGCGATGATGAAGATAGTGAAGTACCCATAGCGTATATGTCTCATAAGTTTATTCAAGCCCAAAGAAACTACACTGTTTCTGAGCAAGAATGTCTGGCAGCTGTTATGGCCATTAAGAAGTTTCGAGCATATGTCGAAAGACATGAATTCGAGGTAATAACCGATCATGCTTCGCTCAAATGGTTAATGGGTCAAACCGACTTGCACGGCAGGCTCGCTCGCTGGGCATTGAAGTTACAGGGTTTTATATTCACTATACGTCATCGAAAAGGTAGCCAAAACGTTGTTCCCGACTCCCTATCTAGAGTGCATTCACCTGAGAATGTTGAAATTGCAGCATTAACCGAGAATGAGACGGACCCTATCCCAGCAATAGATTTTCAGTCCAAGTGTTTCAGAACCGAAGCCTACCTAAAATTGATTTCTGACTTTCAACTAGAAGGCCAGCAACAGCCTGACATCCAAATAGTGGACGGCTTAGTTTACAAGCGGTGCGAGTTTGCAACCGGAGACCCCATCCAAGAGGACCAATCCTGGAAACTCTGGGTGCCGGAAGAATTGAGAGCGGCTCTCATAGTGAATGCTCACGATCACCCAATGAGTTCACATGGGGGTATTGGAAAAACACTCAGCCGTCTCAAAATCTTTTATTTTTGGCCCAGAATGGCAAAACAAGTGCGTGATTACGTGTTGTCCTGTGAAATTTGCAAACAGACTAAAGCCCCAAATTGTATACTTCGTCCGCCTATGGGACAGCAGGCTACGTCTGTGCGAATCTTTCAGAGACTCTACGTGGACCTTTTGGGACCATATCCCAGGTCACGCTCAGGGAACGTGGGTATGTTGATTGTGTTAGATCACCTCTCGAAATTTCATTTCTTAGAGCCAATACGAACATTCACCGCCCGGAAAATAGTAGAGTACCTGGAAAAACGAATTTTTGCTATTTTTGGGGTTCCCGAACTGATTACGACGGACAACGGTGTTCAATTCCGAAGCTCGCTGTTCAAAGATCTCCTTAAGAAATATGGGGTGACGCATAACCTGATAGCAAATTACTCTCCACAGGCCAATGCTGTTGAACGCGTAAATCGTTCAATAATTGCCACTGTTCGCGCATACATTCATCCCGACCAAAAAGACTGGGATGAGGCTTTGTTCGCAATTAGCGCAGCTCTCCGTAGTTCGGTTCACTCTTCGGCTGGTTTTTCGCCATATCTTATTGTTTTCGGACAAAATATGATGTGCCATGCAACGGGTTACGAACTGTTGCGAAAATTGAAACTTCTAGAAGACCCAAGTGCGGAGATTAAGCCGGAAGAGAGAACTGAGCTAATCCGAGAGCAGGTTAGGCAGAATTTGCGTAAGGCATTCGAAATAAATGAAAAAAACTACAACATGCGCTCGCGTCCCACCAGTTTTGAGGTTGGTCAAATTGTATACCGTCGCAGCTTTGCCCAAAGCAAAGCGTCCGAACACTTTAATGCAAAGCTGGCCAATGTGTTTGAGAAAGCTAAAATTGTGAAAAAGATGGGATCGGTCTACTACGAACTGACTAATATGGCAGGCAAACGGCTTGGGGTATTTCACGCCAAAGACATCAAAGCGTAGTGCCTTCAGGTCTTGTAAGACGTGGTTGACTGATTACAATAACTGTTTTGTAATGGCACAAACGCATCATGAATACCCTTTTCATGGTTATTTACACCATGCGTTAAGTGTGGAATGGTCCTTAACGTACATTACATGAACATACCCACTTGACGTTCGGTTGGCACCCCTGAGGCAACGAAGATGGCGGAAAAGTTGGCAAAGCAGCGCAGCGATCGGCCATCGTTCTTTTCCTGTCAAGCCGTGGTCGAGGTTGGTCGCCAGAGCAGCGAATATACATACGCTAAAATAAATACGTTTGTTGGAATCCAACTGCACAACAACTTCTTTCAAGAAGGGTGATGGCATCATCACAATTGCTGCTGCGGTAAGTTTTAAAAAACACACTCCAATATATATTTTATGTACCTATTATATAAATGTATGCAGGAAAAGGCAAAATTAATTGCAAAACTTCTGTGAGGGAAGAAATCAATTGGGAGGACGTTTAAACGCCGTCTTTCTTCGTATCTCTTCGCTCTTCACTCTTCGTTGTGGTGTGCCTGATGATTCAGGTATTAAGGCTGTTCCCACGCCGCACCAGTTGCTACCCTCCTCTTAAAAACAACAAACAAACAAAGATTATAAATGTACCGCTGTGCCGCTGCAACGCAACGCACAACAGCAACAACAACAACAACAACGGCCAGAACAGCAACGGCTACAACAGCAGCCCTAGCTCTACCGCTGTGCCGTCACAAAAACAACGCACAACAGAAGCAACATCAAACACCAGCATCATCATCATCAGCGACAGCTACAACAGCAGCCCTAGCGCTACTGCTGTGCCGCTGCAACAACAACCCCGGAGCAACAACTTGGAGACGGCCATCACACCTCGGACAGGACCACCCCGGCCTGGGAATGAGGTCGCCAGGTTTTTAAAAACTCATCTATATTTTATAATTTAAAAATAACTTAAAATTTAAAATCAAAATTAAAATAAACGTAAAACTCAAATTTTTAACATAAACATACATATATAACAAACATACTTACACATATTTTTTTTTGCAATTATGAATAATTAACTTTATTTTCTATCTTATTTTTTTTAATGTTTAATAAACAACAAAAGGAATCCTTCTTAAAATTTAATAAGTTTAACCAGTAATATATACATTATTCTTATATTTTTTATTTGGTAAAATTTCTTTAATCTTTGCGTTACAATTTTAATATATATAATTACATATATTATGATTACTCTATCTACATACCATATAATTTAGCTGACATTTGAGTATTTATAAAACAAAAACAATTACAAGATAATATAGTTTGTATGAAACTCCAAACATAATATAAAAACCAGGGCGACCGAATAGAAAAGCAAGCGGGCGCAAGCCGAGGCCGAGAAAGTCCGTCCGCCACAAAATGGCGCCCAACGTGGGGCCCGAAATTGTAAAAACAATTTTTCGGGTTCCAAAATTTTTTTCTCTTTTGTTTTTTTTTTGGGAGCTCGTCCTCTGAACTCATGGTAGAATATAAAATTGTTTTAGCATGCAGTGTCAGCTTTATCCGTGATGTTTTTTTTATATTTTTTTTGAATAACTTTTAGAAACGTATTTGTTGGATTGTCAGGTGAAGGGTTTGCGGCCCTATAAATTTTGTTTTCTTCTTGTAAAATAAAGTGACCTGCAGAAGTGGTTAAACTCAACTAAGTGATAGTTTTTTTTTTTTTTTCTGCGAGTTCTTTAAAAATTTGTTTTTTTTCAAATTCTCTTGCGGGTTTGTACTGTTCGCGGCAGTGCATTCGGGCCTACTGGATATTGCGAGACGGTTGCTTCAATGCGCCCCTCGACCGTTCGCTCAGATGCACTCGCTTAGTAAGCAGTATAATCTCATAAGCCCATTTAGACAGTTATAAATAATAAAAAGTTTGTTTTTTGGGAGCTCTGCTCGGACACTCGATTCCGGCCACGGCGCTCTAAATAAGTCGGTCTAATCTTCCATCCCGAACCAGATAAAATTTAATACACATTTATACGTTTAGTATTGATTAGAAGCAAGAAGCTTAAAAATATTTTATTTTTTTTTTCTTCTCAACCAACGGTTGATATATTTCACTAATTTAAAATTTAAGTAACTTATATTAAATCCAATTGTTTTTCTTTTATATCACTATGCCATTGCATCACAGTAACGAGGACCTGGTGAGTTTGTCGGATGGTGGTGAGGCTACGTGCAGCATCTGTAAGCGGGCTTATGGACAACATGATGATGTCGTAATGACATCATGTCTTCATGTTTTTCATAACATTTGCATACAAAAATGGATTGCGGAAGCACACAGTTGCCCTCTGTGTCGCGCGCTTTGTAGCCCTAAAAAGCTGAAGCCATACCTGCCGGTTTTGCAAACCATGCCACAAGCCATTCCGCCAAACGCACCCACGTCCCAGTTGTTAGAAGTACCAACTCTAGGGGCGGTACCCAAAAAGCGTCCCGTTACAAGGAGTCAACGGAACTTAGTAAGCCAAGATTTTGGGGTCAACAAATCGCATAGTTTGAACCTATCAGGAGTGCAACCCGCGCCGAGAGAGTCGATCGAGCGTACTCCGCATCGAAGTGCTGCTGCTCAACCGTCGGTTTCCGATTCGCAGTTGCAGCATTTGATAAACGAGGCCGTCCGAATCGAACTCTCAAAGCTGCAGTTAAAGTCCAGCCAAGTACAGAATCCTCTGCAGGGTTCGGATTCTCCTAGGGTTCTGCAACCGGATATGCAATTTTTATCGAGACCTCTACCAAATTTAAATCACGGAATTACGAATCATCCCTATCAGCACCAAGGTGAGGCGCAGGGTCATCCAAGGCACCACACCCCAAGTCATTATGGGCACGGTGGCATCGGGATTCCACGACCTCCCGCAGAATTTGCAACGTCGGAAAATGTGGCAAATGCAATTAATAACTGGAAAATCACATTTTCGGGAAAAGACGATGCATTAACTGTAGATAAATTTATTTACAGAATCCAGGCCCTGACGGTGCAAAGTCTGCGTGAAATTTTGGGAGCCTGTGCTGCTACGCCCACATGCTGTTCACGGGTAAGGCATTGGACTGGTTCTGGCGCTACCACCGAGGCGTTGCTAGGGTTGAGTGGTTCGCCCTGTGTGCTGAGTTGCGTAGCCAATTTCGAGATCGTCGAAACGACCTCGACATAATGGATTTGGTGCGCAGCCGCAAACAGCGCTACGACGAAAAGTTTGATGAATTCTATGAGGCTATATTGCAATTAACCGATAGATTGCAGAGCCCTATGGATTCCGACGCCCTGCTGGGGATTTTGCAAAGAAATTTGCGTTTAGATGTTAGACGTAGTTTGCTCTACGTAAGCATCAACAGCATAAGCCAGTTGCGGACGTTAGTTCAGAGACGTGAACTGTTGGACGAGGAATACGGTAGAAATACTAGAAATCCTCCAAATCAGCGTCACGTTTCTGAGCTGACGCCCGGACCTGTGCGCCCCAGTGCTACTACCAATAATAAAAACAATTTTGATTTTTTAGACCCCCCACCAGCACCACAATAAGTTGTGATGCTGGGTGTCAAACTGACAAAAACCCTGATGTACAAACTTTACCTTTGAAAATTTTAAAACGCGAACAGCCTCGTTCGGTGACTCCTCTTCGGCAGTTCAAACCATGGCATATTAAATGGTCAGAATACCAGGCGGCGAGAAGGAGAATTTTTCAGGAGGAGGAACGCAAAAGTCACCCAGAACCTAAGCGGAGGAGGCGCTCGACTGCAAGGTTGAGACGATTTTGGAAGAAAATCAGAGCGCTTAAAAAATTGGTTTGTTCGGCGTTGTTGACTGCGGCTCCCGAAAATGATATTCGCCCCTATGCCCCGGTCTCATTAGCCGGTGAAATGTTGGTAGGTTTAGTCGATACTGGCGCTTCTGTCAGTTGCATAGCCAACAATTTGGCACATAAAATTATGTCTAACAAGCAGCTGAAGTGGTTAAAGTATTCGGCTAAATTGAAGACAGCGGATGGGACGAATCATTTTTCGGCAGGTGTGGTTGACACTCTGATCACCTATAAAGGTGTCTCCAAACAGCTTAAATTTTTGATTGTTCCAACTTTGTCTCAAGACTTGTACTTAGGTGTCGACTTTGTTAAGGCATTTGGTTTGGCTAGCGACCTTTTCTGGGAAAATTCCCTTTCTCAGTCAGCGTGTGACATTTCCGAAGTGAGCTCGAATCACCACGTGTTGGATGCTCGTCAACAGGCACGGCTGCACGCCACCATATTATTGTTTCCTTCTTTTTCCGAACAAGGCTTAGGCTGCACCAGTTTGATAAGTCATGTCATTGACGTAAGAGATGCTAAACCAGTCAAACAACGGCATTTCTCGGTGTCTCCTGGTGTCGAAAAGCTTCTGTTTGCTGAGGTTGATCGTATGTTAGCGCTTGGCGTAATCGAGGTGTCTCAAAGAGCATGGTCTTCTCCGGTGGCATTGATCGTCAAACCCAACAAAGTTCGTCTGTGTCTCGATGCGCGCAAGGTCAATGAGGTCACTGTGAAGGATGCCTATCCTCTGCCGCTCATTGATGGAATTCTCAGTCGGCTTCCAAAAGCCCAATTTATTTCGAGTCTGGATTTAAAAGATGCCTTCTGGCAGATTCCATTAGATGAAGCGTCAAAGGACAAGACCGCCTTCACAGTGCCAAATCGACCGCTTTACCAGTTCGTTACAATACCTTTTGGTATTGTCTTTGTTTACTTGGACGATCTATTGCTGATCACCGAAACCTTTGACGATCACGTTTCATTGTTACAGGAGGTAGCCCGATGTATGCAGGACACTGGTCTCACCATAAATATTGAAAAAAGTAAATTTTTACTTAAACAAATACACTATTTGGGTCACATAATTGGACACGGAACTATAAGTACGGATCCGGACAAAGTGAAAGCAATTAGAGAATTTCCTCAGCCGAAGACGGTTCGACAACTTCGCCGCTTTCTTGGTGTCTGTGGATGGTACCGCAGGTTCGTGCCCAATTACGCATCCATTTCGACCCCGTTGGCCAACATGCTACAAAAAGCAAAAACATTTGCCTGGAACGAAGAATCCATCGCTGATTTTGAGGCCCTCAAAAATAGTCTGTGTAGTGCTCCTGTGCTGCATAGCCCAGATTTCTCGCGTCCATTTTCTATCCAATGCGATGCTTCTCAATATGGAGTTGGAGCCGTTTTGGCTCAACGCGATGATGAAGATAGTGAAGTACCCATAGCGTATATGTCTCATAAGTTTATTCAAGCCCAAAGAAACTACACTGTTTCTGAGCAAGAATGTCTGGCAGCTGTTATGGCCATTAAGAAGTTTCGAGCATATGTCGAAAGACATGAATTCGAGGTAATAACCGATCATGCTTCGCTCAAATGGTTAATGGGTCAAACCGACTTGCACGGCAGGCTCGCTCGCTGGGCATTGAAGTTACAGGGTTTTATATTCACTATACGTCATCGAAAAGGTAGCCAAAACGTTGTTCCCGACTCCCTATCTAGAGTGCATTCACCTGAGAATGTTGAAATTGCAGCATTAACCGAGAATGAGACGGACCCTATCCCAACAATAGATTTTCAGTCCAAGTGTTTCAGAACCGAAGCCTACCTAAAATTGATTTCTGACTTTCAACTAGAAGGCCAGCAACAGCCTGACATCCAAATAGTGGACGGCTTAGTTTACAAGCGGTGCGAGTTTGCAACCGGAGACCCCATCCAAGAGGACCAATCCTGGAAACTCTGGGTGTCGGAAGAATTGAGAGCGGCTCTCATAGTGAATGCTCACGATCACCCAATGAGTTCACATGGGGGTATTGGAAAAACACTCAGCCGTCTCAAAATCTTTTATTTTTGGCCCAGAATGGCAAAACAAGTGCGTGATTACGTGTTGTCCTGTGAAATTTGCAAACAGACTAAAGCCCCAAATTGTATACTTCGTCCGCCTATGGGACAGCAGGCTACGTCTGTGCGAATCTTTCAGAGACTCTACGTGGACCTTTTGGGACCATATCCCAGGTCACGCTCAGGGAACGTGGGTATGTTGATTGTGTTAGATCACCTCTCGAAATTTCATTTCTTAGAGCCAATACGAACATTCACCGCCCGGAAAATAGTAGAGTACCTGGAAAAACGAATTTTTGCTATTTTTGGGGTCCCGAACTGATTACGACGGACAACGGTGTTCAATTCCGAAGCTCGCTGTTCAAAGATCTCCTTAAGAAATATGGGGTGACGCATAACCTGATAGCAAATTACTCTCCACAGGCCAATGCTGTTGAACGCGTAAATCGTTCAATAATTGCCACTGTTCGCGCATACATTCATCCCGACCAAAAATACTGGGATGAGGCTTTGTTCGCAATTAGCGCAGCTCTCCGTAGTTCGGTTCACTCTTCGGCTGGTTTTTCGCCATATCTTATTGTTTTCGGACAAAATATGATGTGCCATGCAACGGGTTACGAACTGTTGCGAAAATTGAAACTTCTAGAAGACCCAAGTGCGGAGATTAAGCCGGAAGAGAGAACTGAGCTAATCCGAGAGCAGGTTAGGCAGAATTTGCGTAAGGCATTCGAAATAAATGAAAAAAACTACAACATGCGCTCGCGTCCCACCAGTTTTGAGGTTGGTCAAATTGTATACCGTCACAGCTTTGCCCAAAGCAAAGCGTCCGAACACTTTAATGCAAAGCTGGCCAATGTGTTTGAGAAAGCTAAAATTGTGAAAAAGATGGGATCGGTCTACTACGAACTGACTAATATGGCAGGCAAACGGCTTGGGGTATTTCACGCCAAAGACATCAAAGCGTAGTGCCTTCAGGTCTTGTAAGACGTGGTTGACTGATTACAATAACTGTTTTGTAATGGCACAAACGCATCATGAATACCCTTTTCATGGTTATTTACACCATGCGTTAAGTGTGGAATGGTCCTTAACGTACATTACGTGAACATACCCACTTGACGTTCGGTTGGCACCCCTGAGGCAACGAAGATGGCGGAAAAGTTGGCAAAGCAGCGCAGCGATCGGCCATCGTTCTTTTCCTGTCAAGCCGTGGTCGAGGTTGGTCGCCAGAGCAGCGAATATACATACGCTAAAATAAATACGTTTGTTGGAATCCAACTGCACAACAACTTCTTTCAAGAAGGGTGATGGCATCATCACAATTGCTGCTGCGGTAAGTTTTAAAAAACACACTCCAATATATATTTTATGTACATATTATATAAATGTATGCAGGAAAAGGCAAAATTAATTGCAAAACTTCTGTGAGGGAAGAAATCAATTGGGAGGACGTTTAAACGCCATCTTTCTTCGTATCTCTTCGCTCTTCACTCTTCGTTGTGGTGTGCCTGATGATTCAGGTATTAAGGCTGTTCCCACGCCGCACCAGTTGCTACCCTCCTCTTAAAAACAACAAACAAACAAAGATTATAAATGTACCGCTGTGCCGCTGCAACGCAACGCACAACAGCAACAACAACAACAACAACGGCCAGAACAGCAACGGCTACAACAGCAGCCCTAGCTCTACAGCTGTGCCGTCACAAAAACAACGCACAACAGAAGCAACATCAAACACCAGCATCATCATCATCAGCGACAGCTACAACAGCAGCCCTAGCGCTACTGCTGTGCCGCTGCAACAACAACCCCGGAGCAACAACTTGGAGACGGCCATCACACCTCGGACAGGACCACCCCGGCCTGGGAATGAGGTCGCCAGGTTTTTAAAAACTCATCTATATTTTATAATTTAAAAATAACTTAAAATTTAAAATCAAAATTAAAATAAACGTAAAACTCAAATTTTTAACATAAACATACATATATAACAAACATACTTACACATATTTTTTTTTGCAATTATGAATAATTAACTTTATTTTCTATCTTTTTTTTTTTAATGTTTAATAAACAACAAAAGGAATCCTTCTTAAAATTTAATAAGTTTAACCAGTAATATATACATTATTCTTATATTTTTTATTTGGTAAAATTTCTTTAATCTTTGCGTTACAATTTTAATATATATAATTACATATATTATGATTACTCTATCTACATACCATATAATTTAGCTGACATTTGAGTATTTATAAAACAAAAATAATTACAAGATAATATAGTTTGTATGAAACTCCAAACATAATATAAAAACCAGGGCGACCGAATAGAAAAGCAAGCGGGCGCAAGCCGAGGCCGAGAAAGTCCGTCCGCCACAAAATGGCGCCCAACGTGGGGCCCGAAATTGTAAAAACAATTTTTCGGGTTCCAAAATTTTTTTCTCTTTTGTTTTTTTTTTTTGGGAGCTCGTCCTCTGAACTCATGGTAGAATATAAAATTGTTTTAGCATGCAGTGTCAGCTTTATCCGTGATGTTTTTTTTATATTTTTTTTGAATAACTTTTAGAAACGTATTTGTTGGATTGTCAGGTGAAGGGCTTGCGGCCCTAGCTTGAACCGCGATATAGTGCCTATAAATTTTGTTTTCTTCTTGTAAAATAAAGTGACCTGCAGAAGTGGTTAAACTCAACTAAGTGATAGTTTTTTTTTTTTTCTTCGAGTTCTTTAAAAATTTGTTTTTTTTCAAATTCTCTTGCGGGTTTGTACTGTTCGCGGCAGTGCATTCGGGCCTACTGGATATTGCGAGACGGTTGCTTCAATGCGCCCCTCGACCGTTCGCTCAGATGCACTCGCTTAGTAAGCAGTATAATCTCATAAGCCCATTTAGACAGTTATAAATAATAAAAAGTTTGTTTTTTGGGAGCTCTGCTCGGACACTCGATTCCGGCCACGGCGCTCTAAATAAGTCGGTCTAATCTTCCATCCCGAACCAGATAAAGTTTAATACACATTTATACGTTTAGTATTGATTAGAAGCAAGAAGCTTAAAAATATTTTATTTTTTTTTTCTTCTCAACCAACGGTTGATATATTTCACTAATTTAAAATTTAAGTAACTTATATTAAATCCAATTGTTTTTCTTTTATATCACTATGCCATTGCACCACAGTAACGAGGACCTGGTGAGTTTGTCGGATGGTGGTGAGGCTGCGTGCAGCATCTGTAAGCGGGCTTATGGACAACATGATGATGTCGTAATGACATCATGTCTTCATGTTTTTCATAACATTTGCATACAAAAATGGATTGCGGAAGCACACAGTTGCCCTCTGTGTCGCGCGCTTTGTAGCCCTAAAAAGCTGAAGCCATACCTGCCGGTTTTGCAAACCATGCCACAAGCCATTCCGCCAAACGCACCCACGTCCCAGTTGTTAGAAGTACCAACTCTAGGGGCGGTACCCAAAAAGCGTCCCGTTACAAGGAGTCAACGGAACTTAGTAAGCCAAGATTTTGGGGTCAACAAATCGCATAGTTTGAACCTATCAGGAGTGCAACCCGCGCCGAGAGAGTCGATCGAGCGTACTCCGCATCGAAGTGCTGCTGCTCAACCGTCGGTTTCCGATTCGCAGTTGCAGCATTTGATAAACGAGGCCGTCCGAATCGAACTCTCAAAGCTGCAGTTAAAGTCCAGCCAAGTACAGAATCCTCTGCAGGGTTCGGATTCTCCTAGGGTTCTGCAACCGGATATGCAATTTTTATCGAGACCTCTACCAAATTTAAATCACGGAATTACGAATCATCCCTATCAGCACCAAGGTGAGGCGCAGGGTCATCCAAGGCACCACACCCCAAGTCATTATGGGCACGGTGGCATCGGGATTCCACGACCTCCCGCAGAATTTGCAACGTCGGAAAATGTGGCAAATGCAATTAATAACTGGAAAATCACATTTTCGGGAAAAGACGATGCATTAACTGTAGATAAATTTATTTACAGAATCCAGGCCCTGACGGTGCAAAGTCTGCGTGAAATTTTGGGAGCCTGTGCTGCTACGCCCACATGCTGTTCACGGGTAAGGCATTGGACTGGTTCTGGCGCTACCACCGAGGCGTTGCTAGGGTTGAGTGGTTCGCCCTGTGTGCTGAGTTGCGTAGCCAATTTCGAGATCGTCGAAACGACCTCGACATAATGGATTTGGTGCGCAGCCGCAAACAGCGCTACGACGAAAAGTTTGATGAATTCTATGAGGCTATATTGCAATTAACCGATAGATTGCAGAGCCCTATGGATTCCGACGCCCTGCTGGGGATTTTGCAAAGAAATTTGCGTTTAGATGTGAGACGTAGTTTGCTCTACGTAAGCATCAACAGCATAAGCCAGTTGCGGACGTTAGTTCAGAGACGTGAACTGTTGGACGAGGAATACGGTAGAAATACTAGAAATCCTCCAAATCAGCGTCACGTTTCTGAGCTGACGCCCGGACCTGTGCGCCCCAGTGCTACTACCAATAATAATAACAATTTTGATTTTTTAGACCCCCCACCAGCACCACAATAAGTTGTGATGCTGGGTGTCAAACTGACAAAAACCCTGATGTACAAACTTTACCTTTGAAAATTTTAAAACGCGAACAGCCTCGTTCGGTGACTCCTCTTCGGCAGTTCAAACCATGGCATATTAAATGGTCAGAATACCAGGCGGCGAGAACGAGAATTTTTCAGGAGGAGGAACGCAAAAGTCACCCAGAACCTAAGCGGAGGAGGCGCTCGACTGCAAGGTTGAGACGATTTTGGAAGAAAATCAGAGCGCTTAAAAAATTGGTTTGTTCGGCGTTGTTGACTGCGGCTCCCGAAAATGATATTCGCCCCTATGCCCCGGTCTCATTAGCCGGTGAAATGTTGGTAGGTTTAGTCGATACTGGCGCTTCTGTCAGTTGCATAGCCAACAATTTGGCACATAAAATTATGTCTAACAAGCAGCTGAAGTGGTTAAAGTATTCGGCTAAATTGAAGACAGCGGATGGGACGAATCATTTTTCGGCAGGTGTGGTTGACACTCTGATCACCTATAAAGGTGTCTCCAAACAGCTTAAATTTTTGATTGTTCCAACTTTGTCTCAAGACTTGTACTTAGGTGTCGACTTTGTTAAGGCATTTGGTTTGGCTAGCGACCTTTTCTGGGAAAATTCCCTTTCTCAGTCAGCGTGTGACATTTCCGAAGTGAGCTCGAATCACCACGTGTTGGATGCTCGTCAACAGGCACGGCTGCACGCCACCATATTATTGTTTCCTTCTTTTTTCGAACAAGGCTTAGGCTGCACCAGTTTGATAAGTCATGTCATTGACGTAAGAGATGCTAAACCAGTCAAACAACGGCATTTCTCGGTGTCTCCTGGTGTCGAAAAGCTTCTGTTTGCTGAGGTTGATCGTATGTTAGCGCTTGGCGTAATCGAGGTGTCTCAAAGAGCATGGTCTTCTCCGGTGGCATTGATCGTCAAACCCAACAAAGTTCGTCTGTGTCTCGATGCGCGCAAGGTCAATGAGGTCACTGTGAAGGATGCCTATCCTCTGCCGCTCATTGATGGAATTCTCAGTCGGCTTCCAAAAGCCCAATTTATTTCGAGTCTGGATTTAAAAGATGCCTTCTGGCAGATTCCATTAGATGAAGCGTCAAAGGACAAGACCGCCTTCACAGTGCCAAATCGACCGCTTTACCAGTTCGTTACAATGCCTTTTGGCCTATGTAATGCACCGCAAACCATGTCACAACTGATGGACAAGGTCATACCGGCGCACTTGAGAACTAAGGTCTTTGTTTACTTGGACGATCTATTGCTGATCACCGAAACCTTTGACGATCACGTTTCATTGTTACAGGAGGTAGCCCGATGTATGCAGGACACTGGTCTCACCATAAATATTGAAAAAAGTAAATTTTTACTTAAACAAATACACTATTTGGGTCACATAATTGGACACGGAACTATAAGTACGGATCCGGACAAAGTGAAAGCAATTAGAGAATTTCCTCAGCCGAAGACGGTTCGACAACTTCGCCGCTTTCTTGGTGTCTGTGGATGGTACCGCAGGTTCGTGCCCAATTACGCATCCATTTCGACCCCGTTGGCCAACATGCTACAAAAAGCAAAAACATTTGCCTGGAACGAAGAATCCATCGCTGATTTTGAGGCCCTCAAAAATAGTCTGTGTAGTGCTCCTGTGCTGCATAGCCCAGATTTCTCGCGTCCATTTTCTATCCAATGCGATGCTTCTCAATATGGAGTTGGAGCCGTTTTGGCTCAACGCGATGATGAAGATAGTGAAGTACCCATAGCGTATATGTCTCATAAGTGTATTCAAGCCCAAAGAAACTACACTGTTTCTGAGCAAGAATGTCTGGCAGCTGTTATGGCCATTAAGAAGTTTCGAGCATATGTCGAAAGACATGAATTCGAGGTAATAACCGATCATGCTTCGCTCAAATGGTTAATGGGTCAAACCGACTTGCACGGCAGGCTCGCTCGCTGGGCATTGAAGTTACAGGGTTTTATATTCACTATACGTCATCGAAAAGGTAGCCAAACCGTTGTTCCCGACTCCCTATCTAGAGTACATTCACCTGAGAATGTTGAAATTGCAGCATTAACCGAGAATGAGACGGACCCTATCCCAGCAATAGATTTTCAGTCCAAGTGTTTCAGAACCGAAGCCTACCTAAAATTGATTTCTGACTTTCAACTAGAAGGCCAGCAACAGCCTGACATCCAAATAGTGGACGGCTTAGTTTACAAGCGGTGCGAGTTTGCAACCGGAGACCCCATCCAAGAGGACCAATCCTGGAAACTCTGGGTGCCGGAAGAATTGAGAGCGGCTCTCATAGTGAATGCTCACGATCACCCAATGAGTTCACATGGGGGTATTGGAAAAACACTCAGCCGTCTCAAAATCTTTTATTTTTGGCCCAGAATGGCAAAACAAGTGCGTGATTACGTGTTGTCCTGTGAAATTTGCAAACAGACTAAAGCCCCAAATTGTATACTTCGTCCGCCTATGGGACAGCAGGCTACGTCTGTGCGAATCTTTCAGAGACTCTACGTGGACCTTTTGGGACCATATCCCAGGTCACGCTCAGGGAACGTGGGTATGTTGATTGTGTTAGATCACCTCTCGAAATTTCATTTCTTAGAGCCAATACGAACATTCACCGCCCGGAAAATAGTAGAGTACCTGGAAAAACGAATTTTTGCTATTTTTGGGGTCCCGAACTGATTACGACGGACAACGGTGTTCAATTCCGAAGCTCGCTGTTCAAAGATCTCCTTAAGAAATATGGGGTGACGCATAACCTGATAGCAAATTACTCTCCACAGGCCAATGCTGTTGAACGCGTAAATCGTTCAATAATTGCCACTGTTCGCGCATACATTCATCCCGACCAAAAATACTGGGATGAGGCTTTGTTCGCAATTAGCGCAGCTCTCCGTAGTTCGGTTCACTCTTCGGCTGGTTTTTCGCCATATCTTATTGTTTTCGGACAAAATATGATGTGCCATGCAACGGGTTACGAACTGTTGCGAAAATTGAAACTTCTAGAAGACCCAAGTGCGGAGATTAAGCCGGAAGAGAGAACTGAGCTAATCCGAGAGCAGGTTAGGCAGAATTTGCGTAAGGCATTCGAAATAAATGAAAAAAACTACAACATGCGCTCGCGTCCCACCAGTTTTGAGGTTGGTCAAATTGTATACCGTCACAGCTTTGCCCAAAGCAAAGCGTCCGAACACTTTAATGCAAAGCTGGCCAATGTGTTTGAGAAAGCTAAAATTGTGAAAAAGATGGGATCGGTCTACTACGAACTGACTAATATGGCAGGCAAACAGCTTGGGGTATTTCACGCCAAAGACATCAAAGCGTAGTGCCTTCAGGTCTTGTAAGACGTGGTTGACTGATTACAATAACTGTTTTGTAATGGCACAAACGCATCATGAATACCCTTTTCATGGTTATTTACACCATGCGTTAAGTGTGGAATGGTCCTTAACGTACATTACGTGAACATACCCACTTGACGTTCGGTTGGCACCCCTGAGGCAACGAAGATGGCGGAAAAGTTGGCAAAGCAGCGCAGCGATCGGCCATCGTTCTTTTCCTGTCAAGCCGTGGTCGAGGTTGGTCGCCAGAGCAGCGAATATACATACGCTAAAATAAATACGTTTGTTGGAATCCAACTGCACAACAACTTCTTTCAAGAAGGGTGATGGCATCATCACAATTGCTGCTGCGGTAAGTTTTAAAAAACACACTCCAATATATATTTTATGTACATATTATATAAATGTATGCAGGAAAAGGCAAAATTAATTGCAAAACTTCTGCGAGGGAGGAAATCAATTGGGAGGACGTTTAAACGCCGTCTTTCTTCGTATCTCTTCGCTCTTCACTCTTCGTTGTGGTGTGCCTGATGATTCAGGTATTAAGGCTGTTCCCACGCCGCACCAGTTGCTACCCTCCTCTTAAAAACAACAAACAAACAAAGATTATAAATGTACCGCTGTGCTGCTGCAACGCAACGCACAACAGCAACAACAACAACAACAACGGCCAGAACAGCAACGGCTACAACAGCAGCCCTAGCTCTACCGCTGTGCCGTCACAAAAACAACGCACAACAGAAGCAACATCAAACACCAGCATCATCATCATCAGCGACAGCTACAACAGCAGCCCTAGCGCTACTGCTGTGCCGCTGCAACAACAACCCCGGAGCAACAACTTGGAGACGGCCATCACACCTCGGACAGGACCACCCCGGCCTGGGAATGAGGTCGCCAGGTTTTTAAAAACTCATCTATATTTTATAATTTAAAAATAACTTAAAATTTAAAATCAAAATTAAAATAAACGTAAAACTCAAATTTTTAACATAAACATACATATATAACAAACATACTTACACATATTTTTTTTTGCAATTATGAATAATTAACTTTATTTTCTATCTTTTTTTTTTTAATGTTTAATAAACAACAAAAGGAATCCTTCTTAAAATTTAATAAGTTTAACCAGTAATATATACATTATTCTTATATTTTTTATTTGGTAAAATTTCTTTAATCTTTGCGTTACAATTTTAATATATATAATTACATATATTATGATTACTCTATCTACATACCATATAATTTAGCTGACATTTGAGTATTTATAAAACAAAAATAATTACAAGATAATATAGTTTGTATGAAACTCCAAACATAATATAAAAACCAGGGCGACCGAATAGAAAAGCAAGCGGGCGCAAGCCGAGGCCGAGAAAGTCCGTCCGCCACAAAATGGCGCCCAACGTGGGGCCCGAAATTGTAAAAACAATTTTTCGGGTTCCAAAATTTTTTTCTCTTTTGTTTTTTTTTTTGGGAGCTCGTCCTCTGAACTCATGGTAGAATATAAAATTGTTTTAGCATGCAGTGTCAGCTTTATCCGTGATGTTTTTTTTATATTTTTTTTGAATAACTTTTAGAAACGTATTTGTTGGATTGTCAGGTGAAGGGCTTGCGGCCCTAGCTTGAACCGCGATATAGTGCCTATAAATTTTGTTTTCTTCTTGTAAAATAAAGTGACCTGCAGAAGTGGTTAAACTCAACTAAGTGATAGTTTTTTTTTTTTTTCTTCGAGTTCTTTAAAAATTTGTTTTTTTTCAAATTCTCTTGCGGGTTTGTACTGTTCGCGGCAGTGCATTCGGGCCTACTGGATATTGCGAGACGGTTGCTTCAATGCGCCCCTCGACCGTTCGCTCAGATGCACTCGCTTAGTAAGCAGTATAATCTCATAAGCCCATTTAGACAGTTATAAATAATAAAAAGTTTGTTTTTTTGGGAGCTCTGCTCGGACACTCGATTCCGGCCACGGCGCTCTAAATAAGTCGGTCTAATCTTCCATCCCGAACCAGATAAAATTTAATACACATTTATACGTTTAGTATTGATTAGAAGCAAGATGCTTAAAAATATTTTATTTTTTTTTTCTTCTCAACCAACGGTTGATATATTTCACTAATTTAAAATTTAAGTAACTTATATTAAATCCAATTGTTTTTCTTTTATATCACTATGCCATTGCACCACAGTAACGAGGACCTGGTGAGTTTGTCGGATGGTGGTGAGGCTGCGTGCAGCATCTGTAAGCGGGCTTATGGACAACATGATGATGTCGTAATGACATCATGTCTTCATGTTTTTCATAACATTTGCATACAAAAATGGATTGCGGAGGCACACAGTTGCCCTCTGTGTCGCGCGCTTTGTAGCCCTAAAAAGCTGAAGCCATACCTGCCGGTTTTGCAAACCATGCCACAAGCCATTCCGACAAACGCACCCACGTCTCAGTTGTTAGAAGTACCAACTCTAGGGGCGGTACCCAAAAAGCGTCCCGTTACAAGGAGTCAACGGAACTTAGTAAGCCAAGATTTTGGGGTCAACAAATCGCATAGTTTGAACCTATCAGGAGTGCAACCCGCGCCGAGAGAGTCGATCGAGCGTACTCCGCATCGAAGTGCTGCTGCTCAACCGTCGGTTTCCGATTCGCAGTTGCAGCATTTGATAAACGAGGCCGTCCGAATCGAACTCTCAAAGCTGCAGTTAAAGTCCAGCCAAGTACAGAATCCTCTGCAGGGTTCGGATTCTCCTAGGGTTCTGCAACCGGATATGCAATTTTTATCGAGACCTCCACCAAATTTAAATCACGGAATTACGAATCATCCCTATCAGCACCAAGGTGAGGCGCAGGGTCATCCAAGGCACCACACCCCAAGTCATTATGGGCACGGTGGCATTGGGATTCCACGACCTCCCGCAGAATTTGCAACGTCGGAAAATGTGGCAAATGCAATTAATAACTGGAAAATCACATTTTCGGGAAAAGACGATGCATTAACTGTAGATAAATTTATTTACAGAATCCAGGCCCTGACGGTGCAAAGTCTGCGTGAAATTTTGGGAGCCTGTGCTGCTACGCCCACATGCTGTTCACGGGTAAGGCATTGGACTGGTTCTGGCGCTACCACCGAGGCGTTGCTAGGGTTAAGTGGTTCGCCCTGTGTGCTGAGTTGCGTAGCCAATTTCGAGATCGTCGAAACGACCTCGACATAATGGATTTGGTGCGCAGCCGCAAACAGCGCTACGACGAAAAGTTTGATGAATTCTATGAGGCTATATTGCAATTAACCGATAGATTGCAGAGCCCTATGGATTCCGACGCCCTGCTGGGGATTTTGCAAAGAAATTTGCGTTTAGATGTGAGACGTAGTTTGCTCTACGTAAGCATCAACAGCATAAGCCAGTTGCGGACGTTAGTTCAGAGACGTGAACTGTTGGACGAGGAATACGGTAGAAATACTAGAAATCCTCCAAATCAGCGTCACGTTTCTGAGCTGACGCCCGGACCTGTGCGCCCCAGTGCTACTACCAATAATAATAACAATTTTGATTTTTTAGACCCCCCACCAGCACCACAATAAGTTGTGATGCTGGGTGTCAAACTGACAAAAACCCTGATGTACAAACTTTACCTTTGAAAATTTTAAAACGCGAACAGCCTCGTTCGGTGACTCCTCTTCGGCAGTTCAAACCATGGCATATTAAATGGTCAGAATACCAGGCGGCGAGAAGGAGAATTTTTCAGGAGGAGGAACGCAAGTCACCCAGAACCTAAGCGGAGGAGGCACTCGACTGCAAGGTTGAGACGATTTTGGAAGAAAATCAGAGCGCTTAAAAAATTGGTTTGTTCGGCGTTGTTGACTGCGGCTCCCGAAAATGATATTCGCCCCTATGCCCCGGTCTCATTAGCCGGTGAAATGTTGGTAGGTTTAGTCGATACTGGCGCTTCTCTCAGTTGCATAGCCAACAATTTGGCACATAAAATTATGTCTAACAAGCAGCTGAAGTGGTTAAAGTATTCGGCTAAATTGAAGACAGCGGATGGGACGAATCATTTTTCGGCAGGTGTGGTTGACACTCTGATCACCTATAAAGGTGTCTCCAAACAGCTTAAATTTTTGATTGTTCCAACTTTGTCTCAAGACTTGTACTTAGGTGTCGACTTTGTTAAGGCATTTGGTTTGGCTAGCGACCTTTTCTGGGAAAATTCCCTTTCTCAGTCAGCGTGTGACATTTCCGAAGTGAGCTCGAATCACCACGTGTTGGATGCTCGTCAACAGGCACGGCTGCACGCCACCATATTATTGTTTCCTTCTTTTTCCGAACAAGGCTTAGGCTGCACCAGTTTGATAAGTCATGTCATTGACGTAAGAGATGCTAAACCAGTCAAACAACGGCATTTCTCGGTGTCTTCTGGTGTCGAAAAGCTTCTGTTTGCTGAGGTTGATCGTATGTTAGCGCTTGGCGTAATCGAGGTGTCTCAAAGCGCATGGTCTTCTCCGGTGGCATTGATCGTCAAACCCAACAAAGTTCGTCTGTGTCTCGATGCGCGCAAGGTCAATGAGGTCACTGTGAAGGATGCCTATCCTCTGCCGCTCATTGATGGAATTCTCAGTCGGCTTCCAAAAGCCCAATTTATTTCGAGTCTGGATTTAAAAGATGCCTTCTGGCAGATTCCATTAGATGAAGCGTCAAAGGACAAGACCGCCTTCACAGTGCCAAATCGACCGCTTTACCAGTTCGTTACAATGCCTTTTGGCCTATGTAATGCACCGCAAACCATGTCACAACTGATGGACAAGGTCATACCGGCGCACTTGAGAACTAAGGTCTTTGTTTACTTGGACGATCTATTGCTGATCACCGAAACCTTTGACGATCACGTTTCATTGTTACAGGAGGTAGCCCGATGTATGCAGGACACTGGTCTCACCATAAATATTGAAAAAAGTCAATTTTTACTTAAACAAATACACTATTTGGGTCACATAATTGGACACGGAACTATAAGTACGGATCCGGACAAAGTGAAAGCAATTAGAGAATTTCCTCAGCCGAAGACGGTTCGACAACTTCGCCGCTTTCTTGGTGTCTGTGGATGGTACCGCAGGTTCGTGCCCAATTACGCATCCATTTCGACCCCGTTGGCCAACATGCTACAAAAAGCAAAAACATTTGCCTGGAACGAAGAATCCATCGCTGATTTTGAGGCCCTCAAAAATAGTCTGTGTAGTGCTCCTGTGCTGCATAGCCCAGATTTCTCGCGTCCATTTTCTATCCAATGCGATGCTTCTCAATATGGAGTTGGAGCCGTTTTGGCTCAACGCGATGATGAAGATAGTGAAGTACCCATAGCGTATATGTCTCATAAGTTTATTCAAGCCCAAAGAAACTACACTGTTTCTGAGCAAGAATGTCTGGCAGCTGTTATCGCCATTAAGAAGTTTCGAGCATATGTCGAAAGACATGAATTCGAGGTAATAACCGATCATGCTTCGCTCAAATGGTTAATGGGTCAAACCGACTTGCACGGCAGGCTCGCTCGCTGGGCATTGAAGTTACAGGGTTTTATATTCACTATACGTCATCGAAAAGGTAGCCAAAACGTTGTTCCCGACTCCCTATCTAGAGTGCATTCACCTGAGAATGTTGAAATTGCAGCATTAACCGAGAATGAGACGGACCCTATCCCAGCAATAGATTTTCAGTCCAAGTGTTTCAGAACCGAAGCCTACCTAAAATTGATTTCTGACTTTCAACTAGAAGGCCAGCAACAGCCTGACATCCAAATAGTGGACGGCTTAGTTTACAAGCGGTGCGAGTTTGCAACCGGAGACCCCATCCAAGAGGACCAATCCTGGAAACTCTGGGTGCCGGAAGAATTGAGAGCGGCTCTCATAGTGAATGCTCACGATCACCCAATGAGTTCACATGGGGGTATTGGAAAAACACTCAGCCGTCTCAAAATCTTTTATTTTTGGCCCAGAATGGCAAAACAAGTGCGTGATTACGTGTTGTCCTGTGAAATTTGCAAACAGACTAAAGCCCCAAATTGTATACTTCGTCCGCCTATGGGACAGCAGGCTACGTCTGTGCGAATCTTTCAGAGACTCTACGTGGACCTTTTGGGACCATATCCCAGGTCACGCTCAGGGAACGTGGGTATGTTGATTGTGTTAGATCACCTCTCGAAATTTCATTTCTTAGAGCCAATACGAACATTCACCGCCCGGAAAATAGTAGAGTACCTGGAAAAACGAATTTTTGCTATTTTTGGGGTCCCGAACTGATTACGACGGACAACGGTGTTCAATTCCGAAGCTCGCTGTTCAAAGATCTCCTTAAGAAATATGGGGTGACGCATAACCTGATAGCAAATTACTCTCCACAGGCCAATGCTGTTGAACGCGTAAATCGTTCAATAATTGCCACTGTTCGCGCATACATTCATCCCGACCAAAAAGACTGGGATGAGGCTTTGTTCGCAATTAGCGCAGCTCTCCGTAGTTCGGTTCACTCTTCGGCTGGTTTTTCGCCATATCTTATTGTTTTCGGACAAAATATGATGTGCCATGCAACGGGTTACGAACTGTTGCGAAAATTGAAACTTCTAGAAGACCCAAGTGCGGAGATTAAGCCGGAAGAGAGAACTGAGCTAATCCGAGAGCAGGTTAGGCAGAATTTGCGTAAGGCATTCGAAATAAATGAAAATAACTACAACATGCGCTCGCGTCCCACCAGTTTTGAGGTTGGTCAAATTGTATACCGTCACAGCTTTGCCCAAAGCAAAGCGTCCGAACACTTTAATGCAAAGCTGGCCAATGTGTTTGAGAAAGCTAAAATTGTGAAAAAGATGGGATCGGTCTACTACGAACTGACTAATATGGCAGGCAAACAGCTTGGGGTATTTCACGCCAAAGACATCAAAGCGTAGTGCCTTCAGGTCTTGTAAGACGTGGTTGACTGATTACAATAACTGTTTTGTAATGGCACAAACGCATCATGAATACCCTTTTCATGGTTATTTACACCATGCGTTAAGTGTGGAATGGTCCTTAACGTACATTACGTGAACATACCCACTTGACGTTCGGTTGGCACCCCTGAGGCAACGAAGATGGCGGAAAAGTTGGCAAAGCAGCGCAGCGATCGGCCATCGTTCTTTTCCTGTCAAGCCGTGGTCGAGGTTGGTCGCCAGAGCAGCGAATATACATACGCTAAAATAAATACGTTTGTTGGAATCCAACTGCACAACAACTTCTTTCAAGAAGGGTGATGGCATCATCACAATTGCTGCTGCGGTAAGTTTTAAAAAACACACTCCAATATATATTTTATGTACATATTATATAAATGTATGCAGGAAAAGGCAAAATTAATTGCAAAACTTCTGCGAGGGAAGAAATCAATTGGGAGGACGTTTAAACGCCGTCTTTCTTCGTATCTCTTCGCTCTTCACTCTTCGTTGTGGTGTGCCTGATGATTCAGGTATTAAGGCTGTTCCCACGCCGCACCAGTTGCTACCCTCCTCTTAAAAACAACAAACAAACAAAGATTATAAATGTACCGCTGTGCTGCTGCAACGCAACGCACAACAGCAACAACAACAACAACAACGGCCAGAACAGCAACGGCTACAACAGCAGCCCTAGCTCTACCGCTGTGCCGTCACAAAAACAACGCACAACAGAAGCAACATCAAACACCAGCATCATCATCATCAGCGACAGCTACAACAGCAGCCCTAGCGCTACTGCTGTGCCGCTGCAACAACAACCCCGGAGCAACAACTTGGAGACGGCCATCACACCTCGGACAGGACCACCCCGGCCTGGGAATGAGGTCGCCAGGTTTTTAAAAACTCATCTATATTTTATAATTTAAAAATAACTTAAAATTTAAAATCAAAATTAAAATAAACGTAAAACTCAAATTTTTAACATAAACATACATATATAACAAACATACTTACACATATTTTTTTTTGCAATTATGAATAATTAACTTTATTTTCTATCTTTTTTTTTTAATGTTTAATAAACAACAAAAGGAATCCTTCTTAAAATTTAATAAGTTTAACCAGTAATATATACATTATTCTTATATTTTTTATTTGGTAAAATTTCTTTAATCTTTGCGTTACAATTTTAATATATATAATTACATATATTATGATTACTCTATCTACATACCATATAATTTAGCTGACATTTGAGTATTTATAAAACAAAAATAATTACAAGATAATATAGTTTGTATGAAACTCCAAACATAATATAAAAACCAGGGCGACCGAATAGAAAAGCAAGCGGGCGCAAGCCGAGGCCGAGAAAGTCCGTCCGCCACAAAATGGCGCCCAACGTGGGGCCCGAAATTGTAAAAACAATTTTTCGGGTTCCAAAATTTTTTTCTCTTTTGTTTTTTTTTTTGGGAGCTCGTCCTCTGAACTCATGGTAGAATATAAAATTGTTTTAGCATGCAGTGTCAGCTTTATCCGTGATGTTTTTTTTATATTTTTTTTGAATAACTTTTAGAAACGTATTTGTTGGATTGTCAGGTGAAGGGCTTGCGGCCCTAGCTTGAACCGCGATATAGTGCCTATAAATTTTGTTTTCTTCTTGTAAAATAAAGTGACCTGCAGAAGTGGTTAAACTCAACTAAGTGATAGTTTTTTTTTTTTTTCTTCGAGTTCTTTAAAAATTTGTTTTTTTTCAAATTCTCTTGCGGGTTTGTACTGTTCGCGGCAGTGCATTCGGGCCTACTGGATATTGCGAGACGGTTGCTTCAATGCGCCCCTCGACCGTTCGCTCAGATGCACTCGCTTAGTAAGCAGTATAATCTCATAAGCCCATTTAGACAGTTATAAATAATAAAAAGTTTGTTTTTTGGGAGCTCTGCTCGGACACTCGATTCCGGCCACGGCGCTCTAAATAAGTCGGTCTAATCTTCCATCCCGAACCAGATAAAATTTAATACACATTTATACGTTTAGTATTGATTAGAAGCAAGAAGCTTAAAAATATTTTATTTTTTTTTTCTTCTCAACCAACGGTTGATATATTTCACTAATTCAAAATTTAAGTAACTTATATTAAATCCAATTGTTTTTCTTTTATATCACTATGCCATTGCACCACAGTAACGAGGACCTGGTGAGTTTGTCGGATGGTGGTGAGGCTGCGTGCAGCATCTGTAAGCGGGCTTATGGACAACATGATGATGTCGTAATGACATCATGTCTTCATGTTTTTCATAACATTTGCATACAAAAATGGATTGCGGAAGCACACAGTTGCCCTCTGTGTCGCGCGCTTTGTAGCCCTAAAAAGCTGAAGCCATACCTGCCGGTTTTGCAAACCATGCCACAAGCCATTCCGCCAAACGCACCCACGTCCCAGTTGTTAGAAGTACCAACTCTAGGGGCGGTACCCAAAAAGCGTCCCGTTACAAGGAGTCAACGGAACTTAGTAAGCCAAGATTTTGGGGTCAACAAATCGCATAGTTTGAACCTATCAGGAGTGCAACCCGCGCCGAGAGAGTCGATCGAGCGTACTCCGCATCGAAGTGCTGCTGCTCAACGGTCGGTTTCCGATTCGCAGTTGCAGCATTTGATAAACGAGGCCGTCCGAATCGAACTCTCAAAGCTGCAGTTAAAGTCCAGCCAAGTACAGAATCCTCTGCAGGGTTCGGATTCTCCTAGGGTTCTGCAACCGGATATGCAATTTTTATCGAGACCTCTACCAAATTTAAATCACGGAATTACGAATCATCCCTATCAGCACCAAGGTGAGGCGCAGGGTCATCCAAGGCACCACACCCCAAGTCATTATGGGCACGGTGGCATCGGGATTCCACGACCTCCCGCAGAATTTGCAACGTCGGAAAATGTGGCAAATGCAATTAATAACTGGAAAATCACATTTTCGGGAAAAGACGATGCATTAACTGTAGATAAATTTATTTACAGAATCCAGGCCCTGACGGTGCAAAGTCTGCGTGAAATTTTGGGAGCCTGTGCTGCTACGCCCACATGCTGTTCACGGGTAAGGCATTGGACTGGTTCTGGCGCTACCACCGAGGCGTTGCTAGGGTTGAGTGGTTCGCCCTGTGTGCTGAGTTGCGTAGCCAATTTCGAGATCGTCGAAACGACCTCGACATAATGGATTTGGTGCGCAGCCGCAAACAGCGCTACGACGAAAAGTTTGATGAATTCTATGAGGCTATATTGCAATTAACCGATAGATTGCAGAGCCCTATGGATTCCGACGCCCTGCTGGGGATTTTGCAAAGAAATTTGCGTTTAGATGTTAGACGTAGTTTGCTCTACGTAAGCATCAACAGCATAAGCCAGTTGCGGACGTTAGTTCAGAGACGTGAACTGTTGGACGAGGAATACGGTAGAAATACTAGAAATCCTCCAAATCAGCGTCACGTTTCTGAGCTGACGCCCGGACCTGTGCGCCCCAGTGCTACTACCAATAATAATAACAATTTTGATTTTTTAGACCCCCCACCAGCACCACAATAAGTTGTGATGCTGGGTGTCAAACTGACAAAAACCCTGATGTACAAACTTTACCTTTGAAAATTTTAAAACGCGAACAGCCTCGTTCGGTGACTCCTCTTCGGCAGTTCAAACCATGGCATATTAAATGGTCAGAATACCAGGCGGCGAGAACGAGAATTTTTCAGGAGGAGGAACGCAAAAGTCACCCAGAACCTAAGCGGAGGAGGCGCTCGACTGCAAGGTTGAGACGATTTTGGAAGAAAATCAGAGCGCTTAAAAAATTGGTTTGTTCGGCGTTGTTGACTGCGGCTCCCGAAAATGATATTCGCCCCTATGCCCCGGTCTCATTAGCCGGTGAAATGTTGGTAGGTTTAGTCGATACTGGCGCTTCTGTCAGTTGCATAGCCAACAATTTGGCACATAAAATTATGTCTAACAAGCAGCTGAAGTGGTTAAAGTATTCGGCTAAATTGAAGACAGCGGATGGGACGAATCATTTTTCGGCAGGTGTGGTTGACACTCTGATCACCTATAAAGGTGTCTCCAAACAGCTTAAATTTTTGATTGTTCCAACTTTGTCTCAAGACTTGTACTTAGGTGTCGACTTTGTTAAGGCATTTGGTTTGGCTAGCGACCTTTTCTGGGAAAATTCCCTTTCTCAGTCAGCGTGTGACATTTCCGAAGTGAGCTCGAATCACCACGTGTTGGATGCTCGTCAACAGGCACGGCTGCACGCCACCATATTATTGTTTTTTTCTTTTTCCGAACAAGGCTTAGGCTGCACCAGTTTGATAAGTCATGTCATTGACGTAAGAGATGCTAAACCAGTCAAACAACGGCATTTCTCGGTGTCTCCTGGTGTGGAAAAGCTTCTGTTTGCTGAGGTTGATCGTATGTTAGCGCTTGGCGTAATCGAGGTGTCTCAAAGCGCATGGTCTTCTCCGGTGGCATTGATCGTCAAACCCAACAAAGTTCGTCTGTGTCTCGATGCGCGCAAGGTCAATGAGGTCACTGTGAAGGATGCCTATCCTCTGCCGCTCATTGATGGAATTCTCAGTCGGCTTCCAAAAGCCCAATTTATTTCGAGTCTGGATTTAAAAGATGCCTTCTGGCAGATTCCATTAGATGAAGCGTCAAAGGACAAGACCGCCTTCACAGTGCCAAATCGACCGCTTCACCAGTTCGTTACAATGCCTTTTGGCCTATGTAATGCACCGCAAACCATGTCACAACTGATGGACAAGGTCATACCGGCGCACTTGAGAACTAAGGTCTTTGTTTACTTGGACGATCTATTGCTGATCACCGAAACCTTTGACGATCACGTTTAATTGTTACAGGAGGTAGCCCGATGTATGCAGGACACTGGTCTCACCATAAATATTGAAAAAAGTAAATTTTTACTTAAACAAATACACTATTTGGGTCACATAATTGGACACGGAACTATAAGTACGGATCCGGACAAAGTGAAAGCAATTAGAGAATTTCCTCAGCCGAAGACGGTTCAACAACTTCGCCGCTTTCTTGGTGTCTGTGGATGGTACCGCAGGTTCGTGCTCAATTACGCATCCATTTCGACCCCGTTGGCCAACATGCTACAAAAAGCAAAAACATTTGCCTGGAACGAAGAATCCATCGCTGATTTTGAGGCCCTCAAAAATAGTCTGTGTAGTGCTCCTGTGCTGCATAGCCCAGATTTCTCGCGTCCATTTTCTATCCAATGCGATGCTTCTCAATATGGAGTTGGAGCCGTTTTGGCTCAACGCGATGATGAAGATAGTGAAGTACCCATAGCGTATATGTCTCATAAGTTTATTCAAGCCCAAAGAAACTACACTGTTTCTGAGCAAGAATGTCTGGCAGCTGTTATGGCCATTAAGAAGTTTCGAGCATATGTCGAAAGACATGAATTCGAGGTAATAACCGATCATGCTTCGCTCAAATGGTTAATGGGTCAAACCGACTTGCACGGCAGGCTCGCTCGCTGGGCATTGAAGTTACAGGGTTTTATATTCACTATACGTCATCGAAAAGGTAGCCAAAACGTTGTTCCCGACTCCCTATCTAGAGTGCATTCACCTGAGAATGTTGAAATTGCAGCATTAACCGAGAATGAGACGGACCCTATCCCAGCAATAGATTTTCAGTCCAAGTGTTTCAGAACCGAAGCCTACCTAAAATTGATTTCTGACTTTCAACTAGAAGGCCAGCAACAGCCTGACATCCAAATAGTGGACGGCTTAGTTTACAAGCGGTGCGAGTTTGCAACCGGAGACCCCATCCAAGAGGACCAATCCTGGAAACTCTGGGTGCCGGAAGAATTGAGAGCGGCTCTCATAGTGAATGCTCACGATCACCCAATGAGTTCACATGGGGGTGTTGGAAAAACACTCAGCCGTCTCAAAATCTTTTATTTTTGGCCCAGAATGGCAAAACAAGTGCGTGATTACGTGTTGTCCTGTGAAATTTGCAAACAGACTAAAGCCCCAAATTGTATACTTCGTCCGCCTATGGGACAGCAGGCTACGTCTGTGCGAATCTTTCAGAGACTCTACGTGGACCTTTTGGGACCATATCCCAGGTCACGCTCAGGGAACGTGGGTATGTTGATTGTGTTAGATCACCTCTCGAAATTTCATTTCTTAGAGCCAATACGAACATTCACCGCCCGGAAAATAGTAGAGTACCTGGAAAAACGAATTTTTGCTATTTTTGGGGTCCCGAACTGATTACGACGGACAACGGTGTTCAATTCCGAAGCTCGCTGTTCAAAGATCTCCTTAAGAAATATGGGGTGACGCATAACCTGATAGCAAATTACTCTCCACAGGCCAATGCTGTTGAACGCGTAAATCGTTCAATAATTGCCACTGTTCGCGCATACATTCATCCCGACCAAAAAGACTGGGATGAGGCTTTGTTCGCAATTAGCGCAGCTCTCCGTAGTTCGGTTCACTCTTCGGCTGGTTTTTCGCCATATCTTATTGTTTTCGGACAAAATATGATGTGCCATGCAACGGGTAACGAACTGTTGCGAAAATTGAAACTTCTAGAAGACCCAAGTGCGGAGATTAAGCCGGAAGAGAGAACTGAGCTAATCCGAGAGCAGGTTAGGCAGAATTTGCGTAAGGCATTCGAAATAAATGAAAAAAACTACAACATGCGCTCGCGTCCCACCAGTTTTGAGGTTGGTCAAATTGTATACCGTCACAGCTTTGCCCAAAGCAAAGCGTCCGAACACTTTAATGCAAAGCTGGCCAATGTGTTTGAGAAAGCTAAAATTGTGAAAAAGATGGGATCGGTCTACTACGAACTGACTAATATGGCAGGCAAACGGCTTGGGGTATTTCACGCCAAAGACATCAAAGCGTAGTGCCTTCAGGTCTTGTAAGACGTGGTTGACTGATTACAATAACTGTTTTGTAATGGCACAAACGCATCATGAATACCCTTTTCATGGTTATTTACACCATGCGTTAAGTGTGGACGGTCCTTAACGTACATTACGTGAACATACCCACTTGACGTTCGGTTGGCACCCCTGAGGCAACGAAGATGGCGGAAAAGTTGGCAAAGCAGCGCAGCGATCGGCCATCGTTCTTTTCCTGTCAAGCCGTGGTCGAGGTTGGTCGCCAGAGCAGCGAATATACATACGCTAAAATAAATACGTTTGTTGGAATCCAACTGCACAACAACTTCTTTCAAGAAGGGTGATGGCATCATCACAATTGCTGCTGCGGTAAGTTTTAAAAAACACACTCCAATATATATTTTATGTACATATTATATAAATGTATGCAGGAAAAGGCAAAATTAATTGCAAAACTTCTGCGAGGGAAGAAATCAATTGGGAGGACGTTTAAACGCCGTCTTTCTTCGTATCTCTTCGCTCTTCACTCTTCGTTGTGGTGTGCCTGATGATTCAGGTATTAAGGCTGTTCCCACGCCGCACCAGTTGCTACCCTCCTCTTAAAAACAACAAACAAACAAAGATTATAAATGTACCGCTGTGCTGCTGCAACGCAACGCACAACAGCAACAACAACAACAACAACGGCCAGAACAGCAACGGCTACAACAGCAGCCCTAGCTCTACCGCTGTGCCGTCACAAAAACAACGCACAACAGAAGCAACATCAAACACCAGCATCATCATCATCAGCGACAGCTACAACAGCAGCCCTAGCGCTACTGCTGTGCCGCTGCAACAACAACCCCGGAGCAACAACTTGGAGACGGCCATCACACCTCGGACAGGACCACCCCGGCCTGGGAATGAGGTCGCCAGGTTTTTAAAAACTCATCTATATTTTATAATTTAAAAATAACTTAAAATTTAAAATCAAAATTAAAATAAACGTAAAACTCAAATTTTTAACATAAACATACATATATAACAAACATACTTACACATATTTTTTTTTGCAATTATGAATAATTAACTTTATTTTCTATCTTTTTTTTTTAATGTTTAATAAACAACAAAAGGAATCCTTCTTAAAATTTAATAAGTTTAACCAGTAATATATACATTATTCTTATATTTTTTATTTGGTAAAATTTCTTTAATCTTTGCGTTACAATTTTAATATATATAATTACATATATTATGATTACTCTATCTACATACCATATAATTTAGCTGACATTTGAGTATTTATAAAACAAAAACAATTACAAGATAATATAGTTTGTATGAAACTCCAAACATAATATAAAAACCAGGGCGACCGAATAGAAAAGCAAGCGGGCGCAAGCCGAGGCCGAGAAAGTCCGTCCGCCACAAAATGGCGCCCAACGTGGGGCCCGAAATTGTAAAAACAATTTTTCGGGTTCCAAAATTTTTTTCTCTTTTGTTTTTTTTTTTGGGAGCTCGTCCTCTGAACTCATGGTAGAATATAAAATTGTTTTAGCATGCAGTGTCAGCTTTATCCGTGATGTTTTTTTTATATTTTTTTTTAATAACTTTTAGAAACGTATTTGTTGGATTGTCAGGTGAAGGGCTTGCGGCCCTAGCTTGAACCGCGATATAGTGCCTATAAATTTTGTTTTCTTCTTGTAAAATAAAGTGACCTGCAGAAGTGGTTAAACTCAAATAAGTGATAGTTTTTTTTTTTTTTCTTCGAGTTCTTTAAAAATTTGTTTTTTTTCAAATTCTCTTGCGGGTTTGTACTGTTCGCGGCAGTGCATTCGGGCCTACTGGATATTGCGAGACGGTTGCTTCAATGCGCCCCTCGACCGTTCGCTCAGATGCACTCGCTTAGTAAGCAGTATAATCTCATAAGCCCATTTAGACAGTTATAAATAATAAAAAGTTTGTTTTTTGGGAGCTCTGCTCGGACACTCGATTCCGGCCACGGCACTCTAAATAAGTCGGTCTAATCTTCCATCCCGAACCAGATAAAATTTAATACACATTTATACGTTTAGTATTGATTAGAAGCAAGAAGCTTAAAAATATTTTATTTTTTTTTTCTTCTCAACCAACGGTTGATATATTTCACTAATTTAAAATTTAAGTAACTTATATTAAATCCAATTGTTTTTCTTTTATATCACTATGCCATTGCACCACAGTAACGAGGACCTGGTGAGTTTGTCGGATGGTGGTGAGGCTGCGTGCAGCATCTGTAAGCGGGCTTATGGACAACATGATGATGTCGTAATGACATCATGTCTTCATGTTTTTCATAACATTTGCATACAAAAATGGATTGCGGAAGCACACAGTTGCCCTCTGTGTCGCGCGCTTTGTAGCCCTAAAGAGCTGAAGCCATACCTGCCGGTTTTGCAAACCATGCCACAAGCCATTCCGCCAAACCCAACCGTTACAAGGAGTCAACGGAACTTAGTAAGCCAAGATTTTGGGGTCAACAAATCGCATAGTTTGAACCTATCAGGAGTGCAACCCGCGCCGAGAGAGTCGATCGAGCGTACTCCGCATCGAAGTGCTGCTGCTCAACCGTCGGTTTCCGATTCGCAGTTGCAGCATTTGATAAACGAGGCCGTCCGAATCGAACTCTCAAAGCTGCAGTTAAAGTCCAGCCAAGTACAGAATCCTCTGCAGGGTTCGGATTCTCCTAGGGTTCTGCAACCGGATATGCAATTTTTATCGAGACCTCTACCAAATTTAAATCACGGAATTACGAATCATCCCTATCAGCACCAAGGTGAGGCGCAGGGTCATCCAAGGCACCACACCCCAAGTCATTATGGGCACGGTGGCATCGGGATTCCACGACCTCCCGCAGAATTTGCAACGTCGGAAAATGTGGCAAATGCAATTAATAACTGGAAAATCACATTTTCGGGAAAAGACGATGCATTAACTGTAGATAAATTTATTTACAGAATCCAGGCCCTGACGGTGCAAAGTCTGCGTGAAATTTTGGGAGCCTGTGCTGCTACGCCCACATGCTGTTCACGGGTAAGGCATTGGACTGGTTCTGGCGCTACCACCGAGGCGTTGCTAGGGTTGAGTGGTTCGCCCTGTGTGCTGAGTTGCGTAGCCAATTTCGAGATCGTCGAAACGACCTCGACATAATGGATTTGGTGCGCAGCCGCAAACAGCGCTACGACGAAAAGTTTGATGAATTCTATGAGGCTATATTGCAATTAACCGATAGATTGCAGAGCCCTATGGATTCCGACGCCCTGCTGGGGATTTTGCAAAGAAATTTGCGTTTAGATGTTAGACGTAGTTTGCTCTACGTAAGCATCAACAGCATAAGCCAGTTGCGGACGTTAGTTCAGAGACGTGAACTGTTGGACGAGGAATACGGTAGAAATACTAGAAATCCTCCAAATCAGCGTCACGTTTCTGAGCTGACGCCCGGACCTGTGCGCCCCAGTGCTACTACCAATAATAATAACAATTTTGATTTTTTAGACCCCCCACCAGCACCACAATAAGTTGTGATGCTGGGTGTCAAACTGACAAAAACCCTGATGTACAAACTTTACCTTTGAAAATTTTAAAACGCGAACAGCCTCGTTCGGTGACTCCTCTTCGGCAGTTCAAACCATGGCATATTAAATGGTCAGAATACCAGGCGGCGAGAAGGAGAATTTTTCAGGAGGAGGAACGCAAAAGTCACCCAGAACCTAAGCGGAGGAGGCGCTCGACTGCAAGGTTGAGACGATTTTGGAAGAAAATCAGAGCGCTTAAAAAATTGGTTTGTTCGGCGTTGTTGACTGCGGCTCCCGAAAATGATATTCGCCCCTATGCCCCGGTCTCATTAGCCGGTGAAATGTTGGTAGGTTTAGTCGATACTGGCGCTTCTCTCAGTTGCATAGCCAACAATTTGGCACATAAAATTATGTCTAACAAGCAGCTGAAGTGGTTAAAGTATTCGGCTAAATTGAAGACAGCGGATGGGACGAATCATTTTTCGGCAGGTGTGGTTGACACTCTGATCACCTATAAAGGTGTCTCCAAACAGCTTAAATTTTTGATTGTTCCAACTTTGTCTCAAGACTTGTACTTAGGTGTCGACTTTGTTAAGGCATTTGGTTTGGCTAGCGACCTTTTCTGGGAAAATTCCCTTTCTCAGTCAGCGTGTGACATTTCCGAAGTGAGCTCGAATCACCACGTGTTGGATGCTCGTCAACAGGCACGGCTGCACGCCACCATATTATTGTTTTTTTCTTTTTCCGAACAAGGCTTAGGCTGCACCAGTTTGATAAGTCATGTCATTGACGTAAGAGATGCTAAACCAGTCAAACAACGGCATTTCTCGGTGTCTCCTGGTGTGGAAAAGCTTCTGTTTGCTGAGGTTGATCGTATGTTAGCGCTTGGCGTAATCGAGGTGTCTCAAAGCGCATGGTCTTCTCCGGTGGCATTGATCGTCAAACCCAACAAAGTTCGTCTGTGTCTCGATGCGCGCAAGGTCAATGAGGTCACTGTGAAGGATGCCTATCCTCTGCCGCTCATTGATGGAATTCTCAGTCGGCTTCCAAAAGCCCAATTTATTTCGAGTCTGGATTTAAAAGATGCCTTCTGGCAGATTCCATTAGATGAAGCGTCAAAGGACAAGACCGCCTTCACAGTGCCAAATCGACCGCTTTACCAGTTCGTTACAATGTCTTTTGGCCTATGTAATGCACCGCAAACCATGTCACAACTGATGGACAAGGTCATACCGGCGCACTTGAGAACTAAGGTCTTTGTTTACTTGGACGATCTATTGCTGATCACCGAAACCTTTGACGATCACGTTTCATTGTTACAGGAGGTAGCCCGATGTATGCAGGACACTGGTCTCACCATAAATATTGAAAAAAGTCAATTTTTACTTAAACAAATACACTATTTGGGTCACATAATTGGACACGGAACTATAAGTACGGATCCGGACAAAGTGAAAGCAATTAGAGAATTTCCTCAGCCGAAGACGGTTCAACAACTTCGCCGCTTTCTTGGTGTCTGTGGATGGTACCGCAGGTTCGTGCTCAATTACGCATCCATTTCGACCCCGTTGGCCAACATGCTACAAAAAGCAAAAACATTTGCCTGGAACGAAGAATCCATCGCTGATTTTGAGGCCCTCAAAAATAGTCTGTGTAGTGCTCCTGTGCTGCATAGCCCAGATTTCTCGCGTCCATTTTCTATCCAATGCGATGCTTCTCAATATGGAGTTGGAGCCGTTTTGGCTCAACGCGATGATGAAGATAGTGAAGTACCCATAGCGTATATGTCTCATAAGTTTATTCAAGCCCAAAGAAACTACACTGTTTCTGAGCAAGAATGTCTGGCAGCTGTTATGGCCATTAAGAAGTTTCGAGCATATGTCGAAAGACATGAATTCGAGGTAATAACCGATCATGCTTCGCTCAAATGGTTAATGGGTCAAACCGACTTGCACGGCAGGCTCGCTCGCTGGGCATTGAAGTTACAGGGTTTTATATTCACTATACGTCATCGAAAAGGTAGCCAAAACGTTGTTCCCGACTCCCTATCTAGAGTGCATTCACCTGAGAATGTTGAAATTGCAGCATTAACCGAGAATGAGACGGACCCTATCCCAGCAATAGATTTTCAGTCCAAGTGTTTCAGAACCGAAGCCTACCTAAAATTGATTTCTGACTTTCAACTAGAAGGCCAGCAACAGCCTGACATCCAAATAGTGGACGGCTTAGTTTACAAGCGGTGCGAGTTTGCAACCGGAGACCCCATCCAAGAGGACCAATCCTGGAAACTCTGGGTGCCGGAAGAATTGAGAGCGGCTCTCATAGTGAATGCTCACGATCACCCAATGAGTTCACATGGGGGTGTTGGAAAAACACTCAGCCGTCTCAAAATCTTTTATTTTTGGCCCAGAATGGCAAAACAAGTGCGTGATTACGTGTTGTCCTGTGAAATTTGCAAACAGACTAAAGCCCCAAATTGTATACTTCGTCCGCCTATGGGACAGCAGGCTACGTCTGTGCGAATCTTTCAGAGACTCTACGTGGACCTTTTGGGACCATATCCCAGGTCACGCTCAGGGAACGTGGGTATGTTGATTGTGTTAGATCACCTCTCGAAATTTCATTTCTTAGAGCCAATACGAACATTCACCGCCCGGAAAATAGTAGAGTACCTGGAAAAACGAATTTTTGCTATTTTTGGGGTCCCGAACTGATTACGACGGACAACGGTGTTCAATTCCGAAGCTCGCTGTTCAAAGATCTCCTTAAGAAATATGGGGTGACGCATAACCTGATAGCAAATTACTCTCCACAGGCCAATGCTGTTGAACGCGTAAATCGTTCAATAATTGCCACTGTTCGCGCATACATTCATCCCGACCAAAAAGACTGGGATGAGGCTTTGTTCGCAATTAGCGCAGCTCTCCGTAGTTCGGTTCACTCTTCGGCTGGTTTTTCGCCATATCTTATTGTTTTCGGACAAAATATGATGTGCCATGCAACGGGTTACGAACTGTTGCGAAAATTGAAACTTCTAGAAGACCCAAGTGCGGAGATTAAGCCGGAAGAGAGAACTGAGCTAATCCGAGAGCAGGTTAGGCAGAATTTGCGTAAGGCATTCGAAATAAATGAAAAAAACTACAACATGCGCTCGCGTCCCACCAGTTTTGAGGTTGGTCAAATTGTATACCGTCACAGCTTTGCCCAAAGCAAAGCGTCCGAACACTTTAATGCAAAGCTGGCCAATGTGTTTGAGAAAGCTAAAATTGTGAAAAAGATGCGATCGGTCTACTACGAACTGACTAATATGGCAGGCAAACGGCTTGGGGTATTTCACGCCAAAGACATCAAAGCGTAGTGCCTTCAGGTCTTGTAAGACGTGGTTGACTGATTACAATAACTGTTTTGTAATGGCACAAACGCATCATGAATACCCTTTTCATGGTTATTTACACCATGCGTTAAGTGTGGACGGTCCTTAACGTACATTACGTGAACATACCCACTTGACGTTCGGTTGGCACCCCTGAGGCAACGAAGATGGCGGAAAAGTTGGCAAAGCAGCGCAGCGATCGGCCATCGTTCTTTTCCTGTCAAGCCGTGGTCGAGGTTGGTCGCCAGAGCAGCGAATATACATACGCTAAAATAAATACGTTTGTTGGAATCCAACTGCACAACAACTTCTTTCAAGAAGGGTGATGGCATCATCACAATTGCTGCTGCGGTAAGTTTTAAAAAACACACTCCAATATATATTTTATGTACATATTATATAAATGTATGCAGGAAAAGGCAAAATTAATTGCAAAACTTCTGCGAGGGAAGAAATCAATTGGGAGGACGTTTAAACGCCGTCTTTCTTCGTATCTCTTCGCTCTTCACTCTTCGTTGTGGTGTGCCTGATGATTCAGGTATTAAGGCTGTTCCCACGCCGCACCAGTTGCTACCCTCCTCTTAAAAACAACAAACAAACAAAGATTATAAATGTACCGCTGTGCTGCTGCAACGCAACGCACAACAGCAACAACAACAACAACAACGGCCAGAACAGCAACGGCTACAACAGCAGCCCTAGCTCTACCGCTGTGCCGTCACAAAAACAACGCACAACAGAAGCAACATCAAACACCAGCATCATCATCATCAGCGACAGCTACAACAGCAGCCCTAGCGCTACTGCTGTGCCGCTGCAACAACAACCCCGGAGCAACAACTTGGAGACGGCCATCACACCTCGGACAGGACCACCCCGGCCTGGGAATGAGGTCGCCAGGTTTTTAAAAACTCATCTATATTTTATAATTTAAAAATAACTTAAAATTTAAAATCAAAATTAAAATAAACGTAAAACTCAAATTTTTAACATAAACATACATATATAACAAACATACTTACACATATTTTTTTTTGCAATTATGAATAATTAACTTTATTTTCTATCTTTTTTTTTTAATGTTTAATAAACAACAAAAGGAATCCTTCTTAAAATTTAATAAGTTTAACCAGTAATATATACATTATTCTTATATTTTTTATTTGGTAAAATTTCTTTAATCTTTGCGTTACAATTTTAATATATATAATTACATATATTATGATTACTCTATCTACATACCATATAATTTAGCTGACATTTGAGTATTTATAAAACAAAAACAATTACAAGATAATATAGTTTTTATGAAACTCCAAACATAATATAAAAACCAGGGCGACCGAATAGAAAAGCAAGCGGGCGCAAGCCGAGGCCGAGAAAGTCCGTCCGCCACAAAATGGCGCCCAACGTGGGGCCCGAAATTGTAAAAACAATTTTTCGGGTTCCAAAATTTTTTTCTCTTTTGTTTTTTTTTTTGGGAGCTCGTCCTCTGAACTCATGGTAGAATATAAAATTGTTTTAGCATGCAGTGTCAGCTTTATCCGTGATGTTTTTTTTATATTTTTTTTTAATAACTTTTAGAAACGTATTTGTTGGATTGTCAGGTGAAGGGCTTGCGGCCCTAGCTTGAACCGCGATATAGTGCCTATAAATTTTGTTTTCTTCTTGTAAAATAAAGTGACCTGCAGAAGTGGTTAAACTCAAATAAGTGATAGTTTTTTTTTTTTTTCTTCGAGTTCTTTAAAAATTTGTTTTTTTTCAAATTCTCTTGCGGGTTTGTACTGTTCGCGGCAGTGCATTCGGGCCTACTGGATATTGCGAGACGGTTGCTTCAATGCGCCCCTCGACCGTTCGCTCAGATGCACTCGCTTAGTAAGCAGTATAATCTCATAAGCCCATTTAGACAGTTATAAATAATAAAAAGTTTGTTTTTTTGGGAGCTCTGCTCGGACACTCGATTCCGGCCACGGCGCTCTAAATAAGTCGGTCTAATCTTCCATCCCGAACCAGATAAAATTTAATACACATTTATACGTTTAGTATTGATTAGAAGCAAGAAGCTTAAAAATATTTTATTTTTTTTTTCTTCTCAACCAACGGTTGATATATTTCACTAATTTAAAATTTAAGTAACTTATATTAAATCCAATTGTTTTTCTTTTATATCACTATGCCATTGCACCACAGTAACGAGGACCTGGTGAGTTTGTCGGATGGTGGTGAGGCTGCGTGCAGCATCTGTAAGCGGGCTTATGGACAACATGATGATGTCGTAATGACATCATGTCTTCATGTTTTTCATAACATTTGCATACAAAAATGGATTGCGGAAGCACACAGTTGCCCTCTGTGTCGCGCGCTTTGTAGCCCTAAAGAGCTGAAGCCATACCTGCCGGTTTTGCAAACCATGCCACAAGCCATTCCGCCAAACCCAACCGTTACAAGGAGTCAACGGAACTTAGTAAGCCAAGATTTTGGGGTCAACAAATCGCATAGTTTGAACCTATCAGGAGTGCAACCCGCGCCGAGAGAGTCGATCGAGCGTACTCCGCATCGAAGTGCTGCTGCTCAACCGTCGGTTTCCGATTCGCAGTTGCAGCATTTGATAAACGAGGCCGTCCGAATCGAACTCTCAAAGCTGCAGTTAAAGTCCAGCCAAGTACAGAATCCTCTGCAGGGTTCGGATTCTCCTAGGGTTCTGCAACCGGATATGCAATTTTTATCGAGACCTCTACCAAATTTAAATCACGGAATTTCGAATCATCCCTATCAGCACCAAGGTGAGGCGCAGGGTCATCCAAGGCACCACACCCCAAGTCATTATGGGCACGGTGGCATCGGGATTCCACGACCTCCCGCAGAATTTGCAACGTCGGAAAATGTGGCAAATGCAATTAATAACTGGAAAATCACATTTTCGGGAAAAGACGATGCATTAACTGTAGATAAATTTATTTACAGAATCCAGGCCCTGACGGTGCAAAGTCTGCGTGAAATTTTGGGAGCCTGTGCTGCTACGCCCACATGCTGTTCACGGGTAAGGCATTGGACTGGTTCTGGCGCTACCACCGAGGCGTTGCTAGGGTTGAGTGGTTCGCCCTGTGTGCTGAGTTGCGTAGCCAATTTCGAGATCGTCGAAACGACCTCGACATAATGGATTTGGTGCGCAGCCGCAAACAGCGCTACGACGAAAAGTTTGATGAATTCTATGAGGCTATATTGCAATTAACCGATAGATTGCAGAGCCCTATGGATTCCGACGCCCTGCTGGGGATTTTGCAAAGAAATTTGCGTTTAGATGTTAGACGTAGTTTGCTCTACGTAAGCATCAACAGCATAAGCCAGTTGCGGACGTTAGTTCAGAGACGTGAACTGTTGGACGAGGAATACGGTAGAAATACTAGAAATCCTCCAAATCAGCGTCACGTTTCTGAGCTGACGCCCGGACCTGTGCGCCCCAGTGCTACTACCAATAATAATAACAATTTTGATTTTTTAGACCCCCCACCAGCACCACAATAAGTTGTGATGCTGGGTGTCAAACTGACAAAAACCCTGATGTACAAACTTTACCTTTGAAAATTTTAAAACGCGAACAGCCTCGTTCGGTGACTCCTCTTCGGCAGTTCAAACCATGGCATATTAAATGGTCAGAATACCAGGCGGCGAGAAGGAGAATTTTTCAGGAGGAGGAACGCAAAAGTCACCCAGAACCTAAGCGGAGGAGGCGCTCGACTGCAAGGTTGAGACGATTTTGGAAGAAAATCAGAGCGCTTAAAAAATTGGTTTGTTCGGCGTTGTTGACTGCGGCTCCCGAAAATGATATTCGCCCCTATGCCCCGGTCTCATTAGCCGGTGAAATGTTGGTAGGTTTAGTCGATACTGGCGCTTCTCTCAGTTGCATAGCCAACAATTTGGCACATAAAATTATGTCTAACAAGCAGCTGAAGTGGTTAAAGTATTCGGCTAAATTGAAGACAGCGGATGGGACGAATCATTTTTCGGCAGGTGTGGTTGACACTCTGATCACCTATAAAGGTGTCTCCAAACAGCTTAAATTTTTGATTGTTCCAACTTTGTCTCAAGACTTGTACTTAGGTGTCGACTTTGTTAAGGCATTTGGTTTGGCTAGCGACCTTTTCTGGGAAAATTCCCTTTCTCAGTCAGCGTGTGACATTTCCGAAGTGAGCTCGAATCACCACGTGTTGGATGCTCGTCAACAGGCACGGCTGCACGCCACCATATTATTGTTTCCTTCTTTTTCCGAACAAGGCTTAGGCTGCACCAGTTTGATAAGTCATGTCATTGACGTAAGAGATGCTAAACCAGTCAAACAACGGCATTTCTCGGTGTCTCCTGGTGTCGAAAAGCTTCTGTTTGCTGAGGTTGATCGTATGTTAGCGCTTGGCGTAATCGAGGTGTCTCAAAGCGCATGGTCTTCTCCGGTGGCATTGATCGTCAAACCCAACAAAGTTCGTCTGTGTCTCGATGCGCGCAAGGTCAATGAGGTCACTGTGAAGGATGCCTATCCTCTGCCGCTCATTGATGGAATTCTCAGTCGGCTTCCAAAAGCCCAATTTATTTCGAGTCTGGATTTAAAAGATGCCTTCTGGCAGATTCCATTAGATGAAGCGTCAAAGGACAAGACCGCCTTCACAGTGCCAAATCGACCGCTTTACCAGTTCGTTACAATGCCTTTTGGCCTATGTAATGCACCGCAAACCATGTCACAACTGATGGACAAGGTCATACCGGCGCACTTGAGAACTAAGGTCTTTGTTTACTTGGACGATCTATTGCTGATCACCGAAACCTTTGACGATCACGTTTCATTGTTACAGGAGGTAGCCCGATGTATGCAGGACACTGGTCTCACCATAAATATTGAAAAAAGTAAATTTTTACTTAAACAAATACACTATTTGGGTCACATAATTGGACACGGAACTATAAGTACGGATCCGGACAAAGTGAAAGCAATTAGAGAATTTCCTCAGCCGAAGACGGTTCGACAACTTCGCCGCTTTCTTGGTGTCTGTGGATGGTACCGCAGGTTCGTGCTCAATTACGCATCCGACCCCGTTGGCCAACATGCTACAAAAAGCAAAAACATTTGCCTGGAACGAAGAATCCATCGCTGATTTTGAGGCCCTCAAAAATAGTCTGTGTAGTGCTCCTGTGCTGCATAGCCCAGATTTCTCGCGTCCATTTTCTATCCAATGCGATGCTTCTCAATATGGAGTTGGAGCCGTTTTGGCTCAACGCGATGATGAAGATAGTGAAGTACCCATAGCGTATATGTCTCATAAGTTTATTCAAGCCCAAAGAAACTACACTGTTTCTGAGCAAGAATGTCTGGCAGCTGTTATGGCCATTAAGAAGTTTCGAGCATATGTCGAAAGACATGAATTCGAGGTAATAACCGATCATGCTTCGCTCAAATGGTTAATGGGTCAAACCGACTTGCACGGCAGGCTCGCTCGCTGGGCATTGAAGTTACAGGGTTTTATATTCACTATACGTCATCGAAAAGGTAGCCAAAACGTTGTTCCCGACTCCCTATCTAGAGTGCATTCACCTGAGAATGTTGAAATTGCAGCATTAACCGAGAATGAGACGGACCCTATCCCAGCAATAGATTTTCAGTCCAAGTGTTTCAGAACCGAAGCCTACCTAAAATTGATTTCTGACTTTCAACTAGAAGGCCAGCAACAGCCTGACATCCAAATAGTGGACGGCTTAGTTTACAAGCGTTGCGAGTTTGCAACCGGAGACCCCATCCAAGAGGACCAATCCTGGAAACTCTGGGTGCCGGAAGAATTGAGAGCGGCTCTCATAGTGAATGCTCACGATCACCCAATGAGTTCACATGGGGGTATTGGAAAAACACTCAGCCGTCTCAAAATCTTTTATTTTTGGCCCAGAATGGCAAAACAAGTGCGTGATTACGTGTTGTCCTGTGAAATTTGCAAACAGACTAAAGCCCCAAATTGTATACTTCGTCCGCCTATGGGACAGCAGGCTACGTCTGTGCGAATCTTTCAGAGACTCTACGTGGACCTTTTGGGACCATATCCCAGGTCACGCTCAGGGAACGTGGGTATGTTGATTGTGTTAGATCACCTCTCGAAATTTCATTTCTTAGAGCCAATACGAACATTCACCGCCCGGAAAATAGTAGAGTACCTGGAAAAACGAATTTTTGCTATTTTTGGGGTTCCCGAACTGATTACGACGGACAACGGTGTTCAATTCCGAAGCTCGCTGTTCAAAGATCTCCTTAAGAAATATGGGGTGACGCATAACCTGATAGCAAATTACTCTCCACAGGCCAATGCTGTTGAACGCGTAAATCGTTCAATAATTGCCGCTGTTCGCGCATACATTCATCCCGACCAAAAAGACTGGGATGAGGCTTTGTTCGCAATTAGCGCAGCTCTCCGTAGTTCGGTTCACTTTTCGGCTGGTTTTTCGCTATATCTTATTGTTTTCGGACAAAATATGATGTGCCATGCAACGGGTTACGAACTGTTGCGAAAATTGAAACTTCTAGAAGACCCAAGTGCGAAGATTAAGCCGGAAGAGAGAACTGAGCTAATCCGAGAGCAGGTTAGGCAGAATTTGCGTAAGGCATTCGAAATAAATGAAAAAAACTACAACATGCGCTCGCGTCCCACCAGTTTTGAGGTTGGTCAAATTGTATACCGTCGCAGCTTTGCCCAAAGCAAAGCGTCCGAACACTTTAATGCAAAGCTGGCCAATGTGTTTGAGAAAGCTAAAATTGTGAAAAAGATGGGATCGGTCTACTACGAACTGACTAATATGGCAGGCAAACGGCTTGGGGTATTTCACGCCAAAGACATCAAAGCGTAGTGCCTTCAGTTCTTGTAAGACGTGGTTGACTGATTACAATAACTGTTTTGTAATGGCACAAACGCATCATGAATACCCTTTTCATGGTTATTTACACCATGCGTTAAGTGTGGAATGGTCCTTAACGTACATTACGTGAACATACCCACTTGACGTTCGGTTGGCACCCCTGAGGCAACGAAGATGGCGGAAAAGTTGGCAAAGCAGCGCAGCGATCGGCCATCGTTCTTTTCCTGTCAAGCCGTGGTCGAGGTTGGTCGCCAGAGCAGCGAATATACATACGCTAAAATAAATACGTTTGTTGGAATCCAACTGCACAACAACTTCTTTCAAGAAGGGTGATGGCATCATCACAATTGCTGCTGCGGTAAGTTTTAAAAAACACACTCCAATATATATTTTATGTACATATTATATAAATGTATGCAGGAAAAGGCAAAATTAATTGCAAAACTTCTGTGAGGGAAGAAATCAATTGGAAGGACGTTTAAACGCCGTCTTTCTTCGTATCTTTTCGCTCTTCACTCTTCGTTGTGGTGTGCCTGATGATTCAGGTATTAAGGCTGTTCCCACGCCGCACCAGTTGCTACCCTCCTCTTAAAAACAACAAACAAACAAAGATTATAAATGTACCGCTGTGCCGCTGCAACGCAACGCACAACAGCAACAACAACAACAACAACGGCCAGAACAGCAACGGCTACAACAGCAGCCCTAGCTCTACCGCTGTGCCGTCACAAAAACAACGCACAACAGAAGCAACATCAAACACCAGCATCATCATCATCAGCGACAGCTACAACAGCAGCCCTAGCGCTACTGCTGTGCCGCTGCAACAACAACCCCGGAGCAACAACTTGGAGACGGCCATCACACCTCGGACAGGACCACCCCGGCCTGGGAATGAGGTCGCCAGGTTTTTAAAAACTCATCTATATTTTATAATTTAAAAATAACTTAAAATTTAAAATCAAAATTAAAATAAACGTAAAACTCAAATTTTTAACATAAACATACATATATAACAAACATACTTACACATATTTTTTTTTGCAATTATGAATAATTAACTTTATTTTCTATCTTTTTTTTTTAATGTTTAATAAACAACAAAAGGAATCCTTCTTAAAATTTAATAAGTTTAACCAGTAATATATACATTATTCTTATATTTTTTATTTGGTAAAATTTCTTTAATCTTTGCGTTACAATTTTAATATATATAATTACATATATTATGATTACTCTATCTACATACCATATAATTTAGCTGACATTTGAGTATTTATAAAACAAAAACAATTACAAGATAATATAGTTTGTATGAAACTCCAAACATAATATAAAAACCAGGGCGACCGAATAGAAAAGCAAGCGGGCGCAAGCCGAGGCCGAGAAAGTCCGTCCGCCACAAAATGGCACCCAACGTGGGGCCCGAAATTGTAAAAACAATTTTTCGGGTTCCAAAATTTTTTTCTCTTTTGTTTTTTTTTTGGGAGCTCGTCCTCTGAACTCATGGTAGAATATAAAATTGTTTTAGCATGCAGTGTCAGCTTTATCCGTGATGTTTTGTTTATATTTTTTTGAATAACTTTTAGAAACGTATTTGTTGGATTGTCAGGTGAAGGGCTTGCGGCCCTAGCTTGAACCGCGATATAGTGCCTATAAATTTTGTTTTCTTCTTGTAAAATAAAGTGACCTGCAGAAGTGGTTAAACTCAAATAAGTGATAGTTTTTTTTTTTTCTTCGAGTTCTTTAAAAATTTGTTTTTTTTTCAAATTCTCTTGCGGGTTTGTACTGTTCGCGGCAGTGCATTCGGGCCTACTGGATATTGCGAGACGGTTGCTTCAATGCGCCCCTCGACCGTTCGCTCAGATGCACTCGCTTAGTAAGCAGTATAATCTCATAAGCCCATTTAGACAGTTATAAATAATAAAAAGTTTGTTTTTTGGGAGCTCTGCTCGGACACTCGATTCCGGCCACGGCACTCTAAATAAGTCGGTCTAATCTTCCATCCCGAACCAGATAAAATTTAATACACATTTATACGTTTAGTATTGATTAGAAGCAAGAAGCTTAAAAATATTTTATTTTTTTTTTCTTCTCAACCAACGGTTGATATATTTCACTAATTTAAAATTTAAGTAACTTATATTAAATCCAATTGTTTTTCTTTTATATCACTATGCCATTGCACCACAGTAACGAGGACCTGGTGAGTTTGTCGGATGGTGGTGAGGCTGCGTGCAGCATCTGTAAGCGGGCTTATGGACAACATGATGATGTCGTAATGACATCATGTCTTCATGTTTTTCATAACATTTGCATACAAAAATGGATTGCGGAAGCACACAGTTGCCCTCTGTGTCGCGCGCTTTGTAGCCCTAAAAAGCTGAAGCCATACCTGCCGGTTTTGCAAACCATGCCACAAGCCATTCCGCCAAACGCACCCACGTCCCAGTTGTTAGAAGTACCAACTCTAGGGGCGGTACCCAAAAAGCGTCCCGTTACAAGGAGTCAACGGAACTTAGTAAGCCAAGATTTTGGGGTCAACAAATCGCATAGTTTGAACCTATCAGGAGTGCAACCCGCGCCGAGAGAGTCGATCGAGCGTACTCCGCATCGAAGTGCTGCTGCTCAACCGTCGGTTTCCGATTCGCAGTTGCAGCATTTGATAAACGAGGCCGTCCGAATCGAACTCTCAAAGCTGCAGTTAAAGTCCAGCCAAGTACAGAATCCTCTGCAGGGTTCGGATTCTCCTAGCGTTCTGCAACCGGATATGCAATTTTTATCGAGACCTCTACCAAATTTAAATCACGGAATTACGAATCATCCCTATCAGCACCAAGGTGAGGCACAGGGTCATCCAAGGCACCACACCCCAAGTCATTATGGGCACGGTGGCATCGGGATTCCACGACCTCCCGCAGAATTTGCAACGTCGGAAAATGTGGCAAATGCAATTAATAACTGGAAAATCACATTTTCGGGAAAAGACGATGCATTAACTGTAGATAAATTTATTTACAGAATCCAGGCCCTGACGGTGCAAAGTCTGCGTGAAATTTTGGGAGCCTGTGCTGCTACGCCCACATGCTGTTCACGGGTAAGGCATTGGACTGGTTCTGGCGCTACCACCGAGGCGTTGCTAGGGTTGAGTGGTTCGCCCTGTGTGCTGAGTTGCGTAGCCAATTTCGAGATCGTCGAAACGACCTCGACATAATGGATTTGGTGCGCAGCCGCAAACAGCGCTACGACGAAAAGTTTGATGAATTCTATGAGGCTATATTGCAATTAACCGATAGATTGCAGAGCCCTATGGATTCCGACGCCCTGCTGGGGATTTTGCAAAGAAATTTGCGTTTAGATGTGAGACGTAGTTTGCTCTACGTAAGCATCAACAGCATAAGCCAGTTGCGGACGTTAGTTCAGAGACGTGAACTGTTGGACGAGGAATACGGTAGAAATACTAGAAATCCTCCAAATCAGCGTCACGTTTCTGAGCTGACGCCCGGACCTGTGCGCCCCAGTGCTACTACCAATAATAATAACAATTTTGATTTTTTAATCCCCCCACCAGCACCACAATAAGTTGTGATGCTGGGTGTCAAACTGACAAAAACCCTGATGTACAAACTTTACCTTTGAAAATTTTAAAACGCGAACAGCCTCGTTCGGTGACTCCTCTTCGGCAGTTCAAACCATGGCATATTAAATGGTCAGAATACCAGGCGGCGAGAAGGAGAATTTTTCAGGAGGAGGAACGCAAAAGTCACCCAGAACCTAAGCGGAGGAGGCGCTCGACTGCAAGGTTGAGACGATTTTGGAAGAAAATCAGAGCGCTTAAAAAATTGGTTTGTTCGGCGTTGTTGACTGCGGCTCCCGAAAATGATATTCGCCCCTATGCCCCGGTCTCATTAGCCGGTGAAATGTTGGTAGGTTTAGTCGATACTGGCGCTTCTCTCAGTTGCATAGCCAACAATTTGGCACATAAAATTATGTCTAACAAGCAGCTGAAGTGGTTAAAGTATTCGGCTAAATTGAAGACAGCGGATGGGACGAATCATTTTTCGGCAGGTGTGGTTGACACTCTGATCACCTATAAAGGTGTCTCCAAACAGCTTAAATTTTTGATTGTTCCAACTTTGTCTCAAGACTTGTACTTAGGTGTCGACTTTGTTAAGGCATTTGGTTTGGCTAGCGACCTTTTCTGGGAAAATTCCCTTTCTCAGTCAGCGTGTGACATTTTCGAAGTGAGCTCGAATCACCACGTGTTGGATGCTCGTCAACAGGCACGGCTGCACGCCACCATATTATTGTTTCCTTCTTTTTCCGAACAAGGCTTAGGCTGCACCAGTTTGATAAGTCATGTCATTGACGTAAGAGATGCTAAACCAGTCAAACAACGGCATTTCTCGGTGTCTCCTGGTGTCGAAAAGCTTCTGTTTGCTGAGGTTGATCGTATGTTAGCGCTTGGCGTAATCGAGGTGTCTCAAAGCGCATGGTCTTCTCCGGTGGCATTGATCGTCAAACCCAACAAAGTTCGTCTGTGTCTCGATGCGCGCAAGGTCAATGAGGTCACTGTGAAGGATGCCTATCCTCTGCCGCTCATTGATGGAATTCTCAGTCGGCTTCCAAAAGCCCAATTTATTTCGAGTCTGGATTTAAAAGATGCCTTCTGGCAGATTCCATTAGATGAAGCGTCAAAGGACAAGACCGCCTTCACAGTGCCAAATCGACCGCTTTACCAGTTCGTTACAATGCCTTTTGGCCTATGTAATGCACCGCAAACCATGTCACAACTGATGGACAAGGTCATACCGGCGCACTTGAGAACTAAGGTCTTTGTTTACTTGGACGATCTATTGCTGATCACCGAAACCTTTGACGAACACGTTTCATTGTTACAGGAGGTAGCCCGATGTATGCAGGACGCTGGTCTCACCATAAATATTGAAAAAAGTAAATTTTTACTTAAACAAATACACTATTTGGGTCACATAATTGGACACGGAACTATAAGTACGGATCCGGACAAAGTGAAAGCAATTAGAGAATTTCCTCAGCCGAAGACGGTTCGACAACTTCGCCGCTTTCTTGGTGTCTGTGGATGGTACCGCAGGTTCGTGCTCAATTACGCATCCATTTCGACCCCGTTGGCCAACATGCTACAAAAAGCAAAAACATTTGCCTGGAACGAAGAATCCATCGCTGATTTTGAGGCCCTCAAAAATAGTCTGTGTAGTGCTCCTGTGCTGCATAGCCCAGATTTCTCGCGTCCATTTTCTATCCAATGCGATGCTTCTCAATATGGAGTTGGAGCCGTTTTGGCTCAACGCGATGATGAAGATAGTGAAGTACCCATAGCGTATATGTCTCATAAGTTTATTCAAGCCCAAAGAAACTACACTGTTTCTGAGCAAGAATGTCTGGCAGCTGTTATGGCCATTAAGAAGTTTCGAGCATATGTCGAAAGACATGAATTCGAGGTAATAACCGATCATGCTTCGCTCAAATGGTTAATGGGTCAAACCGACTTGCACGGCAGGCTCGCTCGCTGGGCATTGAAGTTACAGGGTTTTATATTCACTATACGTCATCGCAAAGGTAGCCAAAACGTTGTTCCCGACTCCCTATCTAGAGTGCATTCACCTGAGAATGTTGAAATTGCAGCATTAACCGAGAATGAGACGGACCCTATCCCAGCAATAGATTTTCAGTCCAAGTGTTTCAGAACCGAAGCCTACCTAAAATTGATTTCTGACTTTCAACTAGAAGGCCAGCAACAGCCTGACATCCAAATAGTGGACGGCTTAGTTTACAAGCGGTGCGAGTTTGCAACCGGAGACCCCATCCAAGAGGACTAATCCTGGAAACTCTGGGTGCCGGAAGAATTGAGAGCGGCTCTCATAGTGAATGCTCACGATCACCCAATGAGTTCACATGGGGGTATTGGAAAAACACTCAGCCGTCTCAAAATCTTTTATTTTTGGCCCAGAATGGCAAAACAAGTGCGTGATTACGTGTTGTCCTGTGAAATTTGCAAACAGACTAAAGCCCCAAATTGTATACTTCGTCCGCCTATGGGACAGCAGGCTACGTCTGTGCGAATCTTTCAGAGACTCTACGTGGACCTTTTGGGACCATATCCCAGGTCACGCTCAGGGAACGTGGGTATGTTGATTGTGTTAGATCACCTCTCGAAATTTCATTTCTTAGAGCCAATACGAACATTCACCGCCCGGAAAATAGTAGAGTACCTGGAAAAACGAATTTTTGCTATTTTTGGGGTTCCCGAACTGATTACGACGGACAACGGTGTTCAATTCCGAAGCTCGCTGTTCAAAGATCTCCTTAAGAAATATGGGGTGACGCATAACCTGATAGCAAATTACTCTCCACAGGCCAATGCTGTTGAACGCGTAAATCGTTCAATAATTGCCACTGTTCGCGCATACATTCATCCCGACCAAAAAGACTGGGATGAGGCTTTGTTCGCAATTAGCGCAGCTCTCCGTAGTTCGGTTCACTCTTCGGCTGGTTTTTCGCCATATCTTATTGTTTTCGGACAAAATATGATGTGCCATGCAACGGGTTACGAACTGTTGCGAAAATTGAAACTTCTAGAAGACCCAAGTGCGGAGATTAAGCCGGAAGAGAGAACTGAGCTAATCCGAGAGCAGGTTAGGCAGAATTTGCGTAAGGCATTCGAAATAAATGAAAAAAACTACAACATGCGCTCGCGTCCCACCAGTTTTGAGGTTGGTCAAATTGTATACCGTCACAGCTTTGCCCAAAGCAAAGCGTCCGAACACTTTAATGCAAAGCTGGCCAATGTGTTTGAGAAAGCTAAAATTGTGAAAAAGATGGGATCGGTCTACTACGAACTGACTAATATGGCAGGCAAACGGCTTGGGGTATTTCACGCCAAAGACATCAAAGCGTAGTGCCTTCAGTTCTTGTAAGACGTGGTTGACTGATTACAATAACTGTTTTGTAATGGCACAAACGCATCATGAATACCCTTTTCATGGTTATTTACACCATGCGTTAAGTGTGGAATGGTCCTTAACGTACATTACGTGAACATACCCACTTGACGTTCGGTTGGCACCCCTGAGGCAACGAAGATGGCGGAAAAGTTGGCAAAGCAGCGCAGCGATCGGCCATCGTTCTTTTCCTGTCAAGCCGTGGTCGAGGTTGGTCGCCAGAGCAGCGAATATACATACGCTAAAATAAATACGTTTGTTGGAATCCAACTGCACAACAACTTCTTTCAAGAAGGGTGATGGCATCATCACAATTGCTGCTGCGGTAAGTTTTAAAAAACACACTCCAATATATATTTTATGTACATATTATATAAATGTATGCAGGAAAAGGCAAAATTAATTGCAAAACTTCTGCGAGGGAAGAAATCAATTGGGAGGACGTTTAAACGCCGTCTTTCTTCGTATCTCTTCGCTCTTCACTCTTCGTTGTGGTGTGCCTGATGATTCAGGTATTAAGGCTGTTCCCACGCCGCACCAGTTGCTACCCTCCTCTTAAAAACAACAAACAAACAAAGATTATAAATGTACCGCTGTGCTGCTGCAACGCAACGCACAACAGCAACAACAACAACAACAACGGCCAGAACAGCAACGGCTACAACAGCAGCCCTAGCTCTACCGCTGTGCCGTCACAAAAACAACGCACAACAGAAGCAACATCAAACACCAGCATCATCATCATCAGCGACAGCTACAACAGCAGCCCTAGCGCTACTGCTGTGCCGCTGCAACAACAACCCCGGAGCAACAACTTGGAGACGGCCATCACACCTCGGACAGGACCACCCCGGCCTGGGAATGAGGTCGCCAGGTTTTTAAAAACTCATCTATATTTTATAATTTAAAAATAACTTAAAATTTAAAATCAAAATTAAAATAAACGTAAAACTCAAATTTTTAACATAAACATACATATATAACAAACATACTTACACATATTTTTTTTTGCAATTATGAATAATTAACTTTATTTTCTATCTTTTTTTTTTTAATGTTTAATAAACAACAAAAGGAATCCTTCTTAAAATTTAATAAGTTTAACCAGTAATATATACATTATTCTTATATTTTTTATTTGGTAAAATTTCTTTAATCTTTGCGTTACAATTTTAATATATATAATTACATATATTATGATTACTCTATCTACATACCATATAATTTAGCTGACATTTGAGTATTTATAAAACAAAAACAATTACAAGATAATATAGTTTGTATGAAACTCCAAACATAATATAAAAACCAGGGCGACCGAATAGAAAAGCAAGCGGGCGCAAGCCGAGGCCGAGAAAGTCCGTCCGCCACAAAATGGCGCCCAACGTGGGGCCCGAAATTGTAAAAACAATTTTTCGGGTTCCAAAATTTTTTTCTCTTTTGTTTTTTTTTTGGGAGCTCGTCCTCTGAACTCATGGTAGAATATAAAATTGTTTTAGCATGCAGTGTCAGCTTTATCCGTGATGTTTTTTTTATATTTTTTTTTGAATAACTTTTAGAAACGTATTTGTTGGATTGTCAGGTGAAGGGCTTGCGGCCCTAGCTTGAACCGCGATATAGTGCCTATAAATTTTGTTTTCTTCTTGTAAAATAAAGTGACCTGCAGAAGTGGTTAAACTCAAATAAGTGATAGTTTTTTTTTTTTCTTCGAGTTCTTTAAAAATTTGTTTTTTTTCAAATTCTCTTGCGGGTTTGTACTGTTCGCGGCAGTGCATTCGGGCCTACTGGATATTGCGAGACGGTTGCTTCAATGCGCCCCTCGACCGTTCGCTCAGATGCACTCGCTTAGTAAGCAGTATAATCTCATAAGCCCATTTAGACAGTTATAAATAATAAAAAGTTTGTTTTTTGGGAGCTCTGCTCGGACACTCGATTCCGGCCACGGCACTCTAAATAAGTCGGTCTAATCTTCCATCCCGAACCAGATAAAATTTAATACACATTTATACGTTTAGTATTGATTAGAAGCAAGAAGCTTAAAAATATTTTATTTTTTTTTTCTTCTCAACCAACGGTTGATATATTTCACTAATTTAAAATTTAAGTAACTTATATTAAATCCAATTGTTTTTCTTTTATATCACTATGCCATTGCACCACAGTAACGAGGACCTGGTGAGTTTGTCGGATGGTGGTGAGGCTGCGTGCAGCATCTGTAAGCGGGCTTATGGACAACATGATGATGTCGTAATGACATCATGTCTTCATGTTTTTCATAACATTTGCATACAAAAATGGATTGCGGAAGCACACAGTTGCCCTCTGTGTCGCGCGCTTTGTAGCCCTAAAAAGCTGAAGCCATACCTGCCGGTTTTGCAAACCATGCCACAAGCCATTCCGCCAAACGCACCCACGTCCCAGTTGTTAGAAGTACCAACTCTAGGGGCGGTACCCAAAAAGCGTCCCGTTACAAGGAGTCAACGGAACTTAGTAAGCCAAGATTTTGGGGTCAACAAATCGCATAGTTTGAACCTATCAGGAGTGCAACCCGCGCCGAGAGAGTCGATCGAGCGTACTCCGCATCGAAGTGCTGCTGCTCAACCGTCGGTTTCCGATTCGCAGTTGCAGCATTTGATAAACGAGGCCGTCCGAATCGAACTCTCAAAGCTGCAGTTAAAGTCCAGCCAAGTACAGAATCCTCTGCAGGGTTCGGATTCTCCTAGGGTTCTGCAACCGGATATGCAATTTTTATCGAGACCTCCACCAAATTTAAATCACGGAATTACGAATCATCCCTATCAGCACCAAGGTGAGGCGCAGGGTCATCCAAGGCACCACACCCCAAGTCATTATGGGCACGGTGGCATCGGGATTCCACGACCTCCCGCAGAATTTGCAACGTCGGAAAATGTGGCAAATGCAATTAATAACTGGAAAATCACATTTTCGGGAAAAGACGATGCATTAACTGTAGATAAATTTATTTACAGAATCCAGGCCCTGACGGTGCAAAGTCTGCGTGAAATTTTGGGAGCCTGTGCTGCTACGCCCACATGCTGTTCACGGGTAAGGCATTGGACTGGTTCTGGCGCTACCACCGAGGCGTTGCTAGGGTTGAGTGGTTCGCCCTGTGTGCTGAGTTGCGTAGCCAATTTCGAGATCGTCGAAACGACCTCGACATAATGGATTTGGTGCGCAGCCGCAAACAGCGCTACGACGAAAAGTTTGATGAATTCTATGAGGCTATATTGCAATTAACCGATAGATTGCAGAGCCCTATGGATTCCGACGCCCTGCTGGGGATTTTGCAAAGAAATTTGCGTTTAGATGTGAGACGTAGTTTGCTCTACGTAAGCATCAACAGCATAAGCCAGTTGCGGACGTTAGTTCAGAGACGTGAACTGTTGGACGAGGAATACGGTAGAAATACTAGAAATCCTCCAAATCAGCGTCACGTTTCTGAGCTGACGCCCGGACCTGTGCGCCCCAGTGCTACTACCAATAATAATAACAATTTTGATTTTTTAGACCCCCCACCAGCACCACAATAAGTTGTGATGCTGGGTGTCAAACTGACAAAAACCCTGATGTACAAACTTTACCTTTGAAAATTTTAAAACGCGAACAGCCTCGTTCGGTGACTCCTCTTCGGCAGTTCAAACCATGGCATATTAAATGGTCAGAATACCAGGCGGCGAGAAGGAGAATTTTTCAGGAGGAGGAACGCAAAAGTCACCCAGAACCTAAGCGGAGGAGGCGCTCGACTGCAAGGTTGAGACGATTTTGGAAGAAAATCAGAGCGCTTAAAAAATTGGTTTGTTCGGCGTTGTTGACTGCGGCTCCCGAAAATGATATTCGCCCCTATGCCCCGGTCTCATTAGCCGGTGAAATGTTGGTAGGTTTAGTCGATACTGGCGCTTCTCTCAGTTGCATAGCCAACAATTTGGCACATAAAATTATGTCTAACAAGCAGCTGAAGTGGTTAAAGTATTCGGCTAAATTGAAGACAGCGGATGGGACGAATCATTTTTCGGCAGGTGTGGTTGACACTCTGATCACCTATAAAGGTGTCTCCAAACAGCTTAAATTTTTGATTGTTCCAACTTTGTCTCAAGACTTGTACTTAGGTGTCGACTTTGTTAAGGCATTTGGTTTGGCTAGCGACCTTTTCTGGGAAAATTCCCTTTCTCAGTCAGCGTGTGACATTTCCGAAGTGAGCTCGAATCACCACGTGTTGGATGCTCGTCAACAGGCACGGCTGCACGCCACCATATTATTGTTTCCTTCTTTTTCCGAACAAGGCTTAGGCTGCACCAGTTTGATAAGTCATGTCATTGACGTAAGAGATGCTAAACCAGTCAAACAACGGCATTTCTCGGTGTCTCCTGGTGTCGAAAAGCTTCTGTTTGCTGAGGTTGATCGTATGTTAACGCTTGGCGTAATCGAAGTGTCTCAAAGCGCATGGTCTTCTCCGGTGGCATTGATCGTCAAACCCAACAAAGTTCGTCTGTGTCTCGATGCGCGAGTTATGTTCCTTGCTTAGAGCAGTTTGACTGAAACACACTTTTCTTTTCTGCTGTAAACTTAGAACTGAACTTTATTACAACTCTTTCTTAAAATCTAACCAATTCGTTTTCGAAATGTAAATATGTAAAAGTATGTAAAGATATAAATGGAAGAAATACAATTGTAAAATAGGAGAAATGTAATGTATGTAAAAGAAATACAATGTGGTTAATATGTAAAAGTTAATAGTCGCAAAGTGTTGCCTAATTTATAGTTGCAACATAATATCAAAAATGCAAGGGTTTCATTTTAATGTCTTGTGGTTAATATGTAGAATAAATAATCGTAAAGTGTTGCCCAATTTATGGTTGCAACATAATATCAGAAATGCAAGAGTTTGATTTTAATGTTATATTTTAAAATTGAACCTATTTTAATAGTTGCGATTTATGAGGAAAAAATAAAGAAAGAGTGTAAATAAAATTGGAACACTTAAAATATCTTATTGATTACGCTGCACTTTAAGTAGTGCAGTGGGGCTTATTATGTTGTTGTTTCTGGTGCTATTGTTGTGGGTGCCGAGATTTAATTGCCGTTTGTGCTGTTGTTGTAAATGTAGTAACGATGTCTTTGACTTGTTGGTTAATTTGGTATTGTTGTTGTGTTTGTTGTAATTGTTACTGTAAGTGTTGCAGCGGCGTATTGAGCCTCGATGGTTTGGGTGGTGGCTGAGAAGTATATGTTGTTGTTGTTGTCGTTTGAGTGGGGGTCGTAACTCCCCCCCCCCCAGTATGAAGTGAGGGCCATAAAGATTGTGCAGCGGCCCTTACGAAATTGGTTTGCGGTGTATAAATTGATGCCATTATTTTCCTAGGGACGTAAATGAAGATCAGGACAAGGATTACAATTAACGTATATTGCAGTGCGTCTTGGGCATATGTAATTGTGCTGAGGTGTTTAACTGATGCGTAGCTTTCGATTTGATGGTCGCGAAGTTTTTCCAAGTTTAGGGCTTCGGTTACTGACAGGGCTTGTATTCCTGAGTGTGTTATTGGCAGGATATGTATCTCGTCCCAGAAAATTCCAACATTGCTCTTGTAGATGATACCTCTTATAGCGATGTCGCAGTTCTGGAAATGAATAGCACCGGTACCTTCAACTGGGTATTGTCTTTGACTGCAAGTAGAATTTATTAGTGTATAGGGTATATTAATATAGACGATAAAGTTGGCTTCTGGCTGGAAGATTGTTGTTATCTTTCCAAGGTCATACAGGTCGCAGTGTCCAGGTTGATTTGGCATGAGCTGCCCCAGGCATTTAGATTCTTGAGTTTTTTCTTCTTGGATTGGTTTTTGGCAAAAGTATATTTTAGATATTCTTTGGCATGTTTTGTCGAAAAACTGAATTGTTTTGTTATTGTAAGTTATGTATGATTTTGTTATTATTTGCTTTGTTATGTTTATAGGGGTAGGTATAATATGATATAGCTGATAATTTTCTGTATAAAGATTAGGTATTTGAACATTGAATATGACATTAGAATGATTATAATATGCTTGTAATTGTAATAGTTCGTATATTTCTTCATCTGTTTCAATTTTAATGGATTGATTAATCATATAATTTCTAATTTCTTGTAACTCTTTTTGGTTTAATATAAGCTTGGATATAATGTTTAGTTTGGCTAATAGTATGGCTTCTGCTATGTCTGTGATATGATTGAATAAAATATCTATATTGTAGTTAAGTTGGTTAAGATATTGCATTTCTTCTAGAATATTTTCATTTCTTTTAATTTTATTGGCTGTTTCTTTTGAATATTTGTTTACAAATTTTTCAATTGTGCTATGTTCATTATTCATGTGTTCAGTAATATTTTTAAATCTTGCGATCATTTGCATATTCAATTTGTTTTGATTGACCGATTCTTTTTGTAAGTTTTCTTCATTTTCTTTTAATTTTGTTATTTCATTATTTAAATTTTGTGCATCAACCGCATCCATGTTTCCTGTAATGAACTTTACTACTGATCCTAGTCCATTCAAGATACCCCTTTTTTGTCTAGCAACAGGTGATAGTGTTTGAATTTTATTCTTTAGTTCAAAAAGTTTCATTTCAGTTACTTTTATAAGATTTGGTTGTATACCTTGTGCTTTAATTTCAGTAAAGGTAGTGGATAATTTGTTAATGTTTTCATGGTATTTGTCTAGGTCGATTATATGGATTAAATTGTTATACCCTTTTACTACTCGTGCCGGTCCGAGTCTGAGTGGAATTATACCTTGGTTATCTTTGACGTTATGAATCTCTATAAACTGTCCAATGACCAGTTGTACCCTAAAAAGTGAAAATATACAAATATAATGCAAGCTAAAAGTGCCTATTGGGAAAAAAAAATTCGAGGTATAATGTTAAAATTTATGGTTTATTTTGTTTTCTTAGTTTGGATTTGTGTAATTTTTGGTCTTTTATTGTGGTTAATGTGACTTTTTTATTGCGTTTTACTTTATGCTTTGTGAATCTAGGAGTCATTTTATTTCTTCTATTTTCTTTTCTAAATATGGTTTTGTTGCTGTCGAAATTTTCGGGTTCGTCTCTAGTTACATTGATTTTATCTATGTTAAGGCTTGTAATTTGTTTAAGCTGTTCACATATTTTTGGGTATAGAATCTCCTGATATTCTTTTAACTTTTGAAGGTATTCGTGTTCATTATGAAATGAAATTATGTTATTGAATTTGTATGTTCTGCCAAAAAATAACTCGTAGGGAGTGTGTTTAGTGGCGGAGTGAATTGCGTTATTGTAAGTTATAAATGTTTCTGCTAAAATTTCGTCATGTTCAAGAGATAGATTGTTTTCTTTTCGAGTTGTAAGTAAAATTCTGTAAATTTCAGTTAAAGTGGAATGCATACGCTCTACTGGAGAATTACTACTCGATTGTTGGAATGACGTAAAATGCAGTTCTATTTGGTACTGACGACAGAAGTCCTTAAATATATTTGCCATAAATTCTTGACCTTGGTCACATACAATTTTTCGAGGTGTACCGTAAACACTGATGTATGTTTTTAATGCTTTTAGGATGGATACGCTATTTTTCGATTGTAGATTATAACCTGCTCCGAACTTAGAAAATTTGTCAATTATTGTTAAGATAGGGTGATTGTTAATTGTATATATATCGATGTGCAAAATATCGAGTGGCTTAATAGGTGTTTCTGGTTTTTCAAATTTTGTTTTAGGGGGATTCCTATCGTATTTTTGCGTTTTGCAGGTTTCGCAGTTATTAATTGTTTGTGTGATTTTATTTTTCATAAATGGAAAGTAGTACTTTCTTTTGAGATGCAGATGTGTTTCATTTATTCCTCTATGGTTATGTCGATTGTGATAATCCCTAATCAACTGTTCTTGTTCGTCGCTTTGTGTTATGTCCTGTAATATTTCCATGCAGCGTATTACACGGAATATTTGGATATGTGAAAAATATTTGGAGTATCCAGGATGTATTATTCTGAATGTATCGTCATCCGTATAGATGGCAGATAATTTATTAGGTGCCATGTAGTTTTTTAAAATTTGAGTAATACTGTCTTCATTAAAATTAGTTTTTCGGATTATGCGTCTTTGTTTATTTCTAAATGGAATTTCGACTGTGATTTCGGGTGCTTGGCTTGATATTTGTAGAATTATTTGTAGATTAAAATCGTTTAGTGGTTTTTCGGAAATAGCTATTCCATCGTTGAGATTTTCTATAGCAGAGTGAATTGTACTTCCGTTTGTAGCGTGATTAGATTCTGTATCGTTAATGTTTACGTCCACGTTAGTGTTTGGTTTATCCTGTATTATTCTGCTTAAAGCGTCGGCATTTGAATTAAGCTTTCCCTTTTTATAGACTATCTCGTAATCATACTCCTCTAATTTAAGGCGCCAGCGAATGAGTTTAGAGTTTTGTTCTTTCAAACTCATAAGCCAGGTTAGAGGTCTATGGTCAGTAACTATCTTGAATTTTCTACCATAAAGGTATGGCCGAAAGTACTTAGTCGCCCACATAATGGCGAGTAACTCTTTTTCTATAGTAGAATAATTTGTTTCCGAGTCGGAAAGCGTTCTACTCGCGTAGCAAACTGGCTTATCACTGCCTATAGTGCCTTGGGATAAGACTGCGCCTAGAGCATAATTACTAGCGTCTGTTGTGAGAATAAAGGGTTTGGAGAAGTCTGGATACTGCAGTATTGGGTCATTTGTTAAAAGGTGTCTACATGTATTGAATGCCTGTATATATCGATCATTAATTACGATTTTCTTGTCTTTTTTTAGGCACTCAGTAAGAGGTTTTATAAGTTTTGATAGATCTTTAATGAATTTTCGGTAATAACCTAGTAACCCAAGAAAAGCTTTAATTTGTTTCCTAGTTTGCGGAATTGGATAATTTTGGATGGCTTCTATTTTGGAAGGATTTGGTTTGATACCATCTGTTGATACAATGTGTCCCAGGAACGCTACTTCTTTATGCAGAAACTCTGACTTGTCTAGTTGGATTTTGAAGTTTGCCGAACGTAATTTTTCAAAAACTTTTTCAAGACTTTCAAGATGTTCTTGAAGAGAAGTTGAGTAGATTATTATATCATCTAGGTAGAGAAGACAAATTTTTCCTACTAATTCTCTAAGAACACTGTCCATCACTCTCTGAAACGTTGATGGAGCGTTCTTTAGCCCGAATGGCATTCTTATGTATTCATAGTGACTACCTTCTACTGTGAACGCAGTTTTTTGTATATGTTTATGATGCATTTCTATTTGATGAAAACCGCTTGCTAAGTCAAGCGTAGAAAAATATACACATTTACCTAGTTTATCCAGAATTTCATTTATATTGGGGAGCGGGTATCTATCTGATATTGTTTTTTCATTGAGCTTCCGATAGTCTATGACGAGGCGCCACTTTTGTTTTCCACTGGAGTCCTTTTTCTTTGGAACGATCCAAACGGGAGAACTCCAAGGGGAATAGCTTTGGCGGATTATTCCCTGTTGAAGCATTTTTGCGATTTGACATTGTACCTCGTCTTTGTGGACGTATGGATATCTGTACGATTTGGTGTAAATTGGAATGTCATCTGTTGTGGATATTTTGTGCTTAATTTCGTTGGAGAATGTTAATTGTTCTCCTTCTTTGTAAAATACGTCGTTATTTTTCTTACAGAGTTTCAATAATTTTTGTTTTTCTTCTGAATTCAGATGGTCTAATCTGAGAATTTCTGATAAGTCTACAAAGTGGTTTGGGTCACAAGTATTATCTGGGTTTATATTATTTAATTCGACAAAGTCAGAAGTGTTGTAAGGGTTTACTTTAAGAGGCTGTTCAAGAAAAAGGGATTGTTCATTTTCAGAAAAATTTATTACTTCCAGTAAAGCAACCCAGTTTTTTTATTCGTATATACCTTCTGATATAACTAAGTTAGGTTTAAGTTCTGTGTTTCTGAGATAAATTGATCCATTTTGAGTGTCTACTGGCAATTCAATAACTGTTTTAGATCTAGGTGCAATCAAGTATTTTTTTGATATTATATTTGGTTTAAATTGTAGATTAATAGTTGAGTTTTGTGTATTAAGTGATTTGCTAACAAGATTAACTGTTGCACCGAGTTGAGTAAGGGCATCAAGTCCGATAAGTCCATCGAAATAATTATGGAATTTGAAGAGAAGGAATATGAGATTACCGCGTTGATTGAATTCACGAAATATAGGTAATGATACTTGCTCATTAAGAGTATATTTTCCAAGTATAGTAGAGATTGAAGTTAATTTACATTTTTTAATATCGTCTTTATGTATGAATTCGGGATTAATAAATGAGGCTGACGCTCCTGTATCTATAAGAAATCTCAATGGTCTACCAAAAGGGGATGATATGTTAACATATGCTAGCTCAGATCCATGTCTATTTACGTCTATGTATCCTGTTGGTTCGGTGAGGCTGATCGGAAAAAATTTTGATCATCTTCAATGTTATTGATGTCTTCTATTGAGTCATCTGTATATTGATCTAATTGTTGTTGGTAAGAGGTATTGGGGCGTTGGGTCCTTGGATTTTTATTTATGTTATGAAATTCTTCTGTTCTTGGTCTTGTCATCCTGGAAAATTTAGAACGCATGCTTACATCGGAATTATTATTCCTTTGAGATACAGTGGAGTTTCTAGTGTTTGTAAAACCTGAACTTGTGTCCATTGGTTCTGGTTGTGGTTGTCTGGCAGAAAATGACGAATTGTTATTATTGTTGTGGTTATTTCTAAAAGGGTTATGATTAGGATTAAACCTATTGTATGTTGGTGGGTTATTAAATCGGGACTGGTTTGGGTTATATGTGTTTTGGTAGTAATTTGATGTGTTTGGATTATAGTTAGACGTATTTGGTGTAAAGTTACGTGGGTTTTGCATTCTTGCTGGATATTTATTGAACGTATTATATGGCTTATATTGTTTACTCTGATATGTGTTTCTTTCTGATCTCATGTAATGAATATTTTGTTCTTTTATACAGTAGGCTAAAGCAGTGGCCAAGGATTCTGGCCTCATAGCCCTAATGTTTGAGCCAAGTGGCTCTCTAAGACCACTTAAAAATGAGTTTAGACACATTTCCGCAAATAGTTCTTTTTTTGCTGCTACAACATTTTGATCACTTTCGTGTATCAAAATATTGTTGCACAGTGTAGCCTGAATTTCTATTATTTCACTGAAAAAATTTTCTACAGTTTTGTTGTATTGTCGTAAGTTGTGTAAATCCCTAATAAGTGAAGTCTCCGATCTTTTGTCAGAGTAATGCAGAATTAAGTTAGTTTTTATGTTTTCCCAATTGAGTGACGTTCCGTACATATTTAGTACTTCGTTTGCCTGACCGACTATCTTATTTCGTATTGCCCTTAGTAGTATTTGTCCTTGAGGCGTATGACTAGCACCTCTTGTATGTAACAATATTTCCTCTACGTTATTTTGAAATTCGTATAGTAGTCGAGGATTGCCATCATATTGAGGCAAATCCTTTATTGCATCTGGAATGCGAAGTGACTGAAAAATATCCACATATACAGGGGCAGGGGTGGGAAGGGTTGGGATGGGGGCTGTATTTTCCATAGTAAATTTTCTACTTGGTTCTTCTAGAATTGAACTAAGGCTTCTGCTTTTAAAAAGATTACTGAGGGAAACTGAATAGGGCTGATTTTCTGCACGTTTTTTTTGGGTTTTTTTCCACATGAATTTTTTTCTCTTTGTTCTTTTTTTTTTTATTGAATAAAATTGTTAACGTATTGAAATTTTTTTCTTTTCTTATCCCCTTTTATTGAAAAAATTTATTTGTTTTATTTTTAAGCTTTATTTTATTTAATTATTTTTCAGTTTTCGACTTACATGCTTCCAACGATGATGATGATTAACTGCTTTAGCTGCATGATGCTTGTTGTTCGCTAGTCGTCCTTTCAGAGCGTTGAGTTCCAATGGCGATTAAAAGTTGATACTTAACCGATCTTGTGAAAAAAAAAAAAAAAATGTGCTGATATTCAGTCAACACTTATTTCAGAATATTATGTATCGATATTCTCTCGATAATAACTTCTGATAATTACAATAATTTTAGTTCGATATTCTTTCGAACAATTATTTTATCACTTATTCTTCAAATAAGAAGGATACTGATTATTCACTATTCACAAGATGGTTCGCCAAGCCGTAGACTGCGCCAGTTATGTTCCTTGCTTAGAGCAGTTTGACTGAAACACACTTTTCTTTTCTGCTGTAAACTTAGAACTGAACTTTATTACAACTCTTTCTTAAAATCTAACCAATTCGTTTTCGAAATGTAAATATGTAAAAGTATGTAAAGATATAAATGGAAGAAATACAATTGTAAAATAGGAGAAATGTAATGTATGTAAAAGAAATACAATGTGGTTAATATGTAAAAGTTAATAGTCGCAAAGTGTTGCCTAATTTATAGTTGCAACATAATATCAAAAATGCAAGGGTTTCATTTTAATGTCTTGTGGTTAATATGTAGAATAAATAATCGTAAAGTGTTGCCCAATTTATGGTTGCAACATAATATCAGAAATGCAAGAGTTTGATTCTAATGTTATATTTTAAAATTGAACCTATTTTAATAGTTGCGATATGAGGAAAAAATAAAGAAAGAGTGTAAATAAAATTGGAACACTTAAAATATCTTATTGATTACGCTGCACTTTAAGTAGTGCAGTGGGGCTTATTATGTTGTTGTTTCTGGTGCTATTGTTGTGGGTGCCGAGATTTAATTGCCGTTTGTGCTGTTGTTGTAAATGTAGTAACGATGTCTTTGACTTGTTGGTTAATTTGGTATTGTTGTTGTGTTTGTTGTAATTGTTACTGTAAGTGTTGCAGCGGCGTATTGAGCCTCGATGGTTTGGGTGGTGGCTGAGAAGTATATGTTGTTGTTGTTGTCGTTTGAGTGGGGGTAGTAACTCGCGCAAGATCAATGAGGTCACTGTGAAGGATGCCTATCCTCTGCCGCTCATTGATGGAATTCTCAGTCGGCTTCCAAAAGCCCAATTTATTTCGAGTCTGGATTTAAAAGATGCCTTTTGGCAGATTCCATTCGATGAAGCGTCAAAGGACAAGACCGCCTTCACCGTGCCAAATCGACCGCTTTACCAGTTCGTTACAATGCCTTTTGGCCTATGTAATGCACCGCAAACCATGTCACAACTGATGGACAAGGTCATACCGGCGCACTTGAGAACTAAGGTCTTTGTTTACTTGGACGATCTATTGCTGATCACCGAAACCTTTGACGAACACGTTTCATTGTTACAGGAGGTAGCCCGATGTATGCAGGACGCTGGTCTCACCATAAATATTGAAAAAAGTAAATTTTTACTTAAACAAATACACTATTTGGGTCACATAATTGGACACGGAACTATAAGTACGGATCCGGACAAAGTGAAAGCAATTAGAGAATTTCCTCAGCCGAAGACGGTTCGACAACTTCGCCGCTTTCTTGGTGTCTGTGGATGGTACCGCAGGTTCGTGCCCAATTACGCATCCATTTCGACCCCGTTGGCCAACATGCTACAAAAAGCAAAAACATTTGCCTGGAACGAAGAATCCATCGCTGCTTTTGAGGCCCTCAAAAATAGTCTGTGTAGTGCTCCTGTGCTGCATAGCCCAGATTTCTCGCGTCCATTTTCTATCCAATGCGATGCTTCTCAATATGGAGTTGGAGCCGTTTTGGCTCAACGCGATGATGAAGATAGTGAAGTACCCATAGCGTATATGTCTCATAAGTTTATTCAAGCCCAAAGAAACTACACTGTTTCTGAGCAAGAATGTCTGGCAGCTGTTATGGCCATTAAGAAGTTTCGAGCATATGTCGAAAGACATGAATTCGAGGTAATAACCGATCATGCTTCGCTCAAATGGTTAATGGGTCAAACCGACTTGCACGGCAGGCTCGCTCGCTGGGCATTGAAGTTACAGGGTTTTATATTCACTATACGTCATCGCAAAGGTAGCCAAAACGTTGTTCCCGACTCCCTATCTAGAGTGCATTCACCTGAGAATGTTGAAATTGCAGCATTAACCGAGAATGAGACGGACCCTATCCCAGCAATAGATTTTCAGTCCAAGTGTTTCAGAACCGAAGCCTACCTAAAATTGATTTCTGACTTTCAACTAGAAGGCCAGCAACAGCCTGACATCCAAATAGTGGACGGCTTAGTTTACAAGCGGTGCGAGTTTGCAACCGGAGACCCCATCCAAGAGGACCAATCCTGGAAACTCTGGGTGTCGGAAGAATTGAGAGCGGCTCTCATAGTGAATGCTCACGATCACCCAATGAGTTCACATGGGGGTATTGGAAAAACACTCAGCCGTCTCAAAATCTTTTATTTTTGGCCCAGAATGGCAAAACAAGTGCGTGATTACGTGTTGTCCTGTGAAATTTGCAAACAGACTAAAGCCCCAAACTGTATACTTCGTCCGCCTATGGGACAGCAGGCTACGTCTGTGCGAATCTTTCAGAGACTCTACGTGGACCTTTTGGGACCATATCCCAGGTCACGCTCAGGGAACGTGGGTATGTTGATTGTGTTGGATCACCTCTCGAAATTTCATTTCTTAGAGCCAATACGAACATTCACCGCCCAGAAAATAGTAGAGTACCTGGAAAAACGAATTTTTGCTATTTTTGGGTTCCCGAACTGATTACGACGGACAACGGTGTTCAATTCCGAAGCTCGCTGTTCAAAGATCTCCTTAAGAAATATGGGGTGACGCATAACCTGATAGCAAATTACTCTCCACAGGCCAATGCTGTTGAACGCGTAAATCGTTCAATAATTGCCGCTGTTCGCGCATACATTCATCCCGACCAAAAAGACTGGGATGAGGCTTTGTTCACAATTAGCGCAGCTCTCCGTAGTTCGGTTCACTCTTCGGCTGGTTTTTCGCCATATTTTATTGTTTTCGGACAAAATATGATGTGCCATGCAACGGGTTACGAACTGTTGCGAAAATTGAAACTTCTAGAAGACCCAAGTGCGGAGATTAAGCCGGAAGAGAGAACTGAGCTAATCCGAGAGCAGGTTAGGCAGAATTTGCGTAAGGCATTCGAAATAAATGAAAAAAACTACAACATGCGCTCGCGTCCCACCAGTTTTGAGGTTGGTCAAATTGTATACCGTCGCAGCTTTGCCCAAAGCAAAGCGTCCGAACACTTTAATGCAAAGCTGGCCAATGTGTTTGAGAAAGCTAAAATTGTGAAAAAGATGGGATCGGTCTACTACGAACTGACTAATATGGCAGGCAAACGGCTTGGGGTATTTCACGCCAAAGACATCAAAGCGTAGTGCCTTCAGTTCTTGTAAGACGTGGTTGACTGATTACAATAACTGTTTTGTAATGGCACAAACGCATCATGAATACCCTTTTCATGGTTATTTACACCATGCGTTAAGTGTGGAATGGTCCTTAACGTACATTACGTGAACATACCCACTTGACGTTCGGTTGGCACCCCTGAGGCAACGAAGATGGCGGAAAAGTTGGCAAAGCAGCGCAGCGATCGGCCATCGTTCTTTTCCTGTCAAGCCGTGGTCGAGGTTGGTCGCCAGAGCAGCGAATATACATACGCTAAAATAAATACGTTTGTTGGAATCCAACTGCACAACAACTTCTTTCAAGAAGGGTGATGGCATCATCACAATTGCTGCTGCGGTAAGTTTTAAAAAACACACTCCAATATATATTTTATGTACATATTATATAAATGTATGCAGGAAAAGGCAAAATTAATTGCAAAACTTCTGTGAGGGAAGAAATCAATTGGGAGGACGTTTAAACGCCATCTTTCTTCGTATCTCTTCGCTCTTCACTCTTCGTTGTGGTGTGCCTGATGATTCAGGTATTAAGGCTGTTCCCACGCCGCACCAGTTGCTACCCTCCTCTTAAAAACAACAAACAAACAAAGATTATAAATGTACCGCTGTGCCGCTGCAACGCAACGCACAACAGCAACAACAACAACAACAACGGCCAGAACAGCAACGGCTACAACAGCAGCCCTAGCTCTACAGCTGTGCCGTCACAAAAACAACGCACAACAGAAGCAACATCAAACACCAGCATCATCATCATCAGCGACAGCTACAACAGCAGCCCTAGCGCTACTGCTGTGCCGCTGCAACAACAACCCCGGAGCAACAACTTGGAGACGGCCATCACACCTCGGACAGGACCACCCCGGCCTGGGAATGAGGTCGCCAGGTTTTTAAAAACTCATCTATATTTTATAATTTAAAAATAACTTAAAATTTAAAATCAAAATTAAAATAAACGTAAAACTCAAATTTTTAACATAAACATACATATATAACAAACATACTTACACATATTTTTTTTTGCAATTATGAATAATTAACTTTATTTTCTATCTTTTTTTTTTAATGTTTAATAAACAACAAAAGGAATCCTTCTTAAAATTTAATAAGTTTAACCAGTAATATATACATTATTCTTATATTTTTTATTTGGTAAAATTTCTTTAATCTTTGCGTTACAATTTTAATATATATAATTACATATATTATGATTACTCTATCTACATACCATATAATTTAGCTGACATTTGAGTATTTATAAAACAAAAACAATTACAAGATAATATAGTTTGTATGAAACTCCAAACATAATATAAAAACCAGGGCGACCGAATAGAAAAGCAAGCGGGCGCAAGCCGAGGCCGAGAAAGTCCGTCCGCCACAAAATGGCGCCCAACGTGGGGCCCGAAATTGTAAAAACAATTTTTCGGGTTCCAAAATTTTTTTCTCTTTTGTTTTTTTTTTGGGAGCTCGTCCTCTGAACTCATGGTAGAATATAAAATTGTTTTAGCATGCAGTGTCAGCTTTATCCGTGATGTTTTTTTTATATTTTTTTGAATAACTTTTAGAAACGTATTTGTTGGATTGTCAGGTGAAGGGCTTGCGGCCCTAGCTTGAACCGCGATATAGTGCCTATAAATTTTGTTTTCTTCTTGTAAAATAAAGTGACCTGCAGAAGTGGTTAAACTCAAATAAGTGATAGTTTTTTTTTTTCTTCGAGTTCTTTAAAAATTTGTTTTTTTTCAAATTCTCTTGCGGGTTTGTACTGTTCGCGGCAGTGCATTCGGGCCTACTGGATATTGCGAGACGGTTGCTTCAATGCGCCCCTCGACCGTTCGCTCAGATGCACTCGCTTAGTAAGCAGTATAATCTCATAAGCCCATTTAGACAGTTATAAATAATAAAAAGTTTGTTTTTTGGGAGCTCTGCTCGGACACTCGATTCCGGCCACGGCACTCTAAATAAGTCGGTCTAATCTTCCATCCCGAACCAGATAAAATTTAATACACATTTATACGTTTAGTATTGATTAGAAGCAAGAAGCTTAAAAATATTTTATTTTTTTTTTCTTCTCAACCAACGGTTGATATATTTCACTAATTTAAAATTTAAGTAACTTATATTAAATCCAATTGTTTTTCTTTTATATCACTATGCCATTGCACCACAGTAACGAGGACCTGGTGAGTTTGTCGGATGGTGGTGAGGCTGCGTGCAGCATCTGTAAGCGGGCTTATGGACAACATGATGATGTCGTAATGACATCATGTCTTCATGTTTTTCATAACATTTGCATACAAAAATGGATTGCGGAAGCACACAGTTGCCCTCTGTGTCGCGCGCTTTGTAGCCCTAAAAAGCTGAAGCCATACCTGCCGGTTTTGCAAACCATGCCACAAGCCATTCCGCCAAACGCACCCACGTCCCAGTTGTTAGAAGTACCAACTCTAGGGGCGGTACCCAAAAAGCGTCCCGTTACAAGGAGTCAACGGAACTTAGTAAGCCAAGATTTTGGGGTCAACAAATCGCATAGTTTGAACCTATCAGGAGTGCAACCCGCGCCGAGAGAGTCGATCGAGCGTACTCCGCATCGAAGTGCTGCTGCTCAACCGTCGGTTTCCGATTCGCAGTTGCAGCATTTGATAAACGAGGCCGTCCGAATCGAACTCTCAAAGCTGCAGTTAAAGTCCAGCCAAGTACAGAATCCTCTGCAGGGTTCGGATTCTCCTAGGGTTCTGCAACCGGATATGCAATTTTTATCGAGACCTCCACCAAATTTAAATCACGGAATTACGAATCATCCCTATCAGCACCAAGGTGAGGCGCAGGGTCATCCAAGGCACCACACCCCAAGTCATTATGGGCACGGTGGCATCGGGATTCCACGACCTCCCGCAGAATTTGCAACGTCGGAAAATGTGGCAAATGCAATTAATAACTGGAAAATCACATTTTCGGGAAAAGACGATGCATTAACTGTAGATAAATTTATTTACAGAATCCAGGCCCTGACGGTGCAAAGTCTGCGTGAAATTTTGGGAGCCTGTGCTGCTACGCCCACATGCTGTTCACGGGTAAGGCATTGGACTGGTTCTGGCGCTACCACCGAGGCGTTGCTAGGGTTGAGTGGTTCGCCCTGTGTGCTGAGTTGCGTAGCCAATTTCGAGATCGTCGAAACGACCTCGACATAATGGATTTGGTGCGCAGCCGCAAACAGCGCTACGACGAAAAGTTTGATGAATTCTATGAGGCTATATTGCAATTAACCGATAGATTGCAGAGCCCTATGGATTCCGACGCCCTGCTGGGGATTTTGCAAAGAAATTTGCGTTTAGATGTGAGACGTAGTTTGCTCTACGTAAGCATCAACAGCATAAGCCAGTTGCGGACGTTAGTTCAGAGACGTGAACTGTTGGACGAGGAATACGGTAGAAATACTAGAAATCCTCCAAATCAGCGTCACGTTTCTGAGCTGACGCCCGGACCTGTGCGCCCCAGTGCTACTACCAATAATAATAACAATTTTGATTTTTTAGACCCCCCACCAGCACCACAATAAGTTGTGATGCTGGGTGTCAAACTGACAAAAACCCTGATGTACAAACTTTACCTTTGAAAATTTTAAAACGCGAACAGCCTCGTTCGGTGACTCCTCTTCGGCAGTTCAAACCATGGCATATTAAATGGTCAGAATACCAGGCGGCGAGAAGGAGAATTTTTCAGGAGGAGGAACGCAAAAGTCACCCAGAACCTAAGCGGAGGAGGCGCTCGACTGCAAGGTTGAGACGATTTTGGAAGAAAATCAGAGCGCTTAAAAAATTGGTTTGTTCGGCGTTGTTGACTGCGGCTCCCGAAAATGATATTCGCCCCTATGCCCCGGTCTCATTAGCCGGTGAAATGTTGGTAGGTTTAGTCGATACTGGCGCTTCTCTCAGTTGCATAGCCAACAATTTGGCACATAAAATTATGTCTAACAAGCAGCTGAAGTGGTTAAAGTATTCGGCTAAATTGAAGACAGCGGATGGGACGAATCATTTTTCGGCAGGTGTGGTTGACACTCTGATCACCTATAAAGGTGTCTCCAAACAGCTTAAATTTTTGATTGTTCCAACTTTGTCTCAAGACTTGTACTTAGGTGTCGACTTTGTTAAGGCATTTGGTTTGGCTAGCGACCTTTTCTGGGAAAATTCCCTTTCTCAGTCAGCGTGTGACATTTCCGAAGTGAGCTCGAATCACCACGTGTTGGATGCTCGTCAACAGGCACGGCTGCACGCCACCATATTATTGTTTCCTTCTTTTTCCGAACAAGGCTTAGGCTGCACCAGTTTGATAAGTCATGTCATTGACGTAAGAGATGCTAAACCAGTCAAACAACGGCATTTCTCGGTGTCTCCTGGTGTCGAAAAGCTTCTGTTTGCTGAGGTTGATCGTATGTTAACGCTTGGCGTAATCGAAGTGTCTCAAAGCGCATGGTCTTCTCCGGTGGCATTGATCGTCAAACCCAACAAAGTTCGTCTGTGTCTCGATGCGCGAGTTATGTTCCTTGCTTAGAGCAGTTTGACTGAAACACACTTTTCTTTTCTGCTGTAAACTTAGAACTGAACTTTATTACAACTCTTTCTTAAAATCTAACCAATTCGTTTTCGAAATGTAAATATGTAAAAGTATGTAAAGATATAAATGGAAGAAATACAATTGTAAAATAGGAGAAATGTAATGTATGTAAAAGAAATACAATGTGGTTAATATGTAAAAGTTAATAGTCGCAAAGTGTTGCCTAATTTATAGTTGCAACATAATATCAAAAATGCAAGGGTTTCATTTTAATGTCTTGTGGTTAATATGTAGAATAAATAATCGTAAAGTGTTGCCCAATTTATGGTTGCAACATAATATCAGAAATGCAAGAGTTTGATTTTAATGTTATATTTTAAAATTGAACCTATTTTAATAGTTGCGATTTATGAGGAAAAAATAAAGAAAGAGTGTAAATAAAATTGGAACACTTAAAATATCTTATTGATTACGCTGCACTTTAAGTAGTGCAGTGGGGCTTATTATGTTGTTGTTTCTGGTGCTATTGTTGTGGGTGCCGAGATTTAATTGCCGTTTGTGCTGTTGTTGTAAATGTAGTAACGATGTCTTTGACTTGTTGGTTAATTTGGTATTGTTGTTGTGTTTGTTGTAATTGTTACTGTAAGTGTTGCAGCGGCGTATTGAGCCTCGATGGTTTGGGTGGTGGCTGAGAAGTATATGTTGTTGTTGTTGTCGTTTGAGTGGGGGTCGTAACTCCCCCCCCCCCAGTATGAAGTGAGGGCCATAAAGATTGTGCAGCGGCCCTTACGAAATTGGTTTGCGGTGTATAAATTGATGCCATTATTTTCCTAGGGACGTAAATGAAGATCAGGACAAGGATTACAATTAACGTATATTGCAGTGCGTCTTGGGCATATGTAATTGTGCTGAGGTGTTTAACTGATGCGTAGCTTTCGATTTGATGGTCGCGAAGTTTTTCCAAGTTTAGGGCTTCGGTTACTGACAGGGCTTGTATTCCTGAGTGTGTTATTGGCAGGATATGTATCTCGTCCCAGAAAATTCCAACATTGCTCTTGTAGATGATACCTCTTATAGCGATGTCGCAGTTCTGGAAATGAATAGCACCGGTACCTTCAACTGGGTATTGTCTTTGACTGCAAGTAGAATTTATTAGTGTATAGGGTATATTAATATAGACGATAAAGTTGGCTTCTGGCTGGAAGATTGTTGTTATCTTTCCAAGGTCATACAGGTCGCAGTGTCCAGGTTGATTTGGCATGAGCTGCCCCAGGCATTTAGATTCTTGAGTTTTTTCTTCTTGGATTGGTTTTTGGCAAAAGTATATTTTAGATATTCTTTGGCATGTTTTGTCGAAAAACTGAATTGTTTTGTTATTGTAAGTTATGTATGATTTTGTTATTATTTGCTTTGTTATGTTTATAGGGGTAGGTATAATATGATATAGCTGATAATTTTCTGTATAAAGATTAGGTATTTGAACATTGAATATGACATTAGAATGATTATAATATGCTTGTAATTGTAATAGTTCGTATATTTCTTCATCTGTTTCAATTTTAATGGATTGATTAATCATATAATTTCTAATTTCTTGTAACTCTTTTTGGTTTAATATAAGCTTGGATATAATGTTTAGTTTGGCTAATAGTATGGCTTCTGCTATGTCTGTGATATGATTGAATAAAATATCTATATTGTAGTTAAGTTGGTTAAGATATTGCATTTCTTCTAGAATATTTTCATTTCTTTTAATTTTATTGGCTGTTTCTTTTGAATATTTGTTTACAAATTTTTCAATTGTGCTATGTTCATTATTCATGTGTTCAGTAATATTTTTAAATCTTGCGATCATTTGCATATTCAATTTGTTTTGATTGACCGATTCTTTTTGTAAGTTTTCTTCATTTTCTTTTAATTTTGTTATTTCATTATTTAAATTTTGTGCATCAACCGCATCCATGTTTCCTGTAATGAACTTTACTACTGATCCTAGTCCATTCAAGATACCCCTTTTTTGTCTAGCAACAGGTGATAGTGTTTGAATTTTATTCTTTAGTTCAAAAAGTTTCATTTCAGTTACTTTAATAAGATTTGGTTGTATACCTTGTGCTTTAATTTCAGTAAAGGTAGTGGATAATTTGTTAATGTTTTCATGGTATTTGTCTAGGTCGATTATATGGATTAAATTGTTATACCCTTTTACTACTCGTGCCGGTCCGAGTCTGAGTGGAATTATACCTTGGTTATCTTTGACGTTATGAATCTCTATAAACTGTCCAATGACCAGTTGTACCCTAAAAAGTGAAAATATACAAATATAATGCAAGCTAAAAGTGCCTATTGGGAAAAAAAAATTCGAGGTATAATGTTAAAATTTATGGTTTATTTTGTTTTCTTACCGAGCGTTTCCACCGCCCGAACGAACGAAGAAATCATCGCGAACAAATCGTAGCGATGAATTCTTCGTTCGGTCCAACCGTTTCCACCGCACGAACACAAGTAGCGAACATTGGTAAGTCGCCATCTTGTTCGTTCGTGCAGTGGAAACACTTAAATTCAATGCTTGCGAGCATCAGCGTTGATCAATATTTGTTTATGCAAACGTACTAAATTTGATTAATTTTTACTACTTTTATGCCTTTTAATTTAGGTTTTATGTAAATATTTATATAAAGAATTTATTATATAAAGAATATTATATAAATAATTTGATTATATAAAGTGCTAATAATATAACAAAGTAAAAGAAAGTTCTTTTGCGTTAAATTTTCAATATATTTTCTTTCTTTTTTGTTTTTCCTACGTTATTAACTACCATTTCAACAAATCTACTACCTATGTGCAAATAAGCACTGGATTCGCCCAAAAAGATCGAGCGTCGGCCGATCAGAGCGAACGAAGAAATCTTCGTTCGTTCGTGCTGGAAAAGTGTTTACACTGCGCGAATAGCGCTCGCGAGCATTTTGTAAAAACCAATGTTCCGAACCTTGGTTCGGACCAAACTGTTTACACCGCCTGAACGAACGAAGAAATCTTCGTTCGTTCGGGCGGTGGAAACGCTCGGTTAGTTTGGATTTGTGTAATTTTTGGTCTTTTATTGTGGTTAATGTGACTTTTTTATTGCGTTTTACTTTATGCTTTGTGAATCTAGGAGTCATTTTATTTCTTCTATTTTCTTTTCTAAATATGGTTTTGTTGCTGTCGAAATTTTCGGGTTCGTCTCTAGTTACATTGATTTTATCTATGTTAAGGCTTGTAATTTGTTTAAGCTGTTCACATATTTTTGGGTATAGAATCTCCTGATATTCTTTTAACTTTTGAAGGTATTCGTGTTCATTATGAAATGAAATTATGTTATTGAATTTGTATGTTCTGCCAAAAAATAACTCGTAGGGAGTGTGTTTAGTGGCGGAGTGAATTGCGTTATTGTAAGTTATAAATGTTTCTGCTAAAATTTCGTCATGTTCAAGAGATAGATTGTTTTCTTTTCGAGTTGTAAGTAAAATTCTGTAAATTTCAGTTAAAGTGGAATGCATACGCTCTACTGGAGAATTACTACTCGATTGTTGGAATGACGTAAAATGCAGTTCTATTTGGTACTGACGACAGAAGTCCTTAAATATATTTGCCATAAATTCTTGACCTTGGTCACATACAATTTTTCGAGGTGTACCGTAAACACTGATGTATGTTTTTAATGCTTTTAGGATGGATACGCTATTTTTCGATTGTAGATTATAACCTGCTCCGAACTTAGAAAATTTGTCAATTATTGTTAAGATAGGGTGATTGTTAATTGTATATATATCTATGTGCAAAATATCGAGTGGCTTAATAGGTGTTTCTGGTTTTTCAAATTTTGTTTTAGGGGGATTCCTATCGTATTTTTGCGTTTTGCAGGTTTCGCAGTTATTAATTGTTTGTGTGATTTTATTTTTCATAAATGGAAAGTAGTACTTTCTTTTGAGATGCAGATGTGTTTCATTTATTCCTCTATGGTTATGTCGATTGTGATAATCCCTAATCAACTGTTCTTGTTCGTCGCTTTGTGTTATGTCCTGTAATATTTCCATGCAGCGTATTACACGGAATATTTGGATATGTGAAAAATATTTGGAGTATCCAGGATGTATTATTCTGAATGTATCGTCATCCGTATAGATGGCAGATAATTTATTAGGTGCCATGTAGTTTTTTAAAATTTGAGTAATACTGTCTTCATTAAAATTAGTTTTTCGGATTATGCGTCTTTGTTTATTTCTAAATGGAATTTCGACTGTGATTTCGGGTGCTTGGCTTGATATTTGTAGAATTATTTGTAGATTAAAATCGTTTAGTGGTTTTTCGGAAATAGCTATTCCATCGTTGAGATTTTCTATAGCAGAGTGAATTGTACTTCCGTTTGTAGCGTGATTAGATTCTGTATCGTTAATGTTTACGTCCACGTTAGTGTTTGGTTTATCCTGTATTATTCTGCTTAAAGCGTCGGCATTTGAATTAAGCTTTCCCTTTTTATAGACTATCTCGTAATCATACTCCTCTAATTTAAGGCGCCAGCGAATGAGTTTAGAGTTTTGTTCTTTCAAACTCATAAGCCAGGTTAGAGGTCTATGGTCAGTAACTATCTTGAATTTTCTACCATAAAGGTATGGCCGAAAGTACTTAGTCGCCCACATAATGGCGAGTAACTCTTTTTCTATAGTAGAATAATTTGTTTCCGAGTCGGAAAGCGTTCTACTCGCGTAGCAAACTGGCTTATCACTGCCTATAGTGCCTTGGGATAAGACTGCGCCTAGAGCATAATTACTAGCGTCTGTTGTGAGAATAAAGGGTTTGGAGAAGTCTGGATACTGCAGTATTGGGTCATTTGTTAAAAGGTGTCTACATGTATTGAATGCCTGTATATATCGATCATTAATTACGATTTTCTTGTCTTTTTTTAGGCACTCAGTAAGAGGTTTTATAAGTTTTGATAGATCTTTAATGAATTTTCGGTAATAACCTAGTAACCCAAGAAAAGCTTTAATTTGTTTCCTAGTTTGCGGAATTGGATAATTTTGGATGGCTTCTATTTTGGAAGGATTTGGTTTGATACCATCTGTTGATACAATGTGTCCCAGGAACGCTACTTCTTTATGCAGAAACTCTGACTTGTCTAGTTGGATTTTGAAGTTTGCCGAACGTAATTTTTCAAAAACTTTTTCAAGACTTTCAAGATGTTCTTGAAGAGAAGTTGAGTAGATTATTATATCATCTAGGTAGACAAGACAAATTTTTCCTACTAATTCTCTAAGAACATTGTCCATCACTCTCTGAAACGTTGATGGAGCGTTCTTTAGCCCGAATGGCATTCTTATGTATTCATAGTGACCACCTTCTACTGTGAACGCAGTTTTTTGTATATGTTTATGATGCATTTCTATTTGATGAAAACCGCTTGCTAAGTCAAGCGTAGAAAAATATACACATTTACCTAGTTTATCCAGAATTTCATTTATATTGGGGAGCGGGTATCTATCTGATATTGTTTTTTCATTGAGCTTCCGATAGTCTATGACGAGGCGCCACTTTTGTTTTCCACTGGAGTCCTTTTTCTTTGGAACGATCCAAACGGGAGAACTCCAAGGGGAATAGCTTTGGCGGATTATTCCCTGTTGAAGCATTTTTGCGATTTGACATTGTACCTCGTCTTTGTGGACGTATGGATATCTGTACGATTTGGTGTAAATTGGAATGTCATCTGTTGTGGATATTTTGTGCTTAATTTCGTTGGAGAATGTTAATTGTTCTCCTTCTTTGTAAAATACGTCGTTATTTTTCTTACAGAGTTTCAATAATTTTTGTTTCTTCTGAATTCAGATGGTCTAATCTGAGAATTTCTGATAAGTCTACAAAGTGGTTTGGGTCACAAGTATTATCTGGGTTTATATTATTTAATTCGACAAAGTCAGAAGTGTTGTAAGGGTTTACTTTAAGAGGCTGTTCAAGAAAAAGGGATTGTTCATTTTCAGAAAAATTTATTACTTCCAGTAAAGCAACCCAGTTTTTTGATTCGTATATACCTTCTGATATAACTAAGTTAGGTTTAAGTTCTGTGTTTCTGAGATAAATTGATCCATTTTGAGTGTCTACTGGCAATTCAATAACTGTTTTAGATCTAGGTGCAATCAAGTATTTTTTTGATATTATATTTGGTTTAAATTGTAGATTAATAGTTGAGTTTTGTGTATTAAGTGATTTGCTAACAAGATTAACTGTTGCACCGAGTTGAGTAAGGGCATCAAGTCCGATAAGTCCATCGAAATAATTATGGAATTTGAAGAGAAGGAATATGAGATTACCGCGTTGATTGAATTCACGAAATATAGGTAATGATACTTGCTCATTAAGAGTATATTTTCCAAGTATAGTAGAGATTGAAGTTAATTTACATTTTTTAATATCGTCTTTATGTATGAATTCGGGATTAATAAATGAGGCTGACGCTCCTGTATCTATAAGAAATCTCAATGGTCTACCAAAAGGGGATGATATGTTAACATATGCTAGCTCAGATCCATGTCTATTTACGTCTATGTATCCTGTTGGTTCGGTGAGGCTGATCGGAAAAAATTTTGATCATCTTCAATGTTATTGATGTCTTCTATTGAGTCATCTGTATATTGATCTAATTGTTGTTGGTAAGAGGTATTGGGGCGTTGGGTCCTTGGATTTTTATTTATGTTATGAAATTCTTCTGTTCTTGGTCTTGTCATCCTGGAAAATTTAGAACGCATGCTTACATCGGAATTATTATTCCTTTGAGATACAGTGGAGTTTCTAGTGTTTGTAAAACCTGAACTTGTGTCCATTGGTTCTGGTTGTGGTTGTCTGGCAGAAAATGACGAATTGTTATTATTGTTGTGGTTATTTCTAAAAGGGTTATGATTAGGATTAAACCTATTGTATGTTGGTGGGTTATTAAATCGGGACTGGTTTGGGTTATATGTGTTTTGGTAGTAATTTGATGTGTTTGGATTATAGTTAGACGTATTTGGTGTAAAGTTACGTGGGTTTTGCATTCTTGCTGGATATTTATTGAACGTATTATATGGCTTATATTGTTTACTCTGATATGTGTTTCTTTCTGATCTCATGTAATGAATATTTTGTTCTTTTATACAGTAGGCTAAAGCAGTGGCCAAGGATTCTGGCCTCATAGCCCTAATGTTTGAGCCAAGTGGCTCTCTAAGACCACTTAAAAATGAGTTTAGACACATTTCCGCAAATAGTTCTTTTTTTGCTGCTACAACATTTTGATCACTTTCGTGTATCAAAATATTGTTGCACAGTGTAGCCTGAATTTCTATTATTTCACTGAAAAAATTTTCTACAGTTTTGTTGTATTGTCGTAAGTTGTGTAAATCCCTAATAAGTGAAGTCTCCGATCTTTTGTCAGAGTAATGCAGAATTAAGTTAGTTTTTATGTTTTCCCAATTGAGTGACGTTCCGTACATATTTAGTACTTCGTTTGCCTGACCGACTATCTTATTTCGTATTGCCCTTAGTAGTATTTGTCCTTGAGGCGTATGACTAGCACCTCTTGTATGTAACAATATTTCCTCTACGTTATTTTGAAATTCGTATAGTAGTCGAGGATTGCCATCATATTGAGGCAAATCCTTTATTGCATCTGGAATGCGAAGTGACTGAAAAATATCCACATATACAGGGGCAGGGGTGGGAAGGGTTGGGATGGGGGCTGTATTTTCCATAGTAAATTTTCTACTTGGTTCTTCTAGAATTGAACTAAGGCTTCTGCTTTTAAAAAGATTACTGAGGGAAACTGAATAGGGCTGATTTTCTGCACGTTTTTTTTGGGTTTTTTTCCACATGAATTTTTTTCTCTTTGTTCTTTTTTTTTTTTATTGAATAAAATTGTTAACGTATTGAAATTTTTTTCTTTTCTTATCCCCTTTTATTGAAAAAATTTATTTGTTTTATTTTTAAGCTTTATTTTATTTAATTATTTTTCAGTTTTCGACTTACATGCTTCCAACGATGATGATGATTAACTGCTTTAGCTGCATGATGCTTGTTGTTCGCTAGTCGTCCTTTCAGAGCGTTGAGTTCCAATGGCGATTAAAAGTTGATACTTAACCGATCTTGTGAAAAAAAAAAAAAAATGTGCTGATATTCAGTCAACACTTATTTCAGAATATTATGTATCGATATTCTCTCGATAATAACTTCTGATAATTACAATAATTTTAGTTCGATATTCTTTCGAACAATTATTTTATCACTTATTCTTCAAATAAGAAGGATACTGATTATTCACTATTCACAAGATGGTTCGCCAAGCCGTAGACTGCGCCAGTTATGTTCCTTGTTTAGAGCAGTTTGACTGAAACACACTTTTCTTTTCTGCTGTAAACTTAGAACTGAACTTTATTACAACTCTTTCTTAAAATCTAACCAATTCGTTTTCGAAATGTAAATATGTAAAAGTATGTAAAGATATAAATGGAAGAAATACAATTGTAAAATAGGAGAAATGTAATGTATGTAAAAGAAATACAATGTGGTTAATATGTAAAAGTTAATAGTCGCAAAGTGTTGCCTAATTTATAGTTGCAACATAATATCAAAAATGCAAGGGTTTCATTTTAATGTCTTGTGGTTAATATGTAGAATAAATAATCGTAAAGTGTTGCCCAATTTATGGTTGCAACATAATATCAGAAATGCAAGAGTTTGATTCTAATGTTATATTTTAAAATTGAACCTATTTTAATAGTTGCGATTTATGAGGAAAAAATAAAGAAAGAGTGTAAATAAAATTGGAACACTTAAAATATCTTATTGATTACGCTGCACTTTAAGTAGTGCAGTGGGGCTTATTATGTTGTTGTTTCTGGTGCTATTGTTGTGGGTGCCGAGATTTAATTGCCGTTTGTGCTGTTGTTGTAAATGTAGTAACGATGTCTTTGACTTGTTGGTTAATTTGGTATTGTTGTTGTGTTTGTTGTAATTGTTACTGTAAGTGTTGCAGCGGCGTATTGAGCCTCGATGGTTTGGGTGGTGGCTGAGAAGTATATGTTGTTGTTGTTGTCGTTTGAGTGGGGGTCGTAACTCGCGCAAGATCAATGAGGTCACTGTGAAGGATGCCTATCCTCTGCCGCTCATTGATGGAATTCTCAGTCGGCTTCCAAAAGCCCAATTTATTTCGAGTCTGGATTTAAAAGATGCCTTCTGGCAGATTCCATTCGATGAAGCGTCAAAGGACAAGACCGCCTTCACCGTGCCAAATCGACCGCTTTACCAGTTCGTTACAATGCCTTTTGGCCTATGTAATGCACCGCAAACCATGTCACAACTGATGGACAAGGTCATACCGGCGCACTTGAGAACTAAGGTCTTTGTTTACTTGGACGATCTATTGCTGATCACCGAAACCTTTGACGAACACGTTTCATTGTTACAGGAGGTAGCCCGATGTATGCAGGACGCTGGTCTCACCATAAATATTGAAAAAAGTAAATTTTTACTTAAACAAATACACTATTTGGGTCACATAATTGGACACGGAACTATAAGTACGGATCCGGACAAAGTGAAAGCAATTAGAGAATTTCCTCAGCCGAAGACGGTTCGACAACTTCGCCGCTTTCTTGGTGTCTGTGGATGGTACCGCAGGTTCGTGCCCAATTACGCATCCATTTCGACCCCGTTGGCCAACATGCTACAAAAAGCAAAAACATTTGCCTGGAACGAAGAATCCATCGCTGCTTTTGAGGCCCTCAAAAATAGTCTGTGTAGTGCTCCTGTGCTGCATAGCCCAGATTTCTCGCGTCCATTTTCTATCCAATGCGATGCTTCTCAATATGGAGTTGGAGCCGTTTTGGCTCAACGCGATGATGAAGATAGTGAAGTACCCATAGCGTATATGTCTCATAAGTTTATTCAAGCCCAAAGAAACTACACTGTTTCTGAGCAAGAATGTCTGGCAGCTGTTATGGCCATTAAGAAGTTTCGAGCATATGTCGAAAGACATGAATTCGAGGTAATAACCGATCATGCTTCGCTCAAATGGTTAATGGGTCAAACCGACTTGCACGGCAGGCTCGCTCGCTGGGCATTGAAGTTACAGGGTTTTATATTCACTATACGTCATCGCAAAGGTAGCCAAAACGTTGTTCCCGACTCCCTATCTAGAGTGCATTCACCTGAGAATGTTGAAATTGCAGCATTAACCGAGAATGAGACGGACCCTATCCCAGCAATAGATTTTCAGTCCAAGTGTTTCAGAACCGAAGCCTACCTAAAATTGATTTCTGACTTTCAACTAGAAGGCCAGCAACAGCCTGACATCCAAATAGTGGACGGCTTAGTTTACAAGCGGTGCGAGTTTGCAACCGGAGACCCCATCCAAGAGGACCAATCCTGGAAACTCTGGGTGTCGGAAGAATTGAGAGCGGCTCTCATAGTGAATGCTCACGATCACCCAATGAGTTCACATGGGGGTATTGGAAAAACACTCAGCCGTCTCAAAATCTTTTATTTTTGGCCCAGAATGGCAAAACAAGTGCGTGATTACGTGTTGTCCTGTGAAATTTGCAAACAGACTAAAGCCCCAAACTGTATACTTCGTCCGCCTATGGGACAGCAGGCTACGTCTGTGCGAATCTTTCAGAGACTCTACGTGGACCTTTTGGGACCATATCCCAGGTCACGCTCAGGGAACGTGGGTATGTTGATTGTGTTGGATCACCTCTCGAAATTTCAATTCTTAGAGCCAATACGAACATTCACCGCCCAGAAAATAGTAGAGTACCTGGAAAAACGAATTTTTGCTATTTTTGGGTTCCCGAACTGATTACGACGGACAACGGTGTTCAATTCCGAAGCTCGCTGTTCAAAGATCTCCTTAAGAAATATGGGGTGACGCATAACCTGATAGCAAATTACTCTCCACAGGCCAATGCTGTTGAACGCGTAAATCGTTCAATAATTGCCGCTGTTCGCGCATACATTCATCCCGACCAAAAAGACTGGGATGAGGCTTTGTTCGCAATTAGCGCAGCTCTCCGTAGTTCGGTTCACTCTTCGGCTGGTTTTTCGCCATATTTTATTGTTTTCGGACAAAATATGATGTGCCATGCAACGGGTTACGAACTGTTGCGAAAATTGAAACTTCTAGAAGACCCAAGTGCGGAGATTAAGCCGGAAGAGAGAACTGAGCTAATCCGAGAGCAGGTTAGGCAGAATTTGCGTAAGGCATTCGAAATAAATGAAAAAAACTACAACATGCGCTCGCGTCCCACCAGTTTTGAGGTTGGTCAAATTGTATACCGTCGCAGCTTTGCCCAAAGCAAAGCGTCCGAACACTTTAATGCAAAGCTGGCCAATGTGTTTGAGAAAGCTAAAATTGTGAAAAAGATGGGATCGGTCTACTACGAACTGACTAATATGGCAGGCAAACGGCTTGGGGTATTTCACGCCAAAGACATCAAAGCGTAGTGCCTTCAGTTCTTGTAAGACGTGGTTGACTGATTACAATAACTGTTTTGTAATGGCACAAACGCATCATCAGGTTCCCGAACTGATTACGACGGACAACGGTGTTCAATTCCGAAGCTCGCTGTTCAAAGATCTCCTTAAGAAATATGGGGTGACGCATAACCTGATAGCAAATTACTCTCCACAGGCCAATGCTGTTGAACGCGTAAATCGTTCAATAATTGCCGCTGTTCGCGCATACATTCATCCCGACCAAAAAGACTGGGATGAGGCTTTGTTCGCAATTAGCGCAGCTCTCCGTAGTTCGGTTCACTCTTCGGCTGGTTTTTCGCCATATTTTATTGTTTTCGGACAAAATATGATGTGCCATGCAACGGGTTACGAACTGTTGCGAAAATTGAAACTTCTAGAAGACCCAAGTGCGGAGATTAAGCCGGAAGAGAGAACTGAGCTAATCCGAGAGCAGGTTAGGCAGAATTTGCGTAAGGCATTCGAAATAAATGAAAAAAACTACAACATGCGCTCGCGTCCCACCAATTTTGAGGTTGGTCAAATTGTATACCGTCGCAGCTTTGCCCAAAGCAAAGCGTCCGAACACTTTAATGCAAAGCTGGCCAATGTGTTTGAGAAAGCTAAAATTGTGAAAAAGATGGGATCGGTCTACTACGAACTGACTAATATGGCAGGCAAACGGCTTGGGGTATTTCACGCCAAAGACATCAAAGCGTAGTGCCTTCAGTTCTTGTAAGACGTGGTTGACTGATTACAATAACTGTTTTGTAATGGCACAAACGCATCATGAATACCCTTTTCATGGTTATTTACACCATGCGTTAAGTGTGGAATGGTCCTTAACGTACATTACGTGAACATACCCACTTGACGTTCGGTTGGCACCCCTGAGGCAACGAAGATGGCGGAAAAGTTGGCAAAGCAGCGCAGCGATCGGCCATCGTTCTTTTCCTGTCAAGCCGTGGTCGAGGTTGGTCGCCAGAGCAGCGAATATACATACGCTAAAATAAATACGTTTGTTGGAATCCAACTGCACAACAACTTCTTTCAAGAAGGGTGATGGCATCATCACAATTGCTGCTGCGGTAAGTTTTAAAAAACACACTCCAATATATATTTTATGTACATATTATATAAATGTATGCAGGAAAAGGCAAAATTAATTGCAAAACTTCTGTGAGGGAAGAAATCAATTGGGAGGACGTTTAAACGCCATCTTTCTTCGTATCTCTTCGCTCTTCACTCTTCGTTGTGGTGTGCCTGATGATTCAGGTATTAAGGCTGTTCCCACGCCGCACCAGTTGCTACCCTCCTCTTAAAAACAACAAACAAACAAAGATTATAAATGTACCGCTGTGCCGCTGCAACGCAACGCACAACAGCAACAACAACAACAACAACGGCCAGAACAGCAACGGCTACAACAGCAGCCCTAGCTCTACAGCTGTGCCGTCACAAAAACAACGCACAACAGAAGCAACATCAAACACCAGCATCATCATCATCAGCGACAGCTACAACAGCAGCCCTAGCGCTACTGCTGTGCCGCTGCAACAACAACCCCGGAGCAACAACTTGGAGACGGCCATCACACCTCGGACAGGACCACCCCGGCCTGGGAATGAGGTCGCCAGGTTTTTAAAAACTCATCTATATTTTATAATTTAAAAATAACTTAAAATTTAAAATCAAAATTAAAATAAACGTAAAACTCAAATTTTTAACATAAACATACATATATAACAAACATACTTACACATATTTTTTTTTGCAATTATGAATAATTAACTTTATTTTCTATCTTTTTTTTTTAATGTTTAATAAACAACAAAAGGAATCCTTCTTAAAATTTAATAAGTTTAACCAGTAATATATACATTATTCTTATATTTTTTATTTGGTAAAATTTCTTTAATCTTTGCGTTACAATTTTAATATATATAATTACATATATTATGATTACTCTATCTACATACCATATAATTTAGCTGACATTTGAGTATTTATAAAACAAAAACAATTACAAGATAATATAGTTTGTATGAAACTCCAAACATAATATAAAAACCAGGGCGACCGAATAGAAAAGCAAGCGGGCGCAAGCCGAGGCCGAGAAAGTCCGACCGGCACAGCAGCTTAACATCATACCTGGTAATCAGTGATGTGATTCTGATTTAGTAAAAAATCCCGATAACATCCCGATTTAGACCTGTTTATCCCACCAAAATGACACGAAAAACCCACAAAAAATCCCACCCAAATATTTATACAAATAACGATTTTTATGCAATTTTTGAAAAGAAATAAGGATGCCCACCTGCTGAACAGGCCCACCTACTGCTGAACACTGTGAGTTCTGACGTCTGTATGATGCGCCAATGTGCAAAGTGTTGCAGTAACATCTCATTGAATGTTCATTTTTGATAAATCACTGAGATGAATGCGCATGCTGCTTTAGCCCCACGGCCGTTAAGAAATAAAATATTCGAATAAAACGAAGCTGAGCAAAAATAGTTCATCTCTATTTAGTGAATTTCAAAGTGTGTCTTATCGATAAAAAAAGGTGAATATGAGTAGAATTCTATACTTAATGTTTACTTTTCACAATTCGACGAGCAATCGAACAATATTGAGAAATGGGAAAAAAATATTTCACGTCATATCATGATGGCGTGCCTGGCCACCTACTGAACAAAACGTTGGTCCACCTTCCGAACAAATTTTCAGAAATCGTGTAAGTAAAAAATTGGCATTTATATGATTGAAAATAGTGTTTGAAATAAGTTAAAATAGTTTTCGTGATTGTCGTCCACGTTCAGATAAAATTTTAGAATGGCGTCGCCTAAAAAAAAAAATTGAAAAGAAGAACGAATATAAATTCTGATGCGATGGCTGCAGCCATCAAAGAAATTCAAATCTCTATTGTTTAAAGTTCAAAGAGTCATTATGAACTATTGATAGAATAAACTTTTTATAAACTCTCAAAAACTATTGTTTTTACTTCATTTTCTAATTTTTTTCAACGATTTGTTTTAGGTGCTCAGTAGCTGGGCCGATTTTTTCAGCGATCAATTTCGAGACTTTTGCTAGATCGACTGCCTAAATTATTATTTTTGGAAATTTTAAATTTTGATTAAAATTCCTGTTAGTTATTGAACTTAGCTTCCAAATGAAACCAAGAGCTCTGAAAAATTATGTTTTAAACCAAAGGTATAGCCTCCAAGCAAAACGTGTTTGGTAGGCGCGCATCCTCACCTACATTTTTTTAACAGTTTAATAATTTTATAGTTTAATAATGTAAATAATGAAGTTTTTCAATAAATATAACAAATTTTCCACAAAAAAAAAAATACGAAAAGTTAAACACTGCGTTTTTTATAAAAACTCCCTCAAGCGTATGAAGTAATCGTCAATTTATCTCGTTGCATCAAAGTGAAACTGAGCTTATATTTTTGTTTTTAAATGAGGATCTTATTTTCATTAATTTTAAGCCTCTTGAATATACATATCCCTTTCTTACATATTTAGAATGAATGAAACAGCAATTAAACGAAAAATTTTGAAAGATTACAAAAAAGTGATACCAACCAGTTTTACTTATTTACACTTTAAAAAATTATGATTCAGTAGAAAATCCCACCTTAGCATCCGAAATCCCACACGTTCTCAAATAAGCCAAATATCCCGAAATGAGCCCGAAATCCCACCAAATCACATCACTGCTGGCAATTTACACCAAGCTGATTAAATCAAAACATGATTATCCAGAGCGGCACCATGTCCGTCCCGCCTGGCATATGCCGGAGGTAGACCCCATCCGTCAACCTTTGCATATGTGAGCTTTGCCCTAATCCTTTTTTTACATAAATCTACACACATTATAGAAATTGAAAATCAGCCTCACATATGTGAGCACTGCTCTAATCAATCGATCTATTAATATCAAGATGTTGATCCGGAATATATACAACCTAACATCATACCTGGCATATTAAATCTGAAATCCTTTAAATTAATATTAAAATGTGTAATGAAATGTAAATAAGCTGGTTTACGATGGGCTTCAGTCTTTCACATAGTACGCTCGACAGGACCTTATATGCGATATTAAGAAGGCTTCTCCCACGATAGTTGGCGCAAATTGTGGGATCGCCTTTCTTGTGGATTGGGCAGAGCACACTGAGGTTCCAATCGTTTGGAATGCATTCTTCCGACCATATTCTGCATAGAAGCTCATAAATGCATTTAAATAGAGCTTCGCCTCCATTCTTGAAGAGCTCAGTAGGTAAGCCATCGGCTCCTGCGGCTTTGTTGTTTTTAAGCCAAGCTATAGCTTTCAAGACTTCACTTTGGTCGGGTAGCAGAACTTTAACGCTGTCGTCCAAAATTGGGGATTCCGGGATATCATCACTATTGGCGGGATTGTTGTCGTCGTCGCCATTCAGAAGCCTAAAGAAGTGTTTCCTCCACATCATCAGTGTACTCTGGATATCTGTCACTAGATTCCCATTTTCATCCTTGCAGGAAGAGGCCCCGGTCTTGAAACCATCGGCCAGGGGTCTTATTTTTCGAAAAATTTTCGGACCTCATTCCTGGCACCATGCATCTCAATTTTCTCACACTCACGCATTTCCGCTTCCCTTTTCTTTCGCCTGAAAATGCGTCTCTCTTCCCTCCTCTTCTCTTTGTATCGCTCTTTAGCAGCACGCGTTACAACCGACTGCAGGGTGGCTTCTGCAGTGACGTTGCGACACTCCTGGTCGTGCCACTGGTTTCGGCGAGGGCGGTGATAGCCTATCACCTCTTCGGCAGCCGTACGCATAGAGTGGGAAATATGATTCCACTAAGCGCATATATCGTCGATCGGAGGAGTGCTTTCTTGAAGCAGGAGTGAGAGTCGAGTAGCGAAGTCTTCGGCTGTTTGCTTTGATTGCAGCTTTTCGACGTCTAGCTTTCTCTGTGCTGGATTGCGCGCATTCTTGGTTGCGCACAGGCGTGTATGGATCTTGGCTGCGACGAGATAATGATCCGAGTCTATATTGGCACCACGGATCGTGCGTACATCTAAAACACTGGAAGAGTGTCTTCCTTTGCGCGTCTTTTGATCAGGAGACAGCCAAGTTGCTTTATGAATATTGAGATGCTTGAATCTAGTGCTACTAACGACCATGTTTCGCACTGCGGCAAAGTCAATCAGCCTCATTCCATTATCTGAGGTATTGTCATGGAGGCTGAACTTTCCGACTGTTGGACCAAAGATATTTTCTTTTCCCACCTTGGCGTTGAAGTCACCAAGCACGATTTTTATGTCGTGGCGGGGGCTGCGCTCTTAGGCCTCTTCAAGGCGCTCGTAGAAGCTGTCTTTGGTCTCATCGTCCTTATCTTCTGTCGGAGCGTGCGCACAAATCAGGCTCATGTTGAAAAATCTTGCCTTGACACGGATTATGGCAAGTCGTTCATTCACAGGTGTGAATCGCAGAACATGATATCGTAGTCTCTTGCCAACCACGAATCCGCATCCAAATTCGTGCTTCTCCGCATGGCCGCTGTAGTAGATATCACAGGATGCTTTCCCTGAGCAACCCTGTCCCTTCCATCGCATTTCTTGGATTGCAGTCATATCAGCCTTGTATCTTTCTAAGATATCTATCAGTTGGATAGAGGCACCATCCCAATTAAGGGTTCGGACGTTCCAGGTGCATATCCGTAAATCATTGTCAGTTTTTCGTTTGCGGGAGTCGTCATCAGATTTGGGGATAATTTTTATCTTTTTTCTTGAACTTTTCATTGAAATTTGTTTTTACGTGGTGGGCTTCAAACCCAACGCACAACCCTTTAAAGGCAGGGGGAGCCCGCCGCTCAGATTAGCCGTCAAACTAACGGTTGCCAGTTTGCCGTTTCTAGAGGACACCACGCAGAGGTTTGAGTCGACTTGAGACGAGTTCGACATGGATAATGCTGGCCTCACCAGGTTCAGGCAGTGAGACACGTTGCCATGTGAAAATCGCCCCCTTGACCCTTACGCGTTGCCTTGTGAGGATCGTCCTCCAACGGAATAACTGTTTCATTTAAGATGTTAATGGTTTCTTGACTGCTCATAGTACTACTGTTTATCATTGCCAATGGTTTCGAGTAGTACAACACTGCTGAAATTTCTTCTTTAAGGTGTGACTGAATGATGCAGTCAGGCGTGATGTGGATACTTCCAGTTTCATTAAAAATTACTTCCTCACGATGAACACCGCAAGTGATATCTATTGTTGTGTGACAAATATCCATGCGTTGTGAGTCCACAATTCCTTCCAGATGGTGTTGCTCAGGCTAAACCTTCGTGATGTACATCTTTTAAACGATAATTTTCTATATAATTGTTGAATGATGCAATTTTCACTTGTGTCGATATTAAGAAATATTGCTGGCTGCAAAATCATTGTCGTCGCATTCCATTTTGACGCTTTATTGATGTCTTCATTTGATGATTCTAAGTACCTTTGCATGTTAAAGTTCACTCCGAACAATGAAGTTGTCATTTTAACTTCCTCGAAAAGATTATCTTTTATCTTTTCTGGTATGGCGTTAATTTTTGGCAATTCGTAATCCTCGATATCGGTGATTGGAAAATATTCAGTTATTATAAACTCATTTGAGGTAACAATAACATCAAGTCTGTCAAGTGGCCCCCAACATTTATGTACAATTTGTAATTATTTCATTTGCTTGTTGATGATGTTGACTCATAGAGATGACTTCGTTTGAGGTACGCATTCAACAGCTGATTATATTTTAGCTCAATTTCTGTCATGTAACTTGTAGCCACCAAGTAAAAATTTAGAATTTGAATGTTTACCTTGTTGGCGTCGGTTGCCTTGTACCATTTACTCATGGTGTTTATTGCTTGTATTCCCTCATTAAATTTTCTTGTGAAGTTATTTATTTTAGAATTTATTCTCGCTTCCGTCTCATTTACAGCGGCCATTGTTGACAACATAATCTTGGTGTTAGTTTTAGCATTTTAAATAAGTTCTTTCTGATTTTTACCCAAAGACTCGATGTCATGGTACACCTCGTCATTTACTCCAAATAAAGATGTCGTCACTGTTCCAAGGATTCCTCTTTTTTGCCTGCGAGGAATTATATTGAATCGGTTGAATATATCTAATATATTTTTCCATTCCTCTTTTAAGTGATGTACTAATTCGTACTTTTAAGTACTAATTCGTCGCTTTGACTGTCATGTGTCAGCACCTTCGCTGAGTTGCACAAGTTTGACATTTTCTTCATAGTTAGATTTAATGCCATTTTATCCGTGGCAAAAACTGAAATCGGCAATGTAGATGTACAACGTAGTTTACCTCGTTGCACCTTTGCTGTTCCAAGACCTTCGACGAACAGTCCTGCACTTGGATGTGTAATCGTATGTTTCGCCGTCACCTCTCTTGGATTGGCCAGTACACATCGAATCATAATAATTGACAGTGTTGATCCTTTGTTTCTTTTATCTTTAAGCTTTTTTCCGGGTTGTATTTTAATGCCTTGATCTTTTGTTGTTACTGCTTCATCCGTCTTTTCTCGGAAGTTATCGATATTGTCGTCAGTTGATAATAAACAAATCTTTTGTATTGACCTTTTAACTGATCCTTTCTGTGTTTTTACGGTGGCCACTCGACCAAGTCCATCTGCTCCCTTGTGAACTTCCAGTATACGCCCTAAAGGCCACCTCGCTGGAAACAATGCCTCATCTTTCAGTAGTACTAGTTGACCCGGTTATAAGTTAGCTTTCTGATTCGTCCATTTATACTGCTGCTGTTGGAGGCCTTTAATGTTATCTTGATACCATCGATTGCAAATATCTTGTTTAAATTTATGAACAAGCTTCCAACGTTTTACAATCTGCTATATTAATAACTCTATCATTTGTTCGTGTTATGATGGCTGAACCAACTATAAAGTGTCCTGGCGTTAAGACATTAAGATCTTCTACGATGTTTGATAGTGCGCATTTTGGTCTTGAATTCAGTACTCCTTTTATTTGCACTCCTTCTATTTCAGTACTCCTTCTGTGGCGTCCGTGGCATAGTTGGTTAAAGTGCTTGGCCGCTATGTCAACGAAACTGGAGACCCAGGTTCGAACCCCAGCAGCGACAGTAAATTATTTAAATTAAAATAATATTTCTGCACGGCCGCCACCTCTCTTCAGACAATGGCAAACCTCAGAGAGTAATCAAAATGCCATGTAAAGCTTCTTGAGAATAAGAACATTCTGTTCACCGCCGTTCGGAGTCGGCGTTAAACATGTAGGTCCGGTTCTCGGTCAATTGTGTACAAACTTAATAACACGCACAACACAATTGATCATTAGAAGCTAGGTCAAAGTCCTTTCAAGGGCTGAAATGACCAGTTATTTATTTTTTTTATTTTTTTCTATTTGCACAAGTATTGTATTAATTTCTTCGTAAGTCAACTTATATTCTCCAATAATGCGATTAAGATGATATTTAACTGATTTTACGGCTGACTCCCAAATTCCCCCGAAATGTGGTGATCCAGGCGGAATAAAATGCCACTGTAAACCCTTTTCAGAGATTTTATTTTCTCTTGAATATGTTTAAGTAAGTTATTGCTTCCGACGAAGTTGGTACCATTGTCACTGTAGATATGATGTACTGCTCCTCTTTGGCTTATCATTCGCTGAAGAGCTACCAAAAATCCTTCCGTGGTAAGGTTTGAGGTCAGTTCAATATGTATTGCTTTTGTCGAAAAGCAAACAAAAATTGCAATATAGCCTTTATGTGATTTGACTCATGAACTTGCGAACACTTTATATGCACTGGTCCAGCATAATCAACGCCACAGTGAGTAAAAGGTTGAAAAGTTAACTTTAGGCTGCGGAAGTTGTCCCATCAGTTGAGTTTGTTTCTGCTTTTCTTTAACTGCTTCTGCATTAGATCTTTTATCTCTTCTTTAAAGCACGATTGAGCGCACCTTACCAATAACTTTTCTGCAGCATTAATCTCATCAACTTTCAAACAGCTAATACTTCTTGCAGAATTATTCTTTTTAGCGTTGTATGCAAATCTTAAACAGTATGCTGTAACTCGATAAAGATTGTTTAATGAAGAGAATTTCGCTGCCAGCTCGTCCATCCTATTGACATTCACAACTGCTCAAGTAACTATTTTTTGAGATTCAGGTAGTTCACTGATGGTTTCTTTATCCTTGGGCCATTTGTTTTCATTAAGTTTTAACCAAATCCTCCTCTTGAAGGAATGTCTGCCGGATTCTCTTTTCCTGGTACCAAGCGTATTTGTCCTACGAAGTTTTCTTGAATAAATGACACTCTATTGGCTACGAACGTCCATTTTACGGGATGCTGCTAAAGCCATCCTAGCACTATTTTTGAATCTGATCATAAAACCACCTTGTCATACTGTATGTCGGAACCAACTCCGCCTGTTCTCACGAGCAGCCTGTCCAAAGCCAGGATAAAGGAGGATGGTCGCAAGCAACGGGTTCGCCCTATCCTGTGTAAAAGTAGAGGGACTACCCAGATCCTGGAGTTGGTCGCCCAATCTGGGGAGTAGGTGGACCGTTGACTTGATCAACGGTAGCGTATGCCTACGAGGGAATAGCAATAATCCTAAAGAATTTGTTAGCACGGGGATAGTCGTTACTCTCGACAGACGTACTGTTGCAAGTCCCCACTGATGCATTCGTATGGTCTCCTGGATAGTCATATAAGTCTTGGTAGACTTATATGGCTGGTATAAACGACGAATAAAGAGGTGTCAGATGGGTACTCTGAGTGTGAAAAGTTAAACTTAGTAGCCTCGGAGTACCAGATTCAAAAGGTGGTATTGAGGAGGTGTCATGCTGGTGCTTTGAGTCACTGCGTGTTCATCTTGGTAGCCTTCAGCACTAGACTAATGAGGTGTATTGAGGAGTTGTAATGGTGTCCCAAGGTGTGATAACTGAGGTGTATTGAGGAGTTGTAATGGTGTCCTAAGGTATGATAACTGAGGTGTATCAAGGAGTGTCATATTGAGTACTCCGAGTGTGAAAGGTTATCTGAGTAGCCTCAGAGTACAAGATTGATGAGGTGTATATCAATGAATGTTGATATGGTGTATAGTCATGAAGTGCTGCAGGTGCTAGGAGTTCATCCCGGTGGTCTTAGGGTACCAGTATGAAATGGAACAAATAGTGGCGATCTTGTGTCGCACACAGTCAATGGCGATGTGGTCTACGCTGTAGCACGTCCAAATAGTGGTGGTTTTTCCACCACAGTCAAGAGTGATGAATGCAAATGTATCGGTGTTGTGATAAGTGCGTGTCAAAGTAAATCCCTTTTGCCCGGGGAGACTATCGATGGGCTGGCCCTTCGGGGAGTATCGTGCTGGCTGTGGTAGTTCAATGTCGCGAACAGGTCTGTGATCGGCGTGGAGTTGCGCTAAACAACCGGGTGGCAATGCCCTACATTGCAAGAGATGTTAGATGGGTCTCGATTTCCACCAATAAATGTGGATGATGACCCAACTAATCATGGTTGCTATCCATAGAGTATATTTATTAATTTAAATATACCCTTAAGTATGGTGTGCGACCGGTGTTGAAACTACTATGACAGGGCGATGGTCGCCTGGAGTCATGGAAGTGACGCCTAGGAGAGATATGACGGCATCGTATAAACATTAGCATGGCACTGACGTCCTGAAAAATTTATCTCCTAGGCATCAATTCCTTGAACCACGACCCCACTGCCATGGGGCAACGTAGAATTAAGCCATATGGCAGGTGTCTACGTTACATAAGATGTAAAATACTTGTATTCCTTCTGTATGTCGGAACCATTTATTATGTAATTAATTAATCTTGTCAACCTGGATTTAAACTCGTGCCACTCCGCTTGTAGATCTGTTGGAATTTCCTGATCCCAATCTACTCCTCGAAGCCACAGTTTCTGAATCATTTTCTTCGCCTTGATGATGACTGGCGATAACCAACCAAATGGATCAAATAACCTTCCTGCGTCACTAAGCACTGACCTCTTAGTGTTTTTTGAACTGAAAGACTCCATGTTAATCTTAAAGCTGAACTCATCTGTTTTGGAATACCATATTATGCCCAGAATTTTAACCGTATTGCTTTCATCGAAGTCCATATTGGATTGCATCTCCACATCTTCTTTTGGTAGGTATTGAAGCAATTCTGGCCTGTTTGACGTCTATTTTCGTAATTTGAAGCCCCCCTCTATGAAGCAATTGAATTAGTTGTTGCTGCAGTTTTTCCCCTTCCTCGACAGAGTTTGCACCTGCTAAACAATCATCCACATAAAACTGTTTGGACAGCATTTCATATGCTATCGGGTAGTTCATTTTTTCATCTTCAGCTAATTGAGTCAACGTCTTGATTGCAAGGTATGGTGCTGATGCTGTTCCATAAGTCATGGTATTAAGACTATACTCTTTAATTAGATAATGTGTGTTCTCTCTCCATAGAATACGTTGAAGATCCTTGTCATCTTGATGAATTAGTATCTGTCGGTACATTTTCTCGATGTCCGCTGTAAATATCAGCTCAGAATTTCTCTGAGGATGTTATCGCGTTAACAGAAACATGGCTGAACGGAAGCATTATTGGCTTGGAATTGTTTGACAATAGTTTCCAAGTTTTTAGAAGGGATAGACACACTGACAATATTTCTGCTGTTGGTGGTGGTGTCCTTTTAGCTGTAAGGAATTCCTTTCTCAGTTCCTTAATTGATATTCCCTGCTCTTCTAATATTGAACTTTTATGCGTTAAGGTGTTACATTGTAATTCCAATGTATATGTTATTAATGCATATGTTCCCCCAAAGAGCAGTGCGAAAGTCTATGCAAGCCTTGCGGAAGAAATATGTCTGTAGCTTGGACTCAAATGACCTGGAAACCTACAAACGTTTGTTTCTGGAATTTGAAAATCAGTCAGCAACATTATATCACGAGTATTTAGATAATATTAAGCTGAGAATATTGTCTGATCCAAAGAGATTCTGGGGATTCATTAGTACTAAGAAGAAATCTGACGGGTTTGCTGTATCTTTTAAGACCCAAAATGGATTTACAGACGATCCTGCCATAATAAGTGGCCTATTTGCCAATCTTTTTAAGGAATCATTTTGTTCAGATTCTTTTCATTGAGATATTGAGTATTTTGAATACATGAATTCTACACCCAGAGTATCTTTGGACTCTTTATTCTTTACCTCAGAGGATATTTTAAAATATATTGATTCGATCGATGAAGATTTTAGCGCTGGACCCGATGGGATTCCTACCGCAGTGTTAACTCAATGCGGTTAAATTTTGTGTCAACCACTTTCTCTGTTATTTAATAAATCTATAAATGAAAGTTATTTTCCACTGTTTTGGAAAAAATCATTTATTAGTCCTATTTATAAAAAAGGTTGCAGGAATGATGTTATTAATTACAGGCCCATTGCTAAACCGTCATCGATTCCAAAACTTTTTGAGCGAATCGTGTATGATCGGGTAAAAATTCACTCTCGTGAAGTCATAACAACTCGTCAGCATGGTTTTGTTAATGGCAGATCTACGGTATCTAATCTACTCGATTTTACAACCTTTTGCTTAAACACCATTGAATCTGGTTGCCAGGTCGACTGTATCTACACTGACTTTAGCAAAGCATTTGATAAGTTACCACACAATTTAATTCTATTTAAACTTAAGTCCATTGGATTTCCACAATATTTTGTAAACTGGATTAAATCGTATTTGACAGAACGATCTTATCAAATACGATTCCGAGGGGTTTTGTCTGCTGAGTTTATTGCGTTATCTGGTGTTCCTCAAGGAAGTCACCTAGGTCCACTTCTGTTTATTCTAGCCATTAATGGTGTGACCCATATCATTAAAAACTCTCATCTGCTTATTTATGCGGATGATATGAAAATATACAGAAAAATAAATTCTCAAGACAATTCAGCCCTACTCCAGTCCGATCTGAAATCTTTTGAAGTTTGGTGTTCTAAAAATAATATGTTTCTTAATCCAGATAAATGCCAAACTATGACCTTTTCGCGAAAAAGGAATAATTTAGTTTTTGATTATAAAATAAAAGATACTGCTTTATGTCGTGTGGATGTCGTTAAAGATCTGGGAATATGTATGGATTCTAAGCTTTCCTTTAACATTCATATTGATAACATTTGTAAAAAAGCATCTTCTATGCTTGGATTTATTAAACGCTGGGCCAAAGAATTTAATAGCATGATTACGACTACAACGTTGTATTATGCAATAGTGCGTCCTCACTTGGAGTACGCAAGTCAAGTTTGGTCTCCAAGTTACAATGTGCATGTTGAACGAATAGAGAGAATCCAAAAATGCTTTGTTCGGTTTGCCCTAAGGGGCTTAAGTGGATTTGACATTTTAAACCTTCCTCCTTATGAGGATCGCTTAAAACTTTTAAAAATGCAATCATTGAGTGAGCGAAGAAAGTCTGCAGACATCGTCTATTTGCACCAACTCATCACCGGTGTATTCGATTCTCCAGAACTTCTTTCTCTTATAAATTTAAACTTTAATCGTAGAAGCAGTAGAAATGCTAACAATTTAATTTACTTACCATTTAGTAGAACAAATTATATGTTAACTGCTCCTTTAAACCGTATGAGTAAATTAGCTAACGATTGTAGCTTTTTTGATGTTAACTTGTCTAAAGGTCAACTCAAGTGTAGATTAAAAAGTATTGTTTAATTGCATCCTTGAGCCCAACCATATTTTGGTGGGTAAATTTTTCTCACATTGACTTATTTCGAGCCACTAGTATCAATATCGTTGAATTATTTCAAATATTTTTGGACTGTGACTTTTAATGCGTTAATGATGAGAATGTGCGAAAAAGCTGTAGTAGCTAAACTCGATTGTTATTGCATGTGTATATAAAAAAATACAACTTGGAATGTTCTCCACTGTAGTAGGAGCAGCAACAAGTCTTTTTGAAGTTTAGGACCAGTCATCATGATGTTGTTCAACGATTTTCCTGATGTTGTTTTCGCCGACGCGTCAAAAACCACTCGTAGCTATGTTGTTGTGCTGTCTTCCTTAATAACAGCGTTATGTGGCTCATAGTATGTTGTCGTTTTTGCCACACAAGCCTCTTCCATATGACCAAGTTGTAAATATTCTTGGATGAACTTCACATATTCTTCACGCAATTTCGAATTTATTTCAAATTGGTTCTCCAATGAATAAAACCGTTTTAAAGCCATCTTTCTTGAATCACCCAGGCTTGCTCGATCCTGATGTAATCTCTGCTGTGTGTTGGCTTGTAATGACTTTCGCATTCTCTTTCCTCGCTCGTTGTGAGGTCAGCAGACGGCACTTCCTTCAACTCCCAAAATTTTCGTAGTATGTCATCCTCACTGCTAACACTTACGCAAGATGTCACTTCATTAACCATGTTTCTGTATGGTTCAGTAAAAGATGACAGGTCCAGACAATATCCAACCGAATATAGTATTTTGAGCCATTGGTGTTCCAGCAGGTCCTTTAAGTAATCCATACCCAATGATTTCTGGAAACACATCTAACTCTAATAACCAGCCTATTTCTTTTGATTCCGAAAACCAAGGGTCCGCAAGTTGTAATCCTTTTATGTGTGGCCACTGTTCGTGCGCGAGTTCTTTATTTGGCAGCATTGATGTAATCCTTGGCATGACAAATGCTTCGATTTGACTAGTTTGTGCCTCATCATGAATAGATTGTACCATAAATGTGCATCTTACTACCACTTGAGTTGCCTGGCCATTAATTCCATTGACCTGTGATTCATATTTTATCAGCGGAATATTTAGTCTTTTAGCTAGTTGCTCCGTCACCACACATGATTGCGATCGCTGATCGATGAGTGGCCTCACTGGCTTTATTTGAGGTTTCATGTTTACATTTACCATTACCGTTGCTAGCAAAATTGTTTGTTCCCAAGCTCTGGTAGTTGCTGCTACTTCTGAAACGTTAAATGGCTTTGCTGCTACGTTTAGTTTTTGAATTTTAGTTGCTTTAGCCACCTCTACTTTGTCCATATGTAACAATGGATTATGCTTCAAGTTTCAGTTTGTGCATCGTCTTTTGCTGTTGCATTGCTTGCTAACATGCCCGCTTCGAAAACAATTAAAGCATTACTGCGCTTGTTTTACTTTATCACGCCGCTCTTGAACATTCATATCAACGAATTTCTTGCAGATATATAGTTGGTGATTATCTCCGCATGCAATGCAAATAGTCTTTACTAACGTAGTCACGTGAGTTTTAGTATAATTGCGATCATTTCTATGATCCCTGTTAACATCTCTGCTATTTTCCTTGTTGTTTTCGAGTGCTCTAAATCTTGCTTCGATAAACTCGAAAAGATCAAATAACTTTGGAATATCAGTTGACGATCCTTTTGAATGTTGATATAATTTTCGGGTTTCACTGTCTAATTTCGGTATTAAGAGGTTGATGACTAGCGGGTCCCAGAATTTTACATCTACTCCTAAATTTTCGATACCATATAAAATCTCCTTTGTTGAGTCCATTAATGTCTTAAGGTCGAAAGCGTGTTCAACCCGTATAGATCTTTGGTCCAACAATTTTTTAATGTAACTTTTGACCAGTGCTGCAGGATTTTGAAAACGTTTTCTCAGTATTTGGATTGCTGCTGCATAATTGCCGGCTGATGTTATCAGATGGCTTATAAATCTTGAAGCTTCCCCTCGAAGATTGCCTTTTAAATAATACATTTTCTCTATGTCGCAAAGGTCTTTATTTTCATGAATCAGACTGACATATAGTTCCCAAAATGATGTCCATTCCTCATATTTTCCATTGAATACCGGGATGCTGAGTGTGGGAAGTTTTATTTTTCGTTCTGCAATATTTCCTGATTCAGTTACTTCACTTGATGATAATGTCTCCTGCAAGCTGATGTAAGACTCCTGATACAATTCTTCCAATGCACTCAGCTCGTTGCCCTGTATGTACTTCTCTTCGTACTCTTGATCTTCGAATGCAGTCAGTATATCATCATTTAGTTCTGTTATCTTGTTCCAACAATCCTTTAATTGCTCTGCTTTAAATTTCCAAAACATGGCACTTTTACTAACATCAATTGAATCTACAATTTTTAAAAACTTTTCCTTTAGTATGCCCATGCGTCGTACTTTTAGATGTTGATCAATTGTGCTATCACTAACTGGCGTTCTAGTATCAGCTGTCGTCTGTGACTCTTGTGCACCTTCTTTAATGTCAATCACCTTCTTCAAATTATTAAATTTATCTGCTTGCTGCAACTTTTCACTTCAGCCTTGTCTGCACTAAGTCCGTCCTGCACTTGTTCTGCATCTGTTACATGTCGAAGTTGTGCTATATCAGATTGAACTATTGATTTAATTTCTTCATATTTCTTTTCCACTTGCATGAAGTAATTTTTTAAAAAACAATCATGTTTTGGAAATTCTCGTTGAAACTCGTACAAATGTTCATTATTGATTTGGAAGTCCGTCCAGAAATTTTCTAATGCTTCCAATCGTTTCTGAAAATGTTCTTGATTTTTTCTTGAAGAAGAGTCCTTTTTGTAGTTCGCCCACAAGCGGTAAATCTCTTGCTCCAACGATATCTGTTGCTTGATGAGTTCTTCAAAATCTCCCATGTTGTATTTTGTGTTTAACTTTTCACTTCCGTTATCTAAGCTACGGAATACGCTTACAAAACTTTTTCATTATCTAAGCTACGGTACGCTTATAAAACTTTCCCGTTATTTAAGCTACGGCACGCTTATAAAAAGTTTTCCGTTATCAAAGCTACGGTACGCTTACAAAAAACTTTTCCGTTATCTAAGCTACGGTACGCTTGTAAAAATTTTTTCCGTTATCTAAGCTACGGTACGCGGTACTACTTCCTTAGCGGCTCGCAGCTTTACTTAGCAGTTTGGGTAAGAAAGCAAATCACCCAAACTGAGGTTGACCCATATATATATTTATTGCATAATCAATTATTGCGAATTAAATATTTTTAAACAATTATTGCAAAATTGACCCAGTTTATGCGCGCATGTTGCAGTATGCTATGTCAGCATAAACGCAGGCATAAAGAAACTGGGACAATTTTGAATGTTTGTCTTGCAATAAAAACATTTAATAAAAGAGTCAAAAAATTGAAGATAATTTTTGTTGATTTCATCAACACTGGGCCTTAAACAAAACAACGTTATTTATATCTTGTTGTGTTTAAAGAAGTTGTAACAAGTGAAAGTTTTAATATTTCAAATTGAAATATTGCGAAAAAATTAAAATTAGAGCCCATTGTTTCCCCCCTCTTCAGGGGCACATTCAATTAACATAGTTGCACATATTTTTAGGGCGGTCTTGTTTTCTGTGAATCAGTATCAATGTTTCAGATTTCCACATATCGTCGTCCGGGGATTCATGTGCTCTACTTTTTTTAAAGTTTACGATAGGATTTGTATAGTTTGTATAAAAATGATAATCCACAAAACATATTTTCTAATCCTTAATCTCACATTCAAGAGGACATTTTCTTATAGTAAAAAAAATCCGCTTTGCTCTATACGCCATTTCAAACTTATTTTTATGTGAACTCATACGGATGGAGCAAAGAAGCATTAAGAAAAAATGAAACGGATTTAAAGTTCTTCGTCAACAGCAGTTTATTCATTTAAAAATTCAAATTAATATTCATTAAAAAACAAAAGTAAAATATATTCTTAATGATTAAAAATTTATTAATTTACAAAAAACAAAAATAAAAAGCTGTTGGTATAACTATTAAAAAATGGCGTATGGAGCACATGAATCCCTTGACGACGATATGCTTGATTCAAAATCCCGTTGGATTCGAGCACTGGGATTAGAAAATGATGTTATAAATGCAAGATCAGTGGTTTGCATAATTACTGAAAAGAAACTTCGTGTTCAAACGAAATTAATTTGAATACGGAAATTCGTCTTATTCAAAAGACAAATATATTTTGCAAATCATTAATTAAATTTTTTAAAAACGGTATATTATTATATAACGAACAAAATTGAACGAAAAGCCTTCAATCAGACAAAAGCTCCACAAAACTATGAATTTTAAAGAAGCTTAGTAGTTATTAAGTAGTTTAGCTTAGTAGTTGAGTTTAGTAGCTGAATTGTTGATTAATATTTTACTAATGATTTATTTTCTTTTTGGGTGAAATAGGCCTACAGGGGAACCGAACACCCAAAAAAATCGGTAACGCACCAAATTGTATACCTCAAGGGTGCACAGTGCGCTTTTTTCAATTTTAGGATGACATTTGCAATTATCTCAAAAACTGTAACTGCCTAAACAGAATGATGTAGCTTGTAGTGCGTAGTAATACCTGTCAAAAGTTAAAATGTACTGAATACATGCAATTTGAACAGAATCTGTAGCTTTCAAGTGGCTCGTAGTTGTGTCTGCTGCTTGAGTTAACTCAACTTCAACTTTTGTTGAGCTACTTTTGACATTTCAGTCAAATTGGAAAAATATGGACGACACAGAAATAGAAATATTTATTGAAATTATAAAAAAAAGGAATTAATATGGAATTTGTGCCATCCACTTTACAAAAATGTAAAAAAAAAAGCCGAAGCATGGAGAGATGTTGCTGAGGAGTGTGGTATTGAAGGTAATTTTTCTTATAAGATTATGCTGCAAGTTGTTTGCTATTTTTTATGTTACAGGCGATGCTGCAAAAAAAAATGGAAAGGATTGAGGGATTCTTATTCAAGAGAACTAAATAAGAAGCTAATTTCCGGGCAATCTGCAGATGAACCACTTCCTTCTTGGAAGTTCAGTGAAACAATGAGGTTCCTCAAGGAGCACCTGAAGCCAAGAAAGTAAGAATAGTTATTTTAAGTTTTAATATATTACAAACATGTTATGATATGTTCTTCAATGCAGAACAATATGCAACTACTCATCGGCCAACAAAGATGAAAGCGCCACCAATTCATTGCCAGCGACTCCAGACATTGCAGCAGATGAAGATTGCCAAATACACCCAATGTTATCATCTCAACTTGATGATTCTTTTCAAGAAAACTACGATCGAAACAATGTTCCGGATTTGGAAGCAGTGTCAACGCCGTCCACTTCGAAAAAAAACAAAAACTTGACATTGAAGCAACGTTGGTGTCGACGATGGAGTCCGTGCAGAACTTTCTTCGCCAACCTCGCCAAACTACGACAGCAACATCTTCTACTCTTAACGTAGAAGATGAACATTATTGCCGTAGTATGGTTGAAAAACTTGCACGCTTTCCTCTTCAAAAAAAAAATGAGGCAAAAGTGGTGATAATGCAGTACCTTTGCTCAATTGAAGAAGAGCTGAGCTAGTTTAATTAATAGCAAAACACATCACCATACTTTTTCTTTTTACATTCTTAATGTACAATAAAAAATCTTCATGAAACATTGAGTATGCATTTTTATTAAGAATGAATATTGATTAACAATGAAAAACTTTATTCAAAATCAGTGGTGTTCACATCTATACTACTTTAAATTTCGACTTTAAACATTTTATTGACTGCTTAAGACTTTGAATATACTTTAGTTCGGCCGTGGGGGTATTTTAACTTATGCCCAGTCGAAGATCATTTCTCACTAGTTTTAAAAAGAATTTAACTTTAACATGCAAAGTTGAATGGAATCTATGTACCTGTGCAAGTAAATAATAAACAACTTTTTTAATAACACAAAAACTCTTTATTCCAACTAAAGGGTATATAAAAAATTTTTATGGACAATGTTAACTATACATTATGATATTAATAAAAAGAATAAATAGCAAAGTATATTCAAACATTTATTGATTGATTATTGTATATTGATTGTTTTATGTCTTTTCACCAAAATTCGTTGATCGTAGTCTGTTATTTTCTGCATTTCTGGATTCGTGTTTGTATAGAAGAAATAATTGAATTAGGGCTGAAAGGACACTTTTCCTTCGTTCAAGAAGTATTCTGTCAATTTTTGACGAATATGAAAAGCTTCCTCTGATCTATTATTAGATCCACATCTTCGGATTCCAAGCAGGTTTTGAGTTTCAGCTCGCCATAAACCATCTGTGCGAACACCATTAGCATCGTATGAATCGACATAATTTTCAGGACTGTATGAATTGCTGTTGTATAAAGCATCTGTTATTTTTATGAAATTGTGTAAGATAACGCATGCAAGAACGACTTTGTCCGCATTTTTTGGGTGAAATTCAATGCATTTCCTGAGTACTTGCCAACGAGCTACTAAAATCCCGAATGTGTTTTCAATTATTCGGCGAGCTCTCGACAGCCTGAAGTTAAAAACGTCTTCAGGTTTATCTAGTAAAATACCCGGAAATGGTCTCATTAAATTGTTCCTCAACGGGAACGCGCTGTCACCAACAAAGAAATATGGAACAACTTTCTCCGAGTTTGGTAGTTTATCTGCTGCTGGTAGCTTTATGTCATTTTGAAAAATTTGTTTACCAAAAGAAGAGTTTCGAAATATGCCAGCATCACTTTGGCTACCATATGCTCCAACATCAACAGCAGTAAAAACATAGTTGGCATCACATATTGCGAGCAAAACAATGCTGAAATAGCCTTTATAGTTGATATACTTCGATCCAGAATTTGGCGGATTCTTTATTTCAATATGTTTGCCATCTATGCTACCAACACAGTGAGGCATATTCCAGCGATTTTGAAAATCATCGCTTATATGTTTCCAATCTCCTGTGTTTGGTTCTGGCATGTAAATTGGCGACAACAATTGCCAGAATACTTCACAAACTTCTAATATTATTGACCGAACAGTCGAGGCACCTATTCGGAAAGACCAAGCTAGATAGTTGATTGATACTCCTTGGGACAAGTACCTGGAAAATTTACAACTTTAATATCTATATATATAAAAAGCAAAACGTTGTCTGTCTGATGGCTATAGACTCCAAAACTGCTGGGAGTCGAATATCGCTAGTAACTTCATATTTACCAAGAAGACTTACAAAAGAGTTAATATCATTCTACATTCTGGTACAATAGCCTTCCGAATAGATGTTTTTGTTAAGTGTCCTTTGGTCAAATTCAACAACAACCCGTATTGTAACTTCGACATGCGGGTTGCTTTAAAAAACTGATCTTCATCTTTGTCCTTAATAAATTTGAAAGTTTTTTCAAAGAAACCTGCGGTGCTTCTTTCTTGGTACAGTGGACGTACCCACCATCTCCGTTTCTTGTGCCTTAGCAGCTTGCTCGAATAATAGCACATCTGTACCGCTGCCATTACAAATGCAATTTCTTGCTGCTCCTCCATTAAAAACTAAATACTTATTTATTTCTTTATGAAATAATTAAAAAGTTGACCAAAATTTTAGACTTCACAGAACAGAAAAATTGAATTGAATTTTTTAAAGTCAAACTGAAACGATACTTCAATTTGACATAAGCAAGCTACAACATTCTGGGTGTTTTTTACAAAGTAGCTAGCCACACTCGTCCGTCAGACACAGACACAGCAACAGCCACTGCTACAACCACAGCCATTCTGTTCAGGCAGTAAGAGCTAGAGTCACGAAATTTTGTACGAATACTTTTTATATCAAACAAAGTAGTTTGACCAAAAATTATAATTATAGGTCAACTGCCACGCCCTCTTCCCATACAAGGCCTCTTTATATGGGAAGTATGCATGTATAACGCAGATAAAAAGACATCTCCGGTACAAACAAATATTATACTCTTGATCCACTTCACCTCCTGTGTCGATTTAGCCGTGTCAGTCTGTCCGTCCATCTGTCCATCTGTGCTAAAATTACGATTACGGACAAACAGATAAATCAAAGCAAATGAAACTTGGTGTGTGTATTACTATTATCAATACGCTGTTTAGTATTGAAAATAAGCATGATCGGTCAATGACCATGCCTACCTCCCATATAAAATTCATGTATAAAATGGTTTAAAATGGCATAACTTTCGATTCGTACAGCGCATTTCATTACAAATATCATCATTACAAATGTCACTACCAAAACTGGGCGTGATCCGCCCACTTTTACATAAACCTCCCAAAATGATTCTGTATCTTTAAAAAAAAATAGATTAAAAAATTTAATTTTAAAAACAAAACAATATATAATATATGGTAAGAAATGATCCTCCACTGGACCGAAGTTAAAATACCCCCAGGGCCAAATCAAAGTATATTCAAAATCTTAAGTAGCCAATAAAATGTTCATTTGTTAAAACATTTCCGTCATGGTTTTAAAGGAAAATATTCGCTTTTGTTTTTTGACTTAGTCACTTTGTATGGTAAGTAGGCGTGGTTTCATGTGCATATTAAACATTAAAGCTTATTTGTAAAATTTCAAGTCCATATATTAATTTTTGTGGAATTTAAAGAGATTTTACCTTTTTGATAAAGTCACTTTATATGGGAGGTAGGCGTGGTTTTTATTCGATTTGGTTGAATTTCATCTTTAGATTGTATATTAAATATCAAAACTCATATGCAAACTTTCAAGTCCTTATATTAATTTTTGTGGAATTCTAAGAGATTTTACCGTTTTGATAAAGTCACTTTGTATGGCAGGTAATCATGGTTTTCATCTGATTTTGCTCATTTTTTAACTTGATTTTTATTTTTTATATACAATCTTAAATATCGAATTTCGTGATGATAGCTTGAAAATTACGGCTGTAATCGTCTTGAAAAAGAGTGCGTTTTAGGGCAAAATTTAATTTTTAAGACTTTTTTCAAATGAAGTGGTTTTTCTTAGTGGCAGATAGAAGCAGCAGATTTTTACAGAAACAGAAGGAAGAAGTATTATATTTTATGATAGTTATAGCCTTTGACTTTAATAATGCTATGTTTGCTTGATATTTTCTACTAAATTTTACTTAAATTTTCATTTCTTGAAAAATTTGCAGTCGTGTTTCTACGATTTTTCTATTTTTATTTATTAATATTTTTTATTGTATTTTATAATAAATTAAATGCCGGTTAAGACATAAAAACAACCAGAAACAAAATCTTGAAATATACTTTTTGCTCGAAGTTATTATTGTTTAAAAATTACTCTCTTTTGTTGGGTTTTATTGAGCTTATTTTTGTTAAAAATGTTTCAACTTTGACGAATTTCATAAAAAAAAACCATACAATACAACAAGTTTCCAATGTCACATTCATAATATATGTTTTATAATCTGACGAATGAAACTATTTTTTTATAAAATTTAAAAAAAAAACCCAAATGTCATCCTAAAATCGAAAAAAGCGCACTGTGGGGTGGTGTGAAAATACAATAAACTTTCACATCTTGAGAAGTTTTGACTTTCATATCTATCACTCACATAAATTGCATGTCATTTCTTCATAACAAAGTTTTTTTGTTTAACAGGTCTGATTGTGAATATTACCTGATGACTTCACATTGTATATTTACACCATTACCCAGCTAGACAGCTCTAACGTAGTTACGCACATAAGGAAACAAAGTTTGGTGTTCACTAACACACTCTTACATTTTGTTGTGATGCTAAACAAAGAAAGTTGTATGTGTTTACATAGCTTGCTCTTTTTCGCAGCAAACAAGCTGAGGGTATGAAAAAATAGCAAACAAAAGCTTTAAGCGTGTTTTATCCTCAAATAAATGGATATAAATATGGTGGCCGTGGCGCTGAGGGTAGAATGCGTGTCCCGTATGCCAGAAGCCACGGTTCAAATTCCGTCTGGCACTTGAGAGTTTTTCAGGTAAATTTAATAGTAACTGAATTAATATAATATATAAGTGAAAAATAGTGATGTTTTAAAATAAACAAATAAAAACGACTTCTTTGTGAAGGAGAAAGTATACAGTTTCCTTGCTAATCTAAAAAAATTATTGCAATATTTGAAATTAGTTTTTTATTTCCTTTAAATATTTTTTTCTTTAATTTATACTTTATAAATACAAATATTTATAATTTCCCATAATAAAAATAGAAAAAAAAACAATTATAAACAAAATTATAAGAAAAACAAAATTTGGTTTTATTTGTGGAGGATATGAACCCGCGCATGCTCGCGTTAAAAGCCAGAACTCTAACCAGTACGCTATGGTCGAAGAGCTCTGCGGGATGCTAACTGCGGACCATATTAAACAGCTGAATTTGGTTTTAATTCTTTATGGAATTTGTAATTAGTGTGAGCAGAACATCTATAGCTTTTTTAATAGATAAAACATGTGTGGCAGACAGAGATGCCAGACCACACGGATAGACAAAAAGGCGTTATATTTTGCACGACGCTAGAACAAATATAACGTAATTTGTATGGAGCATTTTATATGAATATAACGTCAAAGGCGTTATGTGTATGCCATATATATGGCATATCTAACAGTTAGGTGTCTAGCTGGGTATTCATCAGGGATGAGAAATGAAAATTTTAAAATGTACCTAATTTCTCAAAAAATATGTACCTTTTTGGGCATAAATGTACCTAAAATAATTCACAAATCGCTGTAGTATTAGAAAGCCGCCGAAGGAAAGGAATGAAAGGAAGGAAAGGAAGAGTTCTTAAAGCTTATTTTTTTTTATATGTACTATTCACAATAGTGTGGAATGCAAAACAGAATAGAGTTTCCAAAAGAAAATTTTTGGTCTTAAAGCAAGTAGTTGTTAAATTAACTACTTGTTAAAGAACAAAATATAATTTTTAAGTTATTTAGTGGAAAATTCGTTCAACCAAATGGGAAATGTACCTTAAATTAAGCTATTGTACCTAATGTACCTTTAAGGTCAAAAACGTCGGAAAAAGGTACAATTGTACCTACTTTTCCATCCCTGGTATTCATCCAATGTACGAATTAGGGGGTTTCAGACAATACTACATGTCCGATGGACATTGCGTGTCCGACGACATGTACGATGTGTGAAAGCTAAAACTACATGTCCATCGGACATGTAGCACGAAAATTAAATGATTTTAATTTTTCAGCCGGTCCATCCGACATGTAGTATTGTTTGAACGCACTTTCATCGGACTCGTTGCATTTTTCATTCTGCAAAAATCGTCGAGGAGTGAACACCTACGCAAAGCAAAAAAAAAAAATGTATTTGAATAAATTAGCTTTTCTTTTCTCCACTCCTTAACCCAAATCATCTTTTTTCCTTTTTTTTTAGTTTTTTCATCTCCTCCTCTGCCTTCAATAATTAGAGCAGCAACAAATTGTTTTGCCATTGTAATGATGTGTTCGCTTTGAGCGCAGTAAAATAATGATGTCTATCCAACATGTAGTATGTCTGAACGCTCGTCAAGAAAATGCCGTTATTTTGCAGAACTACATGTCCGATAGACATGTAGTATTGTCTGAAACCCACTATTCATTCCATTTAATTCTAGTTAATGCTGCAAAAGTTTGCGCCTTCTTATTTGCTGCACCCGAATGCGGTCCTGTGTAAATTTTTCTATGTGTTTGTTAACTAACAATTACTATGTTTCCATGGCGAGTTAACTCGGGGTTAGGGTTTTCGTCGAGTTAAGAAAATGGCGTCGCTAACTCGATAGTGTTTCCATGCACAGCATCGAGTTGAGTCGACCTTGTCAATTTCATTTGCATTTTTGTTATTGTTTTACTAGCGAAATGGATACTAAATGGCAGCATTCACTTTGACAGATAGAACCCAGTTAAATCTTACAAGTTTCGTGGAGTTTCATGGAGTTTCGTGAATTTAACGAAACTCAATTCAACTCGCGTTTCCATAGCGAGTTAACCCCTAGTAAACCCCGAGTTAACTCGCCATGGAAACATAGTGAATAATGAGAAAAATACCTCACTTTTGAGGAATAACACCGCTTCCTTATCTTTTACTTCTTTGTAAATGTGACATGCAAAATTTGTATAGCTAAATCCATCTCGCTCATTATAGCAAGAGGTGGTTGATAGGAGAAGATCCGAAAAGTTAGCATGAAAATGCGGCTTAATAATTGAAAAATTATCGCTATGGGGACCTGGTAGATATAATAACTTTTTTGTGGTTGATTTCGAGCTTAATTGAATATTCACTACATAAGTACAGTAAGAACTCGGTTCTTTTATAGTACAAAGATATGACACATAATATACACAACGAAAATTCAGACATTTCAACTTAAAGCTAACATAAAATAAGTTAATTATATCATAACAAAAAATTCTTAATGACTAAGACTTAAAATATAGTTGTTTAAAGAAGAAGGCAGAGGAAGATTATAGAGGAAAATAGCTATAAGAGAAATAGAGAAAAAATAGTATAGATCTATGGAACTGATATTTTTAACCATTATGTGAAGAAAAATGCCTCAAGATTGCATGTTTGAATTGTGCTAGTGATGGAATGGACTTTAAATGGCTGGGCAAAGAGTTCCACAATCTAACAGCATTAATAAAAAATAATCTTGTGGAGTTTATGTAGTTAAAGCTAGGAATAATTAGCATTTGACTTCTACTAGATCGAGCCAATTGCAATTTTTCAAATAAATAATAAGGAGTTCTGTGGTATGTAAGTTTATGTAGAAATATGCAGTTTCTGGCATTACAATAGCTTGTTATATCGCATCCTAGTAAAGAGTTCCTTAATTGGGCTAGATCGTCAAATTTACGTAGACCATGGACATAACGAGTAGCATGATTAAATGCGATTTGCAATTTAAGTTGAGACCGCGAGTCTAACTTACTGTATACAAGTTCAGAATAGGTTATGACAGGAACAATAAGCTGAATTTCAAGTTTACGTCTTATATCGATGGGGGTATACACATACGAGTTCCTAAGGTTACGCAATATGAAGTAGATTTTGCTGATAACACTATTGATATGGTCGGCGCACGTAAGAGAAGTATTAATATGAAATCCAAGACTTGCAACACTATTAACGATTTTTATGGCTTTACTCCCCAATAAAACGTCAGGAATTGAGTCCAGGCTTATTTTTTCTTTAGAGACGGGTAAAACATACGATTTTAGCGCATTAAGATGAAGACTATTTTTCAGAGCCCATTGATTTATATTGTGAAGGTCTTCATTAAGTTTATATACTAAATCTTTCAAGAGATTTGTTCTGCCAGACAAGTAAATCTGAACATCATCAGCATAAGCATGCATTGACGAATAAAAGCAGCAATGAAAAATGTCATTTACAAACATGGAGAAGAGCAACGGTCCAAGAACAGACCCTTGTGGTACACCACAAGAGACAGCCTTTTTTTGAGACAAATTAGTTCCGACTTTCACAGTTTGCACTCTATTTGTCAAATAGCTGCTTAATAAATTAGTGGCATTATTACAGAAACCATACATTTTTTTAATTTTTGACAAAGCAGTTCATGATTAACTGTATCGAAAGCTTTAGAAAAGTCAAGGAGACACAGAAGAGTAAGGCGGCCGTTATCATAGTAAGTCCTTATGTCATCCATCACTTTAAGAGTAGCAGTCGAACAGCTGTGGCCTGCCCGAAAACCAGATTGGAATGGAGATAAGAAATGATTTTCTCTCAGAAAAGATGATATTTGGTTTGCCATGATGGATTCACATACCTTAGATAGCGAAGATAAAATACTGATAGGCCTGAAATCCTTAGGCTCACAAGCTGTATTTTTTTTTTGGCTACTGGTGTTACGATTGCAGATTTCCACAGTTGAGGAAAGGATGATGTAGTAAAACAGTAATTTATGATATGAGTTAGAGAGCTAAGGATGTGTGTTAAAATTAACTTGACAAATTTTAAATTTATACTATCATCACCGACCGCATTCGACTTGATTTTCAACACGGCTTTTGCTACATCATTTTCAGTATCTGTAGTAAACTGGAATAACTGTTCAGCATGATTAATATATATATTTTAAGATATTAAAAAAATAGAAGTCAGTTGTTAAGGTGAAATAAAATAAAAAACATTACAAGAGTCTAAAAGTGTATATGAACCAGACGTGTAATTCTGTTGCTCATTGCTACTAGCAAGAAAATATTCGTTCAAGCAGTCAGGATGAATTAGACAGTTGGGTGTTTGCTTATTTACAATGCTTAAATTCTTTAAATTATTCCATAAGATTTTAGGTGGAACAGTTGTCTTGAGTTTGGTTGAAAAATATCTAATTTTAGATTGCTTAATTGCAGTAATTGAAGTATTCCTAGCAACTCTATAGTGTTCCCATCTTTCAGGTGTAGGGTTCCTTTTCCATATTCTATGCAACCTATTTATTTTCTTTATAGCAAGCTGAACACGACTTTTAAACCAGGGACATGATACATTCTTTATATTAACGGTTTTCAAGGGGACATGCTCGATGATGACATCAATGTTGACATCGAAAGCTCAACATCGATTCCCAATATGTATCGAACAAAAAACATCGATGTTGGCGAATATCGATGTTTTTTGCATACATAGTTATAAATATTATAAATTTCTTCATAAGAAGTTCGGTCAAAGTCCTTTTAAGGGCTGAAATGGCCAGTTTATATATATATAGCTATAAATAAAAAAAAACAGTGTAAAATCACAGTATTTATTTATTTAAAAATAAATAATCAAAGCGAAAAATACAAGTTCTAAGAAAATAAATTATAAATTCCAATATTTCTTGTCAATTGATTACAAAAATAGTAATTTGGAAAGGGCAGAACCTTTTAGCCTATTACGCTGTTGGTATAAAGTTAAGCCAGCTTTGGAAAATAATCGCTCGGACGGCGTTCATGTCGCAATGACGCTTAAATATCTCACCGCAATCACCAATCACGTTATTCCAAACGTGTAAAGGATCTTGTTTCAAATCAACCAACGCAGTTTGCACATGCTAAAGGATCTTGAAAATGGATATTTTTAAATCTGGGATCTAGCAGAGTAGAAATAGCCAGAATATGCACGTGTTCTGAAGGCAGCAAACGTTTTCTTATTTCTAATAAAATATTTTGTTTTAAGTTTTCCCCAATGGAATTTTTTGGCTGCAAGCTATCGATTTTTAAGTTTAACATACGCGTTAAGGGAATAACTTTGCTACTAGTGACAAAGCTTTCACTGCATGCTTCTCTAGTTGCAACTTCTATAGGTCGTAAAATATCACAGATCTCAGTCAGTTCTTTAGTTCTTTCTATAGCCATTTACCATTGGAGGTGCACTTCTATGGCAGTTTACAACTTGGTTAATAGCTGCACGCAGTTTCAAGAATCTTTCAATCATGTAAAAAGTCGAGTCCCAGCGGGTGGCGACGTCTTGTATAAGTTTCAGATTGGATAGCTTCCGTACCTCATCACTTGCTACAACACATTGCTTGAACCACGTAATAATATTTTTTATGGATGCAATCAACCCTGGCAATTGCTTAGTATTTGCAACGGCTTTCTGTGCAACCAAATTAAGTAAGTGAGCGAAACAAATTATATGGCATTTTTTGCCAAATGCAATATCTATTGCTTTCACTTTATTTGCTCCACCATCCGTTACCACTGCCAATACCCCTTTAAAAACTATTAGCCATTCTTCGCAAGTTAGCAACAAAGTTTTTGCGATGTTTTCACTAGTATTCGACTCTGTTAACTCATGCACTCCCAAAGTAGCTGATACAAAGTTGTCATCATCATAAAAATTAACAGTAAAGCCGATAAAACTTCGAGCTTGCATAACATCGGTCCAGATGTCTGTGGTAAGAGTGCAGCTATTTAACTCTCTAAGGGCCGTTTTACTCACTTTTATAACTTGAGAGTTAGAAATAACTTTAGGATTTTTTTAAACTGAAAAAAAAATTTGTTTTATTCAGTTCAATATTTCTGTTATAACTTTTGAAATTGAAAATTTGATATAACTTGAGTTTTATAACTTTCGTCAACTTGTGATTTCAATAACTTCCGAAATTGGCTCCAGTTATTTGATTTAACTTGGGATATTTGTTATAACTTGAGCTTTTTGTTTCATTCGTAAGAAATCGTAGGATACAATTGAATACAAAAGTTTTTCAATTTTGTAAACAAATGGGATGATGTGGATTTCTTGATCGTTTTCGATTGACAAAAGAAACCACCTTGATGATTTTGGAGCTGATCAAAGACAAGCTACATTATGACGAACGACGTAAATTGAGGTATTTTTGCTAATAGCTCAATATTTTCCTTCGCTACGGTGATATTGGATCAGTTTAGGACGCAGTTGCGGATTTCAGTTGAGTGTGTATTTCATCAGTGTACATTGTATTACATAGAATGGGTATGGATCCTGTTATATTTAGGCAACAATTCGTCAAAATACAAACAACGCAAGGTGAATTCCTGAGAGTTTCGAGAGAATTTTTCAGCAGATCCAAATTTCCGCGCACAATTGGTGCAATTAACTGCACACACATGAGAATTCAATCGCCAGGAGACAAGGACGCTGAAAACTACCAAAATCGAAAGGGACGGTTCTTTTTAAATGTTCATTAGATATTATGGCGTGTTTTCAATTAAACCGACTCATAACCGCCAAAATATCTTAAGCGACATAATATCCGATTTATGTTTTTTGATGAAAATCGATAATTTGCGATGGTTTACATCGTCTGTCAAAATTTCATAGGTGTACGAAATTAGATTATGAATTTAAACCAAAAGCAATTTTAGCTTAAGTACACACTACATGTTTGTTTACATTTTTCATGACAGCAAAGTGTCGCTTAAGATGAAATTCTCTAAAAGAAATTAATCAATATAAGAGATAAAATTATTAAAATAAAATTAATAGCAAAGAGATAAGAGATAAAAGATAAAATTAATAGCAAAGATAATTAAAAAAAACCTTCTCCTGTAAAATTTTCTTTTTGGCGCTTAAGATATTTTGGCGGTTATGAGTCGAAACAATATGATATTTATTACTGTAAAGTGTACAGTATCAACACGCATAATATTTTTATGTTAAATAATCAATGCCAATGTTAATGTTCATTAGGCCGAATCGTTTTGTATGGGAAAAAAAAGGTCAGCCATTTGGGATCGATCTCAAAAGTAAGAATAACTCATAAGAACGATTTCTGCATGCTTGTTTTTTTTCAAATCAGAGAAAATTTCCAGCCTTTTTGATTCTCCTAAAGTTCTCTTTTGGTAAAAAAAAACATGGTTTTTGCTAGAAACTTTTTATTTTTTACAGAATGCATACCCAAATCTACTAAAAAGATAAATATCTTACGCATACCAACCAACATTCCATCACGTGCCGTTGAAGTTGCTTGACGTGCTGAAATGTCTTCGTGCTCTCATTGCTATTCGTTAATCTCGGGCTCAGTCCCTATTTCGTGTGGCTTTTGCTTTAAAAAGTTTCATTCAAATTGTGCTGAACTAATTTCTGAAACTTTTAACTAGTTGAAAAAAAATAAAAACATTTTATATAAATGTCGCGTTTGTGCTAAGATTTTTCCCGAAAACTTTATGTCAAACATTTATCTTGCATTTGATAAACTTAATGATTTAAATAATCTTTTTTAATCTCTTAAATCTGAGCTAAACTCTCCTACTAAAGTGGAAAGTGTTTGCTCAAAAATTAGTAGTGCAAATTCTAACTTTATAAACACTCGTTCAAGAGCAAAGTTCGTTGAACCGCAAAATAAAACTAACTCTTCTAATAGAAAAAATAAAGCACAAGCTGAATATATAAATAGTCAAACTGCTGCAAATAAAACTGACGGTCATGCACTTGTGCATGTACCCTCTCCTACACCCCCTGATGAAGGAGTGTGCTCTATTGATAACGAAATACTGGTTTCTAATTTTCTGCCTATTGCTGTTCCGCCTGCTGCTGCTGCTGTTCCTGCTCTTGTTGTTCCTGCTGTCTCTTATGCTCTCGCTGCTTCACAGTCTATCTCTCAATTGCCTCCCATTGGCGAAGTAAATAATGAAGATAAAAACAAAACTTCTAAATAATTAAATAATGTTGTTGGTGTCAATACAAGCAATGAACTCGACGTTGTAATGCCAAAAAATATGTTCATATTGGATCTTTTAAACCAACGGTATCTGAAAGTAATATAATTGATTATGTTGTTAAACATGCAAATATTGATCGTCAACACATTATCTGTAACAAATTAGTAAAAACAGATGCTATTATTGAAAACCTTACAGCAATAACTTTTAAACTCGATGTCTCGTCTGAATTTTACGAAAAGTTATTCTCACCCTCTCTATGGAAAAAAGAGATAAAAATTAAACCTTTCCTTTTTTTTCCGAACCACTTGAGAAAAAAAAAACAATGTTATAAACAAAACAGAAAACTGTCATGTAAACATAACAGCTGATGATTGTTATGAAAATAATACTTTAAATTTATCACAATCTATGAATCATCGCTCTTTTTCCTTAAACATGTACTTTCACAATATGTCTGGAACTAGAACTAAATCCTCTGAAATTCGTCTTGCAACATCTTATTGTGATTTTGATGTAATCGTCCTAGTTGAGACTTGGCTAAATTCTGGTTTTTTTGATGAAGAATATTTTGATACGAATCTTTATCATATCTACCGCAAAGATCGTGATGCTGTAAAAACTGGCTGCTCGAGAGGAGGTGGTGTTCTTATTGCTATTAAGCGCAATCTTCGCTCTAATAAGACGTGTTTACATAACTCTGACTCGCTGCTGGATCAACTTTGTGTATCTGTAATTGGATCTTCAGTTGTTCTCCGATTATGTGTATCTTACATTCCACCAAATGCTTCTGTTGATTTATATAATGCGCATGTGGACAACATTGTGCATTTATGTGAATCGTCGGATGGAAATGATCATTTATGCATCCTAGGTGACTTAAATTTAAGTTCTATTGTATGGTCTTCTCTTGAATATAATAATACTCTAATTGCAAATAATGTTAATAGAACACATGAAATTTACTTAATCGATAACTTTTTAAGCTATGATTTATCGCAAATTAATTATTTCTTAATTAATTATCATTCAATCAATTAAATGAATGTTTCTGCAATATCGATTGGAGTGGTTTATTTTCTAATAAAAGTACTGTTTGTTATGATTTATTTAAATCCAATGTTTTTGATATATGTAGTGCCTTTGAGCCAAAAGTGAAGTATAAAGTCTATGAAGTCTAAGAAATAAATTTTTCAACCTGCATAAAATCACAAATAATTTAGATCACAAAAACAAATATTTGCAATGTATGAGGGAGTTTAATTTTCTCAACAAATTCTTGTATAAACAATACATATTACAATGCGAAAGTAGTATAAAATCAAACCCAAATTCTTTTTGGCATTTCATTCAGTCCTGTAGATATTCTTCTTACATTCCTACTTCTATGACTTATAATAATAAAGTCTCGAATTCTCAGTCGAGTTAATTTCAGACTCAGTTAATTTGTTCGCGGAATTTTTTGAATCAAACTATGAACTTGATACTGGGACTATTATTGTGGAAAATTTTAATTGCAACCAATCATATTTTGGTCTAGGTGACCTCATATTGAGTTTATCTGACGTAACTAATGGTATCTCAAACCTGAAAAGTTCGCGTGAATGTGATTTTGATGGGTTATCTGCCTTTTTCTTAAAAAACTGTGTTTCTTCACTCTCGAAGCCGCTCTTGTTCATTCTTAACAAATCTCTTTCTTCGGGTGAGTTTATTAATAACTGGAAAGTCGCACAAATCACTCCAGTCTTTAAATGTGGCGCTAAAAATTTGGTCAATAATTATAGGCCCAACTCTAAGCTGACTACTATCTGTAAGCTTTTTGAAAGAATTGTTAAAGAAAAGTTATAATTCATTTTAAAACGCTTTATAATTCCCAACCAACATGGCTTTGTTACTGGACGCTCCACGGTTACAAATCTTGCAATTTTTTCGGAATACTGCATCTCCTCCTTTGAATCTGGCCATCAAGTCGATGTTATATATACTGACTTCTCTAAGGCCTTCGATAAAGTCTCTCATAAAATTTTAATAAATAAACTATCAAATATAGGCATTCATTCAAATTTCTTAAAATGGATTCAATCATACCTAAGCAATAGACTCTGTTATGTAACTATTAATAATATAAGATCATACTCTTTCACTGCAACCTCCGGGGTTCTGCAAGGTAGTATCCTTGGTCCTCTGCTCTTTACTTTATTTATAAATGATATTTCTCAATGTTTTCATAAAACTAGTTTTTTGCTATATGCTGATGACCTAAAAATTTTCTCGAGAATTGACAGTCCATTGGATATTTGTTCCCTTCAAACAGACTTAAATAACCTGCTGGCTTGGAGCAAGTCTAATAAACTGTCATTAAATATATCTAAGTGTTATCATGCCACTTTTACTAAATCAAAACATATCTTTGTTTCCTCTTATCATTTTGGTAGTAGCTTATTAAAAATGGTTGATGAAATTCTTGATTTGGGAGTAGTTTTTGATACTTAATTCACTTTCATCCCACATATTAATTATATAATACCTAAAGCTTATTCTTTGCTTGCTTGTTTTCGTCGTAATAGTTCTGAATTCTAAGCCCCATATACACACAAACTGCTTTACACTACTTTTATTCGTTCGAAGCTTGAATATGCATCCTTCTTCTGGAACCCATATTATGCAACACCTTAGATCTATAAATTTTGTTGAGCCAATGCCCTCATAATACGCGATGTTTGCTTATATGAATTCAGTCTCTTGAAAGCAGGAGAAGAATCCGGTCTTTAATGATACTCTTCGATATAATTTCAGGTCAAATTGATTGTCCTGAACTGTTAAATCTTATTAATTTCTTTTATCCCTCCCGCCACTTACGTAATCATAAAATTTTTGCCATTCCATTTCATAGAAGTAATTATGCGCTCAATGAGCCAATATCGAGAACTATGAATGACTTTAATTTGCTCTTCAGAACTCATAACATTGAATTTTTCATTTCTAGAGACAGCTTTAAGTCTATGCTAAATGAATTTTTTATACTTTAAAATCAATGTTTCTTAAAAAGAATGCAAAACCTTTACTGAATATTTTTAACAAATTAAGTAGTTATAAGCATAATATTTTTTACTCTAGTCTGTAAGGATTGTATCCATAGACATATAGACAAATAAATAAATAAATAAATAAATAAACATTATGGCATAAAAAATATTCCGATGAATATTCTCCAATTAAAAAAAAAGGTATGCAGAAATCTTTCTTATTGGTGGAATCAAATTTTTGATTCTGTTCATGATGATGTTCATCTTCATCTATTACAGCTTTGAATGTGATATAGGTAAATGCAAAATCAAAACGAGGTCTGATTATAAAAGTGAATTCATAAATTTCTTTATATAAATATTAGAATCAAAAACAAAAATTAGCTCATTTTGACTCAGCTTGGCAACGACATTATTTTCAAACACGATTGATTGATTCAGAAACAATTTCAAAAGTTATAATTTCAATATTTTTGTTTTTTTACTACAAATGAGTTGAATTTCCTTGGGATATTTTGATAACTTGAGAAATTATAACTTTACTTAACTTTAATGCTAAGTTAAACCAATTTTTAACTTTGGAAATAAAAAATTTTCAACTTCTCAAGTTAAACAACTTGGCAAGTTGATAAAAGTTATTCAACTTGTACAAGTTAACAAAAGTTAGAAAAAGTGAATAAAACGGCTCTAAGCTTATCTTTAAAAAGATTTTGTGTTACTTTATACCTGTCATCCAGCATATTCGTAAAGACATGTCTAGAGGGTAGTTTAAAAAGAGGGGCAGCTAAATTCATCAAGAACTTAAATCCCTCATTCTCTATAATTTGAAATGGTTGTGCATCCTTACATATCATATACAAGATAGCATTTCTTAAACGAATTCCTTTTGCGCCATTTTCAGCAAATTCTGGTATGTTCCTTAAACTAGCATTAACCGTTGGCTGAAATGATTTCTTTAACGCTGCAGCCACACGTGACAGTAATGGCATGCCAGTTGAAAGTATGTATTAACTTCGAAAATCTTTCGAAATAAGCCAGAAAGTTTGCTGTGGCCACACGTGGTAGTAAAAGTTCATTGCAAAATGTCGTCGTTGGCAAAGGATCTCGCAACAATCAAAGTTCCCTTGTTAGTTTCACATCCAGTTTTAGTGTTGCTTTTATATGCCAACAAAGCACCAAACTTAAATGGGAGAAAAATAGGGAACAAATTATGTTGTCAATGTGTTTAACAATATTTATTTAAAAGAAATTGAACTTGTTCATATCATATTTTAATTTTAAAGCAATAGCAACTAAATAAATTAAATATATTTTACTACAAGACATGAAAGAAAAATGCATACTTAAAGTTCGAATATTTTAGGGAAAAAACGCAACACTGTTTTCCTTACTTTTGTCTTTACTGGCTGTGGTTGTCAAAATCCACTGTCTCTGTAAAAGTTGTTGCCAGTGGACTGCCAGTACTGGCTGTCGATGTCAAAGTGTGAGTGTACTAGTGAAAAAGTGAGAGTGTATTGAGTTTTTCGAACTGTTACTGGCACGTGTGGCTAGGGGGTAAATTGGATGGTGTACTGAATTCAGTTCCTGTTAAACTGCAATCTGGTTCGTCTATCTTGTTGGTGTTGGAGTGAGAGTTGGACTCCGATCTTGAAATTTTGTGGAAAGTTGGTGCATGTACTCTTTCACGTTGTCTTGCTTCGTTGATGTTAGTATTGATTTTGTTGTTGTTGATAGTGTTGTTATTATAATTCTTAAGTATAGAATAGAATGTTGAACCGGTTGATTGACGATCGTTATAAATTCTTTTTGCTGTTCGATAATAGTGTTGTTATTATAATTCTTAAGTATAGAATAGAATGTTGAACCGGTTGATTGACGATCGTTATAAATTCTTTTTGCTGTTCTTTTTGTATAGTTACAATAGCTTGGAGCTCTTTATATTTTAAAAGAGTTGGGCATGTTTTGGAAAACACGAAGTGATCGCATCTGAAGAGTTGTTCTCTTTGCAATTTATGCAGATAACCGAGTTAGAACATTTCTCGTTAGAATTTACGTGCTCTTTGTTTGCACAGCTGATACATAATTTATCGTTTTTGCAAAATTGCATGATATGACCAAAGCGGAGGCAACTTTAAAATCTTAGTGGAAGAGGGATGTAGAGACGAGTGTAAATTAATTCATAGCCGATGTTGATTTGGGCGGGAATATAGGGTACTGCAAAAGTGAGTCTTTAGTACAATATATTTAAGTTTATTTAGTACTATTTTTAAAGGCAACTTATTGCTACCACGTCCATCCAGAGACTGCTCGCAACAAAACCTGCGGCAAGCGTTCTTCAACATGTGGTTTAATAGTTGCAAAATTAACAAAAAGAGAGAGTGACCATACACATACGTTAGATGTTAGAATACAAAAAATATATTCTTACTCTAACGCAAAAATAATAGAAATCAGATTACGCCATCAGAGGCAGAAAAAGTTGCACCGTTCTGCGCAAGACGTTAGGTCTTTCGTGACGTAGATAGGAAAAGACTCTTTCTCTGTTCTTCTCACTGAGATCCTGTTCATGCAAGAAAAGACAAAAGATAGTGCGAAATAGTTATGTTTGTTTTTTTTTTTTCAGCTACAGTCGTTTTTATATTTTGCTCAGTGAAAAACAGCTGATTTTGACAATGGGTTGATCATGACGTAGGCAGACATGCTCATGGCATAATCTTGTATTTATTATTTTTGCTCTAACGTATCAAACAAGAGTAAACAGTCAAACTGCTTGGCACTTTAACATAAGCCAAACTACTGGGTGGCTACCACATAGTGCGACAAACTCGGTCATCCTGACATTAGAGATCATCGTGATCTCGCGGTTTTCTTTTGAACCAGTGCCGGACGTTCCCCACTGCACAAACTCCGACATATGGATTGCGCGAAACCTTCCACATCGACGAATACATATCTGTCATAACGTAAACTCTTAGAACTTTGTAAAGCCCTTTAAACTTTGGAATCAACTATTTGACGCCCCAGCGTGAGATTTCTTACTACAACGTATTCGCCTTCTATGTATTTTGTTGGTTTTTTGCGTCTTTTGTCAAACTCTTTATTGTAATTTTGTGTCTTTTCTCGGCTTGCGGCAGCCTCTTTCCGAATAACATCATGTTCTTTAGTGACATTTGTGTTTTCATACAAATTTTCTTTTCAAAAATCAACGTCGTTTCCTTTCTGTTCAACACCAAACAGCATTAAACTTGGACTTGTTTTGACTGACCTGTGCAATAGGGTGTCCCAAATGAAAATTTTTTTTCGAATTTCATAGTTGCTCAACCTTTGTTTGAAAGCTTATAGGGTAAAGTATTTTTGAAATTTTTTTCAGCTTTTTTGGAAGAGGTTATCGCTAATCGGATTTTCGGGAGAGCGCTAATCGGATTTTCCCTAAAAATCAGGTTTTTCGGAGATTTTTTGAATTTCAAGCATAAGTTGGTCAATAATAGACATTTTCTAAATCTTTGAGCCATCATTTCGACAAAGACAAATATCCAAACTTTACTTTAATGTACATAAATCATAAGTGCTCGTAATGGACATTTTGGAGTACTTTATTTTATTTTTTCGTGAAATTTGCGTAAATTAAAAAAAAAAACGCTTCATAACTTTTAAAAATTTCATCAAAATGAATAAAAGTAATGATGCAGTTTGAACAATGGTAAAATTTTGGAGCAAATGGTAATGGAGCAATTTTTTTGGGACAGCCTACTGTGCAATAAATTGATTAACGATTTAATTCTCTCTTTCGACCTGTCCGTTTGCTTGGGGGGAACCAGTGTGTAATGTAACCGTAGAGTGGGTCGAATAAAAAAGATTGAAAAGTCCACCCCTTATATAAAAGCTTACTTACAGGCATGCTAAAATTAACGCAAAATTAACAAAATTAACGCAAAAACAAATCATTAAATTAATTGAACTTTATCGCTCATAAAGGCAAATTGCAAAAGCAGCGAGAACATTCGCAAACGATGAAATTTTTTTAATGAACTTTCACTTGCATGTGTAGCACGTCTTGCCACTAGCATGAAAGTTCGAAATTTTTCGAATTATTCGAACAGTACATGTATTTTTTCGCACTTTCACTGTCACTGGCCTGTGTAACCGGCCTGTTAGAGAGTGTTTCATTGCTATAAAAAATTTTTCGTAGGCACCCTGTAAAAACCGCCAAATACTTTTTTAACTCTTTCCGGGGCACTATAAGTAATCGGTATTATTTTTGACAACCATTGGAAAAAATGTAAAAAAAAAAAATTATCTTTGTAGGATCTTGCGCAAGGATGTGGTACAATAATTATACCAATGCGCATAATTTACAAGTTTTACTTATGAAATTGATTGAAGCAGGATTTCGTTTTGGTGAGAAAAAGTGGCACATTGCAAGTAGAGCACATCCTCTGAGTTCTTCTTTGGTGTTTCGCCGTGCTGCAGTGGGCACTTCTTCGGATTGTTGATCTGACTGGTTGGTGAGATGATACGGCTCGTGTATTTAGATCTACGAACGGTTTCTTTTTATCTATGTGAACTTTAAATTGCTTTTTATTTTTGTTTGCAGAAGTCGGTGAAACATATGATTGGCATAGGGTTGAAATTATATCAAGTTTGAAGTCCTTTAGTGGTAATTTGTACCCTTTATTTTTTTAAATAATAAAAGCATTCACGACTGCCAGATCAAGAAAGTGAAAAAATATACGATGCCACCATTTGCGGCTTTTCCTATTCAGTTCGTAATATTTCTTTAGCTGATCTAATGTGTCAACGTTATTCATGTGCATGTTGTAGTCATGTATTACGTCCGGTTTTTGTATTTTCTTTATTGTCCTATCGCTTTGGCGTTGCTTTACCTCGAAAATTTTTTTCGGATCGTGGAAGTTGGACAAAACTATTACTGGCCTTTTATCAATCCACTTCATAACAAGTAAACCTGATTCGCCAGTCATGTTCTCCTTTCTTCAATTGCAATTAAAAATTAAATTAAACGCAATTAAAAAGTTCCTGAGTACGGTTTTCTTCATCGAAAAACTCAGCATCATCGACAATTGAATCTGTGTCTAATGGAATCTCTGATAAATAAAGTCTATAACACGTTATTTATATATCTTATTTATTTAAAATTATGGAGCTGAAGACCACTTTTTGAGCTTAAAAAACATATATATTTGTTTCTTTCTAACACTTGAAGCATTTTTGTTTTTAAATATAAGCTAAAATTTACCTACAAAATTTGTATTTGAAACATACCAATGCACACAAAATGTAGGAAACATGTTTAAATAAGTGGTATAGTTTTCATACCAGCAGCCCGGAAACCGTTAACCATAACTTTGTATTTTTATGAAATTTCAGAAAATGGTACAATAAAATTGTATTCTAAACTTTGATAGACCGTAACTTCTTTTTTTATGAACCAAAGAACTAAGAAATAAGCAAGTGGCGTTTACCTCACATACAGTGTATGTGTAATGAAGTACTTCTAAAATTGTGAGTGAAGGAGATAGCAAGTGTTTTTGACAGGCTAGCCATCACAAAAATAAAAAAAAAACAAAAGAAAGCAAGTGTCGGTGAAATTGATTCAAAATAAATTAAATAAATAAATCAGAAAGTGATTATTATCGCTCAAATTTTCTTAAATTTCGAAAGTGAAATCAGAATTTATTAAAAGAATTCATTAAATATGCGTTTTATTGTGAAAAACTGCGGCAGCAGCCAGCGCTTCAAAAATGCGCTGATTTCATTCCACAAGTAAGTATCATAAGATAAGTGAGGTTTTTAATTGTTATTTTGATAAGAGTGATGTGTGAGAAGTGAATTCCAATTGGAAATAAATGTATTTCTTATCAGAAATATAAGAAAAATTAAATCTGTTCAGCGCGTCGATTTGGCGCAGTCTGGCGCCATTGAAAGCTTCGAAATTGTGACATGTTAGCTGTCAAACACCACTTCACGGGCGCATTTAATTTCTGAGGTGGTATGCATTTCAGGGCGCTACTTTTTTAACAATATAAAACTAATGTATTATGACCATATAAAATTAATTTGTTGTTTTTTACAGATTTCCAAGTTTTTTCCAATTTTTTTAAAAACGCGTTATTTTTACATAACAAAAAAAAAACGAATGAAAAGCCAACTGTACGGCAAAAATTACACAAAACAATTCATTTTAAAGGAGTTTGAGAATAATAATTTTGTATATAAATTAATTCTTTTATTTGCATGTGTTCTACGTTAATATGTTTTAGAAATAATTTGTATGTATGTCTTTATATTTTAAATTATTTATGATATATGTAAATGTGAATTAATTTTGTTTTTTTTTTGCATGTGTTCTACATAAATATGTTTTAGAAATAATTTATATATACTTATTATTTATAATATATATATATACATATACATATATATAATATATATATATATACATATATATATATATATATATATATAAATATATAATAAACTTAAATTTGTAATATATTTATTAATTTATTATTACGAATGCATTTCTTTTAACATTATTCACTAATGATTTCTTTTCTTTATGGGTGCAATAGGCCTACAGGGGAACCGAACACCCAAAAAATCGGTAACGCACCAAATTGTATACCTCGAAGGTGGTGTGGAAATACAATAAAATTAAAAAAAAATATGTAATTAAAACATGATTTCAAACGATTTTTTAAATTTAAAAGAAATTTAATAAAAAGTATTCAAATAAGGGCTCCATTCTTTGCGCCATTTATAACTTCGTTCCCGAATGCGGCCCCGTGTGTATGTTTGTGTATTAGTGTGACTCAACACCACCATGAAAAGTACTTCATTTTTGTATAACTACACCGCTTCCTTATATTTTAGTTCTTTGTTATGAACTTATGTAAATACTTTCAAGGCCAAACTTTCTTATTTTTTTGTGAGCTTAATTTTCGTATAAATTTTTTTTTAATTTAGGGGGGTAGAAATTTGGGTAACTGATATCACCAAACGAATTTGATGTTGTAGGTCGATGGCACCTGTAGAAGAATTGTAATACTCATCAATACCTTTTTAACGATATATTACATTTGAAGATCGAACAAAAAAATACAAAGTTTTGGTTAAAAAATGATTTGGCGGCTTTTAGGGTGCCTACGATAAGAATTTTTATAGCAAAGAAACACTCCCGAGGTAAGCTTTCATATTAGGGGCGGACTTTATCAACTTTTTAACGTAGAATACGTTATACGGGGGTGTTGATCTGGAGCACAAAATTTTGAGAAAATGTTTGTCACTTTCATTATAAGTTTTTAATACTTTATGCATGCATTGAAGAAAATTCAAGTATGGTCGTAACATATTTAATATGTCTTCTTTTGATTTGTATTTAAATAATCATATTGCTACATATAATTTTTTTGATTCTATAAGTAAATCAAAATTTAACTCCTTCAAATTTTGTATTAATTTTCATATGCTTTGTATTTTATGTATTATAACATCATGTGTAAGAGCAGTACGATTATCTGTGTGTTCATCACAGAACCAGTGTGAGAAAGAGAAGAAGTATAATGACCAAGTAGCGAACGATGTGTACATACACAACATTGATAAACGAAGTAGAGAAACAAAATTGTGCTTACCCAGTTGGCCACGTCTTTAAGACATTCTCAATGTCTTACAGCTGTATTCATAAACACATTTTAGAGGCAGCGTAACTTTAAACGGGCTTTAAACAAGAAAACGTTATTCATAAACATTTTTCGTAGTTGTTTAAGAGCTGCGTAACTTAAACGCCGAAATTGGCGTTTAAAGGTTACGTAAATACAACCATGATTTTTGTTTGTCTTTTCTTTTAATATCAAAGACATGCTCCATATGCGCCCTTTGCAGCATTTTTTATGCGGCGGCCATTGTAAATCGATAGGAATTCTTAATTTTTGTAGAGATTTTCTATAGTTCAGACACAAACCTTACAATCATAAGCAGAAAATGAAAAAATGTTTATGAATAACGATGTTAGCAAGGTTGCATAGAAGCTGCGTAAAGCCTTAAACAGTGCGTAACTAAACAAGCGTTTAAAGGTTGTTTAAGGAAATCTATTGAATAAGGCTGTTAATGACTAACGTATTCTACGTCTGACCTATGCGCCCGCGACCAGGCTTAAGCTTTTTTTTTTGTATGTAGACCAACCCGGTTACATTAGACCGGGTCGGAATATTTATTATTGTTTCCTGAAACCTTCTATTTTGTTTCGGGGAATCGCGGAGGTAAGCACGATTTGTTAGATTTGGACAATCAGCTCGCCGGATGGAGTGGGGTTCTTTTCACGATCCACCAAAATCCCACATTACAAAAAAATACGTGTTTAATAGTTACTCACATACATGAGCAAATCGGACTACTAAATCGGACAGACATTTTCTCTTTAAAAAATCTAACATTAACAAGAATAAAATCTCACCTAACATTATACATAGATCCGCTGTTATGACCTATACACCCCCCCTGCCTATGGTTCCCTACTCAGAATCAAAACAAGCTGTTTGAGGACCCTTGATAATCTTGCCTGGCATGGTTAACTTCAAACACAAAGCTTAGTTACGCAAACTCGTTTATTTTGGGTACATTGAACATATTCCAATGAGAAAAGCTCGATCTTTCTTGCGCTCTTTTCTCACGCCCTCAATTTTACCTTAATTTAAAAGCTTACAATAAACATTATTCAAAATAAAAAAAAAAACCAAATGCAACAAATCGTGTATCGCGAAGCTTCAAAGGAAGACAATGTTATATTATTCATTAAATAAGTAAAAGCTTATACAAGTAAGCAACAATTCTTTGTCTTTTTTTCTCTTTAACAACACATGTTTTTAAGATGATGATGTTGGTTGTTGCCTTCTTTGTTCTTCATGTTGTCTTGTTGTCAACATGCTTGGCTTAAAGCTCAAAAGTTTGTTTTCAATATAAATAATGAAAAGGCCGTATACAAATATTAAGTATTACTATACATTTAATACAGAAACAATAAAACATAAACTTACTTTTTGTTTTTTCGCTGCAGCAGGCCTGATGCGTTCGGTGAAACAATTTCAACAATAAATATAATATCTAATAATTAGTTACTTCTTAAGGTTATTTTTTTTTTTTTTATATAATTTCAAGTAGGTTGTCTATTTTATATCGTAGAAGAGTGTGTGTTGTTGCTTTACAGTGTGCTTCTATAGATTTAACTTTACGATTTAGATATTGCTCGATCCTTTGTTGCTAACTCAATTAATTACTCGAGTTACTAATCTTAGGTAACATTTCAATTCTCTCTTAATAAGGTCCCCTTTAAAATACCGGACATTATAACGATTTTCCACAAAATTTATATTGTTTTATTTACCTTCCAGGGACTTCTTACAAAATCTTGTTCAACGGGATCACCATGAAGCAACAGCGTGATCTTTTCCACGTGTCGATCGATATCTTATATTGTTTTAAATAAATCCCATTTGCTTGTACACTGTTAAAGCCACCAATATTTAACAAAATATAGATTGGCTATGTACGGAAAATTTATGATGATTTCTTTTTTCACAACGTTTAAAAGGTAACTTTTAAATTAGAAGAGATGCTAGGAGATTTCAACTTTCACGGATTTAATAACTTTAAAACAAAAATGGAATTCGGATCACCTGTCAATTTAAAGTAATTTTTCCGATTATTAGCTAAGTGATACTTGCTGATTCAATGGTTTAACGAGGAGAGAGATTGAGCTTTTTATCATTGGACACAGTTCCGGCTTTAAGGGGGGTCGACCGGGGCGCCGGGGGCTGGAGGGCGCTTTGCGCGCATCCTTAACTTAACCACATAACTTGAATAACTATCTCTATAGATATAAATAAAAACTTAATTCAGCGTATTAACTTTTAGAACTTATATTGTAGGAGTAAAAATAAGTTTTTAGCGTTTATCTATGTTACCACAACCTAAAATTTTGTTGGTTGTCTTGTCGTATCCCTCACTGACTTATGTAAGGCAAAAGAGAGACGCACTCAACGACAGGCTTCAAATATCAACTTGTACTAGGGTTAGTGTATACTTTCCTGGTTTTGCTCTATTTTATTCGTAAGTTCGTAAGCAAAACAATTTTTTTTAAAAAAGTAGCCGATTTAGTCTAGTCTAATGCAGGCCACTAACTATCAAATTTATTGTACAATCTGCGCTCGTTGTACTGCAGATCGTACAGTTAGTGGGTTTGTCGTATAAATACGAAGTTGTTTGACAAACGATTTGACGAAGATCAAAACGATTTAATCTTTTGTATCATCGTACGATAAATTTATAGTTTGTGGTAGTGTTTGTCCGATTTCGTCATTGTTATTTGTTCGTCGAAGTGATAGCATTGGACCAAAGAATATACAATGGGTCTCATTGTTGATTCCGTTCCGCAGGATTTCCGCAATCTTTCCGTAAGGAAATTTCATTTCTTATTGTTGATTCCGTCATGTGAAACTGCATTACCTGCTTTGTTTTTCTTTGTTCCGCGATTTTAAATCGCATTGTTGATTCCGCGAATTCGAAATTTTGCTGTGTTTTCTTTCAGTTGATAATTGTTTGCGGAAAGTGAGCTTTAACTTACGAGTATTGCAAAAATGTAAGTTTTACGACGCAATTTCGAACATTTTATGAAAATACTTATCATTTAATTTCATTCAGGAATAAGAAGCAAAAGTTCACCACAAAAAGCCAACTGGAGTTATGGTTGAGAGGATGAAATCGAACACAGATATTGCCCAAGGGTTCAGTCAGAGAGCCCCTGGCGTGTTGTCGCAATTCTGGGAAGACCTGTCTATTACCCTGAATGCATGCGGGCCTCCCCATAAAGATCCTGCAGGATGGAAAAAAGTATTGCGCCTTCATGCGCTTGGTTACACAAGGAGTAATTTTTTGGTTTGGACTGATTTCAAATGTGGAGTAAAAAAGAAACTTTCCAGAAACAGACAGCAACTTAGAGGAACTGGTGGAGGTCGTTTCGAGGAAGTTCCTTTAACTCCCATTGAAGAGGATGTAAGCTGCATGCTAAACTTTAACACTTCAATCGGTGGGATTCCAACAATTACCAGTTTTGGTAATCCCAGTGCAACCGTAAGTTCAAACGCTGTTCAAGAAGAACTAACAGAGTCCCCGGAACTACATTCAGAGCAGCCAGCACTTGCTCAAGAGACAGCATGCGTTGAATCAAACTCAAAAAATAGTGGTAACGTTTCGGCTGCCAGCCCAAATTATTCACGTCCAAGCAAAAGACCAATTCAACACCAAAATGAGTTATTGAAAGAGCAGATCTCCGTGCAAAAAGAACTTGCATCAAAGGTTTCGAAAAATTTAGAAGAAATTAAGAAACAAAGTGGAGACAGATACAGAGTACTGAGGGATATTAGAAGAAATTTATCAGAAATTAGTGAAAGTAAGAAAAAGCAAACTAAACTAATTGAAGAACAATTGAATGAACAAAAAAAGCACAATTTGGATATAAAACAAATAATGAATGAAAACCTCAACATAAAAAAAGACTTCTAGAGTTAGAATTACAAAAGTTGAATAATTTCTAAATAATTTTTTGTTCCTCCTATATTCTTTATTAATTTTTTTCCTTTTTAATTTTGAAAGCATTAATTTTTTATTTATTTCTTTTTAATATGTATTTTTATTTAATTCTTTCTTCAATCCTTCTTTTGAGTTAAATGTAAATATTAAAAACTATGGAAACATGTATATAAAATAATAATAATAATAAAACTTAAAAATAATCCAAAATTCTAATTCGTATGTCATTTGCCTCATCAGCAACGAAGTCAGCGATCAAGGTATTATCATCACTTTCGTCTTCTTCGTTTGATGGTAGTGAAATGTCTTCATCGGTCGCATTATAGTGAAGCCGTATGTTGTGAACAGCACAACATAAATTTATTATCCTAGCCGCTTTAGCTGGATCATAGTGTAGTCCTCGCTCCGATAGAAGACATCGAAATACGGTTTTAAGGACGCCATTGGTGCGCTCAACGATTATTCTTCATTTCGCATGTGCGATATTAAATTTTCGTTTTCGGTCACAAGAAATTGGCTCTCTAAACAGTGTTAGGAGCCAAGGTTGTAGAGGATATCCCTTGTCACCTAAAAAAACGAATAGCCTGATAATATTTATATTATCAATATAATTTTTTTATTTTACCTAAAATTATTGAATGCATTCCATTTCGATGTTTGGAGGCAAATACATTTTTTGCATCTTTCATTTCCCATATGTGGGAATCATGGCAGCTTCCGGGATATTGAGCAGATATGTATCTTATTTGCATATTCGAGTCGCATATTTAAAAAAGTTATTTTATTGCATAAAACATATCATAATTAAGGTAGAAAAGTATTCACAACCATAACATTTATACTATAATAACCCTTTCTGTTAAAAAAAAGGTGTTTGTCGTTTTTGGGTGCCTGTATTTTCACATGGGTGCCATCAACAGCCATGGTGATTCCAGGTATACCACATTTTTAAAAAAACGCTGTCTTCGCTTCTCGTTCTTCATCACTATTCATATGAAGAGATATCCACTTAGAACAAAGGCGCACTTCTAAAGCATCCAGAACTTCAGAAAGAATTAAGGAAAAAGTTGACTGTGCCACATTAACATTAAAATCTTTTCCAATTCCGTGCTGATAGCTGCCTTCTGCTAAGAATCTTAAGCAAGCAGCAAGCTTTTGTGTGGCGGTCAGTGCACCTTGTCTTTTGCCCTGCACAATGCTACTTTCCAATTCTGACAAGACGTATTTAAAAGCACCTTTATTCAGTCTGAAATTTTGCTGAAAGCTGAGGTATTCAAAAGGATGTTATTTTATTTTAGAATCAAACAAAATTCAAATTAGTAATGCATTACTTACACTCTATCGGTCATATCTAGGATGTTTTTCACAGTGTACCTTAAGAATCTTCTTTCCAGCCTCATTTCGGTACAATCTGTCTCATCAGATTCAACAAAATAGAGAGCAATTGTGTCCATTTCACAAAATTTTTAAATATTCATTTTATATAACACAACTGTCAAAAAAGCTTAGTGCTGCATAAATTTAAAGTTCACTTGAAGAATCAACAAAATGTATCAATATTGGCATCACTGCCATAAAAAAAAAATTTTAATTTTTCAATCGATCAAAAGGTGCGTTCCGCAGAAAATGTCACAATCGTTGATAGCACAGTTCGTTCCGCCGGAATCAACAATTGAAATAATTTCTATTGTCGACAATGCTTTCCGCAACGGAATTCATTCCGTACGGATTCAACAATGAGGCCCAATATATATAAAAGAAGGGTGGCAACACGAAAGTGGCGAGTGCGGTGAAATTGAATAAATGGCGAAGTGGCGACGAGTTTGGGAGTTAGTTCGTGAACTCGAGTCGTAGCGTGCGGTTATGGAAAATATTAATTGAATTGTTGAATTGTACTTTTGTAATAACTTTTATATAGACTATGTCTACTATTTAATATAACTTTTTTGGAATAATTAATAAAGAACTCGATGAAGTTGTTTGAGTTTATAGTTTTATATCGGCTCGTTTGATTTGACTCTTATAATTCAGAAGTGGGATAATCCGTGCAATTAATGTGTTGCGGTTCGACAATGGAAGTTAAAGAAAAGTGTTAAAAAGATGGAAAGGTGAAATATGTTAAAATAGAAGAAAGAACATATATGGAATGTGTGTATAGGATGTGTTATGTACGCATGTGCAATTGTATAATGTGTGCTGGCTGTACTTTCAAAAATCCGTTGGCTATTCAAACCAATTGATGCGTCATGAGGAATGATGATCATAAAGAAAACGGAAAGAAGCTTCGAGAACAACGAAAACTTAACGCGAAAAAGGATGCCAACTATGTAACGAAGAAAGAAATAAAACGAAAAGAAATTTTGTGCTAACGACTAACGAGAAATAAAACGAACAAGAAATTTTGTGCTAACGAATAACGAGAAATAAAACGAAAAGAAATTTTGTGCTAACGAATAACGAGAAATAAAACGAAAAGAAATTTTGTGCTAACGACTAACGAGAAATAAAACGAAAAGAAATTTTGTGCTAACGACTAACGAGAAATAAAACGAACAAGAAATTTTGTGCTAACGAATAACGAGAAATAAAACGAAAAATAAATTTTGTGCTAACATATAACGAGAAATAAAATGGAAAGAAATTTTGTGCTAAAGAATAACGAGAAATAAAACGAAACAAGAAACTTTGTGCTTACGAATAACGAGAAAGAAAACGAAATGAAATTTTGTGCTAAAGAATAACGAGAAATAAAACGAAACAAGAAACTTTGTGCTTACGAATAACGAGAAAGAAAACGAAATCAAATTTTTGTGTCAACGAGTAAAAACAAAAAAAGCCGGAACGAAATAAAACGAAAACCATTGTTTTGTGTTGAGTAATTAATCAAAGAAAATTAAAACGAAGATTTGTGCTAACTAATAGTAAGAAATAAAACGGAAACGATGTTTTGTGTTAACAAGTACAAGTAATAAAACATAAACGAAATAAAACGAAAACGATTGTTTTGTGTTGACGAGTAATAGTAACATAAACAAAATTAAACGAACACAACTTTAACAACGATTAATCAAAAACCAAACATAATAGACCTAATATGAAATCAAAATGTGTTAAAAAAAAAGAAAAAGTAAGTGCAGTTCTTTCGCAATAATATAAATTATAAGCAATAAACAAAGTAACATAAAAAAAATACACAGTGGCGTTAATATAAAGTAAACAGTGAAGGTTTAGAAAAACAAAAAATAAAAAAAAAAAAAAACAACGAAAATGGTGAAACTCAATTCACTGGCCATTCAACAATTGAAGGATTTACTCCGCGAAAGTGAATTGCCAACGTCGGATACGAAAAGTGAGTTAGTAAAGCGGTTAACAGACAGTCTCGGGTGTGATGAGGTGGACGTGGCTCCTTCAGTGCAGGACCAAATAAATGAGTTAAAAAACATGTTAGCTGATGTTATGAACGCAATCTCGGTAGTAAGTGTTTCAGAAGCTTTACCAGCTCGTGTAACTAGTCCTGCTGGGGTTTCGCTGAATGAACTTTCAAGTGTGTCGACCGTGCGTAATAAGTATAGTGTGCGTGAAATTGCTGAGACTATTCCAGAGTTCGATCCTACCAACGAGCTCTCTTTGTCCGCGGAACAATTTGTTCAAAGGTTAAACAGTGCAATGACTGCATATAAATGGGAGGAAAAGTGCACGCTTTTGGCGCTGTATAGTCGCATGAAAGGTGTGGCTAGGTTATGGATAGACGGGTCGCAAAGCTTGCTTTCAAATTGGGGCGATTTTTCGTCAGCGCTTGTAGCAGAATTTGGAGTCAAGCTTGACGAAGCTGACATTAATTTTAAAATGAGTAATTCTATACGTAAACCGGGTGAAAAAGTGGTTGATTACTGCTTTAGAATGAGTGCGTTAGGTAAGAGATACAATCTTAGTGACCAAGCTATTATTAAATATACGAGGGAAGGACTTAAATACCGCGAATTACAGGCCGCGATTGCAGTGTTAAAATTTGATAGCGTGAAAAAGATGTGCGAAACTATTGACGATTATTTAAAGAATTTACCAACCGCGTCGCGAGGTGCTAATACAAATAACGCAAATAATTTCAAAACAAATGAACAAAAGAATTCGTTCAAACCTATTAAGTCCGACAAAGTAATAACTTGCTATAATTGTGCTGAGAAGGGTCATATTTCGACTAATTGCCCGAAACCCCAACGTCGACGTCGTTGTAAAGATTGCCAAAAAGTGCATGCGCGTGGTGAACCTGAGAATTGTGGAAAAACAGTTTCAGTAAAGAAAATTAATATTGAAAAAAAGAAAGAAATTTTTGAAAAAACGGTTATAATAAATGGTGAAAAGTTTGACGCGTATATAGACACGGGTAGCGATTGTCACATGATACGTAAATCATTATTAAAAACAATAAACTGCAAAATTGAAACATGTGTAATGCAAATAAAAGGCATATGTGGTGGTACGTGATTAACAAACAAAAAAGTTTACGCGAATCTACAAATTGACGAAGTTGAATTTATGATAAATTTAATCGTAGTAGAAGACGAAATGCTACCATCCGATATACTTCTTGGCCACGAGTTGTTTGCAAAAAATGACGTAACGGCAACAATCAAAAATGGTGAGGTAATTTTTAATTATATTTTAAAAGAAAATTCCTGTTTAAGAATAAAAATAGATCACGTCAATTGTGGAATTGATGACGTAGAGGCGCGTTCAAGTTTGATACAATTAATTGATGACAATAAAGATTTATTTGCAACCGGAATTGAAAATATTGGAAAAACTAATCTGATCGAAATGAAAATAGAACTAAACACTGACCAACCAATCACTCAACGACCGTACCGGGTACCCGAACCAAAAAATTTATGGTGCAAGATATGATCGACGAACTTTTGAAAAACGATATCATCACGCATTCAGAATCCGAATATTCCAGTCCAATTCTGCTGGTAAAGAAAAAGAACGGTAAGGACCGTTTATGTGTAGACTACAGGCGGTTAAATCAGCATTTAAAAAAGGAAATCTATCCAATGCCAAACATTGAAGAACGATTGCAAGAGGCGGCTCAATTTACGTACTTCACAACACTTGACTTAAACAGTGGTTACAACCAAATACCAATTGGACCAAACAGCAGAAAATATACGGCTTTTGTGACAACAGACGGACTTTATGAGTTCAACAGAGTGCCTTTCGGGCTTAAAAACGCACCAGCTGTTTTCCAGCGTTTGATGGCAAAAATTAAAGAAGGAACACAAACTGGCGATATGCTACACTATATGGATGATATATTAATAGGAAGTCACACGATCCCTGAAATGTTCGACAAACTTACGCGAATATTAAATGTCTTACGCGAGGCAAAATTAACACTAAATTTAGAAAAATGTGAATTCCTGAAACGATCAGTGCAATTTTTGGGGCATGAACTATCAGCACGAGGTATAAGTCCTGGGTCGCTCAAAACGATGGCTGTTGAAAATTTTAAAACGCCAACCTGTTTAACGGAAGTACGACAGTTTTTGGGCTTAACCGGTTATTTCCGAAAATTTGTGCCAGGTTACGCTGTGGTGTCTGAACCTCTACGAAAACTCTTGCGAAAAGACCAACCGTTCAGTTGGAAGTCTGATCAGGATGCAGCTATGAACAAGTTAAAAAGCGTGCTTACAACGAAACCAGTTATGGCGTCATACAGTGTTGAAGCTGAACACGAAATACACACTGACGCGAGTTCAGTGGGCTTAGCCGGAGTTCTTATGCAAAAAGACGACGCAAATTGGAAACCGGTTGCTTACTTCAGTAGATCCACTAGTAACAATGAAAAAAATTACCATAGTTATGAGCTTGAAACGTTGGCGGTCGTAGAAACGTTGGAGAGATTTAGGTACTATATAGCCGGGAAGCAAATTAAAATTATCACGGATTGTAGCGCAATAAAGACGACGATGCAGAAGAAGGAACTAATTCCGAGGATCGCTAGGTGATGGTTGCGTGTACAAGATTTTGATGTTGTCATAGAACATCGTTCAGGACAGAAAATGCCACACGTCGATGCCATAAGTTGAAATCCTAACGAGCCGCCACACGAAATGGAAACAGCGTCACTGCATATCGACAAGGTAGAGCTAGAAAAGGCTGACTGGATCTTCAGTATGCAACTCCAGGACGAGAAGATCAAGCAGATTATTAACAAATTACGATCAAAGGATAAGCAGATAATGAGTGAATATGCTGAGGAACAGGGGCGCCTTTACTACATAAAAAACAGCGTTAAACAATGGGTTGTGCCTAAATCTTTGCGGTGGAGAATAGTTCATGATTGTCACGATAAAGCAGGACACATAAGTGTTGATAGAACTTTGGAGAAAGTAAAAAAAATGTTTCTGGTTTCCACGTATGAGAAACTATATTAAATCATTCATTAATTCGTGCTTAGAATGTGCTTATAATAAGGTTCCAGGTGGTAGAAAAGAGGGTCAATACCATTACAGCGAGATTGAACCAGTACCGTTTAAGACCATTCACCTTGATAATTTAGGACCATTTCCTAAGAGTAGCAAACGTAACGAACATATACTAGTCTTAGTAGACGCCTTCACCAAATTCACCATAATTCGAGCAGTAAAAAGTACGGCAACCAAGCATGTTTTTATTGTTTTAGACGAGGTATGAAGCTATTTTGGGGTACCAAAACGAATGGTCACTGATCGTGGGACAGCGTTTACTTCAAAAGATTTCCAGCGATATTGCAGAGAAAATGATATCAAGCATATTCTGAACGCCATGCGCACTCCTCGTGCAAATGCACATGCTGAACGTACTAACCACACAATACTTTCGATATTACTTACAACGACTACCGATGATAGGAGATGGGACGAAAATATAAGGAATATACAATGGACCGTCAATAGTATGGTGAACAAAACAACAGCGAAATCTCCTCATGAACTCTTGTTTAGTTTTCAACCAAGTGATATTCTAAAAAACAAACTGATTCTGGCTCTACAGGAAAACAAGGAAGTTAGTCCAGAGGAGTTACAACAAATTCGTGCAGAAGCAGCTGAACGTGTAGGCATTGAAAGGTTTAAGGCCAAGCAAAGATATGATAAAGCTCACTCAGCACCTACGAAATATAAAGAAGGAGATTTGGTCTTAGTCGAAAATGAACCAGTATGCACCGGAACTTCAAGAAAGCTAGAGCCACGTTATAAGGGACCTTTTCTCATTTCAAAAGAACTAGGACGAGATCGCTACGTTGTCGAAGATCTTCCAGGATCCAGTAGAAAACAACGACATTATTCATCTGTCCACGCGTCGGATAAGCTAAAGCCGTATTGCAGGTTGCCGATATACGAGTCCGAAAGCTCTGACGACGAAATGTAATAGAAAATCATGATACGAGGACGCATCCGAGGTCAGGAAAGGCCGACTAAAAGAAGGGTGGCAACACGAAAGTGGCGAGTGCGGCGAAATTGAACAAATGGCGAAGTGGCGACGAGTTTGGGAGTTAGTTCGTGATCTCGAGTCGTAGCGTGCGGTTATGGAAAATATTAATTGAATTGTTGAATTGTACTTTTGTAATAACTTTTATATAGACTATGTCTACTATTTAATATAACTTTTTTGGAATAATTAATAAAGAACTCGATGAAGTTGTTTGAGTTTATAATTTTATATCGGCTCGTTTGATTTGACTCTTATATATAGAATGCGCATCTTGGTACAAAACGAAAACATTTTTCTTTCTTACTCATACAAGGTGGCGCAAAAATAACCTTCCAATGTTTTTGGCTGTAATTTAAAAAAAAAATGAAAAACTTTGATTCTTCTTGTGGATTATTTTTATTTGGTCTTTTAATTTTTTTTACATCTAGTCGAGAATATGATGTCATGTAAATGGCCGCCGCCACAGTTGATTGTCATTTGAGCCCTTTTTATGGCATTTTCCATCACTTCGGCCAAAACTTCCGGCGATAGGTCCTCACATTCTTGACGGAGTCTGAGGCTTTTTGACATAAACCCGCGACTTCAAAAAGCCCCACAAAAAGAAGTCTGCAGCGGTCAAATCAGGCGATCTTGCTGGCCAGTGCAAATCGCCAAATCGGGAGATTAGGCGCCCGGGAAATGCATCCTTCAGCATATCGGTTGTGGCACGTGCAGTGTGTGCCGTTGCACCGTCCTGTTGGAACCACATGTTTTCCAATCCCAATTCATCAAGTTGCGGCAAAAAGAACTCGTTGATCATTGCTCTGTAGCGCTCACCATTCACAGCCCGCGACGTCTTCGAAGAAAAAAGGTCCGATGACTCCTCCAGCGAAAACAGCACACCATACAGTGACTTTGAGCGGGTGTAATGGCTCTTCGTGGGTTACACGCGGATTTTCAGTGCCCCAGAAGCGTAAATTTTGCTTATTTACGTACCCGCTAAGATGGAAATGGGCCTCATCACTCATGATTATTTTTGATGAAAAATCATCTTCCTCTTGGTGGTGGTGATATTCCGCGTTCTGGAGCAGTGTAGCGTAACATTGTTTATTAACGTGTATTTCGCATGTGTTAATTACACAAATGTCAAAACAGAACTGACATTAGGGGCCAATCGCAAAATTTATAGCATTTTCTGATAGGAGGATTACTTTTGCGCCACCTTGTAGATGCGGGGGGTAGGAACAAGACGAAGATACGATGTGAGCAGCATCAAGCAACATCGAACATTTTGAGCGAACCAACCAACGGTTGAAACAAGAATGGTGTTGTTTGACAAAGCACACAATGTTTTTGTGAGCTCGATCATGTTGTTAGCATGATCGGCATTCGTAGTTTTGCTGGCCTTTTTGAATTTTTTTTATTATATGAATTGCTGATGCGACTAGTCTTTATGATGTCAAGAAATATAATAAAGAAAATCAATCTGAGCTCTGGCATTAAATGCTGTGTGCAGACTTGCAAAAAATCAAAAAGAAATTTCCCTAGTATTAAGTTATGCAAATTTCCTTCTCATGATTTAGCAATAGGTCAAATATGGCGAGAAAAATGCCATATCCAAATCTCAGGTTTGGACTACGGTTCAAATTTGCGACAGCCATTTTTTTAGCTCATATATAGGAAAGAAAAACAAATCTGGTGCTATTCCAACACTTAATTTAAATGAAGTGATAGAAGAGAACTCGGAAGATTTTTCTTACTTCAAATCTCCATCTAAAAGACGAGAGTTCAGCGACGCTATTGAATGGTATTGCAGTTATTGCGAAAAATACGTTAAAGTAACTGATTTCTATAAGTAATATAATAAAATACTTAAAAAATATAAAAAGTTGCAAAAAAAGGAAAAGTTAAATAAACTTACCAAATCATTTAAATTATAACTTCATAAAAAAGGTCGGTTCAAGAAATAAGAAAAGATATTTAAGGCTTAGAAAGTGTTAGTGAAGAGTCTAAAACTTTTTGCAAATTATAAGTAAGTTCAAGACCTTAAGGCGGCATATATGTTAGGTTAAAAATTTAAAAAAAAATTTTCGGGAATTTTTTTCATAGAAGGAAAACAGATATCGTTTTGAAATCATGCACATATATTTATTGACATTTAAGGAACACAAAAAAAAAAACAAAAACACATTTGGTGGTTAAGTTGCTATCGCCTGAACAAGGATAATTTTTTCGCCGAAAAAACAAAATGGCGACCACTTTTGTAACCTCGTAAATCGGCTTTTTTCAAGTGGCCGCCATTTTGTTTTTTTCGGCGTTTCCGAAAATATATCCTAGTTCAGGCGATAGACAATTAAACAAGAATTCATTTCGTTTTCTTTCCATCAGATGTTCCAGACGGGTGAAATCCGGTACACCGCCAATTTTTGATTTTTAAATCAAATCACGTAAAAAACCACTTAAAAAATTCTGAAGTTTTTGTTTTGCATTCTTTAAATGTTAATTGTTAAATGTTTATTCTTACTCTTATTCTTATTCTTATTCTTATTCTTATTCTTATTCTTATTCTTATTCTTATTCTTATTCTTATTCTTATTCTTATTCTTATTCTTATTCTTATTCTTATTCTTATTCTTATTCTTATTCTTATTCTTATTCTTATTCTTATTCTTATTCTTATTCTTATTCTTATTCTTATTCTTATTCTTATTCTTATTCTTATTCTTATTCTTATTCTTATTCTTATTCTTATTCTTATTCTTATTCTTATTCTTATTCTTATTCTTATTCTTATTCTTATTCTTATTCTTATTCTTATTCTCATTCTTATTCTCATTCTTATTCTTATTCTTATTCTTATTCTTATTCTTATTCTGATTCTTATTCTTATTCTTATTCTTATTCTTGTTTTTATTCATATTATTCTTATTCTCTCTCTATATAATGTTTCTTATATCGTGATTTTTTTTTATTTATTTTATAGTACATATTTATAGTACATATTTTGCAGTTCTTTATGGAACGTGATAATTTTTTTATTACTAAAAAAGCATAATTGCAATTAATTTGATCGAAAACCGACTAATCAGAAAATTACTTGATAGAAATTGCTCTGCCCTAGAAGTTGCAAAAGTATACAAATTCCGATTCCCTTCTCTCATACCATCACTTTAGCAAGCGAACACATCAGGCAGGTTTAATAACAAAAACAGTGCATATCAATGGTGCAACAACAGCAATGCGCACAACACGTTGTGGTATGGAATATGAGAACGGGTTGTCATGTTTGGTTTGAACAGGTTGCAATGTTGGAGAGCGGGTTGTAATATTACGACCCGCAAACAAAATTTCTTCTTATATGAAATGCGCATTCTTTATATTGTATATTCTTTGATATTGTAAATCCGACTTCGAATGAAAAATTTATACATTTTAAAGAATTATGAATTAAACATTAAACTTTATCAAAAAGCACAATTTTCAAGAGTTATATCCCAACACCTGGATATCGCTGCGTATTATATTAACGATACCAGTGGCCGTTGCAAGTGGCGAACGAAGTTTTTCTAAACTAAAGATGATAAAAACGTACTTGCAGTCTACAATGTGTCAACCAGCATAAAGTAGTTTGGTCTCGCTGTCCATTAAAAATCAAGTTGCAGACAAGCGCGGATCCACGGTGGGGCGATAAGGGCGATCGCCCCCCCAAAGCTTTGTGAATATACAAGTTCTCGTAGTTAGTCCCAAAACATATTCAGAATAAAGCATTTGTGCTTGAGTATTTATATTAGTTGCAGTTGCTTGCCTCTCTGATGTGTTGAGTAACACACAAGCCCTCAGCTGTTTTCTTCAGAAAAAACAAATTGTTGTAAAATCAGCGCAGAATACGATTCAAGAATTCAAGAATTCATTTTTGGTACTGTTTCCTTATTCCATTACCTCGAAAAGCATAACATTATTTATACAAGCTGTGAGAAAACTTTGTAAAAGATATTACATTTTCTTTAAAGAATCTTGAGAGGTTTTAGAAAGATCTTTGATTAATGATTTGGAGATGTGGCACTTGCAATGTAAAAGAGACAAGTATGATTGAAGTACTAGCGCAATGCAACTATTACACTACCGTGATGCTGAAGTATGTATATCCTCTTATTCATACTCTTTTTAAAACTTTAATAACATTGCCTCCAAGTGGAGCAACTGCTGAAAAATCATTTTCTACATTGAAGAGAATTAAAACCTATTTGAGATCTACGACAACAGAAGAAAGATTGAACGGACTTGCTTTATTGAATATTCATTATGACATCAATGTGATTGTGGATGAAGTTATCGATAAATAGATTTCGTGTTGATTAGATTTTTCAAACAGGGAGATTATATACTAAGTCATTTAATCCAAAAATGTTAGCCCAAAATTTTATATTTCCCTTTTTTATATAAGTTATGAAAAATTTTTTTTAATTCATGTACACATAAAGTCACCGAAAACTGGTTAACTCTTTTTTATTTAAAATATTCGAAAAACTGGTTTTTAAAATATCGCCATTTTCGGGTTATTCTACAAAACAATTTTTAAATTTTATAGAATATTTTGTTGCTTTTGATTTGATTTAACGAACTACGATCAACCCCCCCCCCCCCCGCCCCCCAAATGAAGCTTCTGGATCCGCCACTGGTTGCAGAAAACCTAGATTTTGACAGTCTTATCAGGGCATTTGCAACAAAAAAAAACTTTTAAAAAATCTTAGCTATTTTTTAATTTTTGTTTTTCATTAAATTATTCGTGACTAACTCACACACAATATATGTAGGTAGGTACCGTACATTGTTTAGATAATGAATGGATAAAATATGTTATTAATATATAACATAAATAAAAATACATAAATACATGTTTTCTATTAATTTAATAAAAAATATGGTACACAAATGAAAATAACGTTTTTTATTATAATTAAATATAAAAGGGCGCCAAATGCATGACTCGCCTGGGGCACCTAGATGGGTAAGGCGGGCCCTGATTGGACAGGCAACCTCGGCAAGCTAATTTTCAAACGACGCAAAAGAATTTATGTACTATATGCATTTTTATACACAGCCTATGTATTATGCAATAGGGATTTTTTTTTTTATTCTTTTGTTTCCAAATAAGTACTAATTATGGTGAGTAGTGGTTATTTTTTTTGTTAACTCTTTGTTAGGCTAGGGATGGGGATTTAAATAAAAACAAATGCTGTAAGTGAAGTAGTATGAGATTAATGAGGTTAGGGGAACTAACAGAATTTAGAAAGAATTATATTTTAAATACACCTAAAGGCCATCACAAGTGGCGACCTTTAGATGGCAAATATGGTTTGCTATTGTAAATTTCTCGAAATCTGAGGACGTAAAACAGCTACCCTATCCAAAATTAAACACCTCAGATGACTGTATGCACGAAAATAAATAGTAAGAGCGTGAATAACTTCTTTTGTACTAGTCATTTTTGTTGGATAAAGTCTCACAAATATCGTAAACCCATCTATAACAAGCAATATATGTTTCTTTGCTGACCTTTAGTGGTCAACAGGGCCATAATGATCAACATGTATAGTATTAAAAGGTGTATTTTCTTTTGGTATATTGTCTAAAAATCCCTCCACGCGGCCATGACTTCCAGAAAACACTATACATTTAAAACAATTCTTAATATGTAATATATGTAATATAAAACCAGTAGCTTTTGCTTATTAAATCACAAACCTTATCTATCCCTACATTGCCAACTTCATCGTGGTACTTGAATAGGACATGACGCTCCATATCTTTGGGTACACAAATCCTTGACATACCATCTTGGACTCTTCGATACAAAAGCCCATTGCGCATTTCATAAAATGGACTTTCTGTTTTTTCTAATTGATCTCGAATTTCACCTATTTTTTTATCCCTACCTTGGCATATGACTAAATTTTATTCGAATGTATTCGATTCTATGACCAATACATAAGTCGACCGACTTAATGCATTAAGGTGTTCCCGATGTTCTTGTGTATAATCGTAGTTCAACAGCTCTAAAGCCTGGGTTCATATCTTTCTTATTTAACGTTGATGTTAAAGAATTGCAATCAGTCACAATCTTGAACTTTTTGCCTTGCAAATACACACGAAAATTATAGCGAAAGTTTCTATCTCAAAGCCATGATACAATAAGAAGGTAGGGTAAAGAGCTTCGACAAGACCTACTGCTTATGTCAAAAAACCCACATATTTCATAAATGTGGGATAAACACATAGAAAAGGAATTTTATATAGGGTAAAAAAGAAAAATTTGTATCAATGTGTCTATAATTGAAACAACGAATTTTTTAGTTATTTTGTAGCTTTATTTTCACTAATTTAATAATGCCCATATGTTTTTTGTTTATTTTTGTTTTCTTTATTTCTTTTTTTAAAAATTTTATTCTAATGTGCTTACGATATCTTATAAAAAACTTTTTTAAGTCTTCTTAAGACAGTGGAACTGTTGAAGATAAATCAACTTCTTTTTAAAAGTTCCTCGTTTATCAATATTTTCAGCAATACATTTTATATAAAACGCTAACCTACGGAAACCATGAAACATGGATTTGTCATAGGATTTTTTCTTAAGATATGGTAGCACAGTATTTTATGGTTTTGACATTAGCAGTAGTTCTTGTCAAAGCTCCTTACCCTACCTTCTTATTGTATCATGCTCGAAGCTATGATATTGAGATTAGGGGCTTTCACATGGACGTACATGTCATCCGACTTGGGCATGTCTGACGACATGTACGATCGTTCGAAAGCAAATGAGACGGTCGGACCGACATGTCGGAAGAAAATCAAAAATTTTTGATTTTTCTGCCGGTCGGTCCGACATGTCCGACGTGTGAAAGCATGTCGGTCCGACTCGCTGCATTTATCATTTCTATAAAGTTTTCATCGAGTAAACATCGGCTTAGGCAAAGCAAAAAAGGTTTTTACTTCGTTTTTTTACCGATGTGTTACGCTCGAGAGTCTGCAAAAAATGAAGTCGTCGTACATGTCCGATCGTTTGAAAGCTAAAAAAAAATATTCCCGTTAGTTTGTCGTCGTACAATGTCGGCTGACATGTACGTCCATGTGAAAGCCCCTATTTAGATTCAGTGGTACGTTTCGAAAAATAGAACACCGGGTGCATAAGGCCGTCTTTTTTCATTTGCAGTAAAATCGCCAAAACCCACAGAACTTGCATCGTAGTGCAACTTGGTTTCATCGTTAAAATCATAGAGCGCAAGTATTCGAATTAAATAGAGCGCAAATCAATCAATTAAAATCATAGAGCACAAGAGTTTCGATCAACATTTCTTTAAGTGTATCGCAAGCTTTTAATTGTTCGGGACCGAACTTAAAGACCTTCTCCTTCTTGTCGTGTAAAGATTTTGCAATCAGCGAACAGTTTTTTATAAATCTCCTAAAATTGGAGCACATGCTCAAGAAACTCTGAACCAAACGAACTGTTTTCGGTACAGGAAAATCTTTAATGGCTTCGACGCCTTTCTCGTCAGGTTTTATTCCTACACCCGAAACATTATATCCCAAATACCTCACATCTAAAAATGTTCATCATATCCTACTGTTGCGATCATTATATCGTCTAGATAAACAACATGTTTTCCTTCTGTAATCATATCTGAAAATATTTTACTGATAAACTTCTGAAAAACTGAAGGCGCATTCTTCAAGCCGAAGGGCATTCTTGTGAACTCAAATTGGCCTACCGGCGCACAGAGGGATCACTTCATACATTTCTTTAAAAAAAAATAGAAGGAGTAGTCCTATGATAATGAAATACATAGGATTAGATGCTTGATTACAAGTGACTTTAACAAAAAGGTAAAATATCTTTAAATTCCACAAAAATTAATATATGGACTTGAAATTTTGCAAATAAGCTTTAATATGCACTCTGAGTATATAATTTAACGAAAGCGAGTGAAAACTACGCCTGCCTCCCAGACAAAGTGACTTTATCAAAAACCAAAAGCGAATATTCTCTGTTAAAACCATGACTATAACTGCTTTATAGCATGTTCAAACCGAGCAGTTAATAATGTTAAATCGAGTTAATGAAGTTAAATCGAAAAACAAGTTCTGAAATGAGTTTTGATGAAGTTAAATGCGTACAATTGTTGTTGGAAATTTAACGTGTTAAATGATTTAACACGTTTCGAAACTCGTTAAATCACTGGTTTGTGTTCTTGCTAACGTCAGAAAAACTATTTTTGCTTTTTAAACACAGTCAAATCTGACAAGAGCTTTTTATTTTGATGTTTTGAATGTAAACAAATAAATTTTTTGACAAATTTTTGAATTTATTTGAATTTTTTGTTAATTTTTTTATTTTATTTTTTTTATATTTTTTAATAAACAATTTTTTTATTTCTTTCAAAGTATAAACAAATAAACTGACATTTTTAAACAAGTTAAAGCAGTATGAACGATGATGTTAAAAAAAAGCTTTTTTCGATTAACACGTTAAATGAAGTCGGTTTGAACATGCTATAAGACTTTGAATATACTTTGGTTCGGCTGTGGAGGTATTTTAAGTTCGGCCTAGTCGAAGATCATATCTTATAGCATGTTCACATTGAGCTAAAATTAAGTAATTTCGAGCTTTTGTGTAATTTCGTCTGAAATGATATAATTTAAATTGTAATTTCCCATACAATTCGTTAATTTCGAAATTACCTCAAACAAGCTAGTTTCGTTGAAATTACTCATGAAATTAGGCCAATATTTACTTGCAGCAGATATTACAAAGTATTATACTTTATGGAACAAAACGAACCAAGCGCAGATGCAAGTCCGCCTAACATGGCAAGCAACGTTTTTCACATGGAAGTTTTCGATGAAAAAACAATGAAATGGAGCCGCTGGGTGAAAAGGTTTGAAACGGCGCTAACAATATTCGATATAAATCAGGCAAAAAAGACCCAGTACTTGCTGCATTTCATGGGCACAATCGCATACGGCAGATTGTGTGATAAAGCGTTGCCGCAGACACCTGAAAGTTTGTCCTACAAAGAAATAACAGATATTTTAGAAAAACACTATAATCCAGCACCAAATGAAATTGTGTTACATTTTAGATTTCATTCGCGAAAGCAAAAGGTAGGTGAGTCGGCGGAAGAGTTTCTGGTTGCGCTGCGTCATTTAGCAGTGGGGTGTAATTTTGGCAACTACCTAAATAAGGCGCTAAGGAATCAATTCGTTTATGGGCTAACCAACCAGAAAATTGAAAGCCGATTGCTTGAGAAGGAAAATCTCACATTAGAAGATGCCGCCAATATCACAAGTGCGTTCGAATGTGCGGAGAAAGGGTTTGCGAAGATAAACAAAGATAATTAAGGAATTATAGATAAATTGCAAGAAAAGCAAATAAGAAAGAAAATACAATGTTCACCACAGCAGATGACAGACAGTAACATAAAATGTTTCAGATGTGGCAGCACTGACCACATATCAAATAAATGTAAGCATATAGATACCGTGTGCAACTATTGCAGAAGAAAAGGCCATCTTCGCAGAGTATGTTTCAAGGCAAAAAAAATGCTGGGACTTATTGCAGACCAGGAGCACAAGGAGAGTGCAAGTGATGCTTCAGAAGGTGATCTGTTGCAAATTGAAAATGGGGCACAGCTCCAAGGGCTGCGTGACAAAATCCTATGTAAACTTTCGATAAACGATAAAAACATAAATTTTGAGGTGGATACCGGCGCGCCAGTAACAATAATGAGGGTGACAGATGCCAAAAAGTTTTTTGGCAAAAACATGAAAGTGCATAACTCAGATTTAGAGCTATACAGCTATTGCAAGACACCAAAAAGTTGCATGGGATATGTATGGGTCTCAGTTAAAACATCAAATGTGGTTAAAGTCAAAATGTTTGTCGTTAACTCGGATAGAAAACCTATATTGGGCCGAGAGTGGCTGCGTATAATTCAACTAGACTGGTCTCAAATGTTAAGCAAGAAATGTAAATCTCAAGCAATAGTTAATCACATACAGGAAACTATTGAACAGGAAGGTCAGTTAAAATACATTTTAGAAAAACACCCAAAATTATTTTCAGCTTCTTTTGGCAAAATTAAAGGATTTCAAGCGCGTTTATATGTGAAACCCAATGCTATTCCAAAATCTCTTAAGCCCAGACGAGTCGCATTTCCACTGATGCAAGCAGTTGAGGAGGAGCTAGAGAATCAGGTGCAAGATGGTGTATTGGTAAAAGTGGACAGAAGCGAATGGGCAACACCCATTGTTGTGGTACGCAAGAAAAATAACAAAATCCGGCTCTGCGGTGATTATAAGGTAACAATAAATCCTGATTTACTCGTAGATGAGCATCCACTTCCAACGATTGACGAACTATTCAGTTCGATGGCAGGTGGCAACAAATTTTCAAAGATCGACCTTGCTAAAGCTTACTTACAATTAGGGGTACATCCGCAGGACCAGCATCTTCTAACATTAAGCACGCACAAAGGGTTGTATCGCCCAACAAGGTTGATGTATGGCATAGCATGTGCCCCATCGATTTGGCAACGGTTCATAAAACAATTACTGGATCACGGCCAACTACGACAAGCTACATCTCGAACGTCTCGACGAAGTTTTACGACGATTAGAACAACATAACAACATGAAGCGTCCTACTAACAAGGACGAAGTTCGATCATTTTTAGGATTAGTCAACTATAATGGCCGTTTTATAAAACATTTAAGTTCCATAGTAAACCCATTAAACCATTTGTTGCATAATGACGTACAATTTAATTTTGATGATGAGTGCGAGGCTGCTTTAAGAGAAATAAAAAAAGAAATACAATGTGATACTGTACTAACACATTATGACCCAAAGATTCCAATCAGTTTGGCAGTTGACGCAAGCCCAACTGGGGTGGGCGCAGTGTTGAGTCACGAATATGCAAATGGAGTTGACAAACCTATTTAGTTCGCCTCACGTACATTGAACAGAACACAAAAGTGTTACAGTCAAGTGGACTGTAAGGATAAAAGTTTTGGTCACAAATTTTGACCTACATAATGTGTTTTCACATTTATTTCAGTCCAACACCAAGAGACGGGAGTTCGCAATTTACCTTGGCACCGCGGCCGCTGTATACAATTTATATTTTTATTATATAAAAATAGTTTTTTATTTTATTTTTAATATATTATTTTTTTAAACATAGCTGAAAAATAAAAGAATAATTCAACATTTGAAATAATATAAGAAATTTTAAGGAAAATACTTTCATTTTGAAATAATAGGGTAGACCCCCCTTAGGTTTCAACTCCACGACAAAGCATTTATTTTTTTTTTGCTAGCATAGAGTCGAGAGTATTTCAGTTAGTTTTCTTTTTATTTTCATGTATGCGCGTGTTCCAAGGGAACCGGTAAACTCGCGTGATGCGATACCCACAGACAGACGAGTGTGAGAAGAGAAGGGAGAAGAAAATCACGCCACTTGTATGCCTAACGCTGGGAACGGAACAAACAGGCGAGAGTGAGAAGAGAACGCAAGAGTTCGATCACGCCACCCATTCGCCTAAAAATTGGAAACAGAACAAACCAGAGCGAGACAAGGAACGATAGGTCGAAGCTCAAGTGCAGAATGAAAAACCAGTCAGTCAGTGAAGAGTCACGGTGGTGGCAAGTTAACAAAGGTTAGGTTAGGTTAGGTTAGACCGGTCGCCTCTCGTAGAAGTCTCACATAGACCATACAGGTCCTTAGTGGTACCGGTTAGGTGGAGGCTGTGTGGGTCAGGAGAATTTATTAAAGATTTGCGTCGTATTCACGAATTTTAGAAGGGATTCAAGAGGGGTTTTGGCTACTTCTTTTAGTGACGAGAACGTCGGGGAGCCTAAGAGTTTATGTCTTGATCTGAGTATAGCGGGGCATGTGCATAGAAGGTGTTCCAAGGTCTCTACGGTGCCTGGTTCCTTACACTTCCTGCAGCTTTCATCCATGGTGATGCCCATCTTCTTTGCGTGGGCTCCCACCATGCAGTGGCCAGTAAGAATACCTACTAGTGTTCTGCAGACACTCCGTGGGTGTGCAAGGATGTATGTGGTTCGTTTTTCGCAGCGTGCCTCGCACATGGTTCTGGCAATTTTGCAGGTTGCCGTATCTTTCCACCTGCGACTCGCTGTTAGTGCGGATCGTTTTTCTAAGTTGCTGTATAGTTCTTGTAGTGGGATCAGTATATGCTCTGTGAGCTCTGCTCCCAGCCCGGCGCCCTCCTTTGCTAGTTCGTCTGCCATCTCGTTGCCTTCGATGCCCTGGTGGCTTGGAACCCAGTAGATACGCACTTCCTTTCTGTCGGACAGAGCGTCTAGTGCTTCCCTGCTCGCCAGGGCATTTCTGGATTTGATGGTATCGGAACTCATGGATTTGATCGCCGCTTGGCTGTCTACAAATATGTTGATTCGAGAGTGATGAGTGTTGATTCCGAGGGCTAGTTCTGCGGCCTTCCTTATAGCAAATACCTCTGCTTGGAAGATGCTGCAGTGGTCCGGCAGTTTGTATGGCTGCCTTATGTCGGGCTCTGCACAGTACACTGCCGCTCCCACCCCTGTGCGCATTTTTGAGCCGTCAGTAAATATATTTACTGCCATCTGTGTTTGTTTAGTTCCATTGCACCAGTCATTCGGTCCTACGAGAGTTGGTACTCTTGATCTGGTGGTTATGCGGGGGATCATATAATCCGTGAGACTGGACAAGTCTTTAAAGATTGTACAGTGTCCGAAGTTCTGATTCTGTATGTTATCAGCCGCTATAAGGCGTTGTGCCGTTTTTCCGGCTATTAATTTAGCGTGTATGTCCAGGGGGTCCATACTTAGAATGGTTTCTAGGGCCTTAGTTGGAGTTGTCTTCAACGCCCCCGTTATACAGATCGCTGCCTGTCGTTGGGATTTCTCCAATGTTTTGAGGTATGTTGATTTGTTTACTGCCGGCCACCACACTATGATTCCATGGAGTAGAATGGGACGAACTACCGATGTGTAGATCCAATGCATCAGAGAGGGTGAGAGGCCCCAGGTACTGCCTAGCATCTTCTTGGATGCGTATAGAGCATTATTGGCCTTTTTCACTCTCTCGTTTACATTGAGTCTCCATGTCAGCTTACTGTCTAAGACTACCCCTAGGTATTTTGTGTGAGTTTTCGGGCTGAGGTGTATGTTATTTATTTTTGGCGGTGTCCACGGCGGTATCTTGTATCGTTTTGTAAACAGCACCAGATCGGTTTTCTCAGCATTAATACTTAGACCGACTGAGTTAGTCCATCTGAGTACCTCTTTGAGTGTTCTTTCCATTATAGAGCTTATTGTTGGTAGACATTTCCCCACAATTATAATGCTTATGTCGTCTGCATACGCTGTTATCCTTGGGGCTTTGCCTTCAAAGTATTTGAGTAATTCGTTCACAACTAGGTTCCATAGTAGGGGAGAGAGAACCCCTCCTTGGGGTGTTCCTCTGCGTGCTTCCCTTTCCATGGTTGTTGTTCCCCACTCAGCTTGGACCATTCTACAATTTAGTAAATTGTCTATCCAGTGCTCGATTGCTGGTGGTGTATCTATTGCGCGAAGTCCCTTGAGTATTGCATTTGTTGAGACATTATTGAATGCTCCAGAGATGTCTAGGAATGCGCCTAGTGCGTATTCTTTATGGTGTAGGGCTTTTTCTATGGGCGCTACTAGGGAGTGTAGCGCTGTCTCCACAGATTTCCCTTTCGTATAAGCGTGCTGATTTGATGCTAGCACGGATCGGTTCGCACCATTCCTCAAGTGCAGGTCTATCAGTTTTTCAAGTGTTTTTAGTAGAAAAGACGTTAGGCTTATGGGCCTGTAGTCTCTCGGATACAAGTGGCTGCTTCTAATTGATTTCGGCAGGAATACAACTCTTGCTTTCCTCCAGACAACGGGTACATAATTTAACCTAATACAGCCTTTGAATACGGTTTCAAGCCATGGGACGACTCTTGATTTGGTCGTTTGCAGCATGGCTGGGACTATCCCGTCCAGTCCAGGAGATTTGTATCTTGAGAATGAGTTTATTGCCCACTGGATTTTGTCATTCGTTATTAGGTCGTGTGGAATCTGCAGCGGATTACTCCTCCATGACTGTGTTGTGTTTGTGGTCGAGGTTTCGGTACAGCCCGGAAAGTGCGCATTCAGAAGCACCTCAAGTGATTCCTGATTGCTCTCTGTCCAGTCGCCATTATGGTTGCGTAGCTGGCTTTGGACGGAAGGCTGCTTCGAGAGTAGCTTCCTAAGCCTTGCCGTGTCAGTAGTGTTCTCTATGCCAGAGCAGAAGTTCTTCCAAGATAACCTTTTTACTCTGCGTACGTTCTTCTTGAAAAGTTTTAGTCTATCTTTGTATTCCCCCCATATTTCTTCTTGTTCAGCTATTTTTGCTAGCTTAAAGAAATCTCTTAGGTCGCGTCTTTCCTCTACGAGATCTGAGTTCCACCAAGGTGGTCTAGTCTGTCGGTTCGTTCGCGTGGGTTCACAACATGTGTTATATGATTTGAGAAGCAGTTCTGTTAGGGTCTTCAGGGAGCTCTCTATATCGGCTTCTGTGATTATATTTGTGGGTGTGGGTAGCCTGGACTCAACTAAGCTTTTGAACTGTTTCCAGTTAGCATTAGCGGGGTTCCTAAAGATTTTTTGAGATGGGGTATATTTGAAGCTAATATTAAAGCTTATATATTTGTGGTCTGAGAAGGAGTCTTGTTTTAGTACCCTCCAATCTGTGACCTGAGTGTTATTGCAAGAGGTTAACGTTAAGTCTAGGACATTAGACGACGAGGGACCTACGTATGTGTGTTCGTCGCCTGTGTTTGCTATGTTAATGTTAGTTTGTAAAATAAAGTTTAGCATGGACTCACCTCGATCATTGATGTCTGGGCTCCCCCATACTGTGTGATGTGCATTGGCGTCTGCTCCGATGACAACTGTCTGCTTCTTTGCTTCGGTTGTTTCTACCATCGTGCGAAGCTCATTCGGTGGTGCGGGTTTGTCGTGAGCCATGTAGCATGACGCGACAAGGATTTTCTTGTCTTCGTCGCCCTCTAGTGTCACGACTGTGAGATCGTCAGTGCTGTAATGAGACATTAAATAAGTATGGATGCCTTTCCTTGTGAGGATGGCGGTTCTCGTTCTACTTACTGTTGTTGCGAAGAATGTGTTGTAGTTGTTTGACTTTAGGCCGGAGACTGTGTTGCCAGAGGCTATCCACGGCTCCTGCACTAAAGCCACATCGTAGCCTCCTTCCTCTAGTACGAGAAGGAGTTCTGTGCTCGCCGTTTTGCTTTTATGCAGATTGATCTGGAGGACCTTCAACTGCATTATTTGTAGGCTCCTCCACGGGGTCGACTGCACTCATCGTTCCTCTTACGCCATCTGCGTCGTCTATACTGAGTCCTTTGGTAGCATCAGTCATGGCTTCTAGGCCTAGATCCTTCTCTACCTCTCCGGACTCCAGCGTGTTTTTGTTGTTGTCTTTGGGGTGGCGCTTCTTGAGGCGCAGGTACACACTGCCAACGCCCCATGCCATCTTCCCATAGCGTGCGTACAAAATGTGCTCGGCCTCCTTGTTGATCTGGAGGATGTATTGTTGCCCGCCTCCACTACCAGGTAGCGGCTCAGCAACCTTTAGCACCTTCCAGTCAGCTGTTGGCACGTCAGGATTTTGCTTTTTCAGAAGCTTTAGTGCGCAGTCTGGTGGCACGACTCTTGGGATGAGCACTTTCGCCTTTGGTAGAGACGGGATACTAGTCCTGTCAACTACCTCCAGCTGGGCGCCCTCCCATAGGCCTTGGAGCGTCGGAACTACTCCCTTCACCCATTCCAGAGTCGAGTCATCGTTACATTTGAGGATTTTTACTCCGTTCAGCCAACCCGCACCGTCAAAGGTGGGCATTGGGGAGTCGGGTATGTCCTCCATTCTCGAGAACATAGACTCTAGAAGCTTCATCTCTACGGATTTCCACCTATCTAGAGTCATTTGCCCCTGAGGATCGCTGCGGTCGATTAGTGCCACGATCAGATGTCGTTTGGCTACCTCGCTCGCCTTCGCTTTTTCCTCCGTTCCGGGCTGCGTGTTCGACTTCCGCTTCTGTTTTTTGCTCTCAGGAGCATCAACCTTGGAGCTTTCCGTCGACCTTTGGCGTTTCTGTGCCGCATTTTCTTCTACCTTGTTCGCATACTGCGTGGTGGAAGCTGCGAAGCGCGGGTTTTTCGCGAAGTGTTCGCGGCCCTCTTTTACCCTTTGCTCAGCCCAGGTGAGCCTCTCCTTCTCTTCGGAAGATAGATTGCTCTTACCTGAGAACCGGCTGCAGATCTTTAGGGCCGCTTTATAACTTGCCTTCGCTTTCAGTCCCTCCTTTGACTTCGTCTTGGGCCCTTCCTTCCTAGAGGAGCTGGCACCCGCTGAATGGTCTGGGGGGGAGAGAAGAGGCTTGTCTTCTGTAGTGGAGTTGCCGCTGAGGTCCGAGTCTTCATCGACTATGGCACCTTCGCGACGTAGCGAGTAGTTTTTGGCAGTAGCTGGCTTTCCGACAGGACCTGCTCCCATCCTGTGGGTGTTCTTGGCAGTAGTGTTGCAACCACTATGGCCTGCTCCAACCATAGGGGAGGTGTGACCGCTGGCGACACGTAGAGAGGATTGCTCCTCACCGTGCCCGCCGGTGGTAGCAGTCACGCATTCCACCGACGTTTGGGTTGACATCCCAACCCTTGTTTTTCCCTTCTCGACCTCCATGTGATTATTATTTTCTGGGAAATCACCCATAGCGTTTTATGCCTGCCGCCAGACACCTCTGACCATGGTCTCATCCTTCGCAGGATAAGACCTTCGCTAGACACTGTATAGCCCAGGGGCTGTGCAGTGCCCATTGCCCGGCCGGCACCCTCTTGGAGGGTTCAGTCAGAGGGTTTTCGCCCTTTTAGTTAACAAAGAAAATAAAATAAATAATTAGTGAACGTCAACAGCGCGCAGCAGTGACATAAGCCTAAATAAATAGCGAATGTCGACAGAGTGCAGCAGCGACATAAGAAGCCTCATCGACAAAGTGCAGCAACAGCAACGGAATGATCACGGTCGACAGCAGCAGCAACAGCAAGTGAGGACTGAACGTCTACAGCGGGCAGCGGCATCAAGGAAACACCGACAGCGGTCAGCCGCATACAATAGCCAACAACATTCACGTCAGCAGCGAAGCCAGGGTCTAAGGGTTCTCTGTGAGACAACGAGCCGGAGTGGTGAGACGTGCGTTTTCTAAGGTGGTATGCGTGATTTTCTTTTTTCTTTATATATATATATTTTCTGGTATCTTATCTGCTTACTATCTAAGTTACTTTAATTAAACTTTCAATCTTTCCTATCTAATAACTTTCCGGCAGAGTTAGTCGCGTGGTTTTAACTCAGATTATCTCTGCCACTCATCTTACCTCATCATCTCTGCCACTCATAAACATTCCATAAATAACCGGACATAGTAACTGCGTGGTTTTGACTCAGGTTACTCTGTCCACCACTCCTATTAAGAATTCCCATCCAACATACTAACTCCGGTGCACAGTGTGTAATTTAAATAATCTAGCGGAACTTAATTAAAAAAATCAAAACCACCAGAAATAAATTTTTTTGCCTTCAAAACTATGTCAATACTCTACGCGTTTTTACCTCATCAAAAATTTTTTTCGTTACATCATCAGTGGCGAAAAATTAGCGTTGAAAGTGACACAAAACAGAAATGAAAAAATTTTTAAAAATTTAATTTTGTTAATACGCTATTTTTATTAGTGATAAACAACATATTTACCACTTTTAAATTAAGAAAAAAAAAAATTGTACCTATAATTTTTCTTAAATATTGAATCGCTGAAGGTAAGAATAAAGCTAATGTGAGTTTAATATTAAAAAAATCCATTTAGAAAATATGTAAAAAAGTAGATTTTTGTTTGTTAATATTATAAGTTTAAAATTACTTTTCTAAGATGTACCCTCTTGTATAACTTTTAAAATTTGGCTTAATCGCTTCTTCAGCTTTTTAACTTATACAATCAGTTAAATGTAGCTCCACGTTTTTCCAGCGCACAAACAACTTTTTTCTAAAAAGCAAAGGGTTATAATTTTTTTTTATTTAGGCAAAATGAAAAGTCAAGAATTTTTTTATGTATGGTAAAGATCCAAGAAGGAAGACCGCATAGAAAAATATTTGTACACATATTAGCAAGCTTTAATATGGTTGAGGTTGAGTACGTACCCAGGGAGTTACCATTATTTGTAAGCGAGTATTGTGTTAAAGTTAACACTAAATGGAAAAAAGTCATTCTTAAAAAAAGCGAGGTTCTTAGAAAGTAGTAAGATCTTGTCGATATGCCAAAACAGATAAGCGGTAACACAAACGACGGAAATACCGCACGCAGATTTTTTAAAAATACTGCATTGTCTGCAAACATTACTGAACTCAACGAAGATCTTATACATCGTTTTCGAATATTACTGGAAGCACTTTCCAGTGAGTCTGAGATATATGTGTAGCACACGCGAATGAAACACCACTTGCTCGTTTCAGTTATACTTTATTAATCATCTATGCTTACAACGCCAACGCTGTTGCAAGCACGCCATGTAGCGGACTCGCTTAATGTGCAGACTCGCTTAATGTGCAGACTCGCTTAATGTACAGACTCAGCGACTGCTTATATCTTATTTTAATATATAAAGGGTTTGAATAACTTACAGACTAATTATATACAGGGTGTGAATAATAACTTAAAGACTAATTATATAAATATAGACAGTGTGAGTAATAACTTGCAAAGTAACTATAAATATTACTACAATTCGGCCATCCTGACCAGGAGATCACCTGATCTCCAGATGAATAAAAAAAAAAATTTAACCGTTTGACCCTGATCTCCCTTTGAACCATGGACGAATATTTGCGATGGCCCACACTCCTTTATATGGCGTTCGTGATTGTTGGAATCCGTCAACATCTGCGATAAGATATCGATCATGTCTCAAAACTTTTGTAACTTTATACGGCCCTCGAAATTTAGGAATTAATTTTTTAGAAACTCCAGCGTGTGAATCGAAATTTTTGACCATTACATAGTCTCCCTCAAAATATTTTTTTGGTAGCTGTCGTTTTTTGTCTACATATCGTTTGTTATAAGCTTGTGCTCGTTTTTGATGTAACGCAGCTTTCTCACGCAAAACCCCATGACTTAACTGCTCTTTACCTTGTTCGACTTCATTTAAAGATTCGCCTAACATATCTATCACTTTTCCTCTCTGTTTGATGCCAAAAAGCATTTTACTTGGATGTTCTTTTATTGTTCGATGCATTGAATTATTGAGCGTATACTCAACTGTTTCTAAGACAGTATCCCAATGAAGTCCCTTTTCAGGATCGGTCAATTTTGCTATCATTGGTCCCAAACTCCTATTCACTCTTTCGACTTGACCGTTTGCCTGTGGGGAAGCGGTTGCTACTTTTATGTGTTGTACATTATGTTTTCCTAAAAATTCCTTGAACTCATCGGACGTAAAACTACTTCCTCTATCTGAAACTATAATTTTTGGGCGACTATATGCTCTAAAATAATCACTAAGTGCTTCTATTACTTCCTTTGTATTCGTAGTCTTAGTAGGATACAGCCTAACGAACTTTGTACAAGCATCAATCACAACTAAAATGTGTTTTTTGGAGCGAGAATTGTCAACTGGCCCATAGTGGTCTACATGCACCACCTCAAAAGCTAAATTTCCCTTAGGTATATTGTGGAGGAACCCTTCTTCTCGGCCATGCTTAGCTGAATAAACAATGCATTTTAAACAATTTTGTATGTGTTTAGCTACTTTATCTCTTATTTTAGGGAACCAATAGATTTTAGAAATAAGCTCGCTGGTTTTATCTATGCCTATATGACCCATTTCATCGTGATACTTATAGACGACATGGTTTTCCATATCTTCTGGAACACAAAACAAAACTGTACCGTCACTATTTTTTTTATAAATAACTCCATTACGCATCTCATATTGACAATGTTCAGAATTTTGCAAATGTTCACGCAATTCAATCAATTTTTTATCTTTACCTTGACAGATGATAAGGTTTTCCTCAAAAGTGTTAGGTTCTAAAATCAATACACTATTACACCGACTTAACGCATCTACATGCTGCATGCGAGCACCGGCACGATGCTCTAACACATAATCGAAGTTTTGTAATTCCAAAGCCCATCTGGCTTTTCTAGGGTTAAGTTCCTTTTTATTAAGGGTCATTGTTAAAGAATTGCAGTCCGTAACAATTTTAAACTGTTTACCCTGAAGATATACACGAAAACGTTGTAAGGCATTTATTATAGCCAATGTTTCAAGCTCAAAGCTATGATACTTGGCTTCGGTTTCAGTCGTTCTTTTCGAAAAATAAAATACTGGATGTAACCTACCATCTTCCTTTTTTTGCATGAGAACGGCTCCGTAACCCATGGAACTAGCATCACAATGTAATTCTGTAATAGCTTTCGGATCATACAGCGCGAGGATCGGTGATTCTATCAATTTTTTCTTGAGAATCTCAAAAGTCTCTAGTTCTTTCTGTCCAAAATTGAATTTATTATCTTTTTTTGTTAAGTCATATAATGGTTTAGCTAATACAGAAAAATTCTTGATAAACCTCCTAAAATAAGAACACAATCCAAGAAAACTTTGCACCGTGTGAAGTTTTTGTGGTACTGGAAAGTTTTTAACTGCCTCAATACCCTTTTCATCAGCTTTTATTCCTTCTCCCGTTATCATGTAACCTAAATACTTCACACTTGATTGCAGAAATTCACATTTATCTAGTCTCAGTTCAAGTTTATTATCAACTAATCGTTTAAAAACTTCAGTTAGTATTTCTAAATGTTCAGATAAATTTTCGGTTGCTATCATTATATCATCTAGATATACAATCAATTTGTCCTCACGCATCATATCAGCAAAAATTTTACTAACGAATCTCTGAAATGTCGAAGGGGCATTTTTTAGCCCAAACGGCATTCTCAAGAACTCGAACTGTCCTAATGGGGTAATGAAAGAAGTAAATTTTACTGAATCAGTTTGCATGTACACGTGAAAAAATCCATTCTTTAAATCTAACTTTGTGAATAATTTCTTTTTTGCCAGCCTGTCTAACAAATCGTCGATAAGAGGGATCGGATAGTTATCTTTAAATGTCACCTTATTTAATGTGCGATAGTCAATACACATTCGTAAATCACCAGTTTTTTTTCGAACTAATACAATTGGTGAAACAAATTCTGACTCGCTAGTTTTTATATAACCTTTATTCAAATATTCATCTAATAATTTCTGCAACTCTGCCTTTTCTGTGTATGAGAGTCGCCTAGGAGGACAATTAAAGGGCTTTGCATTTTCTAACACCAATTTCATTTCGCACTTCACCAATGGTTCATTAGGACGATCAGGTTTTAAATAATACAAATCAAAAATTTCTTCAAACTGCTTTTTCTCTAAAAAGCTTACATTGTCACCAATATTTAAATTTATTTCATTATCAACAAAATAATTAACTGACAAAAGTGAGTCATCAAACATTTCTTTATTTTCTTTTAATTTCTGCCTATCTATTTTTGGATTCGTCTCAATTTTATCTCTTACTTTAAGGTTACTTTCTTCAAATTCATTTTGCTTTTCAATTTTTTCTTTTTCCATTTCATAACATTTTTCGATTTCTTTTTGACTATCAATTTTAAAATTAGCATCACATTTTATTTTTTCTTTACATTTCGCAAACAAATTTTCAGTTTCTATTTCAGAAATAAAATAAGAATTATTAGCCCGTTCGATTTCATAACATTCTTCGATTTCTTTTTGATTTTCAATTTTAAAAACAGTATCGCATGTTAATCTTTCATCACGTTTTCCACACAACCTTTCAATTTCTATTTCTGAAATCAATTTTAAATTACAAGCTCTTAAATAATCTCGTCCTAAAACCACTTCATAACCCATAGACTCATCAGCAACAACGATTAATTTCAACGCAGTACTTTTATTATGAAAAATTAAGTGACATTCAATTGTTCCAAAAATGTTCAGCTTACAATTATTAATTCCAACATAATTTAAATTATGAGGCAAAAATTCACTTATGTTAAATTTATTTTCAGCGCAGCATTTTTTTACAAAGCTAATCGGGCTTCCCGAGTCTATTAGGCATTCTAAGGGTAATACAAATTCATTATTCTTATATTTTATATAAAATTTAAAACACCTTACATATTCGTTTTGCTGAAGAAAATTAACTGCTCTCTTGCGTTCCGGACAAGCCACTACCTGATGACTCATGCTGCCGCAGCCGAAGCAGGCACCCACTTCCCTTTTGGGTTTTTTGCACTCTGCTGCTAGATGTCCAATTGAATTGCAATTGTAGCAGCGCACCGCCAATTTTTGTTGCACTCCAGAATTGTTCCGCTTGACAGTCGTAAACATATGCTGTTTTAGTTCTACACTTGCGAACGCTTGCAGCAGCTGTTCCTTTGTAGAAAAACACTGGATTCTGGCTTGCACTCTTAATTGAGTATCTGGAATGCCCTCAACTATATGATCCAATAGTTCATCTTCTTCTATTCGTACTTTGTTGGCCAACACAATCTTTTCGCCATAGTAGTCCGCAAAACATTCAGTTGGATTCCATTTCCTGGCTTCAAACTTTCGCCGCAACATCAATTTGTTTTCTTTTGTTCCGAAAAATGTTTGTATTTCGTACAACAAGTTGTCCACGCTTTCAGCAACAAAACTTGGTTTTGAATATAGCCAAGCCTGTGCTTTACCCTTTATTTTGCTAATAAGCAGCGCACGCAACATTGAATCGTTTACGTTGTAAACATCGCGTAGGCTTTTAAGTTGCGAAATCCATATGTCAACGTTTTCGCCTCCCTCAAACTCAGGCAACATGTCTTTTATCATGTTAAACGACACTGATATGTTGACAACCGATTCAGCGCCACACGTTGACGATTTTTCTATGCTTGCTGACATGGCGCTCTCCGAAGCTGCTGCTGCTAATCTAGGTGTCATTGTTGCGATCTTGCTCACTGCAACTGCTGAAAATTCGTTAGAAACATTTTTCGAATTTGCGCCACAAGTTGATGGTTTTGCTGAATTTGTTGCCACCGCATTCTCTGAAGCTGCTGCTAATATCGGTGTTGTTATTTCAATTTCGCTCTCTGCAACTGTTGAAGCTGCGGAACACACATTTTTTGAATTTGCACTTTTGGCAACTTCGCTCATCAGCATCATTTCCCTTTTGAACATGATATTTTCCTTTTCAAGCATTGCCTTTTCGCGCTTCAGCAGCTCGACTTCTCTCTTCAAACCTTCGTTGGCATCAACATGCACTGCCTCTCCATTTGAGTGGACATCAGCTGCGCACACTTCAATGCCGTCGCTGCCACGCTGCTCCTCTTCGCCATATTGGTCCTCATCGCTGTTGTCCGCCCCGCTGCTACCCTCCACCGGGCACTCGCCACGCTGATCAAACGGCACAGTATTGATTCGTAACACCAATGTCGCCTTAGTGCCACTTGACGGCAACCCAAGTTCTTGCAGCCAACGACGTAGCTGCGGCACAGTGTACTGACCCGGCGCAATTAAATTGTTCATGTTACGCTTCAAAACAATCGAATGTGGTGCTGCTGACGCGTTTAACTTTTTTTTTTTTTCGTTTTCCGGCGTTCTTTTATAATTCTTCCACACTTTGCACAAAAAAGTTTTACTTTTTAAGTTTTTAAGTTTTTAATCAAATTTTAATCAAATTTTAATCACTTTGGATAAGGCTTTTGGATAATAATCCCACTTCTGAATAAATGTAGCACACGCGAATGAAACACCACTTGCTCGTTTCAGTTATACTTTATTAATCATCTATGCTTACAACGCCAACGCTGTTGCAAGCACGCCATGTAGCGGACTCGCTTAATGTGCAGACTCGCTTAATGTGCAGACTCGCTTAATGTACAGACTCAGCGACTGCTTATATCTTATTTTAATATATAAAGGGTTTGAATAACTTACAGACTAATTATATACAGGGTGTGAATAATAACTTAAAGACTAATTATATAAATATAGACAGTGTGAGTAATAACTTGCAAAGTAACTATAAATATTACTACATATGCAATAAAGTTTTCCACCTATACACACGAAACAAAAGAAATATATTTTCAACATTACTCCTGGTACTATATGCCTGCAAGCATTCATAAAATACTACCCCGTTCTTAAGTAATAGTAAATGCTTGCATTTTGCCTCTGGGACAGTTATAAGAAGATGCTCAGGAAGCAAGCAACAAAGAATACTGGTGAATTCGTGAAAATTTCAGTCGAAAAACTTGCCGAAGAGATTGCAATAGAGACATTCTCCACCACCGACTATCATCAGATCCGCTTCTATCTAGTCGCAATATATTCAAGCCAATAAATTGAAGAAGATATCCACTCACGAATGAGAGATTATTATTACTGAAGACTCCTGAACTGCTCCAATCTAGTTCCGACGATGACGATGACGACGATTAGGAAGACTATGACGACAACTAATTATGAAAATGTTGAAATTCAATATAAAATTTACACTTTCTATTTCATTCCCAAATCAATGAAATTGTTGTAGGTAGGCATTGCAGGTAAAATACCTGTAAAGATAACTTTAATTGGGTTATTTCCACTAATAATTTAACCTATTACTAATTAATTTGCATTCATTCATTTGAAAATATAACAAAAGGTTTATTTTATTCTTCGCTTATATGGTAGGTGGGTGTGATAATGCTCCGACCACGCCTATTTTTTCTTAAGAAATGTATTGCGGCTTAGAGAATTACCAAAACAAATTTCAAGTCATTATCTTAACATTTAGAATTAAGTTCCGCTAGATCATTCAAATTACACACTGTGCGGTGGAAGTAGTTGCGTGGTTTTTACTCAGACTACTCTGCCAGCACTCACCCTAAATCCCAGTACTCAGAAGAAAATCCTGTAAATACTTATTTTACTATATTTAGAAAGTTCTTTATTTTAAATTCTTTGATCTCTTTTTATCCGTCCTATCTAACTATTATTTCCATTTCATATTTTATAATTATCCGTATCAGCTTTATTTTACGTCTATAGTAGTGGCGTGGTTTTAACCCTGTCTACTCCGTCGATTATCATTAGTTATATCACGATAGCGTGGTTTTTACCCTGTTCGTGCCTCTTTAAGTTATATCACGACAGCGTGGTTTTTACCCTATTCGTGCCTCTTTAAGGACTTTGTCGGTAAGGTATCAGTAGTACCACTTACTAACAGTGCTACTCTTTACGTCTATAGTAGTGGCGTGGTTTTTACCCTGTCTACTCCGTCGACTATTACTAGTTATATCACGATAGCGTGGTTTTTACCCTAATCGTGCCTCTTTAAGAATCTTTACCAGTATTTGTAAGGCATATGATTTCAATATTAGGTCAACCAGAATACGGCACCAGAAACGCTTGCGTCACACCACCACCGCTGGAACGACGAATCTCACAGTCGATAGCCCAGGATTTGTATCTTAAGGACATGGTGAAGTTATATTAAAAGAAACGTGTTATATATTGAATAATTCTTATCCATATAAATGCTATATTAAATTCTTTTTTCTATTTTTTTTTATTAATAATTTTTACATTAGGTCTGTTTCCGTACTTTACACTGTGTAAAATTTGTGTAAAACGTGTGCTAGAGAGTAAAAACGAAATGTGAGTATAGTTGCAAAAGTACGGAAACAGCTTCTAGTAAGTTTCGAGCACAAAACAGCAGATTTTGACTGCAGACGGCAGAACAAAATTTAAAACACTTTCACTCAAATTATTAAAAGCCATTTTTAATGCAAAACTGAACAATTACTTAATTTTTATATATTACTATTTATTTATTGTACGTAAATTTCTTTTTAGGCACACAATTTGTGAGTTTATTTATCGCAAAACATAAACAATTATGAAATGTAATTTGACATTTGCTTCTTCTTATCGATGCTTATTCTTCTTGATGCTCGTTCTTACTTTACTCGAAGTCTCGAGTTCTAGCACTCTCTGTGCACTTTGTGCGCTCGAGAGAGCGATTTTATGCTTGTTCTTCTTCTCCCATTTTAAGCACAGAAAGTACGGAAACAGAAAATAGCGTCCCACAAGTTACACAGTGTGCGTACGGAAACAGACCTATTAATTACTTATGTATTATTCTGTTGTGAATTAGTTTGAAGAGGGAATAAAATTATAACGAAAAATTTAAAAGGATTGATTGATTGGTTTAGTGTCCAAAATTAATAAATTCTTGTGAACGACCCTGGACAGCCGCTTTGTCTGTCCCAGCTATAGACCCTGGTAAACAGGGAGTCGTTACAATGACGCCCGAGCAGGGACCCTAAATCAATTTCAATCGTTCGTTATAATTTTATGGAAACACACTTGTCGTTGAAGTTAGATACCTAAAGACCTATCTTATAACTAGCCAACAAAGATATACAACTATATTTGATAACCATAAAGAGGGTGAAGCACCCTAGACACCGAAAACGACCGTGAAATTGATCGCATATTTCAGCGATAATTTAATATTCTTGTTATAGTAATAGAGGGTGAAGCGCCCGTCAGTCGTCTAAAAGCAATTTGTAAATTAGTCTTTTATTTTTCAGTATTAAATAAATTGCATCTTGGTAATTTTAAATTAGCAACGAGTGTTGGATAGCGAAGGTAAGCAATCGATTATTTATTTCAGCCACCACACTTATAGAGGCCATATATACCCGTCAACAGACAATTTAAATTCACTTTGGTGATCGGTTGAGGGCCTTAGTGGGTGGGAGGCATATTCGGTAGGCCTACAGACTTGAAGAAGTCTTCGCGAATAGCAATTTTTGGCTATTTTATTCAGTATTCGTTCCTAAGACCTGTTGTGGCGAGTTTGAATACGGCCCAAACATGATAAAGACGTCGTGGATCCATGTGTTACAGAAAGATGACCCTTATCTCGTACGCACAAGAGTTTGGATTCGACGAAAGCGGCAAAGTGGATGAGCTTCGCAGACGTTTTGCAGCTTTTTCCACTGACACAGAAAATGAAACAAAATGGGAGCACCGGCTACAAGAGCTCGAAAGCAAACACACTGAAAAAAGGCCTGTGTCACCACGCATGTTGCTATTACCCCAAGTACAAGCAGCACCATATGAAAACCAACAGCAAGGATTTCAAGTGCCAGAGGTGGTAACCAGACGTGATGACGGAGTGAGACACAGTAGTGTTATAGACTAGGTACGGACGTGGTCAGTTAAATATGATGGTGGTCGAGATCCACTGGGATTCATAGAGCGAGTCGAGGAGTTAGCAGACGTGTTTAACCTCGACAAGGATCACTTACCACGAACGATGCTGGAGCTGCTCAAAGAACGCGCACTTATTTGGTGGCGCAATCATAATTCACAATGGAATGACTGGAGAAGCTTTAAGGTAAGCTTTTTAACATTTTTTCTACCGTCACGTTTTTTTGAACGACTCGAGGATCAAATCAGAGGCCGAGTACAACTAAGTCAAGAAAAATATTAAGACTACTGCTTAGACATTCTAGATCTAATGCGCCATGCAAACTTCTTTGAGGCACAAAAGTTGGAGCGAGTTTTCAGAAACTGCCACCTTGACTATCAGCTCTATATTAGCTGTGTTCGATGAAAAAAACTCAGTGCAGAGCAGAGCAGAGTAGAGCAGATCAGCTGAGTCGTCGAAAATAATTTCAGCGCAGAATAGAGCAGATTTTTCAAAGAACGAAAACAGAGCAAATTTGAGCAAGCAACTGTCAAACGTAGAAAGCTGTTAACAACATCAAAGTATTTTTTTTAAAATTGGAAAAGTTATGGCTCGTAAAATCTTTGATTTCTTAAGTTTGGAGCTTGTGAGTGACGAAAGCGATAGCGGCGAAAAGTTCTTATCATCATCTTCTGACTCAACTTCATTTTCAGAAGAGGAAATTGAAGTTAATGAGTTTGTACTGATTGATTTTACAAGGGAAAATCGGCATTGTGTTGAGAACTTCGTTAAAAAAACAATACCATCCTATTCAAATGCAGAATTCCAAATGCATTTCCGAGTGAATAGATATGTGTACAAATACATTGTCGAAAAGTTGGAACAATCAGTGGAATATAAGAAGTTCGAACGGACAAAGGTGTACTCAGCAGCCACACATATTGCCCTTTTTTTATGGTTCGCAGGCCACGAATCTTGTTCCTTTCGAGATTTAGCTGATAGGTTTGATGTTGCCATCAGTACAGCAAGTCAAATAGTAACAAGGGTGACATACTTTATTAGCCGGCTGTCTATAGATTTTATTCGGTGGCCAAATAATGAAGAAAAGGCAGCTTCATCTGCTTACTTTGCCACGAAATTCAACGGAAGAGGCTTTGAAGGAATTATAGGTTAGGCACAGTTCACTACATCTTTAGTTGGTATCTTATAAAATTTTGTTAATTTCAGGTGCTCTGGATGGAACTCATATACGTGTTTCTCGCCACAAAACCGGGAAAGATGAATACATCAATCGTAAGGGCCAAACTACTATACAACTGCAAGCCATTTGCAATGAGAAGAAGAAGTTCATAGATATTTTTGTGGGATATCCGGGTTCAGTGCACGACAATCGTGTATTTGAAAACTCTAATATATTCCAAACGCTACCAACGCTGTGTGGAGAGTACTACATCTTAGCTGACTCTGCTTACGTCTGTACAGAACACGTGATAACGCCCTACCGCGACAATGGCCATTTAAGTGTTCGAAAGAAACAATTTAATAATAAGCTAGGCTCGCGTAGAGTATACATCGAACACGCTTTTGGCATGCTTAAGCAAAGATTTCGCCAATTATACTATTGCAAGTTGAAGGGCAATGAGAAGTTATGCCACTTCATAAGAGCCTGTACAGTGCTTCATAATATGTGTGATGACAATTTTATACCCCCTGAAGAGATAAACGAGAGGTTTGCACAGGAACAGGTAGAAATAATATTACCAGAGAGATCCTCAGTTCGCCGCAATCAATTGTGTGAAAGGCTATTTACAGCTTCGAATAGAAATTAAGAAACAAATTTTTTTCATTATATAAATATTTTTATTTATTTCATATATTTTATTTATTTCATTATATAAATAAAACAAAACACAAAATTCAATTCAGAATTAAATTGCGTTTTTTTTTTGTTGTAAATTGTTGAAATTTGGAAGCCTTGCTCATAACTTGAAAGTGGAAACAAAGAAGTAACTAAATTAAATTAAAATTAAATGAAATATTTCAATTTTTTCAATAAATAAGTTATTCAATCAAATTAAAGTTTTGTAATGTTACACTTCTAAGGCAAATCAAAATATATCACAATCCAGAACAGAAACTATGCCTGCACATGTGTTCTAGTGTGTATTCAAAATTTATTGTGTGCTTTTTTTGGCACACAAGAGGAACTTTTCCAATATGTCGTTCTTGCGTCGAATTTCAGCCGTTCTATTTTCGATTTGTATAATTTTTTCTTGTGGCGTCCGTGGCGTAGTTGGTTAAAGTGCGTGGCCGCTATGTCAAAGAACCTGGAGACCCAGGTTCGAACCCCAGCAGCGACAGAAAATTATTTGAATTAAAATAATTTTTCTGTACGGCCGCCACCTCTCTGCAGACAATGGCAAACCTCAGAGAGTAATAAAATTGCCATGTAAAGCTTCTTGAGAATAAGAACATTCCGTTCATCGCCGTTCGGAGTCGGCGTTAAGCATGTAGGTCCATTTCTCGGTCAATTGTGTACAAACTTAATAACACGCACAACACAATTGATCATAAGAAGCTAGGTCAAAGTCCTTTCAAGGGCTGAATTGGCCAGTTATTTATTTTTTTTTTTTTATAATTTTTTCTTTCATTAACTCTCTCTTATGTTCCTCTCTGTCCGTTAAGAATTTCATCTTTTCCTTAAACCGTTCTTCTTGTTGCTTTAACATTCTTTCCAAAATAACCTTTTTTCCTGTGTTATTTTCTTGAATAGTAGAAAGAGGAGGAGAAATGGAACTACATGCAGGCAAATTAGAAGAGGATGTATTTTCCGGTGATACTAAAATTATATATACTTTAATTATGTATACTGCACAACTTCTAATTGTCAAAGAAATTTGAAAGACTATTGAACATTGTACATACAAACCAGATCCATCCAATCCTGTTTCATCAGAACCTTTTCTTTTTCTGCAATTTCCTGAGCCATGCGCACCAAGAACGTAGTCAGGGTAAACTGCAGCGTTGCCTTGGAAGATTTCGTGTAGATCACTTTAATAGAAAATGTTAGTATAATTCAACTATTAACATTTTTTAATATTATCATACGTACTCGTAGTAAGCACAAGTAGTGCGTGCGCGGCCCGTCAAATTATTATTTTTGACGCAGGCTTTGTACCCTCTATCTAAAGACTTCCACTTACTCTCTATTTGGACTTCTTATTTATTTATTTATTTATTTCATCTAACAGAGATCAACTCTTACAGACTATTTATATTAAATTATTCATAGATACATTACAATAGTTCAATAGTTTCATTTGAAGTCGCACACATTGGTGATAGATACATTACAATAGTTCAATAGTTTCATTTGAAGTCGTACACATTGGTGATAGATACATTTCAATAGTTCGATAGTTTAATTACAAGTCGTACACATTGGTGATAGATATATTTCAATAATTTCATTTCAAGTGGTAAATATTAATTGTTACAGTGGTAAATTAGTTTCAGTTCAGACTTCTGAAAAGATATGGCCGTGCTTTCGCATGTCTTCACATATTTGAGTCCACATCTTTTTTTTTGTCTTTATTCGGAGGCAGTGCCCCAACTGCGGCTTATATTTTTTATATAAGTATATTAGGAGCTTCACGTGATTCTCCAGCCATATTGCCTTCCCATCATTTTTTGGTTCTAAAATACATTCTGGTTGGAAACTAGACACACCTGTAAGGTAAAAATGTTAGACTGAATAGATTTTTGAATAAATTTTGTATAATAACCTTCTTCATCACTTAATAAATACTCCACGATATCTTCCTCACCATTGCCACACTCCTGCTCAATGAAAGAATCAGTCTAAAAATGTTAAAAAGTTAAAAAGTCCCACTAAGCAAACGAAAAAGAAGAGTACGAGAGTATTCGATCAGGGAGCGAGAGACAAGTTAAAACACTAGCACGGAGTCAACCAGAACAACATCGAATGGTTACGCAGCCAGGAGAATTTATAAAAGACCCACGGAGAGCCTGCAGAAACTGTGGCCAAAGTGGACACATCAAGCGTGCCTGTTACAACGCACATGTCACCTTTTGTTGGCACTGCGGATACCGTGGAAAAACGACTTTTGAATGCTGTTCATCCCGTCAGGGAAACGTATGGGGTCCGTTCAGAACAGAGGGGAGAACGGGGCCTCAAACACAACAAAAATTCTAGATTTCGACAATCAACGAATCTTCGCCACAGTCAGCCTGGGAGGAATAAAATTAACCGCCACCATCAATACGGGAGCAACTCGTAGCTTTGCCAGCCAGGTACTTGCTCATAGATTACGAACATTTGGGGACAGGCAAGTAACCAAGACCAACGTACGGATGGCTGATGGCTCCTTGACTGAAGTCACCGAAACCCTACTTACGAATATACAAATGGGCTCAAACAGGCACGACATCGAACTGCTGATTCTTCTAGAGGTGACCGACGACCTACTGTTGGGTATGGATTTCCTCATCAAGGCCAGGGCAAGTTTTAGCTGTGGCGGACATACAATCGTGTTGAAACCAGAAGGCCAGGTTGTTGCCGGAATACCATATGTTACGTCACTAAGAGAAGAAGCAGAAATATCTTCGGTAGACGTGGAAAGATTTCTCCAAGAAGAACTAAAGCAATTTGAGACACTTGAGGGACCCGCCAATATCACCAAACATAAGATTGTCATGCTTGATGACCGGCCGCTAAAAAAACGCTACTTTCCCCGAAATCCGGCCATGCAAGATATCATCAACAAAGAAGTCGACGAGCTCCTTGCAAAAGGCTGTATAGAACCATCTCACAGTCCACATAGCGCAACAATAGTGATGGTAAGGAAAAAGACCGGAACATGGCGGCTTTGCGTCGATTATATACAATTGAACGCGAAATCAATGCCTGACGCATATCCACAACCGCGCATTAACTACATATTGGATCGCCTGCGCAATGCCAAATTTATCAGCAGTTTGGACCTGAAGAATGGTTACTAGCAGATACCGATGGAGGAAGAAAGCAAGCAGTATACGGCATTCACTGTTCCAGGACGTGGTCTATTTCAGTGGAGCGTGATGCTTTTTGGACTTCATGCAGCGCCAGCGATATTTCAAAGGGCGCTTGATAAGGTGATTGGACCAGAGTTGGAACCGTTTGCGTTCGCGTATTTGGATGACATCATTGTCACGGGTAGTTCGAAGAAGGAATACCTAGAAAATTTAAGGGAGGCCTTCCGGCGGCTACGAGCAGCAAATTTAAAATTGAATGTCGAGAAATGCGAGTTTTTCCGCTCAGAAACGAAGTATTTAGGGCATGTTGTGAGCGAAAGCGGCATACACACAGATCCGGACAAAATTGCGGCAATAAAAATGCTAACACCATCAACGAGCCTTCGAGAATTAAGACGATATCTTAATATCGATATCCACCACAGTACACCCTTTGACCCTTCTGTTAAAAAAGGGTAAACACTGGCGATGGGGACCTGACCAACAAAAGGCCTTCGAGGAATTAAAGAAAGGCTCACAGAAGCCCCGGTCCTGGCGTGTCCTGATTTTAGTAAAACTTTTGTGTTACAGACGGATGCCAGCGAGTATGGACTAGGAGCCGTGCTGACGCAAGATATCTGTGGCATAGAACGAGTTATTGCATATGCGAGCCGCCATCTGATACAAGCAGAAAAAAACTATAGCCCCACAGAAAAGGAATGTTTGGCTATAGTATGGGCTATAAGAAAAACGCGATGTTATTTAAAGGGATATAAATTCACGGTGATCACTGACCACCTTTCTTTGAAGTGGCTGGACTCCATCGAGAGTCCGTCTGGGCATATAGCGCGATGGGCCCTAGAGTTGCAGCAGTATAACTTCGACATCCAGTACCGAAGAGACAAGCTGAACGTGGTTGCAGATGCGCTTTCCCGGCAAGCACTGGAGAATCTGTGCAAGGCCATCATGGCGGCAGAGGATACCCAGCATTGTAATTGGTTGGAGAGAAGGAAGGCTGAGGTACGCGAAAATCCCAGTAAATTTGCAGATTACATCGAAGAGGACGGTCAATTGTATCGGCATATCCCCAATCAAATCGGTGATGAAAACTCAGCGCCCTGGAAATTGTGTGTTCCAGTCTACATGCGTAATAGGGTCATGAAAGAGAACCATGATCAACCCAGTGCAGGACACCTGGGTGTGCGCAAAACTGTCATACGAGTGGCCAGTCGCTATTATTGGCCTGGTCTTTTCCGAGATGTTAGCCGGTACGTGAGATGCTGTGAGGTATGCCAAAGACACAAGGTAAGCCAGCAAGCACCGGCGGGAAAAATGCTGTCACACATCGCAGAAGAGCCCTGGTCCTTCATCTGTGCGGACTTCGTTGGACCACTGCCGCGATCTAAACACGGCAACACCATGATCCTAGTCTTCTTTGACAAATACAGCAAGTGAACAGAGGCCATCCCACTACGCAAGGCCACCAGCGAGAGTTTACGCAAGAGTTTTAGAGAACGTGTTCTTGCTCGGTTTGGAGCTCCAAAGGTTATTATTACCGACAATGGTTCACAATTCACTGGCCGTGCGTTTCGAAAATTCATGCAAGATATCGGCACTAAACAAAAGTTCGCAGCACCGTACACGCCACAGGAAAACCCAACAGAACGAGTTAATAAGACGCTGAAAACAATGATCGCCCAGTTCAGTCAGGACCAACACAAGACCTGGGACGAAAATCTGCCAGAATTCATGTTTGCAATCAATAGCAGTAAATCAGAAGTTACCGGTTATAGTCCTGCGTTTCTGGTACAAGGATGCGAGCCCAGGTTACCTGGCACTCTCTATGATGAGCTCACAATGGGTACAGGCAGAGAACAGCAGACACCGACAGCTAGAGCAAAACAACTAAAAGAAATCTTTGAAATAGTACGTCATAGACTCAGCCAAGCGACACAGGACCAGGCACGCTACTACAACCTGCGTCGTCGTGAATGGAAACCTGAAATTGGAGAAATGGTCCTCGTAAGACAACATCCGCTCTCCAGTGCCATCAACAGTTTTGCAGCTAAGCTAGCACCGAAGTTCGAGGGTCCCTACTGTGTAGTTGGATACAATTCCCTAGTAATCGTACAGGTCAAAAAGAAGGGTGAGTCTCGCATTCGTAAAGCTCACTTCGGTGAACTCAAGAAGTTCTACAACGAGACCAACATCGATAAATAATTTAAATTTCATTTCAGAATAATCGCAGCGGCATCTGCGTCAACAACTGCACATTCGTAGCGGCACCTGCGTCAACAACTGCATAAGGGCAGCGGCATCTGCAGAAAAAAAAGTGCAAAGTGGCACCAGATTAAAAGATTTTGAGTTGCAACATCATCTATCATCAAAATTTAACAACAAGTGGCAGTTCGGTAGATTCAAATGAACAGTCATTAATTGTGTGCAAATGAAGAGACGTGGTAATGAAGCTTTGAAAAAAATAATAGAAGAAAAGACCCATAAGATCAACCAGGACACTGCGGCAGCGCACAGAATCCAGCCAACAGCGTCAGCGTCAGCTTTATTGTACCGTCGCATCGTGCCAACGTTGACATCGTGTTGAGATATGCCAGAGTCGACAGCGCACTCAGCCAAATTAACAGCTGCAGTATCAACGTCATTGGATCGACGCATCGCGCCAACGTCGGCAGCGTGCCAAGTTACGCCAGCGTCGATAGCGCGCACCAACAAGTCAGTAGTAATAGCGTCAGTATTATCGTCCCGTCGTATCGCGCCAACGTCGACAGCGTGTTGAGTCATGCCAGCGTCGACAGCGCACACAGTCAAACCAACAGTAGCAACGTCAGCGTCAATGGACCGACGCATCGCGGCAACGTCAACAGCGTACTAAGTCACGCCAGCGTCGATAGTGCGCACCAACAAGCCAACAGTAGCAGCGCCAGCGTCATCGCATACAGTCGCATCTCGCCAACATCACACGCGTGCCCAGTCAAGTCAGCGTCAGCAGCTTTTCTAGCAGCACCAGCGTGCCAAAACACGCCAACGTAGAGATCTGCGTCAGCAACATTAACTCGTCAGAGCTATCATTAGCTCGGAAATCCATCAATGACAGGCGGAAAGCATGGCACCCCGTCAAAATGCTGTGCACAATGACAACCTGTAATGGCCAGCAATAGAAGCTCGTCACCGACAGGCTCGGGACCGATAACTTTTCAAAACGGTCGGCGAAGTAAGGGGAAGATGTAAGGACCAAAATTTTGGTCATAAATTTTGACCTACATAATGTGCTTCACATTTATTTCAGCCCAACACCAAGAGACGGGAGTTGGCAATTTACCTTGGCCATTCAACGGCAGGCACCGCGGCCGCTGTATACAATTTACATTTTTATTATATGAAAATAGTTTTTTATTTTATTTTTAATATATTATTTTTTTAAACATAGCTGAAAAATAAAAGAATAATTCAACATTTGAAATATTGTAAGAAATATTAAGGAAAATGTTAAATCTCTTGCGTTTGGTTGTAGTACAGGCACATAAACCTTGTACTACTGGTATATGATCCGGTCGAAACAGAAGGTAGTATGTGATTCCCAAATAGTGCAAGAGATTCATGTTTAATTATACACTTTTGTTCAACATGAATAAATCCAGAACCGTCCAGTGAAAATTGTAACACTTCTGTTGAGCATACTGCTGTGATTTGAATCGGCCTTGCCAACGCAAAGATCCATAGATTTTTATTTGTTTGAATCCAAATTTGACCGTCCATTTTTTGAAGTCACAATGCGGCTTAGAGTTATTGTTGAATAGGCTAATTTCACATAAACACGTTGTTGCTCCCTTGTTGTAAATTGGTTGTGTGTTAGGACAGAGATATGTTTGATCTCCAACTAATGAACATGATTGGAGAATTTCAGTGCTGGTTGGAAAGTATTTGTCACGATGCAGTGTAACGGCGAGAAATTGAGTCGATGGTTTGATTGCAACTGTAGTGTTGTTTAAACGAGTTGGTATTGGTATTAATCGATACAACTCGAACTGGTCTGGTCCCCTTAAGGGTATTGTTATTTTGAAAATGGCGTGTTTGGTTGTGATGCCTCCCTTTACTACCATTAGTTTGTAGAAATACAGCAGGTTTTCGTGATATCCAGGGATTTGCATCATCGGTTGCCTTGGTGACAGTAAAAGCGGGCTGATTTGACCGTGATGAACGTTGATCAGCACGTTGATGATTGATAGTTGAATCCGCTGTATATTCGATGCTGTTATGGTTAACTGAAGTGCTAAGGATATGAATATTTGGAACATTTTTTCATCGTAGTTTGACTGTTCGTTGGTATGTATTCGGTTTGCTATTTCAGTTAGTTTATTTTCTAACTTCGTAAATTCCTTTAGGGCAGTGCATTGGTCGCGCTTGATGATGTTGATAGTGGAGTCAATGATTGAGGTTTGGTTTTTCAATAATCGAAGGAGATGTTCTTCGTTGGATTGTATCGCTGTAATCGTTCCAGACATTTTTTCGGCGTAGTCGGAATCCAATACACCAAACAAGGAATTAGCAACATTTCCGACAACATTTAACTCCTCTCTTTTGTCGATGTGGTCATAGCAAGCTGTTTTCCATTCGTAATTCAGATTCAGTATGTAGGAATTCTAAAACAAGATCTTCACAGAATGTTTTTTGTCGAAGTTGTTGGCATAGGTGGTGCATTACTTTGGTCCCGTTCACTAAAGATTGAATTTCCTTCAGCAGTGGCTGAAGATTGTAGTAAGTGATAATATTCCATTCGCTCATAATAATGTTAGTGGATCCAATATGTTCAAAATGGATCCCTGCTGTTGGGTCGAATTTTTCGGTGTGTATGGAACTACACAGTACAACTGGTAAAATGAAAAGGATTGACATCATGGTCATGAAATTGACATGCGATGACGTTTTTCTTCCTTTTTTTGGCTACTGATCCATCGTTGTCAGGTTGGATTTCTTCAGGTTTTGCGACGTTTAGGCTGTGACTAACGTCTTCATTAGAGCCGTGCTCCTGTAATGACAGAGCAAGCCTAGGAATGGGGCGTCTTCGTATGCCATTTGCTGTTTGAATGTCAGGTACTCGCACTATGCTATCGACCCCTTTAAAGGTCTTGACTATCCTTCCAAGTGGCCACTGAAGAGGAGGCAAGTTGTCTTCTTTTATTATAACCATCATTCCTGGTTCAACATTGTTAACTTGCTCTTTCCATTTATGCCGGTATTGTAGTTCATTCAGGTACTCTCGTGACTACCTGTTCCAAAATGCATGCTTTAGGTGTGACACCAGTTTCCATCTTGTTAATAATGACGCCTTGCTTGGCGCCGCAGTTGTATCAATTGGTGCTGTGAGCGGTTTGCCAATCAGGAAATGACATCGGAGTCAATGGTCGAGAGTTTAAAATTGCCTCGATTTTCACCATTATTGTCTCTAGCTCTTCATATGTCAATGAGGCGGTGGACACACTTCTGACGAACAGATTTTTGGCAGATTTCACTGCTGCCTCCCACAGTCCGCCAAAATGAGGAGCTCTTGGAGGGATGAAATTGAATGCAATCCCCTTGTCACTGCATGTCCTCATGATTGCGTGTTGTGCCCGTTCTGTATGTATTGCTTCCTTGAGGTCTACCAATTGATTCTTGGCACCAACAAAATTTGTAGCATTGTCGCAGTACAAATTCTGACAGCGCCCTCTCCGGCTAATAAAACGTTTTAAACATCCAATAAACGCTTCTGTTGTTAGATCGCTTACTACTCCCAAATGTACGGCCTTAGTAGAAAAACAGCAGAACACTGCGACATAAGCCTTCTGTGGGATTTTTCCAAAATCGTTATCGAATGTGAGCCAACAGGGTTTGAGGTCCACAATGCAAGTGTTCTTCGTGGAACCATATCAATAGTAGCTTTGACAAGGGGTCGTTGTATGGAATTATTACTGGATGTTTCGCGTCGAAAGTGATGGCAGCTGATTCAAGACGTCCTCCCACTCGAATTATTCCTTCATCGTCTAAAAATGGGTTAAGACCGCTTAATTGCCTTTTAAGAGCGTTGATTTCGATTTCGAATTCAGATGACTGCATTCCACGAATGATGATGGATAGCGCCTTTTTCTGCTCGCACGGGGTAAGCGAAATCTGTGCTGCGCGATCTTCGTTTCGTTTTTTTGTATGTTCTATGAATCGTAGCATGTATGCGACGATGTGTACTAAGGATTTGAATGAACTCCTGTTGTTTATTGCATAAATAAAGTCCCTTGATTCATCCATGACAGCAACATTTGACGATACACCCCTTTGTCTTTTTTCGAGAGTAGGTTCTATTGCGTGCAACGTTGATTAGGCTTCCGGCCAGCATTCCATTCTTCCATGGAGGAAAAAGGGCCATAAAACCACAAATTGCATGATTTTATTTTTGATGGCAGCAGTCCTCTCGATAACACGTCTGCTGAGTTATCTTTAGACCGAACGTGTCGCCATTGGGTGGCCACAGTCAGCTCCTGAATCCTTGCTATCCTGTTGGATACAAAGGTTTGGAATGACGTGGACTGAGAGTTGATCCACGCGAGGACAATTTGTGAGTTAGTCCAACAATATGCTGGGGCATCCCTTAATTTTAGATATTCCCGAACGCGTGCCAACAATTGGACACTAAGGAGGACCGCGCACATTTCTAATCACGGTATCGTTTGCGCCTTTAGTGGTGCCACTCGTGACTTTGCACACAAAAGCCGCACAGTAATGCTTCCATTTTCGCAAACAGATCTTACATATATGGCTGCACCGTATGCCTTCTCTGATGCATCCGAAAATGAATGCAGTTGCAATGAACTCTTTTTTCCTTGTTGGAAGATATGTCTGGACACCTGTGTGTTGTTGAGCTCCTTTAAGTTGTCGTGAAAGTTTGCCCATTTTGTGTGAAGCTCGGCAGGCAACTCATCATCCCACGATAATTTTAGCTGCCACAGCTGCTGCATTAGGGTTTTTGCTGTTACTACTACTGGAGCTAGGATTCAAAGTGGGTCGAAAATTCGGGCGACATCTGATGCGATCGTTCGCTTGGTGATTAGAGTGGATGCTGCGAGATTTACCTTAATGCAAAAGTTGTCGGTTTTGGGCAACCATGTCAACCCCAACGTCTTTATTGCATTGTTGATGTCATTATTAAAATCAAGATTGACTTCTTGATCTTCTGCTGGGATTGATTGGAGCAACTTTGGATGGTTGGCGCACCATTTGCGCAAGGCAAAGCCTCCACTTTGAAGAATCTTTGAAAGCTGACGTTGAATTTCAACTGCCGTTGATAAACTGCCCGAGCCAGTTAAACAATCGTCCACATAAAAATCGTTAAGGACGGATTCCGCTCCAAGTGGATGTTGGGAAATGAATTCTTTGCCTAATTGTTGTAGGCATTTTGTTGCCAAGTACGGTGCTGAACAAGTACCATATGTTACTGTATTAAGTTGGTAGTAACGTTAATCTTCCGATGCGTTCTTCCGCCATACTATTAGCTGGTATCGTCGATCTTCCGCATTCCGGAGTAAGATCGAGAATAACTCACTCTGATTTGATGGTCCAGTATACATTAAATCATTGAGTGCGACGCCAGACGATGTTTTTGCAGACGCGGCGAAAACCACTCGTAACTTGGTCGTGGTGCTTTCGGGCCTCGTGACGCAATGGTGAGGGATAAAGTAACATGGTGATGATACGCTGTTTTTATCGATACATGTCATATGGCCCAATGCCTCGTATTCGTCCATAAATGCTGCGTATTGTGTCCTTAAAACGATATCCTTTGCAAGACGTCGCTCTAGTGAAAAAAATCGGTTAATTGAAATTTGCCTTGAATCACCTATTGCTGATGTGCTCTCTGCAAATAGGAGCTTCACCACAAATCGGCTGTCCTGGTTTCGGATGGTGTACAATAAAAAGTGAGATTCACAGTTCTGTTCGGCTGCTGTGAACACCTTGTTATTTTCTTGTACCTTTTCCAATTGCCAAAATTTTTCAATTTTTGAATTTCATTCGTCGTCATTTTTAGCGAATACTCCGCATGTTGCTCCATCTGAAGTGGTGTTATTTATTTTTCCAGCGAGTATCCATCCAAAAACGGTGTTCTGTAGGGTTGGGAGTCCATTCTTTAGCGATAATTTTCCAGTTGTCAATAAGTGGTGATAAAGTGATTTAACAATTTACTTAAACCATATTAGTGCCATCGAAACAGTCCATAATATGCTTAAAAATATGGATACTATCATTGCATTAGGTGATTTCAACTTACCTTCTGTATCCTGGAGTATTTCCGATGATTCCGCATTTCTTACTCCTATTTCTGCCTCTGATTGGATAAATGATTTCTTAGATAAGTTATCCGATCTGTGTCTTCAGCAGGTTAATAATATTCTTAATAAAAACTATAGATCTCTTGACCATGTATTTGTAGATAGATGCACTTCCGTAAATCTCCGTCGTTCGAACCCAGTTTCCTTACCTGAAAACGATTATCATCCAACTCTTGAAATAACAATATTACTTGGCAACACAAATGAAAATAAATTAGCTCCAGATACGCGAAATAATATAATTTTTAACTTTAAAAAAACAGACTATGTTAAACTTCATGCTCTTCTCGCGCGGATTGACTGGTCCACAATTTTAAATAATAGGTCTTCGTACTCTTTTTATGATGTCGAATCTTCAGTACAGTTTCTTAATGATACATTGCAAAAATGTTTCTCATTATCTGTGCCAAAAAAAAAAAATAGTAATTTCAAACCTTTAAACCCTCCTTGGTTAACTTATGAACGTAAGTCTTTAAAAAATTCCAAAAATCGCTTATTTAAAAAATATAAAAAGTCAGGCTCTAATTTAGACTTCGCTTGCTATTCCTCTTGTCGTTACAGATATCAACTATTAAATAAACAATGCTACTCTGCCTATATAGCCAAAATAAAAATTCAATTCAAAGATAATCCGAAACTTTTCTACACTTTTGTCAACTCAAAACGAAAAACCTCCAGCTTCCCACCTCTTATGAAATTCAATCATGAAGAAGCATCTTGCGACATCGAAGTTTCCAACATGTTTGCAAACATCTTTAAAACAACCTACTCCGATATACCATTGAGCATGAGTCTTGAATATCCTTACCTTCCACCAGTAACTCTTTTGAAACCCCCGTAATAGATTCTACTATAGTTATGCATTACCTTCGACAAGTTAAATCTTCTTTTACGACGGGTCCTGACGAAATCCCGAGCTGCATTTTAAAACATTGTTCTATTAGTTTGTGTTCTCCCCTATCAACAATTTTTAACACATCCTTGCACAGTGGTCATTTTCCCTATATATGGAGAAAATCTTATATAATACCTCTTCATAAATCCGGCTCAAAAATTGATGTTTCCAATTACCGAGGTATCGCAAAACTAAGCACAATCCCTAAGTTATTTGAGAAAATTATAACTGATCAAATAACCCACGTTGTATCTTCCTCCATTTCCACCTCTCAACATGGTTTCTTAAAGGGAAAATCTACGTCAACTAACCTCTTGGAGTTTATTCGCGTGTCATCAAAGGTTTTACTTTAGGACGACAGACTGACGTTATTTATACAGACTTTAGCAAAGCTTTCGACTGTGTCAATCATTGTCTTCTTCTGAAAAAGCTTCATCTAATTGGGTTTCCCGTCAAACTATTACACTGGATTAACTCGTACTTGTCGAATCGTTCTCAAAAAGTTTTATATAAGAATTCTATGTCAAAAAATATTTTGGTCACCTCTGGTGTTCCGCAGGGAAGTCATCTTGGTCCGGTTTTATTTTTACTGTTTATAAATGACTTTCCTTCTGTAATAAAACAGTCTAACGTCTTAATGTACGCCGATGACGTGAAACTTTTCCTAACTTACAAATCGCCTGAAGATCAACAACTCTTACAATCGAATTAAAACAGTCTAGTTGTAATTTTAACCTTTTAAATAAAACTTAAAAAAATGTAAGCAAATGACATTCTCACGTCGAATTGCTAATAGTATAAATTACACTATAAATAATACTAACTTAGAAATTGTACACAGTTTTATTGATTTAGGTGTAATTATGGATCCTAAACTTCGTTTCAATCTTCAAGTTAATTTGGTGGTAAATAAGGCTAGAGGTGTCATTGGTTTCATTAAAAGATGGGCTAAAGAATTCAACGATCCTTTCACTACTAAGATACTTAATACCTCTCTTGTTAGACCAATTCTTGAATATGCCTCCGTAATATGGAACCCTCAATACAAAGTCCACATCGATGCATTAGAACCGGTTCAAAAACAATTCCTACTTTTTGCTTTACATTATCGTTGGAACCCCAATATTATTCTTCCCCCTTATGAAACACGCCTCAAAATTATTTCCCTGCCTTCCTTAAGAAGCAGAAGAATTATGCTCAATGTCTCTTTTTTATACAAATTACTCAGTGGTGATATAGACTCACAATACCTCCTTTCTTCATTAAACTTCAACATCCCCAGGAGCGGAGCCAGACATTTCCAGCTTTTTAAGTTAAGTCAGTGCACTTCTAATTATGCCCTTCACGACCCTTTCACGACAACTTGAACTTGATAAATTTTTCTGACTCGGTGGATGTCTTAAAACGCAAAATGATATTACATTTGAATACTTAACGCATTCCTTGGGATAACAAATATAACTCGCGATAATTGTGTAGATTTTACGATTTAACAAATAAGCATCATCGAATATGATAGATACTTTAAGTTTTCGTTTTATTCAGTTTCGTTGCTTTATTTTTTCATGAAATTATTTTAGATCTTTAGTTCTTCCTTAGTTGACCATGTATACCGTGTCTCTCGGCTTGGTGTGTCAGAGTTTATCTCTTTTCCATACAAATTTTTACCTGCGTTGGCCCAAATGCATATCCAAATAATAAATTTAGCTCGGTGTGCCCTTATTTTAGTGACCCGAATATATAAATATATTGTGCCTGCACAATATATACTTGTATATCTGTGCTATGTTTGGTATTGGTTTGGTGTTTGAGAGTTGCATCTCTTTTCCACGTAGGATCTTGGGTTGGACAGTGGCCCCAAGCCGAACGACAACAATTATAAATGCGGTTATATATGGTCTAATAAATAACTTTGGATGTTGTTTTGTATTGCTTCGTATTATGAAGAATGTGCTTTTATTCGATGATGTTTATGAAGTTTACATAAGCACAAAAATTCTCAAATTTTATTTAATTTTAATTTCCGCTGATAGGCCAAGCAATTGTGCTTAGTGGAGGCTATTATTTGCCAACAGGTGGTAAGTTTTAGCACGTAGGTGCATTCTATCAGTCCGGCTGATCCGGGAACTTCTTAGAATGTAAATCGTGCATGCGTATGGCGCGGGTCATACGTATCTATGAAGATTTCTTATCTCCGGGCGAATCAAAAAAAAAAAATTCTGCTCCTATGAGCAAACCGATTCTACCAGGGCAATGGAATTGTGGGTCTGCTATTGTAATATTTTTCGGGATCGCCCAATTTGACGTGTTCACGTGCTGCGTTGGTTGTTGTGATATTATGTGAGGCAGTATAAAGGCTTCCAATCGAGTGGAATACCTGTGGATCCTTGATTGTAAGTTGACATTAACGCGACTTCGGACATCTTTTTTACCGTTGCCTATACCTTCAAGTAGTAGTGATGCTGGCTTTAGAGATAATCCCAGTTGTTTTGCAGCCCTTTTAGTCATTAAATTGACCTGTGATCCTGAGTCCAATATTGCTCTGCATTCGATGGTTTGACCATTGTTGGCAATAAGTTTGACTACTGCGGTGCTGAGAAGAACATATCCTTCTTGTTTTGACTGGTTTAATGCTGCCAATGTTGTAGAATGTAATGCTGCGTCACTAGATGTGTTGCGGTTACCCTCACCCTGTATATGGCTACTGTTATTATTGAAATGAACCAATGTATTATGCTTCTGCTCACACTTAGTACATTTTCTTGAAGCACAGTCTTTTGCGAAATGACCGGACTTCAGGCAATTGATGCACAGCTGATGTGTTTTCAAGAACTGCAGCCGCTTTGTGACAGCGAGCTGCAAGAACCTTGGGCATGTGAAAAGTTGATGCATCTTATCATTGCATGATCTGCATTTCTTATCCTTTTGGTCCGATGTTACAACTGATGATACTGCTCTTTCTGATGCTGGTCTTTCCTTCTGACCTACCGCCTCCAATGATTGGAATCGCGTCTCCAAAAACTTCAAAAAGTCAACTAATGATGGCAGCTCTCTTGGATTTTTCAACGATTGCTCATATAGTATGTGAGTGGTTTTGTCCAGCTTCTTTATCAAAATGTGTAATAGTATTGGATCCCAGGATGTTGTATTTATCCCTAGGTTACCCAGTGCCATTAAGCTTTCTCGTGTTATGTCGTGTAAGCTCTTCAGAGCTGCCACAGAAGGATTGTCCGTCGAATGTTTGCTTTGACCAATTATCTTTTCCAATAATGCCGCAGTGAGTAGACGCATGTTGTTGTAGCGATCCTGGAGCATCGTCCAAGCTGTGCTGTAGTTGTCTTCAGTTAGCGAAAGATGGCGAATCAGTTTTTCGGCTTCTCCGGTCAGGTTGGTTTTCAGGTACCACATCTTTTGTATGGTCGGAAGTGGTGTTTTGTGAATCATCTCAGTAAACAGATCGTAGAATTTCCTCCATTGAAGATAGTCGCCATCAAATTTTGGTAGCGTCACCTTAGGCAAATGTTGCTGAGATTGATTATTCGTTGATTTTGGACTCTGCTCACCTCTCTCTCCTTGATTTCTAGAATTTTGTCGCTGGTCTGCAGCTCTAGTTGTAAATATGCCTCAATATCATATTTGCCTGAGTCGATGTCATCTAGAACTTCCAAAATTTGGTCATGCCAGTCTTGAACTGTTTGCCAATGATGCTCAACAATTTTGACCTTGGTGGTGTAGTAGTTTACTGAATGTTGTGTAGTATCATTCAATAAGTCAGTCAACATGCGTTGCACAATGCCAATTATTTTTGTTTGTTTTAAAATAAGGTTGTGCAACTGAGTTGGCTGACAAGACGTTGCCTTTGAATGAACGCCATGATTTGTTGTTGAACTGCCAGGAATGATTGCAGAATTCCGTTGATCGGATGCCATCTGTTGCTCGGCTATCCCTTTTTGATCCGCTGCCTTTTGTCGTTCGGCTGCCTTTTGCTGTTCGGCTGCCCTTTGTTGTTCGGCTGCCCTTTGTTGTTCGGCTGCCTGAGTTTCTCTGATGGCTTTCAGCGCGTTGTCCATGTCATCTCGGACTTCTCTGTATTTCGCACCGATGGTTGCATGTATGTCCTTGACAAAGTATGGATGTTCAATTTCGCTGCCATAGCGGCTGCGAATGATGTTATCGAGTTTGTTAAATTGTTGCCATAATTCATCAGGCTCCCTGGCCTTCGCTTCGATGAAATCTGACGTACGCCGGTCATTTGAAGCCTTCTTATAATTTATTATTGTTTTTGGCAGTGCTACTGCCGTTTCGTCCTGTTGTACAGATAACTCATTAATGCCCATGATGATGAGGTTGTGTAGGCTGCGTGCTTAATCTGTTGATCGGCGAACTTGATTGGTGTCGTCTATTTATAAGGATGGATCCTCTTAAGGATGTTTATGTGATCAGAGTATCGATGGATATTGGCACTTGAACCAGTAATCCTTTACTACTGATCACGTCGGGATCGCCAATGTTAAATCCCTTGCGTTTGGTTGTAGTACAGGCACATAAACCTTGTACTACTACTTGGGATTGTTTGCTTCGGCTGGCACTTGAACCACCGAAACTTGATTATGTTAATTAAAAACACTTTAGCTTGATTATAGTTGATCACACTGATCACAAGTGAACTTTATTTTGAATAATTTCCCTTATATATGTTTTAGAATATCATAACCGCGGTAATGCCCGCTGTTTCAGCATATTTTTGCAGCGTAAGACTTTTAATATTTTGTTGTGCAAGTGCAATGACGTCGTCCAAACATAAATATCATATTACCGTTTGAAGCGACGTCAATGCACTGCATTTCCAAAGTTAAGCAAAAAGAAGTTTAAAGTTAAGTCAGTGCACTGCATGTCAAGTTAAGCCAAAATAAGTTTAAAGTTAAGTCAATGCACTGCATTGCCAAGGTTATGTTTACATTTAAACAGAAAATACTTTCATTTTAAAATAATAGGGTAGGACCCCCCTTAGGTTTCAACTCCACGACAAAGCATTTATTTTTTTTTTTTGCTAGCATAGAGTCGAGAGTATTTCAGTTAGTTTTATATTTATTTTCATGTATGCGCGTGTTCCAAGGGAACCGGTAAACTCGCGAGTGTGAGAAGAGAAGGGAGAAGAAAATCACGCCACTTGTATGCCTAACGCTGGGAACGGAACAAACAGGCGAGAGTGAGAAGAGAACGTGAGAGTTCGATCACGCCACCCGTTCGCCTAAAAATTGGAAACAGAACAAACCAGAGCGAGACAAGGAACGATAGGTCGAAGCTCAAGTGCAGAATGAAAAACTAGTCAGTCAGTGAAGAGTCACGGTGGTGGCAAGTTAACAAAGAAAATAAAATAAATAATTAGTGAACGTCAACAGCGCGCAGCAGCAACATAAGAAGCCATATCGACAAAGTGCAGCAACAGCAACGGAAGGATCACGGTCGACAGCAGCAGCAACAGCAAGTGAGGACTGAACGTCTGCAGTGGGCAGCGGCATCAAGGAAACACCGACAGCGGTCATCCGCATACAATAGCCAACAACATTCACGTCAGCAGCGAAGCCAGGGTCTAAGGGTTCCCTGTGAGACAACGAGCCGGAGTGGTGAGGCGTGCGTTTTCTAAGGTGGTATGCGTGATTTTCCTTTTTCTTTATATATATATATTTTCTGGTATCTTATCTGCTTGCTATCTAAGTTATTTAGTTACTTTAATTAAACTTTCAATCTTTCCTATCTAATAACTTTCCGGCAGAGTTAGTCGCGTGGTTTTAACTCAGATTATCTCTGCCACTCATCTTACCTCATCATCTCTGCCACTCATAAACATTCCATAAATAACTGGACATAGTAACTGCGTGGTTTTGACTCAGGTTACTCTGTCCACCACTCCTATTAAGAATTCCCATCCAACATACTAACTCCGGTGCACAGTGTGTAATTTAAATAATCTAGCGGAACTTAATTAAAAAAATCAAAACCACCAGAAATAAATTTTTTTGCCTTCAAAACTATGTCAATACTCTACGCGTTTTTGCCTCATCAAAAATTTTTTTCGTTACATCACCAGTGGCGAAAAATTAGCGTTGAAAGTGACACAAAACAGAAATGAAAAAATTTTTAAAAATTTAATTTTGTTAATACGCTATTTTTATTAGTGATAAACAACATATTTACCACTTTTAAATTAAGAAAAAAAAAATTGTACCTATAATTTTTCTTAAATATTGAATCGCTGAAGGTAAGAATAAAGCTAATGTGAGTTTAATATAAAAAAATCCATTTAGAAAATATGTAAAAAAGTAGATTTTTGTTTGTTAATATTATAAGTTTAAAATTACTTTTCTAAGATGTACCCTCTTGTACAACTTTTAAAATTTGGCTTAATCGCTTCTTCAGCTTTTTAACTTATACAATCAGTTAAATGTAGCTCCACCAGCGCACAAACAATTTTTTTCTAAAAAGCAAAGGGTTATAATTTTTTTTTATTTAGGCAAAATGAAAAGTCAAGAATTTTTTTATGTATGGTAAAGATCCAAGAAGGAAGACCGCATAGAAAAATATTTGTACACATATTAGCAAGCTTTAATACGGTTGAGGTTGAGTACATACCCAGGGAGTTACCATTATTTGTAAGCGAGTATTGTGTTAAAGTTAACACTAAATGGAAAAAAGTCATTCTTCAAAAAAGCGAGGTTCTTAGAAAGTAGTAAGATCTTGTCGATATGCCAAAACAGATAAGCGGTAACACAAACGACGGAAATACCGCACGCAGATTTTTTAAAAATACTGCATTGTCTGCAAACATTACTGAACTCAACGAAGATCTTATACATCGTTTTCGAATATTACTGGAAGCACTTTCCAGTGAGTCTGAGATATATGCAATAAAGTTTTCCACCTATACACACGAAACAAAAGAAATATATTTTCAACATTACTCCTGGTACTATATGCCTGCAAGCATTCATAAAATACTACCCCGTTCTTAAGTGATAGTAAATGCTTGCATTTTGCCTCTGGGACAGTTATAAGAAGATGCTTAGGAAACAAGCAACAAAGAATACTGGTGAATTCGTGAAAATTTCAGTCGAAAAACTTGCCGAAGAGATCAGATCCGCTTCTATCTAGTCGCAATATATTCAAGCCAATAAATTGAAGAAGATATCCAGTCACGAATGAGAGATTATTATTACTGAAGACTCCTGAACTGCTCCAATTTAGTTCCGACGATGACGATGACGACGATTAGGAAGACTATGACGACAACTAATTATGAAAATGTTGAAATTCAATATAAAATTTACACTTTCTATTTCATTCCCAAATCAATGAAATTGTTGTAGGTAGGCATTGCAGGTAAAATACCTGTAAAGATAACTTTAATTGGGTTATTTCCACTAATAATTTAACCTATTACTAATTAATTTGCATTCATTCATTTGAAAATATAACAAAAGGTTTATTTTATTCTTCGCTTATATGGTAGGTGGGTGTGATAATGCTCCGACCACGCCTATTTTTTCTTAAGAAATGTATTGCGGCTTAGAGAATTACCAAAACAAATTTCAAGTCATTATCTTAACATTTAGAATTAAGTTCCGCTAGATCATTCAAATTACACACTGTGCGGTGGAAGTAGTTGCGTGGTTTTTACTCAGACTACTCTGCCAGCACTCACCCTAAATCCCAGTACTCAGAAGAAAATCCTGTAAATACTTATTTTACTATATTTACTAAAGAAAGTTCTTTATTTTAAATTCTTTGATCTCTTTTTATCCGTCCTATCTAACTATTATTTCCATTTCATATTTTATAATTATCCGTATCAGCTTTATTTTACGTCTATAGTAGTGGCGTGGTTTTAACCCTGTCTACTCCGTCGATTATCATTAGTTATATCACGATAGCGTGGTTTTTACCCTGTTCGTGCCTCTTTAAGTTATATCACGACAGCGTGGTTTTTACCCTATTCGTGCCTCTTTAAGGACTTTGTCGGTAAGGTATCAGTAGTACCACTTACTAACAGTGCTACTCTTTACGTCTATAGTAGTGGCGTGGTTTTTACCCTGTCTACTCCGTCGACTATTACTAGTTATATCACGATAGCGTGGTTTTTACCCTGTTCGTGCCTCTTTAAGGACCTTTATAAAGTAACTATAAGACATTTAAGTTGTAATTATATCACGATAGCGTGGTTTCTACCCTGTTCGTGCCTCTTTAAGAATCTTCACTAGTATTTGTAAGGCATATGATTTCAATATTAGGTCAACCAGAATACGGCACCAGAAACGCTCACGCCACACCACCACCGCTGGAACGACGAATCTCACAGTCGATAGCCCAGGATTTGCATCTTAAGGACATGGTGAAGTTATATTAAAAGAAACATGCTATATATTGAATAATTCTTATCCATATAAATGCTATATTAAATTCTTTTTTTTTATTTTTTTTCGATTAATAATTTTTACATTAATTACTTATGTATTATTCTGTTGTGAATTAGTTTGAAGAGGGAATAAAATTATAACGAAAAATTTAAAAAGATTGATTGATTGGTTTAGTGTCCAAAATTAATAAATTTTTGTGAACGACCCTGGACAGCCGCATTGTCTGTCCCAGCTATAGACCCTGGTAAACAGGGAGTCGTTACAGGACAAAGAGGCTTATGCCATCATATTTGGGGTTCAGAAGTTTTACCAATACATTTATGGAAGGAGGTTCACACTGATAACTAACAATAAAGCAATTTCCCAAATTTTCTCGCCAAAAAAGGATTACCAACCTTGTCAGCGACTCGAATGCAGCACTACGCAGTTTATTTAGAATCATTTGATTATGAGATTCGATTTCGCATTTCTAAAGAAAATAGCAACGCTGATGCGTTATCACGCTTGCCGATATCGAATACGGACAACGGTTTAAGTGAGGTTGATAAAATTGAAATGGCATTGATAGAAAATTTACCTGTTACAGTTAAGGATTTAAGTTCAGCATGCAAACAAGACAAAGAAATTAGAAGTCTGATTGAGTGCCTCAAGTATGGCAGAAAGTGCGAATCGAACCAAAGTTTTGGCATCGACCAAAATGAAATTTCTTTACAAAAAGGGTGCCTGTTAAGGGGCGTAAGAGTCTACATACCGAATGTATTAAGAATAAGGATATTGGAAGAACTACACACGGGCCATTTTGGAATGGCGAAAATGAAGGCATTAGCTAGAGCTTACTGTTGGTGGAAAAACATAGACAAAGACATTGCAGAACTGGTATTAAATTGCCGCGCACGCCAAAGCTCGAGACCTAATTCTTCTTCGGAGCAGGTGCACTGTTGGCTACCACCAGTGAAGGTATTTGAAAGAGTTCATGTTGATTATGCAGGTCCATTCCTTGGGAAATACTTTTTTGTTCTGGTGGATGCGTTTAGCAAATGGCCTGAGGTACGCATTGTTTCCGATATAACAGCTGAAACCACAATAAGAGTATGTAAAAATATTTTCGCTACATTCGGTATACCAAATGTATTGGTAAGTGACCACGGCACGCAATTCAAATCGGAAGAGTTTAGTAAATTTTTAATGCAAAATGAAATCGTCCATAAATTGGGTGCACCTTACCATCCGGCTAAAAATACGCTAAAGGTAATAAATGTTCGTCCAAATTAACTACAAAAAAACCTAATAATTCAATACCCGATCGAGAAAGACAAATACCAACTAAAACATTTAAGCTTGGAGATAAGGTAGCGGTGTGAGAATACATAGCGGAGGACGATCCTCACAAGGCAACGCGTGAGGGTCAAGGGGGCGATCTTCACATGGCAACGTGTCTGACTGCCTCAACCTGGTGAGGCCAGCATTATCCATGTCGAACTTGTCTCAAGTCGACTCAAACCTCTGCGTGGTGTCCTCTAGAAACGGCAAACTGGTAACCGTTTGACGGCTAATCTGAGCGGCGGGCTCCCCCTGCCTTTAAAGGGTTGTGCGTTGGGTTTGATGCCCACCACGTAAAAACAAATTTCAATGAAACGACAAAGAAATAAGATAAAAATGATCCCCAAATCTGATGACGACTACCGCAAACGAAAAACTGACAATGATTTACGGATATGCACCTGGAACGTCCGAACCATTAATTGGGATGGTGCCTCTATCCAACTGATAGATATCTTAGAAAGATACAAGGCTGATATCACTGCAATCCAAGAAATGCGATGGAAGGGACAGGGTTGCTCACGGCAAGCATCCTGTGATATCTACTACAGCGGCCATGCGGAGAAGCACGAATTTGGATGCGGATTCGTGGTTGGCAATAGACTACGACATTATGTTCTGCGATTCACACCTGTGAACGAACGACTTGCCATAATCCGTGTCAAGGCAAGATTTTACAACATAAGCCTGATTTGTGCGCACGCTCCGACAGAAGACAAAGACGATGAGACCAAAGACAGCTTCTACGAGCGCCTTGAAGATGCCTATGAGCGCAGCCCCCGCCACGACATAAAAATCGTGCTTGGTGACTTCAACGCCAAGGTGGGAAAAGAAAATATCTTTGGTCCAACAGTCGGAAAGTTCAGCCTCCACGACAATACCTCCGATAACGGAATGAGGCTGATTGACTTTGCCGCAGCGCGAAACATGGTCGTTAGTAGCACTAGATTCAAGCATCTCAATATTCATAAAGCAACTTGGCTGTCTCCTGATCAAAAGACGCGCAACCAAATTGATCACGTTTTGATTGACGGAAGGCACTCTTCCAGTGTTTTAGATGTACGCACGATCCGTGGTGCCAATATAGACTCGGATCATTATCTTGTCGCAGCCAAGATCCGTACACGCCTGTGCGCAACCAAGAATGCGCGCAATCCAGCACAGAGAAAGCTAGACGTCGAAAAGCTGCAATCAAAGCAAACAGCCGAAGACTTCGCTACTCGACTCTCACTCCTGCTTCAAGAAAGCACTCCTCCGATCGACGATATATGCGCTTAGTGGAATCATATTTCCCACTCTATGCGTACGGCTGCCGAAGAGGATATTGGCTATCACCGCCCTCGCCGAAACCAGTGGCACGACCAAGAGTGTCGTGACGCCACCGCAGAAAAAGACGCAGCCTACAAAGCCACCCTGCAGTCGGTTGTAACGCGTGCTGCTAAAGAGCGATACAAAGAGAAGAGGAGGGAAGAGAGACGCATTTTCAGGCGAAAGAAAAGGGAAGGGGAAATGCGTGAGTGCGAGAAAATTGAGATGCATGGCGACAGGAATGAGGTCCGAAAATTTTTCGAAAAAATAAGACGCCTGGCCGATGGTTTCAAGACCGGGGCCTCTTCCTGCAAGGATGTAAATGGGAATCTAGTGACAGATATCCAGAGTACACTGATGATGTGGAGGGAACACTTCTCTAGGCTTCTGAATGGCGACGACGACAACAATCCTGCCAATAGAGATGATATTCCGGAATCCCCAATTTTGGACGACAGCGTTGAAGTTCCGCTGCCCGACCATAGTGAAGTCTTGAAAGCTTTAGCTCGGCTTAAAAACAACAAAGCCGCAGGAGCCGATGTCTTACCTGCTGAGCTCTTCAAGAATAGAGGCGAAGCTCTATTTAAATGCATTCATGAGCTTCTATGCAGAATATGGTCGGAAGAATGCATTCCAAACGATTGGAACCTCAGTGTGCTCTGCCCAATCCACAAGAAAGGCGATCTCACAATTTGCGCCAACTACCGTGGGATAAGCCTTCTGAATATCGCATATAAGGTTCTGTCGAGCGTACTATGTGAAAGACTGAAGCCCATCGTAAACCAGCTGATTGGACCTTATCAGTGTGGCTTCAGACCTGGCAAATCCACCATAGACCAGATATTTACGCTACGACAAATCTTGGAGAAGACCCTAGAAAAACAAATCGACACACACCATCTTTTTGTCGATTACAAAGCCACAGTCCAATAAGGAATCATCTATATTCCACCATGTCTGAATTTGGTATTCCTGCAAAGCTCATCCGCCTTTGCAGAATGACACTGAGCAACACCAGCAGCACAGTTAAAATCGGGAAGGACCTCACTCCTGCATTCGATACCAAACGAGGGTTCAGACAAGGTTATTCCTTATCGTGCGACTTTTTCAACCTAATGATGGAGAAGATCATCCGAGCTGCTGATTTGAGACGCAGTGGTATGATATTCTACAAAAGTATTATGCTGCTGGCGTATGCTGATGATATCGATATCATTGGCCATAATACGTGCGAAGTCAGTGCAGCATTCTCCAGGTTAGCGAAAGAGTCGAGTCGAATGAGTCTTGTAGTGAACGCAGATAAGACGAAATACCTGGTATCAACAAATAAACAGTCTCAGCGTCTTGGAAACCACGTCACTGTTGACAACATCTCCTTCGAGGTTGTTAAGGACTTCGTCTACCTGGGATCCAGCGTAAACTCTTTCAACGATGTCAGTATTGAGATAAAGCGAAGGATAACTCTTGCCAACAGGTGTTAATTTGGGCTGAGTAGGCAATTGAGAAGCAGAGCCATCTCTCGACGAACAAAACTCACGCTCTATAAGTCACTAATCATGCCCGTCCTATTATATGCAGCACAAACTTGGACGTTGAGCAGTTCTGATGAAAAGACTTTGGGAGCCTTCGAGAGAAAGATCCTTCGTAAGATCTTCGGTCCAATCTGCGTCAATGGCGAGTACCGAATTCGATGGAACCACGAGCTGTATGAGCTGTACGCTGACATAGACATAGTTAAGCGCATTAAAATCGAGCGGCTCCGCTGGCTAGTTCATGTTGAGCGAATGGAAAACGACGCTCCAGCGAAAAAAATATTCGATTCGGTGCCCGGTGGTGGTCAACGCAGAAGAGGACGCCCACATCTTCGTTGGAAGGATCAGGTGTTGGATAACCTGACTACACTTGGTGTTTCCAACTGGCGCCAGCAAGCGCAAAATAGAAATGGCTGGCGCAATTTCTTATACGAGGCCAAAACCGACCTTCGGTTGTAAGCGCCAGATAAGTAAGTAAGTAAGTGAGAATACATTAGTATTACAGAAATAGCCAGCGCCAATGAGGAACGATTTGACACACCTCCGAACTCATCTTTACAAGTCAGACATGAAGCTAATTCTCCAAGAAGTACGTCAACGGACGAGGTACACGAGCAACCAGATGTGGCGGAAGCGCATTCTACAAATAGACCAGTGCGAAATAGATATTTACCCAAACATCTTTTGGACTACGAATTGGAGTAAACACAAATCTTTTATATTTTATATCTTATTCGATATATAGCTGTAGGGAAAGATGTCATATCCAAATAAGTTATCGATATATATCAATATTCATCACACATTATACATATTTATATTATACAGTTCAATTGAAATATATAATTATACAATGAATACCTAACAACACGCACGTGTTTCTATGACAAGTTTTAATAACAGTCATTTAAATAATTAAACCCTAAAAGTATGCATAATTGTTTTTATTTGCATATAATTTACCTAATTTGTAGTGAAATTCTTGTAACATATGTCCGAATTTTTAAAAACTTTGTTCGGCTGCTGCAAGCATGTATCAGCTTTTTTTACATATATTTAAAGAGGAAATACCCTTAGAGCTTGATTTACATTTTCCATAGAAAATAGAAAAACATTTTTTTATGGACCAATTTTGATTATCTGATACCTTTTAAAATATTCATGTAAACTACAAAATTTTTTCGTTTCGTACTTTGATATTTTTTGATGAAATTGTTAAATTTCATGTTCGGAAGTATTTTTTTTTTTAAGTATCAAAATAGAAAATAAAATCGTGGCTTAAAGCTGGTATTTTAAATTAAAACTTTTAGACAGGATGTTGTTTAGAAATATTTGAAGAATCCAAATTGAGCAAAGTCTCTTCGGTACCCGAGATATATTTCTGATACCCGAGATATAAAATCTTATATTCATTTTTTTGAAAAAGTTAAAAAATTGCATTCAAGTATGCATTTCTCAAAAATAGGAAAAGTCATATGCAAAAATGATGGTAATTATTAATTTGCCAAATTTAAGGAATACGTTGACACTATAATTAATACTACCAAAATGTAGACTATTGGGTAACAATCAAAAGTTCTGTACTATCTCGATTACAGATTTAGCTTCGAATATCCTTCACAAAGGACACTGTGGATAAAAATCGTGAGTGGCATCGTGGTTAGCAATACATTGTTAGTTTAAACCTATACCTACTTTTGCTTTAAGACATACGTAATTTTTTTTATAAAAGTCAAAGCATTTTAAGGTCGTTATTTTTTACTGTTTTCGTCAAAAAACAACTTTGTCTTTACGGGACAGGAAGACATCCTTTTTTTTCTTAAAATTTTTTTTGGGTGATCTTGACAACCCCATGCAACTTTTGAGACCTCTTAGAATGTGAAATTCGAAAAAAAAATTGTAATTCGATAAGCCCTATTGCGCATCAAGGCAATGTAAAAGGGATGGGTATGGTGAGCTGCCCGAGTAGACCGGGAAAACACACGAGTTGATGACGTCAAGTCATGTATCTCCCTTGAACACTTCCCATGCTAGTACCTGTACATAAGCCTTAGGCAACCGACATTTTGTCGATGCTCAAGAGAGTTGGGAGAAGATGAATTCTTTTCATCTGCAATCAGATATATCGCATGTCGTTGAATTCAGTCCAGAAGCTCAAAATAAGCACTTGAAGATCCTTCCCAAATGTGCGATTTGAACTCCATTTTCGGTCTTATATATTGAGCTATATATCACGCGTGAGTGAAGTCTTTCTTACACCGTTTTAGAAAACCTAGGCAATTGGCCGCTTCTTTCGACACATCGAAAATGTAATCATTCCAGCGAAGATCAGATTTGATCGATATGCCTAGAAAGTCAAGAGTATCTGACTCCGCAAGATCTACACCTTTTATATTGAGGGACGCTAAGGGGCAATTTATTCGTTCGTGGGTTAACAGGTAACACTGAGTCTTGCTAGCATTAAACTCAAATCTTTTAACATGCCCCCTAACAGAGATTTTTCAAAGTCATTGAGCAGTGTGTTATTCATATTTTGCAACTCTATTTCAATCTTCATAGAGTTCAGGCGTTTTTTGAAAGAATACACATGACAAATGCCGCTGTCGTCCGCAAACGAATGAATTGGGTTATGAGTCAATGACAGATGGTCGTTGATAAAAACCAGAAACAAAGTTGGCGTTAGGACTGAACCCTACGGTATACCGAAAGCGTATTCACTGGACGAAATTCCATCGACTACGATACGAATCGACCTTTCCTTAAGAAAGCACGTGATCCATCGAGCAAAGTTAGCACCAACACCATATGCAATAAGTTTTGACACGAACGCTTTATGCCACACTCGGTCAAACGCCTTATAAATATCCAGAGAAACAACCCTGCTTTCAACACAGAAGTGAACACATTGGTTCCATTTGTCCGTTAGGAACGCTATTAGGTCACCAGTAGAGTGAGCCCTTCGCAAGCCATTTGACGCTCACTGAGCAATTCGATGCACTCAGTTCTGTTTATGTTGAGGTTTGCAAGGACTCTTTTAACTGCTCTCGCTCGAAAATATATCTCCTGCATCGAAGACGATCTATTCACTATAGAAAGGGTGGCTGATTGCTAGCCAGAATTGTGGAATTTTGTGCAAACATTCCAGCCATAGGTTCGCTTAATCATCCGAGTCAGTGAAGATTTGGTTACCCTTTAAAGAGCAGAAATCGACGAGGACGTCTGATTTTTAACTCTTTTAACGAATGACCAAAAGATTTTGCTCCCTTTGGGGCAGAGCATCTGTTCTCTGAATCGAGTTTCGTGAAGAAACTTTTCGCGTTTTAAACCTGTATTATAGCGATTCCTAGCCTCTGTTGCATTTCAATGCCAACTGGCTCTTTATTCATGTATTCTCTGTAGGGTTGCCAAGTGGCATAATATAAAACATTCAGGTATTGCATACATTCAGAGTTGCCAGAAGGACAACATTAGCACTTCTAAATATACATCATCTTCGATTTTTAAAAATATTTTTTTTTTTTTATAATATGATAAATAACATAGATAACAATATTAATACAGAATATCCAGAAGGGCAGTTCTCAAATATAAAATAAAGTTATAAGCAAATAATTCCTTTCTTGTTGATTTTAAATATATATAAAAAAAATTATAAACTAATTATTCATGTCTTGTTTTTTTTTGTATTAGGGTGGGTCAATTATTTTTGTCAAAAGGCGTATAGGAAAAACCTAATCTAAGAAGAATTCTAAGAAAACTTCCCCAATAAACTATGGGTCTAAAATCAAAACCTAGCTCTCGCCGAGCGACATAAAACTTCGCATTTGTAACATTTTTAAAAACAGCGTTGTTTTATTTAGAAATGTTGTTATATGAAGGTAAAATCACATTTTTCAGTAATGTTGGGCTTATTTCTGCTTCATCTTTTCAGGAAAAATTTTAGTTTGCAGTTTTTTAAAATGCCTTAAACCGAAATTTTTATGTCTCCCGGTGGGAGCTAGGTTTTAATTTTAATTTCCCTAATTTCTTGGCAAAGTTTTCTTAGGATTTTGCGTAGATTTCGTGTATGCTATACGCCTTTCGAATTTTTTTCACCCGAACAATTTGACCCACCTTAATATATATATATACTTATATACTAATGGTTGCTCGAACAAAAAATGTTTGGTTTTTTAACTTATCTACCGAAGCGCGTTATGTATCCCGTTTATCGTTTGAATTTATATTTGGTTGTCTAATAGTGTTATTTATTTCTGGAACAGAATTTGTATGACCTGAGTTAACATTTTCTTGATTTGAAACAGTATTTGACCGATCTGCAAAATTAGGGGGATAGGTTCGATCGTAAATTTGCGGAGGATGGCATGACTTCCTTATGGCTGAATTACAATACTGCGTTAGGTCGGTCGGCCTTTGACAGCTCGACTAGAAACAATGGGTTCTTATGAAGCAACACAAAATATGACTTCATGCATTGCGTCGACCTCATCCCGTAAAAATGAATTTGAGGGGGTGACGTACGATCAACGCTATGAGTAGCGACATGCTCTACTAGCTCGTGCGTTTGACATTCCATATTAACGCTGGGTTGCATTTTCGTTGAGAAATGCTAAAATGTGGGTATTCTTGGATTCCGATGGAAAACTAAGATTTTCATAGGATTATCGTAGGAATATATATTTTGATGGCAGTTTTTTTCAAATTGATAAAATTTTTTAAATTAACATGCTGCTTAAATAGTATAGCAATGATTTTGATAAATTTAGAATGATATTAATATTATTCAATTGTATATCCTATTAAAATTTATGCATTTTTTAGTATATTATAAATAATATTATAAGGGTATTCATGCAAAATGGCAAACTTATATATTGGTCAATTAGATATTTTAATGAGGTTGGTTGAGGACGAATACCCTTAATATCATTGTTTGAATAATATAACACACAAAGGAATGTTGTGGTAAGGTAGATTGGCAAATGCAGTTCACTTTTTTTTTGTAAAGTTGTACCCAAGTACTCACTAATTACAAGTGATTCAGCTAGCATTGTACAAGGGGGCGTGGCAGCTCGAATCTGCAATATCGAATAACTTTGGAATTATAGGTCACACAACATTGGAATTAGGTGTTCGGCCTCGATTTACATGTGCCGTTCCACTGGTAAAATTTCATGGGCGTTGGGAAAAAGGTGTCGCACTTTTTTGGCTTCCCAAATTGTGGGTATAACTTTCGAACTTTGAAACTCACAATGGAGTACCACTTGGTGATATTCTTCTACGCCTATGGTAGGCATATTGTAGTTTTAGGCGATTTTGTAAAAAGTTTGTACTACAGCACCAACTGGTGTCCAATTTGGATCAAAGAAGATAGGGCCAAAATACTCACCGTACCTCAAAACCACAATATACCAATTTTCATTCTAATCGCATAAAGAATTGTACTACAGCGCCCTCTGGTGTTCAATATGTTTCAAAAAAGATAGCAGCCCAGCACTCAGCGTACATGAAAACCACTATATACCGATTTTCTTAAAATTTGTACTTAAGCGTCCTCTGGTGTTCAAGGTGGATAAAAATTGATTGAAATTGCCCCAAAACGCGCACCGTACCAAAAAACTTCCATACACAAATTTACAAGAATATTTCCATACGTATTTTCAACTTGCTTTCGTTGACGAAATTTCCTACATTTTGCTTTCAAAATTTGCAAAAATCTCGGCAAAAATGAACAGTAATAATAATAATAAATAGCAGTAATTTTGACAAAAACAAGAAAAATAATGACATCAAGTAATCACATTTTATATAAAAAAAAAACAATATACATATATATATATATATATATATAAAAATATCGATCAATCAAAGAAAAATTTTTTGCCATAAAAACTGAAATGTGTTTCCAGAAATTCCATTTTAAATTTTAATTTAATTTCACATTTTATCATTAAATTGGAAAGCGTTCATTTATTTTGAAGCTTCTAGTCCGAATTTTCACATTTATATGTGACATTTTTCATTATTTCGCAGATTATATTACACTTAATAAAAATATCTTAGCTTTCTAAAGTAGACCAAAGTACGGTCAAAGGCCGACCGACCTAACGCAGTATTGTAATTCAGCTATTAAGTGTTCGGTATATGTACGTAATTTTCTACCAATTTAATTTTCTATTATATATGAACGCGGGGAGAAATGTTTTTCTACCACCTTTGCAGGTTCCCACGAATTGCTATTTTGAAAAACTATATTGGCTCCTTTATCAAAGCAAATTTCACTTATTTTCCTTCCTTTATCATGTATATTTGTGTATTTTTCTGATGTTCCCTAGCTTCTCTATAAATATTTGGGACTAATTTTGGTTGTTTTTTCACACTAATGGGAATTTTTGTTCTGAGTGTCCTACTCATGAAGATTTCAGAAGGAGAATAGCCTAAACTTGGAAGAGGAGTGGCCCTATACTCTAAAAGAGCTGTGTCTATATCTGCACCTAGTTAATTTGCCTTTCGAAGAATCTGCTTTGCAATATGACCCCTTTTTCTGCTAATCCATTGGAGCGTACATAACGGGGGCTGGAATAAGTGAAATTAAAGTTCCAAGTTTTAGCAAAGCTTCGCATTTCAAATGAATTAAATGGCTGATAATCTGAAACGATCGTATCAGGGATTCCATGAGTGGTAAAAACTGTTTTTAGGGCCTTAATGACTTGAAATTTAAAGATAATATTTTCGATATCACGATTCATCGTTGCTCAATAAAACATCATTTTTGCGCGAGCCTTTGTTTTACTAAAACCAAAATGTGATCCATGTAAAATATTTGGCATCTGTTGTACTAAACATTGAGGAACAAAAATTCTGTCATCATAAAATAACAATACTTCCTCAACATATAAATGTTCTTTTATATTCCAATAAAATTGTAACTCGTACGGTAATGAATTTTTGGTTTTTGGCCATCCGTTTTTAAAGTTTTGTATAGTTGATTGAATAATCCATCATTCTTAAGAGCTTCTTAAATAAAGCTTTTCTCTAAAGTTGTAATCGAGGTATCACAGAACTTTTGATTGTTACTCAAAAGTCAAAATTTTTGTGGTATTAATTATAGTGTTAACGCATTCCTTAAATTTGGCGAATTAATAATTATCATAATTTTTGCATATGCCTTTTCCTATTTTTGAGAAATGTATACTTGAATGCATTTTTTTAACTTTTTCAAAAAAATTAATATAAAATTTTCTATCTCGGGTATCAGATATGATAACGACGGTAATTTTCTCAATTTGGATTCTTCAAATATTTCTGAACAACACCCTGTCTAAAAGTATTAATTTAAAATACCAGCTTAAGGCCACGATTTTATTTTCTATTTTGATACTAAAAAAAAAATACTTCCTAACATGAAATTTAACAATTTCATAAAAAACTAGTAAGGACTGGGCCGAAGTTAAAATACCCCCACGGCCAAACCAAAGTATATTCAAAGTCTTAAGCAATCAATAAAATGTTTATCTGTAAAAAGTTTTCGTTATATTTTTAACAGAAAATATTCGCTTTTGGTTTTTGATAAAGTCACTTTGTATGGGAGGTGGGCGTGGTTTTCACTCAATTTGGTTGAACTCCATACACATAGTACACGCTATATATTAAAGTTCATATGCAAAATTTCAAGTCCATACATTAATTTTTGTGAATTTTAGAGATATTTTACCTTTTTGATAAAGTCACTTTGTATGGGAGGTAGGCGTGGTTTTCATCCGATTTGGCTCATTTACGAACTTGACCTTCATATTTTAGATAAAAGCTTAAATATTGAATTTCGTGATGATAGCTTTAATGTTACGGCTGTAATCGTGATCACAGACAGACGGACAGACATACGGACATGGCTAAATCAACTCGGGTGGTGGTGCTGATCAAGAATATATATAATTTTCCATGCCTACCACGCCTCCTTATGGGCGTTACAAACGAAGTGACAAAATTAATATACCCCCATTTACGTTTTTTAAACGTGGGTGTATAAATATAGTACCGTAATCACGTAACGAGCACCGCCCTATAGCAATCTGTTATTAAACTGTTAATAAATCAGCAAATCAACTCTTACCTGTACAGAAATGGTTTTATAACTGACAAACAATCGGGCTTTAGGGCCAAACATAGTTCCATCACTGCCCTCATTGCTGTATCGGAAGACTTGCGTGCTGGTTTAGATTACAACAGAGTTCGGGTTTTAGTCCTATTGGATCACTCTAAGGCTTTCGACACAGTCGATCATGACATTTTAGTGACCAAGCTTCTTAAACTGTTTAATTTCACAACGTCAGTTGCGAATCTTATTGCCTCTTATCTTTCTGAAAGGTCGGAAGCCGCTGTTGCTAATAATATCTCATCGGTCTTTCTTCCCATTAAAAGAGGTGTACCTTAAGGGTCGATTTCAGGTCCTCTTCTTTTTTCTTTATATATAAATGACCTACCTGGTGTCTTAGAAAATTGTAAAGTTCATATGTGAACAAATGCGATAATATTCCGTGTGATGACTTTACAAATATGGGTGGTCGCTGGTGGTAGCTGCAATAAGTGGAGCTGTTGGTGCTCCAAGGTACGTATAAGAAACAAAATAGAGAAAAGAACGAAATGCTTTATGTTACGCAAGTGTAATAATTATTAATTTTTACTTTTACCATCCATTACCATTACCAGTATAAAATTTTTTGTACCTCTATTCTCATATTTCTTCCTCAATATTTTATCAATTAAAAAAAAAAAAAAAATTTGCTCCCATTACATATTTTATACTTTATTATTTACTATGAATCAAACCATTTATTTATTATTTATAATTTGTCATCAGAATTTATTTTAACTATTATATTTTCTTTTTATAAATTTAATGAACTTAAGTTTGTTAGTATAATAATTAACGTTTATCCTTATATTTCTAAGAGACCCCATGAACTTTCTTTAATTGAATTTATCTTTAAATTGTTGATTAGTATGAGGATATATGCTCGATACTAGTTCTTTTTTAACTACTAGCATTAATCAGCCTAAATTTATTTATGATTTTGCGTTGTATAAATTTTAATTTTAATAATGTTTTGAGTTTTATTATCGATTTGTAACTCAACTAGATTACAATACACCTTTATACTTTATATTAGTCTTATACCAGGAATTAATGATGATTAATAAAAAATTCTATTCTAAAAATAGAAGCCGGTAAGTAAATCCAATTTTATAAGCTAAGTTTCTGTTAACAATTTTTACCTTGATAGAATTCCGCAAAAAGATAGAACGAACGGGTTAGCTTGAATTTATATGTTTGATTTATTAACTAATGTTTAAACTTTAATTGCAGGCACACTGGTACTTGAGGGCATCAATACGTGATTAAATTCTTTTTTAACAAGGAGCGCTCGTCGGAGAGACCGATCGAGATCATCGTTCGGGTATCGTAGATCGATACTCGAACGAGTCGGTAAGTAGGTAGCTTAGATAAAATCTATTACTATATCTTTAGGGTTGCGGCCTAAACATGCCAGCCCCCTTGCAGTATTACTGTAAGATAAATTTAAATTACTTAAAAATACCTTAAAACTAGTAAAAAGGCGTTGATTAATTCAGAACATGTCTAATTTTGGTAGAACGTTCTAATTTATTTCAAAAAATTCAGTGCTTTAATTTTAGTGCAATAAATAAAAAACTTCTTGCTATACTGAAAATCTTCGACCGCTACTGGGAAACAACGCCCGATACCACCCATCCGAAGATGGTGTTTTGCGTTGCAATTCCCCCCACACTAATTGGACAGATCCATGGCTTGATAATTTTTGGGAAAACATCTGCACCCAACACGATGCCGACCGGTGACGAATAAAAAAAGTCGGGATCAACAAGCATCAGATTCGAGAACTGTGCTCTGATAGACACGTCCAAACTTTCTCGCGGTGTGATTCGCGTGAAATGTCGCAACACTTTCGCTTGGGCCGTCACCGTGTGGTTAGACTCATAGTTCGCTGGGAGGGTTCGGGAGCAAACCTTATGTGAGCCAACCATCCGCGTTGACAACCCAAGTTGACGAACTAGTCGATGTGACACCACGGACATCTCGGCGCATGTATCTATCAGAGCATGAACCCGATGGATGTGACCCTTATCGATCACCTTGACGATCGCCGTTGGGAGGAGCGAAGTCACCTGTTGCAGACATGGCAACGGTGATGGCGAGGGCAGGCGCTGCGCGCCACTATTAGAGCGGCGATGACTGGTGCGGGCTCGTCCTTGCGCCCGATGGCAACGCTCATTCCTCAAGACACGAGATCGCCGATTTGAGCGCCTCGTAGGGTGAGACTTCACGGCGCTGCCCTATAGCGATGGCCGAAACGCGCGCGACTTCTCAGCATTCTTAATGCATCGCGCTAGTCGCATTTCGCCGTCTTCTTTTCTATTGGTCGCTGAATCCCCCTCAACGCTCGATGCTGACGGCAAGGAAAGCCGGTCAGCAACACTCCCTTCGACGCCCGTCCTGCGCTGACGATAAGGCTCAGACGAACGACGCCTGGCCCCGTCTTGCGCCTTGAGCGGTGACGACTTTCTTCCGTCCTTAGACTGGCCCAGGTGCAGCATGGTGTGATGCTCTCCATCGCATTTGCCGCATCGTCCGCGACTGGCGCACTCGCTAGTTTTGTGGTCGGGCGAAAGGCACCTCGAGCAAAATTTAAACAGTTGCACCAGCCGCAATCAATCTGCCACGTTTCCCGCGACGAACGCCTTGCAGAAACACAACGGACGATGCGAAAAACATACGGGACACTTCTTTAGTGCTGGAAGGACTTCTGGTACGCTCGACATTTAGTTGACTAAAAAAAAAAGAAAGAAATAAGTTAATTCCCTCTCGATGGAAACGGAAAGAAAGAGCAAGGACAACACGCAACAAAAACCAACACGGACGAATAAGTCGAACTACGAAGACGATGGTAAAACTTTCAGTTTGACTACCGGCTGCGTAATAATTCCGCGTTCAGTGCGTAGATTGGGGACACGGACACGATGGTCCGAACCTAAATACGTGTTTACGACCCTTCCTAGCCGCCATTCGGTTGCCGCAAGGTTGTCCGCTTTGATAACCACCAAGTCGTCAATTTTTAAGTTTTCGCGAGGATGTTTCCATTTATGTCGCTTATGGAGTTCTTTTAGATAATCATTTTTCCAAATGTGGCAGAACTTCTGATTCAATGCCTTTAGCTTTTGCCAACGATTGGTTATGGACACTGGGTTTTCGGCAATGTCTGGTTCAATCGGAGCCAATAAAGGCCCCCTACGAGAAAATGCGCTGGAGTTAACGATGCGAGATCATTAGGATCTGAGGACATGGGGCTGAGAGGACGTGAATTCAGACATGCTTCGATACGCGACAGCAATGTTGAGAGCTCCTCAAACGTGTACTTCATGTCTGATGCGACTTTTCTGATATGTAGCTTGAAGCTTTTGACACCCGCTTCCCACAGACCTCCCATATGGGGCGCACCTGCTGGAATAAAGTGCCAAGTTAAGAGCTGGTGGGCAAATTTGGACACCACTTTCTCTTTTAAATTATTGAGAAAAGCTTTAAAATCTTCTTTCAAGGCTCGCGAGGCACCAACAAAGTTGGTTCCATTGTCGGAGTACATTTTCTCCGGACAACCTCTACGCGCGACAAATCTCGAAAATGCTGCCAAAAAGGTGGCAGTGCTGAGATCGCTAGTAGCCTCTAAATAAATAGCTTTCGTCGCAAAACAAACAAACACACAAATATAGCCCTTGGTTATGAGACAGGCTCGTCCCGTATAATTTTTTATATCAAATGGTCCAGTAAAATCCACTCCCGTAGACGCAAACGGGCGAGATAATTTTGTTCGCTCTGGGGGTAAGGATGCCATCATTTGGGTCTGCAACCGCTTGCGGTCGATTACACAGACTTTACAGTTGTGTATAATGGATTCAATCATATTTTTGACCCTAGGAATCCAGTATTGCATCCGAATAAGTCGCAATACAAGCTGGTTCCCACCGTGAATGGAAATTTCATGGGTGAACTTCACGAGCAACTTAGAAAATTGACAGTTGTACGGTAAAATTACCGGACCTCATTATAAGAGATGTGTTCCGTCTCCGACAAACGTCCGCCAACTCTTAGCACCTTATTGCTGTCTAAAAAAGGGTTTAGGTTTAAGATCGAACTCTTCGAGTCGACCAAAGTTTTGTCTGATAACTGGGTATACTCAGCAAGGTATCCCATTTTTTGGCTTTGAATAATGATTCTTTTAGTCGCCTGTTTAATCTCTTGCTGCGATATTTCAACAGCTTGATGACAGAAATTAGTTTTGTGAGCTTGGTGAGTTCTGTGAAAGAATCGTAAGATGTACGATATAACTCGCAAGGCCCGAGGCAATGAAGAAAAACGATCTAAAATATCATTATTTTTCGCAAAAGCTATATGAGCTTTAATCGGTTTTGCTTCCAACGTTGTATCATACTCGTCGGTGCTGTTCAGCCATGACTTGGGCTCCTGATGTAGCCATCCCGGTCCATGCCACCACAAGGAGCTATCCTTGAGGTTCGTGGTTCCAGTCCTCTGCTTGCTACATCCGCTGGATTATCGGCTGAAACCACGTGACTCCACTTTCCGGTGCGCACCTTCTCACTGATTTTTGCGACACGATTTGCCACGAAAGTGGTCCAGGCGCATGGCTGTTTACGCAACCATGCCAGCACATTGGTTGAATCTGTCCATAAAAACAACTCATTATTATATGTTTCTAAATTAGTTAGAAACGATTCAACCATTTCCGCTAGCAGAAGTGCTCCACACAACTCAAGCCTGGGTAGCGACACCGTCTTGACTGGTGCCACTTTTGTTTTCGCGACGAGGAGCTTAACACGAATGTAAATTGCGGCTCCATATGCTCTCTCCGAAGCATCGCAGAATCCGTGAAACTGGAGCTCGCTTTCCGGAGAGAAATCCACCCAACGTGGAATCCGGATACTGCCGATGTGAGGGTAATTTCCCAAAAAAACTTGCCAACGCTGCAAAGTTGACGGGATCAGCTTATCGTCCCATCCGATGCCATCCAACCAAACTTGTTGCATCAGGATTTTTGCGATGACTACAACCGGCGCCAACCACCCTGCAGGATAGAAAAGTTTTGCGATCGCTGATAAAACCTCTCGTTTTGAAAAAGTACCTTCCTGGTCTAACGGACGCGCATGGAAGTAGAAGTAGTCGAGCCGTGCATTCCATCCAATGTCCAGTGTTTTTACGTTGCTCGTGTCTTCCAGCTCCAGGAAGTCTTCCCGCAACCGATGACTGGTCGCGATCCCTCGCAGCACTTCATCGGAGTTGGCCGTCCATTTTCGCACGGTGAAACCTGCTGATTCGGTTGCTTTTTCCAAGTCTGTTCGAGCTTGGACTGCTGACTCTACATCATGACCTCCCGCCAGTGCGTCATCCACGTACATGTGATGACGCGAAATTTGTGCCGCAAGCCGCAACTTATCTTCCACATCGTTGGACAGTTGTAAAAGTGTGCGAATCGCTAATAATGGAGCACAATTGATCCCGAAAGTGACTGTTTTCAGTTGAAAATCTTGTAACTGATCCCCTGGTGAATCGCGAAAAATTATTCGCTGGAATCGTTGATGCTCTTCGTTGATGAGTATCTGGCGATACATCTTCTCGATGTCGCCGTTAAACGCGAACTGAAAGAATTGCTGTAAAGTGAGATCGCTTTGCAATACTGGCTCCGCATATAGCACATCATTCAAGCTAACACCATTGGATGTCGGACTGGAGGCGTTGAAAACCACACGAACCTTGGTAGTGGTGCTATCAGACTTCATGACGGCATGATGAGAAAGGTAGTAACTCGGGAAAAGCTTGCTGCAACAAAGGATCCACTGAGCAAGTAGGAAGGTTCCCTGTGATTTTCGACAGTATGAGGGCATTTGTAGTTAACCAAACGGTTGGATCAATAGGTGATCCTATGACTAAAGTGCAGGCTTTTTGTACTCTAGCCGAAACTACATTATTAAGTCCAGAGATTTGAGCCAACACTCCTTGAGTAGGCAGCTGAATAAGTCTCTGCAACCTTTCTGAGATAAAGGAGCCCTCTGAGCCAGAGTCAATAAGTGCTCTGGCTGTGAAACTAGATCTTCGATGGCAGGTATTAATCATCGCGGTTCCCAGCAAAATTCCCTTGCTGGTCGAGGCAAAGCACGATTGAATATTGCCACTAGCGCCTGGAGATGCTTGCGATGGTGCTGCGACCCTTTGAGTGGACTGTATCACTGTACTCGTGCTTGGACCTCCCGCATTTAGATGACTATTTGCACCTCGAAAATCTCTATGTAACAATGAATGATGTCGTTGTCCATGTAATGTTTTTTATTGTCTTTCACTTAAACAACTGACTGCTTTTATGTCACTTAAACAACTGACTTATTTTATGTCACTTAAACAACTGACTTATTTTATTTCACTTAAACAACTGACTTATTTTATTTCACTTAAACAACTGACTTATTTTATTTCACTTAAACAACTGACAACTATTTTTTAATATCTTAAAATATATATATTAATCTTAACTTAATTAAATGCAACTCACATACATACACACAAACCTTGGCCTTGCACTGAACTCAGCAGCGACTTAAGAAATCCGACTCCGCTAGCTTAATCGACGCTAGCTAAAGCACGTATTTCAAAACCGCCGCTGACGTTAGCGCAATGAGCTGACTGCTCGTGGCAATAGCTTGCACAAACCGATGGCCCTGAACTTGGATAGCTTCAATGACTATGAAACTGTATCCGTTCCAGTGACCATGGGATCGTACAGCTAGTTTGGAGTTTATTGAACGCAACAATTCCTTCCCTTTTTTTGGAAGAGAAATATTGCACATTTTTTTTTTATTTAAAAAAAAAAGGAATATTTCTCGATACCTGTCGTTCAACAACCCATACGTGTATGTGAGCCACATTGGATTTTTTATAAATTATTGCAATTATTATTGTTATATTTTTTTTTTTTTTAATATTCTTGAATTACATATAATTTTGTTTCATTTGTTTTTTTTTTGTGTTCTCTTTTTTTTTTTTTTTTTGTGTGTAATATACTTGTATAACACAGAAAACATTTATTTTTTTGTATGACAGTAGTAGATTATAATAGATGTGAGAATTAATACTTTTTGTTTTTTTTAATATACTTGTATAACATAGAAATCATATTTTTTTTTATGACAGTAGTAGAATATAATATATGTAAGAACTATTTTGTTTTTTTTTTTTTTTTTTTTTCAATATACTTGTATAACATAGAAAACATTTTTTTTTATTATTTTTTTTTTGTTGTGTTTTTTATGTTTCACTCACTAATTGGAACGACGTTTTTGGCGTAAATGTCATTCATCTTTCTAATGGCTTTCTTGGCTTAGGTGTTATGTGAGGGTTAATATCCGTAGGAGTTTCAACCTCCTGAAGCCGAATATCTACAACAGATTCTACAGGTAATTTTTTTTTTTTGTGTAGTTTCCTTTTTAATAAATTAATGAGTTTGTAAGCAATGTATATTGTGAGCAATAGCATTAGTGAGCTTGAAAAAGAGACTGAAGTTAGTGCAATCTTATTTTGGTGTGAGGCGGTTTTTTCTTTCTCTATTTGTACTAACTTTTTGTGCATTTCTTCTAGTGTTTTTGTCCCTTTATTTATAAATTCGTTTGTGTCTTTGCCCATTAATATTTGTATTGATCGGTTCCTTTTCATTTGTATTAGAGATTTGGTAAAACTTGTGTTTAAATTGGTTATATCTGATTGTTCTAAAGGGGAAAAATTGGGTTGTTTTATTTTGAGTGGATGTCTGTTGTGTCCTTGAAATTTTATAATATATTCTTCAATTTGTATTTGGCAGGGTTGAGTTAAGGTTATTATTCCTTGGTGTTCGACTTTTATCGTTGAAAAACTACTTTCGCACGAAACATGTATTATTTGTGGAGTTTCCACCGAGAATAACCAAGTGTTAGGCCTGTTAAGTTTTATTAAAGTATCCTGTGGTGTTGTTTGTAGGTTTAGAGGGCAGTCCATTTTGTCGTTTAAAGGGTTTAGCAACATTTTAAGTACACACTCTTTAGTCGTTGTTGCTTGTGTCATTGGAACGTCCAGTGGCCCGATATATGAGTCAAAATTTATATTTCTGCTAACTTTAATATACTTTTGATGGCTTCGTTCCTTTAATAGTACCAGAGTCTGCCTCTCGTAGTTTATCGCTAAATATGAATATTTTATATTGGGTATCAACGAATGTCCGCTGTTAGTGTGGACTGGATAACACCATATTTGAAAATATTGCATTTTTGGAAGGTCGAATATGGGTAGTTCTAATTTTATTATTAATTTGTCCTGAAGAAAATGTGTTTTAATTTTGGTTGTCTGATATAATGTTGGCAAACAATCTTGACAAAGAGATTTTGTTTTTAGATATAGGTTATTCAGAGTGTTTGGTGAAATAAGTAATGGGTGTACTTTGTTGTTTTGTGTGGCTATTATTACGTCCAGTAGTGTTTGTTGTCTTGATTCTAGTTCTATAACTTGAAGCAAGAGGGTGTAGAGTATATCCTGTCGTAACTGTGTTTTATCTATTTGGTCGGTTATGTTTTCTAATTCAGTTATTCGGTATCCTATCTGTTGTTGGTTGGTCATTAAAACTGATAACGGTTTTTGTATTTTATTTAAAGTGGACTTCACCACACTAACTTGTTGTTTTTGGAGTTCAATCAGTGCATTTTCTTTCAGTTTTAGTTTCCCTAACTTACTATATACCTCTTCTTCATTAGAGTGGTCCATTGCACCAAACAAGTAATGTAAACTGCTCCCTACACCGTCGAATATAGATCGTTTCTGACGTGGTGTATTTGGGGTGTTCCATGCCATATCGGCCTCGACCGGTCGGACATGTCTCCGATTTGATTGAAATTTTCAGGGATAATAGACTAATATGAGAAATAAAATTTCCCCAAATTTCGATTTTTTTAATCCGCTCTTCTAGCTTTTACAGTACGTCAAAGAATTTTGTAACACTTTCTTTGTTTTGAAACTACACGTAACTGGTTAGACTAAAAAATAAAAAAAAAACACTAATATATTGCAAATTGAGTCTAGTTTCCTAATTTTTAAAAATAAATTTAGTATTTTTGATTTTTACACTGAAAAAAAAAATTTTTTTCCTAAAAGTTAAGTTTCTGAAAAAGGCCCATCCTTCAAAAAATTCGAAAAAATATATGTCAAAGCTGTGTGCTTTACGCAAATTTTAAGCCATCGTTTTGGAAAATACCATTCTTAATGTAGAAGTTATAGACGTTTTACTCAATGTATGCCGAAAATTTCAAAATAAAATTATATATTTAGTGAACAAATTTTAAATCTAAATCATTTTAAATTAACAATTTTATATTGAGAGCTACAGGACGCAGTTTTTAATTGTAGTCTGCTTCCATCTATTGGCACAGCATGGTGAATGCCTAAAGTTCCTTTGAATGTTTTGCAGCTTTCATACCTTATCTTTAAATACTCTCCTGCTTCAATATAATCTTCTACTGAGGAAAAACACAGATTATAATTAATAAGGTTTTCTTGAGCCCATTGAAACAGCTGTCAAAATTTCTCCGCGGGTGCCTTTCTGCAAACAATAACGTCTTGCCAATCGTTTAAGTGTACCACCAACACCGTCACAGGCACCTTTTCCATGTGCAGTAGCGAAGAAGCTCCACTCGGCTTTTACTCCAAAGTCCTGAAAGTGATGCGTCAAGTTTATAAAATTTTTTTGTTTTTGTATTGTTGTGGTGCACCATCGGAAAAATATTTAATTTTGTTTACACAATGAAATTTTTTTTTAGAAAATCCAAAAGTTTTTTTTGAAACATGAAAACCGCAATTGTGTCATGTTCCAGGCAGCTTGATATTCCAACGAAAGGCAAGTGGTAAATTTTGTTTGATTCATTGTTTAAAAAGTAGACGACGAATGGATGCACAGTTGCTTGATTGTTATTCCAATGAAAGCCTAGAACAGCTTCCTGAACAACGAAGGCATAGTTTTCCGAAAAGTCCAGCACTACAACAAATTCACCTTCTTTTATATTGTCCTTTAGGCTATTGAAATAATTAGCTAGTTGTGTGGCAATAAAGTCATGTTTAATTAATTTTGTAAGTTTTTCTAAAAATGTTAAAATAAATTCGTCTTTACTTTTAATTATAGTTTTTAAAGAACACCTGTTATTGATAAAAAAATAATGTCCAAAAGCCCAAAACATTTTCTAAAAAAAGATTTACCTATCTGTTGCTATCCATTGCTTGTAAGTTATGGATTCTACCGACTCTTTGTCAAAGGTAGTATTTAAAAGTGTTTCAAAAGATGCTTTACCTGGCCATGAAACAACTGTTTCAATGGGCTCAAGAAAACCTTATTAATTATAATCTGTGTTTTTCCTCAGTAGAAGATTATATTGAAGCAGGAGAGTATTTAAAGATAAGGTATGAAAGCTGCAAAACAGTCAAAGGAACTTTAGGCATTCACCATGCTGTGCCAATAGATGGAAGCAGACTACAATTAAAAACTGCGTCCTGTAGCTCTCAATATAAAATTGTTAATTTAAAATGATTTAGATTTAAAATTTGTTCACTAAATATATAATTTTATTTTGAAATTTTCGGCATACATTGAGTAAAACGTCTATAACTTCTACATTAAGAATGGTATTTTCCAAAACGATGGCTTAAAATTTGCGTAAAGCACACAGCTTTGACATATATTTTTTCGAATTTTTTGAAGGATGGGCCTTTTTCAGAAACTTAAGTTTTAGGAAAAAAATTTATTTTTTCAGTGTAAAAATCAAAAATACTAAATTTATTTTTAAAAATTAGGAAACTAGACTCAATTTGCAATATATTAGTGTTTTTTTTTATTTTTTAGTCTAACCAGTTACGTGTAGTTTCAAAACAAAGAAAGTGTTACAAAATTCTTTGACGTACTGTAAAAGCTAGAAGAGTGGATTAAAAAAATCGAAATTTGGGGAAATTTTATTTCTCATATTAGTCTATCATCCCTGAAAATTTAAATCAAATCGGAGACATGTCCGACCGGTCGAGGCCGATATGGCATGGAACACCCCATTTATTAGTTCCCGAATTGTTTGGGTCCTAACCTTTATTTGCGCTATTACGGCATGTATGTGTCGTTTCTGGGGTTCACAAGTGCCTTCCTTTTTTTTGTATTGGTTGCATAGGCGGGAACTGAGATAGTCTGCATGTTCGGCTAATGTAGTTTGGTTGTCCAATTCAGAGAGGTCAATTTCCGTGAACCCGCTCTAAGAACTTTGGTATAACCATAGTTTGCCCAGTTCTTCGAAAACAACCCCTGTGGTATTTAGCTGGGTTACGTTTATGGGTTGCTCCATGACAAATCCCTGGGTTAGGCCTATCGCCATTAAAATCAAGCACCACTCCATTTTGAACTGTGAAAAATACGTACTTATGATGGACGTCATTAAATTGGATTATTTAAATTTTGGTTTTTAGTATCTAATTTATTTGTTATTAATTTTTGTTATTTTTTTTTTGTCTGTTCGTAATATTGTTTTAATCTGTTGTTATGGATTACTACTCGTTTATTTCCTATTTTAACCTGCGTGTTGACAGGTCCTTTTACAGCAATTACCCAGTAAGGTCCTCGCCAAATAGGAGCTATTTTACCCTTTCTATTTTCATTTTTAACTAGGACCTGATCTCCTACATGAAAATTCTGTGGTCGTATTGAATGATCGTAATAAGCTTTGGATTGTTGTTTGCTCTTTAATAGGTTACGTCTAGCAATTGCATATGATTTCTGCAGTTTGTGTTTGAGTACGTGGTAATAACTTTCGTGGTTGTAAACGGGTTCTGGCTCACGCTTTAAATTAGATGGAATATCTGATGTGAACCCATATAAGCACTCCATAGGTGTGAGTTTCGTACTATCATGGAAACTGTTGTTATATACAAATGTTGCTGATCGTAAATATTGATCCCAGGATTGTGGGTTTTCATCACAAATGCTTCGTAGGTATTCAACTATTGGTCTATGCGCTCTTTCGAGAGCACCATTGGATTGCGGGTGGTAGGCTGAAGTTTGTAGTTTTTTTATTTTTAATAGTTTGCAAAGGTCTTTAAAGAGGTCGCTTAAGAAGTTTGTCCCCTGATCGGTTACTATTTGTTTTGGAATACCATAGCGCGTGATAATTTGGTCGAATACCATTTGGGCCACTTGCTGGGCTTCTGCGTTTGGGATGGCGTAACAGTCTACTAGTTTGGTGAGGTTATCTTGAAACGTGAGAATATATTGATTATTTGTTAAAGTTTGTTGCAACGGTCCTACTATATCCAAAGATGATTTCATTATTTGGCATTTTTTGCATTTTTTTATGTAAGTTTTGATGTCACCAAGCATTTTTTTCCACCAATACTTACGTCGGATTTTTTTATACGTTTTCAATATACCTTGGTGTCCCCCAAAAATAGAGTCGTGGTAGTCCTTAAGGATTATTTGTATCTCCTCAGGCTTACTTAGAACCTCTACTTTTAAATTTTCCTTTAGTATATTGGATTTAGAATTAGATTATTTGTTCACATTCGTGTTATTCTGTTCGGTTAAACTGCTGTCTAGGTCTGTTGTAGCAGGTGCGTTTAAGCTTTTTGATTGCGCTCGAGTTATGGAATAGCATTTTAATTGGTTTGTTTCAGTTTTCGTAATAATTTCTTCTGGTCTAGTGTGTATAATAGCTGTTGTAATAACTTTGGAACTATCGTTTATTTCCGTTGGTATTCGGCTTAAAGCATCTGCGTTGGTATTGTATTTTCCCGGCTTATATTCAATTTTATAATCATACTCCGAGAGCTTATGATGAAACCTTACCAGTCGCGTGGTAGGATCTTTGGTGTTGAACACGCCTTTGAGTGGCTTATGATCTGTATAAAATGTGAATGGTCGTCCCTGCAGGTAAGCACCTAAAGATTTTTGTAGCCCATACGATCGCCATAAGTTCCTTTTCTATTGTCGAGTACTTTTGTTCGGCTTTGTTAAGAGTTCGGCTCGCATAAGCAATTGGCCTATCTCTTCCTACTTCGCCTTGGGAAAGTACAGCACCAATTGCTTCATTGCTCGCGTCTGTTGTAAGATTGAATGGTCGGGTAAAATCCGGATAAACTAGGAGGGGGGTGAAATGAGTTCATTTTAAATTTTTTGAAATGCTTCTTGACATTGCTCTGTCCATTTAAATTAAACGCCCTTGCGCAGTAGGTTGGTAATTGGTTTCACTATTTTTGAAAATGCCAGTATAAACTTTCGGTAATAATTTGCAAGGCCCAGAAACGATTGAAGCTTTTGGAACTGGGAAATTTTGAACACTTTCTGTTTTCCGAGGATCTGGGAGTGCTCCTTTTTCTGAGCAGATATGTCCTTTATAAAATATTTCCTTACATAAGAATTGGCACTTTTCAGGCTGGAGTTTGAGGTTATTCTGCCTAAGCTTGGAAAAAACTTTAACTAGTTTGCTATTATGGTCCTCCAAGTTTTTTCCGTAGACGACTATGTCATCCAAGTACACGAAGCATTCCAGGCCTTGTAAGCCTGTCAGTACATAGTTCATCAACCGCTGAAAGGTGGCTGGGGCTCCTTTTAATCCAAAAGGCATACGTTTGAACTCGTAATGCCCATAATTTGTGCTGAAGGCCGTTTTTGATCGATCTCTTGGGTGAACTTGCACTTGGTGATATTCACTGGCTAGATCCAGTGTCGTAAAATAACGCGAATGTCCTAACTGATCTAATATATCCTCAATTCGTGGTAAGGGATATGCGTCGCCAATAGTTTTTTCATTGAGTTTACGGAAATCCACTATGACTCGCCATCTTTTTTCTCCATCTGGCCCAGCTTTTTTGGGAACTACTAAAAGAGGTGAGTTCCATGGACTTTTCCTTGGTTGAACTATATCGTCACGTAACATTTCTTTAAGTTGATCATTTATTATTTGTTTTTGTGTCTCGGGTAACCTGTACATTTTCTGATTTATTGGGGCCTGATCTTGAATGAGTGGTATTTCATGTGATAAAGCCCTAGTGTTTGTTAGTTTGTCACCTTTTAGGTGAAATTTGTCATTAAATTCGCGACAAAGGTCAAGTATAGATTCTTTTTCTTCATCATTTAAGGTGTGTGTTATTTTAATTTCCTTTTCGAGTTTACTCATTCGTAAATTAATTTCCTCTGAGTATATTTTATTTGAAAAAATTTTTTTAATACAATCTGTATGAGTATCGCTCTCATCATTTTTTATTTTTAATTTTACATTTGATGTATTGGTATTTTTAATTTCGTTTAGTATGGGAACTCTTTCATATCCCAGAGCAGACGCCAGTTTTAGAGTAAGTTTAGCAAGCCTTACTGTATTATTTGTGGTATTAATGACGCCTACTAAAGGCCTTTTATTGCCTGTGGGTAATATACAATTTGATAAAAAGACCCCTTTTAAAAGTTCCTGTGATAGACAGATCATTTCTTCTTTTAACTTTATTGGTAGCTCAATAATCTTATGACACCGCTTCGGTATGACAGCGGGTGAATTAAAAACAATTGTTTGTTCCCTGACTTCAGATATTTTGCTTTTGTTATCTGTTTTATTTTGATTGTTGTCTTCGGTTAAGCAGCCAGCTTCCCTTATTGAAGAAGCCTTAAAGACATTACAGGTGGTTTGTATTACCTCCTTGGGCTCCACCTTGTCATTGTAATGTCCTATTTCGACTGCCCTCTGACAGAGTATTTGATTGTTACTCTCAATAATGGATAAACAAAACTCTTCTGCAATTGACTCTGTACGAGTGAACTTGAATTGTTTTGGAGTGATTTTTGTGGAATTTTGTCCCTCGTGAATTTTAGATTTTTCACTTATGTTATTTTGTCTATTCTTCATGGGTATCCGCAGTTCTTCACTGTTGAATTTTGCACGTGGAAATATCAGACGATCATTCGGTCCATCAACATTACAGTGTTTGGAAAGGAAATCATTTCCTAATAGCCCATCGTCCGTCATACCACTTATACCATTTATGACTTGAAAAGTGCAAGGGTACATTTTTTTTGAGTTTATATTGATATTTCCCTGGCAGTTCCCTAGGGTCGTGCCCTTACCAAAAGCTGTTTGTAGGGTGCATTTATTAATTTTTTCTATTTTTGTGTTTTCTTTTATACTACTTTTCTTAATTAAGCTAACCTCCGCACCCGTGTCCACTATTAGACTTAATGTGTCTGGATTTGCGATATCCATAGGCACTCTAATGGTGGGTACGGATGTAGGTGGTTGCAGTTCCCCCTTTTTACAAATATTATATCTTATTGTCGAGTCGGGGAGTTGTGACTCGACCGCGACTCGTTTCCCTGATTCGTGGCTTCCCAACGTTGTTTTTGTTGACATTCAGCTACTAAATGTCCATTTCTTCCACAAAAATCGCATCTGATACGAATATTGTACATTCGTGGAATATTTGGAGTTCTTGTGTCCCTATTATTACCGCTATTCCCTCTGTGTATTTTTTGTATATTTTCTGTGTTATATCGATTATTATTCCCTGTCGAATTTCTATTGAACTGTTCACCTGATCTGTATTGTTCGTTGCTCATGTGTCTGGTCGGTGTGTTGTTTAAGCGTCGACAGTCCCTTATGTCAGGTTATAAATTTTGCAATTAGAGCAAAATGGTGTGTTTTTTCTAGTCAAACATTTCTAGTCAAGTTGCAAGTAATTTTTGCGGCAAAATGTTCTGCAGTTCTAATAGACCTATTTAGTGCTGGTATTTCTTGGTTTGGTTGTTGGAAATATCTATTTGGAGGGCATTCATTGAATTTAATTTGATTACCATGCTGATAGTCCGAATATGGCGGTACAGAAGTTGATGTTGTTTGTCGTACTGGGTATATGTTATTTAAATTAGGGTTTGTCTTGGGTAGGTCTTGTTCTGACTTAGAGAGTGAAATACTTAACCAATTTAAATTAACACTTGAGCTACTATTATTTTCTATTTTTGTACAATTATTGTAAAAACTAGAGCTATCTTCACTTATTTTGAAAGAATGTGAGTGGGTTTGAAATTTAACCAGTTCTTGCTTAAATTTTTCCGAATATTCTCTAAATTTTTTTATTTGTTCGGATCTTATATCCTGAGTTTCTGCTATTTTTTTGTCTAACCGATCAGAAAATACCGTGGATAATTTTTCACCCTCTTGCACTCTTTCAATTTGCCGAGTTAAATAAGATTTTAAATAAATAAAGGAATCGTCGCGTACCCTTCCGCTTCTAAGCCTTTTAGGTGACCTTGGTGTGGAGCTTTGCATTTACGTACTTTGTTACGTGTTGTTTCGACAGGGCCTCAATCTCCTTAGTGGATTTCTTATGACCTTTGAGTATATCTTTGGTTTGTTGGCTTTGTTGCTGTTGTTGTTTTTAATGTTGATTTTTGTTGTTGCTGCTGCTTTTGTTGTTGCGGTTGTTCTGATTGCGCCTGCTGTCGTTGAGGCGACGATGTTTGCTGATACGTTTGAAAATCGTTTGAGAACCTTTGCTGCGCTTGAGCTTGTTGCTGCTGCTGCTGTTGTTGTTGCTGTTTATGTAGCTGCAAATGTGACTGTGTTATTTGCTGCTGCTGCTGATGTTGGTGTTGTTGTTGCTGCTGCTGCTGATTTTTTTTGTCTTAATTTCGATCAATCAAAAAAAAGTCAGCAATTGTTGTGCACAAAGCAGTATCCGTTAAATATGTGTTCTTGTTTAAATTAATCACGTCGCAGTGTTACAGCTTTTTTTTAATTTTCGCAGTTGAAAAGCAGTTATATTTAGTTGTTTTAACAGTTTTCTTCAGTTTTTTTTTTTGCTATGTTAAATGCACAAAAGTTTTATTTTTTAACAAATAAAAATCTGCTGCTTTTTTATTTTATTTTCATAGGTGTACTCCAATATTTTGCGTCAAGTTTGAGCACTTATTATTTTATTTTTACCGGCTGCGCCAATTGTAATGTTTTTTATTGTCTTTCACTTAAACAACTGACTTCTTTTATGTCACTTAAACAACTGACTTCTTTTATGTCACTTAAACAACTGACTTATTTTATTTCACTTAAACAACTGACTTATTTTATTTCACTTAAACAACTGACTTATTTTATTTCACTTAAACAACTGACAACTATTTTTTAATATCTTAAAATATATATATTAATCTTAACTTAATTAAATGCAACTCACATACATACACACAAACCTTGGCCTTGCACTGAACTCAGCAGCGACTTAAGAAATCCGACTCCGCTAGCTTGATCGACGCTAGCTAAAGCACGTATTTCAAAACCGCCGCTGACGTTAGCGCAATGAGCTGACTGCTCGTGGCCATAGCTTGCACAAACCGATGGCCCTGAACTTGGATAGCTTCAATGACTATAAAACTGTATCCGTTCCAGTGACCATGGGATCGTACAGCTAGTTTGGAGTTTATTGAACGCAACATCCACAAGTAGAGCAGTTGTAGCCCCTTTTGCAATTTTTTGCAATTTTTTGCAACATGATTAGTTGACAGACAGTTTAGGCAGCAGTGAAAACGCCTTGCTGTCGACGATCTTTCATTAATGTTCATAGCCAAAAACTTTGGGCAGCACTTCAAAGCATGTTGCTGATTTTTACAAAGTTTACAATTATTATTCACTACTTTTGCCTGATATGTGTTAATTTTTTTCACATTTAGTGAAGGTGAGTTTGATTTTTGCCCTTTTGGCACCGCACCTCTAAAATCACACACAGTTTGGGGATTTCTGCCTTGTATTCAATTGATTGCTCCCATAAGGAGAGCGTCGTTTCTGGCAATTTTGTGGAACACAAATAAGTAAAAATAGCATCACAGTTGCTAATGTCTACTTTGTGTATAGTTGGAGCAGAAATACAATTATTTATATCTCTCTGTAGCTTTTTAATGCCACTTCCAGACTCAGTTGCAACAGCTGGCAAGTAAAATAGAACCTTAAGTTGACTGTGCACCAAAATCCGCTTATTCTCATAGCGGTCAGTCAAGTTTTTCCAAGGTGTTGCAAACCCTTAATGCGTGAGAGGGGATTTTTGAACAATCTCTTTTGCCTCTCCTCGGGTTTTCTGGTTGAGGTGGAAGAGTTTTTCGACAGGTGTTAGCCGATTATTCGTAACGTAAATGGCTGAAAACATATCCCTGAACGAAGGCCATGTTATATAATCGCCATGAAAAATCTCCGTATCACACGGCGACAAATTGATATTGTGGCCTGACATTGGCAGCTCCACATGTGAAACCTCAACTTCGCTACGTATCTTCTCCCTGGCTAAGTTATCGCTCAGTTCGCTCATCTTTGATAAACATCGAACATACAGCCGTGCTCAAAAGAACTAGGCACCCTATAAATTCACATGAAACAAAGCAATTATTAATCTTTAATTATTATTTTCTATTTGCACTTAACAAAAGAGAAAAACAAAAAGTTTTAAAACCGGTTATAAAGACATACAGTCTAATTTATGAGATGTTCTTGTCGAAAGTGCTAAAGTATACAATTTTTCCAAATTTAGTTATCATAAGTTTACTTGTCGTTTAGTCAATATAAAAACGGAAATTGAATTATATCATAGAAGTGAAATTTTATGACATGAATTCTAGTGGAAACCGAAGAAAATGCAAACCAATTTTGCATGATGATAGCGTAAAAATACAAATATTGCATGAATCAGGATATTCGCAGAAATCAATTGCAAAAGTAATGAAGTGTTCCAGATGTGGTGTCCAGAATGCTCTTAAACACTATGCCGAAACTGCATCTCATGAAAAAAAACCAAAAACAGGCCGAAAACTGGTGACAACTAGTCGTATGGACCGGCAGTTGATGCGATCGTCCTTAAGAAATAGGAAAAAAACATCTTCTCAGTTAGCTTCTGAGTTAGAAGTCCGTTCAGGATGCAAAATCAGCTCTCAGAAGGTGAGAAGACGTCTTGCAGCAGCAGGATTGAATGGTCGCCGAGCTAGGAAGATACCATGGCTTTCACCTACGAACGTGGAAGCGCGACTAAATTGGGCCTTGGAGCATCAATATTGGACTGAACAAGATTGGGAAAATGTAGTGTGGTCTGATGAGTCAAATTTCCAGGTGTGTTTACTTAGATTGTTAACTAATGAAATAATGACTTTCATCACCTAAGGACACAGTTCCCATTAAAATTATACGAGCTAAACTCACGTTTATTTTTTTGATTTTTTAGATTTTTGGATCACCTGGTGTTACCTACGTAAGGCGTCGAGTAGGTGAAGAATATAACCCCGACTGCTTGGTACCTACTGTTAAGCACGGAGGAGGCAGTATAATGGTCTGGGGTTGCATGGCTGCGAGTGGAGAAGGTGAAATGGTTGTTTGCGAGGGTCGTATGAATAGCGAACGGTACATACATACGCTCAACAATGCACTTATACCATTTTTTACACGGATTTTTGGCCATACCAACATGGAAAACGTTGTCTACCAACAAGATTACACACCTTGTCACAAGTCCGACACAGTTATGCGCTGGTTTCAACAAAACCACGTGCCGCTCATTGATTGGCCTGCCCAGTCGCCGGACTTAAATCCCATCGAGCATTTGTGGTCACAATTAAAGCAGGCAATAAGGAAACATAACATTACATCAGAAGAAGGCCTTAAAAATGCTTTGAAAATAGAATGGGACAACATAGCTGAAGAAACCTGCAAAAACTTAGTTTATGGTATGGTGCGTAGAGTAAGGGAGGTCATAAAAATGAGGGGGGGGGACCAACAAAGCATTAATATTCTTTAATAAATAATTTAAAACAATCATCTTCTACGTTTTTAGTTTGGTTGAAAACTAACAAATCGCTTTGTTTCAGGTGGTTTTAAAGGGTGCCTAGTTCTTTTGAGCACGGCTGTATGTTTGATAACATGAGCGATATTTGACTTTCACGAGGGTGACGTTCTCATCATCGTCGCCACTCGCTGCCAATAAGTTCAGCAAACAAGCGTCATATGAAGTCTTAAGGCCAGTCCATTGAGACTTCAATTCATCCTCTTAAATTTTCAGAGCGAAAATTGTATGCTCTTCTTAAGGAATGTCATTGAAGTCTTTTTCCATATCACAAATGGTGTCAGCGCTTCTCATGAAAGAGGTCAACTTCGCCATTATTTTTTTTTTTTTTTTTTTATCAAGAAAACGTGCAAAAATATCGGAAAAATATTTTTTTTTAATAAGTAGAAAACTCAGTTTGGATTGGTAAGAATAAATTGTTTCAACTGTCAATAAAAATCGACACAGAAAACTTTCTAATAAGTAGAAATATTTTACAAAAAATTGAAACAAATTTTCTAAAAGTCGAAAATTTTATTGAGACTTTTTTATAATTTGTAAAAATTGTTTCCAATAAGTGGAAATATAGTGGAAATCTTCTCAAAAAATCAAACAAACTTCCGTAAAATTAGAAAATTGTATGAAAAGAAAAAAAAATTTTATAATTTGTAACAAATGTTTCCAATAAGTGGAAATATTCTCAAAAAATCAAACAAATTTTCTTAAAAAATAGAAAATTGTATGAAAAGAGAAAACAAATTTTATAATTTGTAACAAATGTTTCCAATAAGTGGAAAATATCTCAAAAAATCAAACAAATTTCCTTAAAAAAAAAATTGTATGAAAAGAGAAAACAAATTTTATAATTTGTAACAAATGTTTCCAATAAGTGGAAATATACTCAAAAAATCAAACAAATTTCTTTAAAAATAGAAAATTGTGTGAAAAAAAATTTTATATAATTTATAAAAATTATTTCCAATAAGTGGAAATATTTTTAAGAAAATCAGACAAAAATTTCCTTGAAAGTAGAAAATTGTCTTGAAAACTTTTATAATTAGTAAAAATTGTTTCTAATTAGTAGAAACTTTCGCGAAATAGTTTTCAGAAAATTTGTAACAAATTTTCTAAAAATAATAGAAAATTGTACCGACAAATTTTTATTACTACGAAAAAAAAAATCGTAGAAGCTTTCGCAAAATAATTTAAAAAGAAATCGAAAAAACTTTTCTAATAGTTCAAGCTGGAGCGACTTCAAACGATTTACAATTAATTTCTAATAAGTAGAAACTTATGTTTGTGTATAAGTCTTCCCGCTCAACAGCTCCCTTAAAATTGTTTTATTTGGTTTCTTACATGAAGAAACTGTAATCCCACAAAATATATAGAAACGATACGAAAAAAATTTTAAAATATTTTTTGTTGACGACTTAGGGTTAATTTGGTGGTAATTCAAAATAAATTCCAGAGTTTTTAATAAAAATGTCCAAAATGACAGTCGCAATAGGTGCGATAATTTTTGGTCACAGTGGCAACTCTTTTTCGAATATCCACCACAGCTGTGTTTTTTTTTGTTGCTTCTTAATCTTCTTGTTTTTACTTTTATAGTTAATCCGTCGCGTTGTTTATTAAAAACGTATATTTTTGTTGTTCGCGTTTCGGTTTTTAATTTGCGTTCGAAATGTTCTTTGTTCTATTGAGTGTTAAAATATTAAATAACATAAATTTAAAATAATACTTGTTGAATAGAATAAAGAATATACGCGTATCCAATTTTCACGACGAAGAAAAATATAGAACAGCGTCAAATGCTTCAATACGCGAGTGTGTGTAAAAAAAAAACTGCAAAATGGTAGCAATTGACATAAGTCACTAAACTTAAGTGAATCAATTGCTTTCCATAAATCAAAAAAATCAAGGTTTAATAAATAAATAATAAAACAAAAAAAAAAAAACACCATCCTGGACGGACAAATCGTTCTGCTAAAAGTTTCACTTTTGCGTGCGTGTGTGTGTGTGTGTGTTTGTGAAACAATTGTTAATATAAACAAATATAAAAATTTTTTCCTTTTCTTATAAGCAATAATATAAAATATAAAATAGTGCAATATAATGTGCTATAAATAGATGGAATGAAATTTTACTAAGTTTTTATCTAGTGCGCGAGTGTGTGTTATTTGTGTTCGTCTCCATCCAAAACCAGGTAATTTAATATATACCAACTTTATATTGGCAAATGTAAAAATTAATTGCACCGACGGACGTTCTACATGAAATTGCCGCACGTACGGACGGACAATTCGTACTATGTAAAATATAGCTTGTATATTTATGTACATATGTGTGACAAATGTTTATAATATTAACTCTTTATTGCCAATCCGGTTTTTTTTTCTTTTTGTTCAATTTAATATTTATTTAAAACAAATTTAATTTTATTTTATTCAAATAATTGAAAGCTAACTAAAAATTGTGAACGTTTTACATTCGATCACTTTCGTGCAATTTCGGCTCGGCTGTCGCACTTTAAAAAATGGCGCATTTAAGTTGCTTAAATGTTTCTTGACTTTTTATATGTATTTATCTTTTAATTTTTTATAGTTTTTTAGCACTATATTTTTTTTTTTTAATTTTTGTTTTTTCTACAGCACTATAACCAATATTCTGAGACCATACACAAGAATTAAACAACGTACCTTTTTATCTGCTGGCACTCGGTGACTTGCTACGGTATGTTGTTTTATTTTATTAAATTTCTTCTCCTGCTGACGGATCGATAGGACCATGAACAAATGCGATAATGTTCCGTGTGATGACTTCACAAATATGGGTGGTCGCTGGTGGTAGCTGCAATAAGTGGAGCTGTTAATTCGACCTGATACGAGCCTTGGCGCAATTGGTGCTCCAAGGTTCGTATAAGAAACAAAATGGAGAAAAGAACGAAATAGAAGCCGGTAAGTAAATCCAATTTCATAAGCTAAGTTTCTGTAAACAGTTCTTACCTTGATAGATTTCTTCAGTTGATGATGGAATTCCGCAAAAAGATAGAACGAACGGGTTAGCTTGAATTTATATGTTTGATTTATTAACTAATGTTTGAACTTTAATTGCAGGCACACTGGTACTTGAGGGCATCAATACGTGATTAAATTCTTTTTTAACAAGGAGCGCTCGTCGGAGAGACCGATCGAGACCATCGTTCGGGTATCGTAGATCGATACTCGAACGAGTCGGTAAGTAGGTAGCTTAGAATCTATTACTATTACTATAAATCTATTACTATATCTTTAGGGTTGCGGCCTAAACAATATGTATGCTGATGATGTTCAGTTATATATTAACTGTAAACGTGATATCTTAACAACTGTGTATCCCACTTAAGCAATTAAAAAATGGTTTAACCCTTAATCCTAAAAAGTCTAAATGTCTAGTGATTACGAGGAAAGTTATTGATATTTTCACTGTAACTCTTCTTGTACTAAAGTGTAGTAATATCGAATTCGTAGACTCTGCAAAAAATCTGGGGGTAACCTTCATCAGAACGCTTATTTGGAATAACCACATAAGTAATGTAGTCGGTAAGGTCTACGGCATGCTTCGTGTTTTATGGACGACGCAGTATTTTACACCTCTTCATATACGAATGCTACTTGCTAAAACATATCTCATACCAACAATGCTATACGGATGTGAACTTTTTGCTAACTGTGATAGCTTAAGTAAAAACAAATTAAAAAGAACTAAAAAGAAGAGATCATGTTTGGACTAAAAAGCAGAGATCATGTTTCTTAGTATGCTAAACGAATCCATGGCATAACCTTTGAAAATTTGTTGAACTATCGTACGCTTTTGAACTATCGTACGAGACCCAGGTTCGAACCCCAGCACCGACAGAAAATTATTTGAATTAAAATAATTTTTCTGTACGGCCGCCACCTCTCTGCAGACAATGGCAAACCTCAGAGAGTAATCAAAATGCCATGTAAAGCTTCTTGAGAATAAGAACATTTCGTTCATCGCCGTTCGGAGTCGGCGTAAAGCCTGTAGGTCCATTTATCTGTCAATTGTGTACAAACTTAATAACACGCACAACACAATTGATCCTAAGAAGCTAGGTCAAAGTCCTTTCAAGGGCTGAAATGGCCAGTTATTTATTTTTTTTTTTATCGTACGCTTTTATTATTGCATAAGATTATTTGTTTCTTGTTTTCGAGATTGAATTTTTCTCGATCCAGCCGAACAAATAAAATTAATTGCTTACGTTTCTCTTGTTTGACGTCCCTAAGGCTCTTCATTCGTTCTGTACGTCTTTGGAACGCGCTTCCTAATAGTTTAAGATCGTGTAATAACGCTATGCACTTCAAAAAAAATTAGCTTTACATTTTTCTTCGCTGTATGTATTATATAATAGTTGAATATGTTAAATAATTAAATACTTTAAAGTTTGCTTATACACTTAATGTTAACTGTTAATTCTTAATGCAATACTTAATGTTTTATATTTGTACCTAACTTGGGCTTCAAAGTTTTTTGTTTATAGTTTTTGGATTTGTTCCTTTCATTATTACTTATTCTAAGCTCAATTATTAATATAAGTATATTTAAGCTCTATACATAAGATAATCGATGTTTATATTTACTTACACACTAACGGTACTGTTATTAAGGTTTTAAACATTGTTGTGCCGGTTTTCGAAATAATTAAATAAATAAATAAAGTCAGTATCATACCTTTGCGGAAAGAAATGAGTCGCTTTACGCTTGAACAACGTTGGGAAATATTGGAAACTTATTTCCAAAGTGAGTGCTGTGTAGCAGTGTAAACAGTAAACAGTGCGTTATTTGAAAAGAAGTTTTGCCCAAAATGAAGCATCCACCGTGCCTGCTGTACGCAACTTTGTGCAAAAAGTTCGTGACAACACAATCTAATGGACAACACTCATGATTCCCGTCATCGTATAGTGCACACAAACGAGAATGTGGCTGCTGTAGCCGAGCGTGTGAGACTCAATTCACGAACATCAATTATCCATCGATCTCAACAGCTCAACATTTTACGCACTAGCCTGAGGAGATTTCTGCACAAAGATCTCGGATTATTCACTTACAAGGTCCAATTGACTCAGCAATTGAAGGCGCACGAGCATCCGCTTCGTTATCGCTTCGCAGTTTATGCCATAGAGCAGCTTGAATTGGACAACGATTTTGGGCGCAATATCATCTTTTCTGGCGAGGCGCATTTTCATCTCGGTGGCTACGTTAACAAACCAAATTGCCACATCTAGAGCTCGAAAAATCCGCACGTTATTGTCGAGAAGCTGATGCATCCACAGAGAGAGATATTTTGGTGCGGATTGTGGAGTGGTGGCATCATTGAACCATTTTTCTTCAAAAATGAGGCTGGGAACAACGTTTTGGTCAACGGTGCCATGTTGACCCACTTTATTTTACTGAAATTGGAGACATGAATTTGAACGATCTCTGGTTCATGCAGGATGGCGCGCCATGCCACACATCCCATGCCACAATTGATTTTTTGCGCACCAAATTCCCAAATTGTGTTATCAGCCGCCTCGGAGCTGCAATTTGATCCCTTTTGTTTTTTTTTTGTGGGGAACCGTGAAGGACCGATGTTATGCCAACAATCCGGACACGATTCAACCACTTAAGGCCAATATCATCCAAGCAATCTGAGAGCTACAGCCCGAAACCATCAACAAGGTCTTGGAAAATTGGAGTGACAGAATTCGCTTATGCGAAGCCAACCGAGGCAGCCACTTGAACAACGTTGTGTTCCATAATTAATGGGAACGTTTGCTCTTACTAATAAAACCATAATACATGGAAAAAATTTAATTTTGTTCATTTTATTACATTGTAAATACCAAAAAAAAAACTTGTATTTGGCCCACTCTGTACTGAGAATAGCCCGCCTAACTTCAGTATTATTCCATGGATGTTGTCCTTTTTTAAATTTAATGGTCTTAATGGGTACATATTCCTCAAATAAAACATTTATGAGCTATGTTAAGTGATTTAGTTTTTCATTAATACCAGGATAGTACCAACAGCCATGCCATGATATCGCACTAGAAGCTGCAAAAATCATTTCATGATTTATTCGATTAAAATCCCTGAAGGAAATGTTTTTTTTTATAGTTTACTTGACAGAATTGAATACTATAACGAAGAAATAATAATTCATGATCAGATATCCCAGCTAGTGGAAGTTGCTCAACATGGAAAGCTTAAGAAATTTCGGTGACGCAAATTAAGTCCAACAAACTTGGTTTGCAGCTCGGAGCAAAACGAGTTGGCATTTCATTGACGAAATGAAGACCACCTGATTGAATTAACCCACACAAATTATTTGATCGAACATCATCAATAAAGAGATCAATATTAAGATCGCCACAAAGTATTATAAGCTCATATTTAATCACGAATTTGGAAACTTTTCGGAAAAAAACATTTAGATCATTTGAGCGATGAGGATTGTAATCGTAAATCATCAAACATTTCGTGAATCTATCACTGACCTCTACACAAAGAAACTTGACTTGATCGTGTTCATCAGAGTTGAAAATTTTTCTACAATGTAAATAGTTTTTGCAATAAATTGTAAATAAAGTATTTATTTTTAAATACTTTTATAAAATTGTAAATAAAGTATTTTATTTACTGTAAATTGTAAAGGCAGTAAATAAAAAATAAAATAACTGGTCATTTCAGCCCTTGAAAGGACTTTGACCAAGTTTCTTATGATAAATTGTGTTGTGCGTGTTATCAAGTTTGAACACTGGAGAACTGGACCTACAGGTTTAACGCCGACTCCAAACTGCGATGAACGGAATGTTCTTGTTCTCAAGAAGCTTTACATGGCATTTTGATTACTCTCTGAGGTTTGCCATTGTCTGCAGAGAGGTGGCGGCCGTGCAGAAAAATCATTTTAATTCAAATAATTTTCTGTCGCTGCTGAGATTCGAACCCGGGTTTTCAGGTTCGTTGACATAGTGGCCACGAACTTTAACCAACTACGCCACGGACGCCACATTGCTTTCGGCAAATATAAAATAATAAATAATAATAAAAACTGAAACGTTGAAAACAAAAATTGAAACATATTTTAAGATATTTTTATGCATGCAAAGAATAGCTTTAAATAAAGATGTTATCTTAGTTTTGTTTTGCTTATAACTTTAGCGATTTGCTCCGACTATTGCATTAACGCTTTCTATGCTTAGAACTCAGAATAGTCCGTCAATTTAGCCGTCGATGTCTTAACATAACAATCATACGACAATCATACCAAAAGAAAAATATAATTTAAAAAAAAACTATACTACTTCTTATTGTCCGTATGGATTCCCTACCTGTTATAAGAACCGTTGTGGAGGTGATGAGTGGTTCACGTCTATTGGACGCTTGTTTGTGACCTAGTGATTTGTTTTGTAATACTCTATTGTTGCCTGAAGTATCAACTTTTCCGTGTTGTTGATACATTTATCAATTTTAAGCACCGAGCAATTTCCAAAATGGTGATGTGGATTAATTCACCCAATTATCTGTCTTTGTGGATGGCGGTCATACTTTGCTTTTTGGCTTATTTTACCTCATTTGCCAGTTGGGTCATCTTCGGAAAAAAATAATTCTGTAGAATTTCGCAAATCGTTTGACCATGATCTCCATTCGTCCGTTCGTATTAAGAACATAAATCACCATTCTCTTTGCACGGTGGAATGATGTTGACGGGAATTTCTGTTTCATGTTGAACTCATCAGTACTGCTCGTCAATAAAAGTTTTCCAACGTTTTATTTTGGCGTAGGGATTTCGGTCTGAAACTGCAAACGTCAGTGCCTGATGGTCTGTAAAAATATTGAATTTTTTACGCCATAAAGACAATTTCTAAGACATTTTAACACCCAGACTATGGTGAGCAACTCACGCTCATTAGTTGCAAAATTTAACTCCCTATATTTGAAAGTTCTTGAAATCATTGTGATTGGTCTCCCACCTTAAAACAAAACCGCTTCTAAGCCACTGGAAGAAGCGTCAGTTGTTTAATCGGATGGCTTTGTGTAATATGTGAAAAAAAGCATAACGTTCTCTGACGCCAGAACTTCCCTAAGCCAGGGGCGCCGGAAGCGGGGGGCAGGGGGGCAGTCGCCCCTCGGTAAAAACTCCCACAATCATTTTTTTAATACAAATGTTTTTATCCAACAGATTCACTTTTTTTAATTTTAAGTTTAATTTTCGGCCTCGGTAGTCGAGCTGGTAGCGTGCTCGACTGCCACCCCAGAGGTCCCGTTCGATTCCCGGCCAGGTCATGTTCCTTCGCTTAAAACCTTTCGCTTAAAATCATTTGCAATTTTCTATCCTCATTCCTAATCAACTGAAATTCAAAATTCATCAATATTTACGACTTGAAGTTGTAGTTGATGGTAGAGTAGTTTGTGGATGAAATTGCCTTTATAACTTGAATTGACTGGGGTAAAGGCATAACACTTGCCTCTGATTCAAATTCACATGTTTCTTTGGCTTTCCACCACGCTTAGAACATCCTACACGTGTTTCACTTGTTTGCCTTTTTCTTCCCACTAATCTATCACCCTATTTCGAAGACTTGACCAAGGCAGACTTGACTGAATAGGTATTCCACCTGAAATCCTTGGTTCAAAGCTAAAAAAAAAAAACCAATTTTTGTAATCAGCTGTGAAGCTCTAAACTCACAATTTAAAAAAAATCTCATTCGATGTAAGAATTGTTTAACGAAGTTGTTAAATTTATTGCTTTGATAATGACGGTATCAGCATCTGCAGCGGGTTCTGAACGTTCTTTTAGTGCCCTTCGCCGCCCTTAAACATATCTTCGATCAACTATGACGCAGGAGCGCCTCACGCATGCGGCACTTCTTCATATCCACAAGGAAAAAACGGAAGAATTAAGCTTATCAGACATTATGCGAGAATTTATTTCTCGAAAGGATAGGAAGAAATATTTCGGAAATATTTAAGTTTATTGCTTTCACCGATTTTGTTCTCGTTTTGAAAAAATTTGTTTTTACTTGTTTCTAACCCGTGGAGTCCATACTAGTACAAATTCACACCAGAAAAAATAAAGTGGTTGTTTAATGTTATAAATTTAACTATAAACTAACAACTTTTTCGTTTCATATTGAATTTAAATGTTTTGTTTGTTTTTACATGCTTTTATCGAACTTATTTTTACATCAATCTTTTCGTAATATTTTATTGATATGTTTTTTCGTCTTAATGACATTTTTAATGTAATAAAAAATGTTCTGCCCCCCCAGTTGTACTGCCCACCCAGTTGAAATGAGCTTCCGGCGCCTATGCCCTAAGCTTATCAAAAGCTAGTCGTTGCTTTTCATCAAAGTTTACCGGTATTTTCTTTGAGTGTTCACCGTTTTTTTTCATAGATTCTGAGAAAATAATTACGTCATCAACATAAACATAGCGAGATTTCCCTATTTGTTCCTTAAGCACGTCATCAATTGCCCTTTGAAAAATGCTTGGCGAATTTTTAAACCGAAGGGTAACGTATAGAACTCATATTTTCTATTTCCTACTGAAAAAGTAGGCTTTTCCTCTGTCGCGATCCTCAAGCAAGATCTGATGGAAACCTGACTTAAAGTGCAGTGTTGTAAAGTACTACGTGTTCATCAGTGGCTTTTTTTATCTACAACCTAGAGGGGATTATTGTAAGACCTAGATGGCCTTATTATACATCCATGGGCGTCCGCAGGAATTTTTCCGGGGGGGGGGGCGGTAAAAGGTATGCATTGGTGTGCCCGTTTATGAAAATGAGCCTGGAATGTAACCTATGAAATTTTATTGCCTGAGATTTTCTGTGCAAACTTTGCAAACACTGTTATTATATGAAAATTAATATTGTTCAATTTAACTTCCAGTATAACGAAGTTTTGGTTTACAAAATCATATTTACATTTATTAAATGTATTTAAAAATATTTAAAATAATTGTCGTTCGTTTTTAAATATCTTTAGCTATATCCGTGCCGACTGCAAAAGATATTTTCAAGGCATTTATTTTATTTTATTATCATTTAAAATAGCTTTTTTGATTTTTTCTTTTGTTTGTATGAATGTGTGTGTGTGTGTGTGTGTGTATGTTTTTTTTTTTTTTTTCCCCCAAGATGAAAAGCATCGAAAGCCTGAGTGCGAAACTTTAATCCGCTAAAAACACCTCCCCCCAGGTCCGTACATCCCCCGGGACCACCTATCGGTATTACTTCGGAAGGCGGACAGAGCATCTTACGCTTACTAGTCATCTGTGGTTAGTATATGTCGTTAGTTCTATAAGCCCCTTCTATTTTCCGTGTAGGATTTGGTTGCACTCTAGTACAAAGACCCATACTATTCTATACTACTCTGGCCTATTCTCGTCTTCTACTCTATGTGTCATCTCGTCTGCGCGTACTTTTTGTATAATACGCGTGATTATGCTGCTGACTGTGTCCCATGTTTCTTGTGTTGTCATCATATGTTGTACAATCTGCGACGGGTTTGTATTTTGCCTGCTTCGATATAGCTCTGCGATATCTTCTTCGAAGCGTGTGCATTCTGTCACTACGTGTCTTGCGTTCTCTATTTTGTTGTTGCAGTATAAGCATAATTCGCTATCAACATACTTGTACTTATACAGATACTGTCGGAAGCAGCCATGACCGGAGAGCCATTGTGTCATATGGTGGTTTACTTCACCGTGCCTCCTACTAATCCATGTTTTAATGTTGGGAATCAGTTCGTAGGTCCATCTTCCTTTAGTAGATTGTTCCCATCGCTCTTGCCACTCTCTTAGGCTGATTTCTCGAATCTCTGTGCGTTCTCTTTCGGTTTCTGCCTTCCGTAGGGCTGCTGCTTCTTTTGCTGCGATTTCAACCGGCATTCTTCCAGCGATGACATTGACAGCGTCACCGGATACAGTACGGAAGGCTCTGCATACTCTAAGTGAGGTTAGTCTGTGCGCTGTGTCAACTCCTCTCATGTAGGTCTTGTTGACTTTTACTGCTGCCCACACTGGTGCCGCGTACATTAATATCGATGTGCTGACCATTGCCAGCATTTTTCTTCGATGCTGTTTTGAACCTCCGGCGTTTGGAATGAGTCTAGATAGTGCTCCACTCGCTTTCAGTGCTTTCTAACCGGCATAGTTCAGGTGGTCTCTAAAGTTTAGACGGTGGTCTATTAGGACGCCAAGGTACTTTAGATATGGGCTGCAAACTATCACGTGCCCTCTCACTCTAATTTTCAGGCTCTCTATTTTTTTTCGGCTGCTGATAAGTACTGCTTCAGTCTTGTGATCGGCGAGTTCTAGACCAGTTCTCTCTAGCCACTTTTTTACCTCCGCAATTGTCTCTTTGCATTTACTAGCAATAGTCTCTAGTCTCTTGGCTACCACCACTATGGCTATATCGTCTGCGTATCCTATAATGTCTACGCCTGGCTGTTTTTGAATTCTCAGAACGCCCTCATACATGGCATTCCATAGAATAGGCCCTAGTACAGAACCTTGGGGAACTCCTCCAGTAACCCTGTGTTCTTTAACTCCGTCGCTAGTATCGTATACTAAGATCCTATTTTTGAAGTAGCTGGCCACCATTCGGAGCAGGTAGTCTGGAACTTGAAGTTTGTTTAGGGCATTAGTTATTTGACTCCAGTCGGCGGAGTTGAATGCATTTTTTACGTCTAGGGTGACGACGGCGCAGTATTGTTTGGCTCCCTCTAGCCAACGCTTTCCTTCCACGGCCTTTCGCGCGATCTTGCATACGTCTTCTATGGCATCCAACGTTGATTTCTTCGGTCTAAAGCCGTACTGTTTTTGTGATAGGCCGCCTGTTCTTTCTGTAAAACTCTCCAGCCGCCTGAGGACAATCCTCTCTAGCACTTTCCCCATCGTGTCCAGCATGCACAAAGGTCGGTATGATGATGGCTCCTCTAGCGGTTTATCTCCCTTAGGTATCAGGACTAGCCGTTGTCTCTTCCACCGACTTGGAAAAGTTCCCTGTCGGAGGCAGGTTGTGTAGAGTTGGCAGAAAAAGTTTGGTGCAGTAAGCAAGGCAGATTTAAGGACTTTATTTGGAATGCCATCCAGGCCCGGTGCTTTCTCTGCTTTAATTCTTTTCGCTGCTGCGAGTAGTTCGCAGGTGTTGACGGGTGGAACTTCATTCTCGGCAACTAACAGTTCTCGTGGCAGGGTATGTGGGTGCCTTAATGGGAACAAGCCCGTCACAATGTTTGCCATTATTTTCGGGCACGTTGGAGCTTGCCCCCCTGCCCCTTTCATTTTATTGAAAACTATTTTATAGGCACTTCCCCATGGATTGTTTTCCAGGTCATTGATTAGAGCACCAAAGGCTTGGGTTTTGCTTCTTTGAATCGCGTTGTGCAGCTCCCTTCTTTTAGTTTTAAAATCCTGTCGTAGTTGGCTATAGTTGAGTTGGCTTCTTACTCTAGCTCTTAGCTGCTTTATTCTATGCTTATGGCATTCTTTCCTGAGCGAGGCAATTTCAGCGTTCCACCAATAAACGGGTGCTCTTCCGTTGCCATTCCCTGAGCGCGGCATTGTTGCATCACATATGTTGGTCATGATTGTTGCTGCCTGGTTTGCCCTTGTCTCTGCATTTCCTTCAGTGTTACCGATGCTTTCTAACATATATTTAAGCATGTTTTCGTCTAGGTGTCTAACTTTCCATCCATTTTTTTGTGCTTTAGGGGTCACTTTTAGCCTTCTAGTAGTGCTTTGCTGTTGGGCTTCAAATATTATGGCATTGTGGTCGCTGTGCGTATAAATGTTTGAGACGCTCCAATCGATTACTTGGGCCAACGCGATGCTGGAAAAAGTTAGGTCAATTATTGAGCTAGCTGCTCCTTTGCTAAATGTTGGCTTTGTTCCTTTGTTGAGCAGGACTAAGTCAAGTTCCGCAAGAGTCTCGAGTAGTATTGAATCTCTCCTATTTGTTCTTGCGCTGCCCCATTCTACTGCCCAGGCGTTAAGGTCACCAGCAATTATAATTGGCACTTCGCTTTTGCAGTGTCGGGAGACGTGGCCAAAGTTGAGGCACCGGAAACATCTTGTTGGGCTGTTGCGTTCGCGTACTCTGCACATTACCCATCCCACTCGGACGTGAGCTGCTTTGGTAACAATATTTGCTACTCTTGCCGGGAGACCTATAATTGCTGTTCGGGTACCCTGTCGTGTCGCTTGCAGAGATTTGATTGCACTTGCCTCTACACTTCCTATGTCTGGGAACTGCTTCTCGAGGGAGGTGCAGATTTCTTCTGGCGTTGTCACCTCGTCGATATCAAGGCACTCGATAAGTATTTCTTGGCTCATCATTCGGACCGTAGCCGATCCCTGTAAGGCTTCTTCTGTCTCTTTTTTAAAACTGCATGTTTTAGAATCTGATCTGCATTTTAGCTCTAGCATTAGTTCCCCTTTCGCTGTTCTTCTTATTTTTTTGACATTTTCACCAAGCTGCTGTAGCTCAGGTTGAGCCTTCATCATCTTCAGCATGTCTGCATATGACATGCCACCTGTTTCGGTGATGATAATGGCGTCAGGACGTAACGGCTAACGTCTGGTGTCTCTGTCAGTTTTCCGATCGTTCGTGTTATTCGCAGGTTTCGATTTGCTTATCGGTCTTTTTCTTTTTGCCTTGACCATTTGCCACTCTGGTTTGGTTTGCTTATTTTGCTCTGCCTCAGTAGTTAGCGGGTCCCCGTTTTGGGGTGCGCCTGGGTGAATTGACAAATGGGCTTTCGTTTTGGACTCCGGTTTTTTGTTTCTTTCGAGAGCTTCTTTTGTTGGGCGTCCGCGAGGTGAAGTTTGAGAGCTCTGGTTCACCTTCGACCTTCGATCAATCTACCGTTTTATTTTTTTTCGGGTTTGGTGTTGGCTCGTTTGTGTCCTGGCTTTCTCTTAGCCTCTTTGCGTCATTTGAGGCTCGAAACGGAGGTGAGGTCTGTGAACTCTGGCTAACCTTCATGGATACATCGTGGCCATCTCTAGTTTCTATCTCCGCTTGTTTGTGGAGTTTCGCTATATCCGCTATGAGATCCCTCATGGGCTGGTGTATTGACCTGCGGTCGACTATCATATCCACAAGTTTCCCTATTTTTGTGCCAAGATTTTGCAAGGCCTGGAAGTTTCTTGGGCTTCTTTGTAGCGCCTCTTTAGCCGGCGTTACTTGCTTCTGGGATTGCGGCGGAGTTCGCTGCATTCTGGAGCTTCTATTAAAAGGATTAGCATTTTCCTTGTGTTGAGGCTGCACTGGTGTTCTCACATCTTTGTGGGAGTCTTTTGTTGTTCCCTGTATTTTGGGTGTCTCGCATGTTCCTGTTTGTTTAATTTCTGTGTTCATTCTGATACACGGCGGCGCCTGCAGCATTAGCCTGAAAGCCATTTCAGCAGAATTTCACTCCTGCTTACTGAGGTAACAGAATACTACAGCCGTCAGCCCTTAAAGCAACCTTTCTAGATGAATTTGTCCAGTATACCATAATTAAGGCCTTACTGGGTTCAGCCTTAATGCGTTTTCAAACGCGTTTTGTGGTTTCCCTGCAAGGGTGTCCTTCCCTTTAGAAAACTGCCGTCCCTCTGGGATCAGACGCAGATCAAGGAGCCGCCCAATCTGGGACAGACGCTCTTGGGTTTGGTGATAATTCTGTTTGGTCCGCGGGTGGTATTTTATTTCCCACCTACCCTGCATGACTGCCAAACTTTCCCCTATCCGCCACCTGGGGACGCGCCACCTGTGTGTGTGTGTGTGTGTGTTTTTTTTTTTTTTTTTTTTTTTTTTGTTAAAGACGACAGGAGGGAATCTTTTATAGACAATTGGAAGCCCGTACTTCCAAATAGTGTCAGAGTCCCTGGTATGGTATACTGACTAAACCACTCCTTACTTTTCTCTCCTCCTGCAAGACCCTACGGAACCACCAATCGAGGCATTACTTCGTAGGGCAGGATTGAGTATGTTTACTCATCTACGATTCTACGCTTCTTCTTAACAAGGAAACGTTTTGCAGATCATGCTTGTTTATATTCCAAAGCGATGATGTGCTGTGCTTAATATGCAATGACGCGTTGTAGGCTCATCGTGATGATGATGCATCAGATGGAGACCGCCTCGGGAAATGGTCCCTAGCCGAAGACGCTGACGGTGCTAACGACTGCGGTCTCTTCTTGGAGAGGGGATTTCGGGGGGAGGCCGCTTCGGGAAATGGTCCCTTGACAAAGACGCTGACGGTGCTATCGACAGCGGCCTTTTCTTGGAATGGCATCACTTCGGCATATGAATCCCTAGACGAAGACGCAAGGTACAATCGACTGTAATACCTTCCAAGATGAGCGCAGGGCTTCATCACCCCCTAACCTCTGATCTTCAGCAAATCTGTACGGTGCGGCCTACCAACTTTATCTATAGCATAGAGTCTGCAGTTGATCTGCGCAGTCTTTCTACACGACGCAGTTCTTTGGTTATGGCGCATGCCATATTGCCTACTGAGATCCAGTTTTCTTCAGAGTTAAGCATAATGCCCACGAGAGTTTCCACTGTTGGTGACCTCCCTAGGTTATTGTTTAGCTCTAGTCTTTCGGCGTTAAATTTCGGACAGACGAAGAAAACATGTTCGGCGTCTTCAATAACACTTCCAGCACAGAAACTGCAAAACGGATTTTCGTCGTGCTTGAATCTATGAAGGTACGACTTAAAGCACCCATGACCAGTTAGTATTTGGGTGAGGTAGTAATCTACCTCACCATGACGCCTGTTAAGCCACGGTTCCAGATTTGGAATTAGGCGGTGCGTCCATCGTCCGTTCTGTGATGCCTCCCAGCGCGTCTGCCACACTTCTACACTGCGGTCTCGCGCTATCCTACGTTTGGAGGATTTAGGCAATTCGAGTGGAAGCGAATCGTATGTCACGTTCTCGTTCACCAGAAGGTCTATAGGGGGAGAACCCGCAATAACCAGCGCTGCATCCGAGGAGACAGTTCGAAACGCACTACATACTCTAAGTGCACAGATACGATACACCGATTCCATGCTTCGTAAGTAGGAGCTGAATCTGGTTGCCTCGGCCCATATGGGGGCTGCGTACAAAAGTATTGATCTGACGACAGTGACTATGATCTTTCTAGGGGTTTGTCTAGGACCTCTGGTATTCGACAAAATTCTTGTTAGCGCTGCAGCTGCGCTTCCCGCTTTTCCACTTGCGTATAAAAGATGTTGCTTAAAGTTAAGCCTATGATCTATCATAACGCCAAGGTATTTAACGAATGGTTTCGATACAATTGTATGTTCACCAACCGATATTCTAGCGGTCTCAACGACTTTTCGGCTGCTTATTAGCACTGCCTCGGTTTTGTGCTCGGCCAAACTGAGACCCGCTGTATTCAGGCACTGCCGCACTGCTATAACCGCTTGGTTGCACTTGTCTTCAACTTCGTGCAAATGCTTTGCTACTACTATGAGGGCAATATCATCTGCGAACCCGATAATATGAGCCCTCTCTGGCAGCTGTAGACGTAGTACTCCGTCATACATTATGTTCCATAGGACTGGACCCAACACTGATCCTTGTGGGACTCCGCCAGTAACTTTATACTTTTCAGTACCCCCTTCTGTTTCGTAGTAGAGAATTCTATCCTCGAGGTAATCTCGAATGATTCTACGAAGGTAGAAGGGAACGCTAAAGCGCGCAAGAGCTTCCAGTATTCTGGTCCAATTCGCAGAATTGAATGCGTTTTTTATGTCGAGTGTTGTAACTAGACAGTACTCTTTGTCACCGTACAACCACCGAGTTCCTGAGATTGCCTGGAGTGCAATTTTTTTCACCGCTCCAATTGCATCTATTGTGGACCGAGCTTTGCGGAAACCATACTGTTGGTTGGAAAGATCTCCGGCATCTTCTATTGACGCACCCAGTCTATTGCTTATCAATCGTTCTAGGATTTTGCCGGCAGTATCGAGCATACAAAGTGGACGATAGGCCGATGGATCCTCTATGGAACTAGTATTCTTCGGGATCAACACAAGTCTTTGTCGCTTCCACATTGGTGGGAAGACGCCATCTTTTAGGCATGTGTTGTAGAGGTCAACGAAAACCTCTATTTTCTGCTCTATCGCAATCTTGAGCACCTTATTTGGGACTCCGTCAGGTCCGGGGGCTTTATTGTCTTCAACTTCTTTGGCTATTTTTAGGAGCTCCTCATTGGTTACATTTTGAAAATTTTGTAACTCTGCTTCAACTTCTCTGTTTAGTGCTGGCGTGTCGGGTTGTTGTGGAAATAGTGTGTGGACTATGTTCCTCAACAGTATGGGACACGTAGGTGTTGGTTGCCTAAACGAAGAGAGCTTCTTCATAACGAGCTTATATGCAAAGCCCCAGGGCTGCTGTTCAGCGTCGTTGCAGACTTGGTTGAAACAATGGGATTTACTCATTTTTATTGCCTTTCTAAGTTGGGTTCTTGCGGCTTTGAAACGCCACTGGTTTGGTAGAAATTCATCTGTGCCTCTCGAGCGATAGTATGTACGTCTCGCTCTTATGCAGCACCTTCTTAGGCTTGAAATTTCATCAGTCCACCAGTAGACTGGCGCCGGGTGATTGTTGCCTCTACCTTTTCTAACCATCGCGGCGTCGCATGCTCTTATTACGGTCTTCATCACTTGCGAGGCCTTGTCTCTAGCATAGCCAGTTGCAGACATACCTGCGAGCATGACCTCTAGAACGCCGGTATCCAGAGTGCTTTCTTTGTATCTCCTCTGGTTTTTGCACACCCTTCTTATGACGGAGTCTCCCGTGCTGAATATGATTGCGTGATGATCGCTTCCAGTGTAGTGTTCGCTTACTTGCCAGGCAGTTTTTGGCAATAGGCTGCTACTCACAAAAGTAAGGTCAATTATGGAACCCATCCCAGCTCTTTCAAATGTGTTTTGCTGTCCAGAGTTCAGCGTGACGATATCTAAGATCGCAAACGCCTCCAGAAGTGCTTGACCTCTCGAATTTGATCTTGGGCATCCCCAGTCAGTTGACCATGCATTGAAGTCACCCGCGATAACTATTGGGTGTCTTCCGACAGCGTCATCTGCTTCTCCGAACATTCGTGGCTTCTTGTAGAGTAAGGCTTGGGGGTAGGTAGCAGCTATAGACATAGAGTCCACCCAGTCTAGCCCTCACGAAGTAGTTCATAGATTTTGTGTCTCTAATTTGCTGCTGTCGTTGGCCACAGTGCCATATGGATGTTTTCCCAGATCTATCACTGATCTGTTCACCGGAGTTCCTAGTACGATAGGGTTCGCTGAGGATGGCAACATCGGCGTTTACATCCCGTACGTTTTGCTTCAAGAGATCATGTGCAACTTCGCAGTGGTTGAGATTAAGCTGATAAAACCTTATCGTGCTTTAGTCTCTCGCAAAGCCTTCTGGTAAAACGGACATTTGATGCTCGTTGTCGCGTGCTTTGTGTCAGACTTCTTATGTCTTACGCAGAGTCTGCATATTGCTGCGTTTTCGCATGCTTTGGCTCGATGGCCCAAGCTCCCACACCTAAAGCAGGACTTTGAGCAGTCTTCTTCGCTCTTGCACTTTGATGCAGCATGGCCGAAGTCCATGCATTTAAAGCATCTCATGGGTTGTATTTTAGGCCTTATGCGGCACACAACCCATCCTATTCTAATTTTGCCTGCTTTAGTCAGCTTTGAGGCGCTTTCGGGTGGCAAACTAATTGTTGCTGTTTGGGTGCCTCCATATGCTCTGCGTAGGCTGAGTATGTTGGATGGTGACACCTTTATTTCAGCAAATTGGTGTTTTAGTGCCTCAAGCACTTCCTCTTTCGTTGTGACCTCATCGATATCTTTTATCTCTATTTGGATAACTTCGGTAAGGATTTTGACTTCAGCATTGGTTCCGAGCACCGTTTGCACTGCGTTTTGGAACTTTCCGGAAGCAGGGTCCGAGGTTTTCTCTAGGAGAAGTAGGAGCTCTCCCTTGGCCGTTTTTCTTACGCCGCAGACATTTTGGCTTAGCTCTTTTAATTGGGGTTCAGCCTTCACCTGTCTGAGGATATCCGCATAGGAAGCTGCGCCTGTCGTTTTTATTACGATGGCGTCCTTTCGCGGTGGCCTCCTCACTTTCCTTCGTTTTTTTCGAACTTTTGTCCACTTCCGGTTCTGGACAGTACTCTCGTGTGGGGTAGCAATCTTTTCAGTTGCTTTCGGCAGTTGCTTCTGGCTAGCTTTGTGAACTGCACCCCGTTTCACCGCTTCCTCACGTGGTGGGTTCTCCTTTTTATGCTCACTCACGCTGGCCTTTGAATGGGCCTGGAGGATTTTGTCCCCAGCAATCTGAACCGTACCTTGACCTTGAAGAGGCGTTTTATGCTTCCTCTTCTTGGCGGATGGTGTCGGCGATTGGGGGTCACGTTGTTCTCCCCTTGCTCTCTTGGTAGAGCTAGTTCCTGACGTAGGAAGCATTGTGGACTCTGTTTGAGTCTCCACACTCTGCCTTTGTCGTGGTTGCGATGGTTTTGCTTTGGCGGCATCCTGTTGGTGCCGCTCTTTGCATGCCTTCTGGTGCAATGCTGCAATTTCGTCCACGAGGTCTCTTATAGGCTGGTGGATGCTTCGTCGAGGGGGGGCCATCATTTCCACGAGCTTCCGAATTTTGACGGAAAGAACATCATTTTCCGACGTTTCTTGCTCGTAGTTTGCTGGTGGCGTTGATAGAGCTGGTGGTGATGAGCGTGTACGCTCATGTGCTCTATCGGCCGCTTTCTGGGGAGAACGCGCAACCCTTGGAGTACCCTTGAAGGGGTTCTGAGTCTCCCAGCTATATGAGGAACCGGGAGTACTACCTCTTTCGTTATTGCTTGTAGCATTATCTGCTACGGCAGCCAAGTTAGCCACCACCGTAGCATTGCGGTAATTTGATGACGACGACTGGGAGCCCGCTTGCTCACTCCCTACAGCCGCCGATGCTCTCTTAAAAAGAGTGTTGGATGGAATGTTGGTTGGGGCCTCCAGAATCTTTGCCCCGACCGTGGGAGTTCCCACGGGTGGATTTCCACTACTGTGGTTACCACCTGGAGTAGTTATGTTTTTAGCCGACATTCCTACACAATGGTTTTTTCTCAGGGTGACCTTCCCCTATCCTTTTATACCTACGGACAGGTATTAAAACTGCCGACCGTTACGGTACAGACGCAGACCAGGGAGCCGCTCATTCTGAGTCAGACGCGCCTGGATTTTGTGTTAACTAGGGTCCGCGGGTTGTGTGTGTGTGTGTGTTTTTTTTTTTTTTTTTTTTGATGCGCCAAAGGGATGTGTAATCTTCATAGATACCAGTGGCCCGTGCCATTGGCATGCACGATTCGCATTCCTTACTAAAATTTCAGGTATGCGCCTACGTACTAAACCACACCCTGCACACTTCCGCCACTCTCCCCACGGGACTGCCGCTAGGTATTACTTCGTGGGGCTGGCAAGCAATTTATGCTACTCCGGTGTTTCTGTTGTTCCTGCTAATCTTCTTTCAGTTTCAGCTCTCCGCAATTCACCTTGTACATTCTTGACGAGTGCACAGATATGCATCCAATATTCTACTGAATCCACCATCCGCTCTATAAGTAATTCTGGACTTGGTAGAGTTCCTCGCAGTTCCGTGAAACGACTGCAGTCAAATATTGCATGCTTCACGTCTTCCTCCTGGTTTGGACACTCCGGGCAATAAGGAGATGTATCGTGTCCAAATCGGAAAAGGTATCTACGATATCCACCGTGGCCAGAGAGGAACTGCGTTTAGTGGTAATTGCAGTTTCCTTGTGCACGGCTTATCCATACATCGATTGATGGTATAAGGGTGTGAGTCCATCTACCCTTTGGTGAATTATTCCACCGAGATTGCCATAGGTCCATAGATCGTGTTCTTTCTTCTTCTTTGATCATCCTGGTTGCGTTAGCTTCCGTTGGCAATGTGGATCTCCTTTGGTAAATTCTCCTCATCTCATCTGCTAGAATGTCAATGGGGATCATTCCAGCTATTATGTACGCAGCTTCGTCCGATATCGTCCGGTAACCGCTTATTGTTCTGAGCGCACTGAGCCGGTACACTGAGGATAGTTTCCGGCAAGTCTCTTTCCTTTTAAGAGTTTCTGCCCAGACTGGTGCAGCGTATAAGAGGACAGAGCTGACCACTCTAGATAGAAGAATCCTTTTTTTGTAGCCGGGTCCACCAATGTTTGGTAGTATCCTGGAAAGTGCTGCTTGTAATGTTGCAGCTTTCTTGGTCACATAATCCGCATGTGTTTTGAACTTCAGCCTGTTGTCGAGCATCACTCCAAGATACTTAACTGCTTCCTTTGACTGGATATTCATGTTGTCAACTTGAATATTGATGAATTCTACATTTTTCCTACTTGTGATAAGAACCGCTTCTGTTTTGTGGTTCGCCAGTTCGAGGCTTGCAGAATCGAGCCACTCCTTAATCTGGACAATTGCTGCGTTTGTGGCTAGCTCCACTTCTCGAGTGTGTTTCGCAACGGTCACGATAGCTATGTCATCCGCGAAACCGATGACTTGGACTCCTTGTGGTAGCCTCAATCTTAAGAGACCATCATACATTAGATTCCAGAGCAGGGGACCCAGTACGGATCCTTGGGGTACCCCTGCGGACACAGTGAAATATTTGGGTCCTTCTTCTGTGTCATACTTTAGCTTCCTGTTGGTGAAGTAATTCGCCACTATACGCTGCAAGTAGTGAGGCGCTTCTATTCTCGCAAGTGACCTCCTAATAAGGGACCAGTCCGCCGAGTTGAAAGCATTTTTGATATCAAGTGTCACTACTGCGCAATACATTTTTGTCCCCCACCTCCAGGAATGTCCTTTAATGGCTTCAGATGCAATATCTACTACCATTTTAATGGCGTCGATAGTAGATCGCGATTTTCTGAATCCATACTGGTGGTTTGATAAGGCTCCTTTATCCTCCATTACTTTGAGCAATCTATCGTATATTATCCGCTCAAAGATCTTTCCCATTGTGTTTAGCAGGCATATCGGGCGATATGACGATGGGTCTCCGGGTGCGTTGTTTCCTTTTGGCAGTAGAACTAGGTGCTGGAGCTTCCACTGTTCTGGGAACACTCCTTCCTCAAGACATTTTTGCATGGTTGCAATGAACATTTCTGGTTTCTTTTGTGCGGCGACCTTCAGAGCTTTGTTTGGAATTCCGTCGGGTCCAGGTGCCTTCTTGTCTCCTATTCTCGTAACAGCTCTCTGTAGTTCATCCATTGTGATCATTGGGATACTTGCAGCGTCTATTTCCCGAACAATTGTAGTCATATTGTTTGATCTTTGGGGAAACAGATGCTCTACAATGGTTCTCAGCATTATCGGGCATGTTATTTGTGGGGATCTACATCCTTTGAGCTTGGACATAACCATTCTGTAGGCCGTGCCCCACGGATTGATGTCGGCTTCGTCACAAATTTTTTTGAAGCATCTTGCTTTGCTCCCTTTGATTGCCCTTCCTAATTCCCATCTTATCTGCCTGAATGTCTCCAGAAGTTGTGGGAAATCGGTTCTTCCTCTAGCCCGTTGAACTTTACGTCGAGCCTTGAGGCATTTTGCTCTGAGCGCTCCTATTTCATTGTTCCACCAGTAACATGGAGCTCTTCTTCCGGTTGCTTTTTTCCTGGGCATTGCTGCATCACATGCTTCAACGATAACACGTGTGAGTTGACGCGATAGGTCTTCGGCAGATCCAGCAGTATGCGCATTAGGGGTATTGAGCGTTTCCTCGAATGTGTCCCTGTCGAACAGACTGTCCTTCCATAGTGGACCTGTTATTCTAGGCCGTTGCGTAGTTCTTCTTTCCGATGTTTCAAAGAAGATCGCCTGGTGATCACTGTGGCTATAATCCTCACTTACACGCCACTTTATGTTACGAAGGATAGGGTAACTCGCAAAGGTTAGATCGATAATTGATCCCATTCCTGCTTTGCGATATGTGTTTACCGTGCCATTATTTGCTAAGCCAATTTCTAGGGGTGCAAATGTTTCAAGGAGGATGCGCCCTCTGGCATTAGTGAGCCTGCTACCCCACTCCGTAGCCCACGCATTAAAATCTCCACCAATTATCACTCTTATTCTCTGCCTTATGTCGTCCGCTATCTTGTCCAACATTGCTTCGTATTGGTTGATTGTCCAGCTGGGTCGCGCGTAACAGCTGTAAAAATGGATGCCATTTATCCTTGCACGTACGAATCCTTCTGCATCTCCGTCCATATCTTGAAACGCGTGGTTCCCACATGCCCATATTGCGGCATGTTTCGTTTTATCGCTAGCCCAAATATTACCGCCGAGAGCTTTGTATGGTTCGCTAATCAAAACCACATCCGCTTTCTCGACTTTCACTGTTTGGGTAAGGATATCCTGAGCTATCTCACAGTGATTTAGATTTATTTGTATTATCTTCATCATTGCTTATTGGTGATAGCACTCTTAAAAACTGGGCACTTTCCACTTCCTGCTACATGCTTTGCATTGTCGGGGCTATTTTTTCTACAGAACATGCACGATGGCTCCTTGTTGCAGTTACTTGCTATGTGACCTTCCGTGCCACATCTTCTGCAAAGTTTTGAGCGGTCTTCCGCACTTTCGCAGCTGTTGGCTAGGTGACCAAATTCTAAACACCTGAAGCATTTCTTCAAAAGTGTTCTTTGACGAATTCTGCAGTTTACCCATCCTATCTTTATTCTTCCGATTTTTAGCGCTTTATTGGCTATCTCCACCGGTAGACTTATAATTGCATTTTGGGTATTTCCGTATGCCTGGCGAAGTGATATTACATCAGCCAGCGATATATCCTTATATCCAAAGTGCGTTTTGAATGCTTGGCATATTTCCTCCTTTGAAGTTACTTCATCCATATCCTTGCATTCTACAGTAATGCGATGGGTAAGGGCTCGAATTTCCGCCTTTTGTCCTAAGACTTCAGTTATTGCGGTTTTTACTTCCGCCGCCTTACTCCCAGCATTTTTGAGCTGTATAAGAAGTTCTCCTTTGTGTGTTCTTCTGATTTTTGACACAGCTTTGCCAACTTCCTCCAGTTTTGGGTCTGCTTTTATATTGCGGAGTATATCCGCATACGAAGCTTCACCTTTGGCTTCGATGATGATTGCGTCGGGCTTAGCTTTCTCGCCTTTTCTCTTCTGTTGCCTTTTTCCTACAACCTTAGTCCAGCCAGATTTGTTTCTACCTGCATCCTTTACAAAGTTTTCTGGCGCAACCTTCCTAACAGTTTCCTGGTTTTTTTCTTTATTTCCAGCTGCGTCCCTAGCTGAATGATTTTTGATGATTAACTTTGTAGCTTTTGGAGATTCATTCTTCTTTTTCTCCGTCTTCCGTTGCTTATGGGAAGGCTCCAATATTTCCCTTTCAGGAGTTGGTTTCCGTTTTGGCTCATTGGTCACCTTAAGCCATGGACAAGTTTGTGACGAAGAGTTTTTCTTCATAGCCTCTTTTGCTTTTTTAGCCTGCAGCTGAGTGGCTGAAATATCATAGAGGACACGAATGCTCTCGATGGAATCCCTCATTGGCTGGTGTATAGAACGCCTTTTACCATCTTCCAGCATAGTTACCAGCTCCCTTATTTGTTCACCTAGTTTAAGGAATGCTGGCAAGTGCAGAGCTTTATCCGTCGTTTTCTGGAGCGTTTCAGGTAGCTCCACACTAACTGGAGTATCCGGTCCATTTACTGCAACCGGGGATCTTCGCATCAGCGCACTTCTTTGGAACGGGTTGCCCTCGTTTTCTCTTTCCTTGTTTGTTCTTTTGGGTGTTTCTTCTGTTGTAGCGTTTGTATTTGTTGGGTTCATTTCTGTTGGGTCCCCACTCAAGGCCGCTGTCGGTATTCGGATGTGTAGTCACCTTATATGATCCCATGGTTGTCTTTGCAAGCAGTGAGGCCATGCAAGGGTTGACACAAGCCCTTATGGGGTCTTGTGTTCAGAGCCAGATCAGTGTTAAACAGGAATATGACATCTGTACCTACACCACCAACTTAACGGTTACGAATTACCGAACGTACCTTGAAGCCTGCCAGGGTTTTAACGGGACGGCGGCGCCTGTAGCATTAGCCTGAAAGCCATTTCAGCAGGATTTCACTCCTGCTTACTGAGGTAACAGAATACTACAGCCGTCAGCCCTTAAAGCAAACTTTCTGAATGGATTTGTCCAGTATACCATAATTAAGGCCTTACTGGGTTCAGCCTTAATGCGTTTCAAACGCGCTTTGTGGTTTTTCTGCAAGGGTGTCCTTCCCTTTAGAAAACTGCCGCCCCTCTGGGATCAGACGCAGACCAAGGAGCCGCCCAATCTGGGACAGACGCTCTTGGGTTTGGTGATGATTCTGTTTGGTCCGCGGGTGGTATTTTATTTCCCACCTACCCTGCATGACTGCCGAGCTTTCCCCTATCCGCCACCTGGGGACGCGCACTGTAGGGATGCAGAACCCCCCTAGTGTGTGTGTGTGTGTGTGTGTGTGTTTTTTTTTTTTTTTTTTTTTTTTTTTTTTTTTTTTTTTTTTTTTTAAAGACGACAGGAGGGAATCTTTTATAGACAAATGGAAGCCCGTACTTCCAAATAGTGTCAGAGTCCCTGGTATGGTATACTGACTAAACCACTCCTTACTTTTCTCTCCTCCTGCAAGACCCTACGGAACCACCAATCGAGGCATTACTTCGTAGGGCAGGATTGAGTATATTTACTCATCTACGATTCTACGCTTCTTCTTAACAAGGAAACGTTTTGCAGATCATGCTTGTTTATATTCCAAAGCGATGATGTGCTGTGCTTAATATGCAATGACGCGTTGTAGGCTCATCGTGATGATGATGCATCAGATGGAGACCGCCTCGGGAAATGGTCCCTAGCCGAAGACGCTGACGGTGCTAACGACTGCGGTCTCTTCTTGGAGAGGGGATTTCGGGGGGAGGCCGCTTCGGGAAATGGTCCCTTGACGAAGACGCTGACGGTGCTATCGACAGCGGCCTTTTCTTGGAATGGCATCACTTCGGGCATATGAATCCCTAGACGAAGACGCAAGGTACAATCGACTGCAATACCTTCCAAGATGAGCGCAGGGCTTCATCACCCCCTAACCTCTGATCTTCAGCAAATCTGCACGGTGCGGCCTACCAACTTTGTCTATAGCATAGAGTCTGCAGTTGATCTGCGCAGTCTTTCTACACGACGCAGTTCTTTGGTTATGGCGCATGCCATATTGCCTACTGAGATCCAGTTTTCTTCAGAGTTAAGCATAATGCCCACGAGAGTTTCCACTGTTGGTGACCTCCCTACGTTATTGCTTAACTCTAGTCTTTCGGCGTTAAATTTCGGACAGACGAAGAAGACATGTTCGGCGTCTTCAATAACACTTCCAGCACAGAAACTGCAAAACGGATTTTCGTCGTGCTTGAATCTATGAAGGTACGACTTAAAGCACCCATGACCAGTTAGTATTTGGGTGAGGTAGTAATCTACCTCACCATGACGCCTGTTAAGCCACGGTTCCAAATTTGGAATTAGGCGGTGCGTCCATCGTCCGTTCTGTGATGCCTCCCAGCGCGTCTGCCACACTGCTACACTGCGGTCTCGCGCTATCCTACGTTTGGAGGATTTAGGCAATTCGAGTGGAAGCGAATCGTATGTCACGTTCTCGTTCACCAGAAGGTCTATAGGGGGAGAACCCGCAATAACCAGCGCTGCATCCGAGGAGACAGTTCGAAACGCACTACGTACTCTAAGTGCACAGATACGATACACCGATTCCATGCTTCGTAAGTAGGAGCTGAATCTGGTTGCCTCGGCCCATATGGGGGCTGCGTACAAAAGTATTGATCTGACGACAGTGACTATGATCTTTCTACGGGTTTGTCTAGGACCTCTGGTATTCGACAAAATTCTTGTTAGCGCTGCAGCTGCGCTTCCCGCTTTTCCACTTGCGTATAAAAGATGCTGCTTAAAGTTAAGCCTATGATCTATCATAACGCCAAGGTATTTAACGAATGGTTTCGATACAATTGTATGTTCACCAACCGATATTCTAGCGGTCTCAACGACTTTTCGGCTGCTTATTAGCACTGCCTCGGTTTTGTGCTCGGCCAAACTGAGACCCGCTGTATTCAGCCACTGCCGCACTGCTATAACCGCTTGGTTGCACTTGTCTTCAACTTCGTGCAAATGCTTTGCTACTACTATGAGGGCAATATCATCTGCGAACCCGATAATATGAGCCCTCTCTGGCAGCTGTAGACGTAGTACTCCGTCATACATTATGTTCCATAGGACTGGACCCAACACTGATCCTTGTGGGACTCCGCCAGTAACTTTATACTTTTCAGTACCCCCTTCTGTTTCGTAGTAGAGAATTCTATCCTCGAGGTAATCTCGAATGATTCTACGAAGGTAGAAGGGAACGCTAAAGCGCGCAAGAGCTTCCAGTATTCTGGTCCAATTCGCAGAATTGAATGCGTTTTTTATGTCGAGTGTTGTAACTAGACAGTACTCTTTGTCACCGTACAACCACCGAGTTCCTGAGATTGCCTGGAGTGCAATTTTTTTCACCGCTCCAATTGCATCTATTGTGGACCGAGCTTTGCGGAAACCATACTGTTGGTTGGAAAGATCTCCGGCATCTTCTATTGACGCACCCAGTCTATTGCTTATCAATCGTTCTAGGATTTTGCCGGCAGTATCGAGCATACAAAGTGGACGATAGGCCGATGGATCCTCTATGGAACTAGTATTCTTCGGGATCAACACAAGTCTTTGTCGCTTCCACATTGGTGGGAAGACGCCATCTTTTAGGCATGTGTTGTAGAGGTCAACGAAAACCTCTATTTTCTGCTCTATCGCAATCTTGAGCACCTTATTTGGGACTCCGTCAGGTCCGGGGGCTTTATTGTCTTCAACTTCTTTGGCTATTTTTAGGAGCTCCTCATTGGTTACATTTTGAAAATTTTGTAACTCTGCTTCAACTTCTCTGTTTAGTGCTGGCGTGTCGGGTTGTTGTGGAAATAGTGTGTGGACTATGTTCCTCAACAGTATGGGACACGTAGGTGTTGGTTGCCTAAACGAAGAGAGCTTCTTCATAACGAGCTTATATGCAAAGCCCCAGGGCTGCTGTTCAGCGTCGTTGCAGATTTGGTTGAAACAATGGGATTTACTCATTTTTATTGCCTTTCTAAGTTGGGTTCTTGCGGCTTTGAAACGCCACTGGTTTGGTAGAAATTCATCTGTGCCTCTCGAGCGATAGTATGTACGTCTCGCTCTTATGCAGCACCTTCTTAGGCTTGAAATTTCATCAGTCCACCAGTAGACTGGCGCCGGGCGATTGTTGCCTCTACCTTTTCTAACCATCGCGGCGTCGCATGCTCTTATTACGGTCTTCATCACTTGCGAGGCCTTGTCTCTAGCATAGCCAGTTGCAGACATACCTGCGAGCATGACCTCTAGAACGCCGGTATCCAGAGTGCTTTCTTTGTATCTCCTCTGGTTTTTGCACACCCTTCTTATGACGGAGTCTCCCGTGCTGAATATGATTGCGTGATGATCGCTTCCAGTGTAGTGTTCGCTTACTTGCCAGGCAGTTTTTGGCAATAGGCTGCTACTCACAAAAGTAAGGTCAATTATGGAACCCATCCCAGCTCTTTCAAATGTGTTTTGCTGTCCAGAGTTCAGCGTGACGATATCTAAGATCGCAAACGCCTCCAGAAGTGCTTGACCTCTCGAATTTGATCTTGGGCATCCCCAGTCAGTTGACCATGCATTGAAGTCACCCGCGATAACTATTGGGTGTCTTCCGACAGCGTCATCTGCTATTTCTTCTAGAACATTCGTGGCTTCTTGTAGAGTAAGGCTTGGGGGTAGGTAGCAGCTATAGACATAGAGTCCACCCAGTCTAGCCCTCACGAAGTAGTTCATAGATTTTGTGTCTCTAATTTGCTGCTGTCGTTGGCCACAGTACCATATGGATGTTTTCCCAGATCTATCACTGATCTGGTCACAGGAGTTTCTAGTACGATAGGGTTCGCTGAGGATAGCAACATCGGCGTTTACATCCCGTACGTTTTGCTTCAAGAGATCATGTGCAACTTCGCAGTGGTTGAGATTAAGCTGATAAAACCTTATCGTGCTTTAGTCTCTCGCACAGCCTTCTGGTAAAACGGACATTTGATGCTCGTTGTCGCGTGCTTTGTGTCAGACTTCTTATGTCTTACGCAGAGTCTGCATATTGCTGCGTTTTCGCATGCTTTGGCTCGATGTCCCAAGCTGCCACACCTAAAGCAGGACTTTGAGCAGTCTTCTTCGCTCTTGCACTTTGATGCAGCATGGCCGAAGTCCATGCATTTAAAGCATCTCATGGGTTGTATTTTAGGCCTTATGCGGCACACAACCCATCCTATTCTAATTTTGCCTGCTTTAGTCAGCTTTGAGGCGCTTTCGGGTGGCAAACTAATTGTTGCTGTTTGGGTGCCTCCATATGCTCTGCGTAGGCTGAGTATGTTGGATGGTGACACCTTTATTTCAGCAAATTGGTGTTTTAGTGCCTCAAGCACTTCCTCTTTCGTTGTGACCTCATCGATATCTTTTATCTCTATTTGGATAACTTCGGTAAGGATTTTGACTTCAGCATTGGTTCCGAGCACCGTTTGTACTGCGTTTTGGAACTTTCCGGAAGCAGGGTCCGAGGTTTTCTCTAGGAGAAGTAGGAGCTCTCCCTTGGCCGTTTTTCTTACGCCGCAGACATTTTGGCTTAGCTCTTTTAATTGGGGTTCAGCCTTCACCTGTCTGAGGATATCCGCATAGGAAGCTGCGCCTGTCGTTTTTATTACGATGGCGTCCTTTCGCGGTGGCCTCCTCACTTTCCTTCGTTTTTTTCGAACTTTTGTCCACTTCCGGTTCTGGACAGTGCTCTCGTGTGGGGTAGCAATCTTTTCAGTTGCTTTCGGCAGTTGCTTCTGGCTAGCTTTGTCAACTGCACCCCGTTTCACCGCTTCCTCACGTGGTGGGTTCTTCTTTTTATGCTCACTCACGCTGGCCTTCGAATGGGCCTGGAGGATTTTGTCCCCAGCAATCTGAACCGTACCTTGACCTTGAAGAGGCGTTTTATGCTTCCTCTTCTTGGCGGATGGTGTCGGCGATTGGGGGTCACGTTGTTCTCCCCTTGCTCTCTTGGTAGATCTAGTTCCTGACGTAGGAAGCATTGTGGACTCTGTTTGAGTCTCCACACTCTGCCTTTGTCGTGGTTGCGATGGTTTTGCTTTGGCGGCATCCTGTTGGTGCCGCTCTTTGCATGCCTTCTGGTGCAATGCTGCAATTTCGTCCACGAGGTCTCTTATAGGCTGGTGGATGCTTCGTCGAGGGGGGGCCATCATTTCCACGAGCTTCCGAATTTTGACGGAAAGAACATCATTTTCCGACGTTTCTTGCTCGTAGTTTGCTGGTGGCGTTGATAGAGCTGGTGGTGATGAGCGTGTACGCTCATGTGCTCTATCGGCCGCTTTCTGGGGAGAACGCGCAACCCTTGGAGTACCCTTGAAGGGGTTCTGAGTCTCCCAGCTATATGAGGAACCGGGAGTACTACCTCTTTCGTTATTGCTTGTAGCATTATCTGCTACGGCAGCCAAGTTAGCCACCACCGTAGCATTGCGGTAATTTGATGACGACGACTGGGAGCCCGCTTGCTCACTCCCTACAGCCGCCGATGCTCTCTTAAAAAGAGTGTTGGATGGAATGTTGGTTGGGGCCTCCAGAATCTTTGCCCCGACCGTGGGAGTTCCCACGGGTGGATTTCCACTACTGTGGTTACCACCTGGAGTAGTTATGTTTTTAGCCGACATTCCTACACAATGGTTTTTTCTCAGGGTGACCTTCCCCTATCCTTTTATACCTACGGACAGGTATTAAAACTGCCGACCGTTACGGTACAGACGCAGACCAGGGAGCCGCTCATTCTGAGTCAGACGCGCCTGGATTTTGTGTTAACTAAGGTCCGCGGGTTCGTAAAGCCCGAAGGATTGTTCTGAGAACTGATCCCCCCTTGCGTACAGTGTGTGTGTGTGTGTGTGTGTGTGTCTTTGTGTGTGTATGTATGTGTATAATACATAAAAAGAGTGCATGATTGTCTTGTGTTTGTGTTTTAAAAATTTTTTTATATCCTTTTTTCTTGAATGCTCGTTCAGTTATGAACAGAGCAACAGCTTAATGTTTTTTAAGGTACTATTACCGTCTAGAATTTTCAAAAAATGAAGGTCGAAAAAAGGGCAATTTTTGAAAAAAATTTTCAAATGTCCGCAATTTTTTTTATTTTTAATACTTTTTCAATTTTGCTGGTAAACTATCACGTAAGAGCACTTCCTTTTTGTAACTCTTTTTGAATTTTATGTTTCAGACTTACCGTTCCAGAGATTAACTGTCCGCCATGCAGCAGTGTTTTTTTGAGAAGTAAATTTGAGCACCCTATATTAAATGTACAATCAATAGAAAATAAAAATAAAAAAATGTTTTCGTAATCTTCAAGAACTGTTTAATACTGTAAAAAAAGTTTGATAACCATATATGTATAATAAAGAAAGTGAAAAAAATTGTTTAATATATGTTAATTTTTAGCATTCTAGACGTTAATAGTACCTTAATTTGACATAAATGTTTTATATAATTTTAAAAATTTCTTTTGATTAGCCTTAGTTTTTTTCGAATGTGTAACATTCAGTCTATAGAGGGTCGGTAGAATAATTTTTATTTTGAAATCCTTCTGATGAGCTTAGTTGGTGGTAAGCGAAAAGAATTCTTAAAGGAAACCCACGCGCCAACACGGTTTTAACCAGGCATTAGGTAATAGGTCGTTTTCCACTTTTTTCATCGGGTTGAATATCTTTTTATATTTTTTCGGCTTCCTTAGTTTCTATTGTTAAGCTCCCACTTAGCAATGGGAAAATCCTATCCTAATATCCATAATTTTTTTCAATAAACCCACCATTTCCTTTTTTAGATGAGCTAGGTTTATATTAATATTTATTCAAACAATTTTTTATTTCAGATAGTAAATTATCTGTTTAATTTTTATTGTTATTCATTATTATTATTTATTATACATTGTTTGCTATTTACAGTATATTCCCTGCAAGACATGCCTAACTGAAACTCCAACACAATCACAACATTTGCAGCAAAAACTAATACATTCTCAGTTATTTCACTTTTATCAGTTTTGTTCGAATGAGACAACAATATAAACATTAAATTACGCAGCATATAAGCTGAGGGTGTGAAAAGAAAACTTTAAGAGGTAGAATTGTAAGTCACGCAATAATATCCTAAAATATCCTAAAATAACCAAATTGAATGATTGTAGTCGTGGCGCAGTGGGTAAAATATGGAACTTATATGACAGGGACCGTGGTTCAAAGTAGTTGAAACCAGCTGTCAAAGCGTAAGGTAGCAAGAAGTTAGAAGTTCGAAGGAATACCAAATTAAACAAATTAAGTGGAAAAATAGAGTCTAAAAACACATTTAAATAAATAAGTTTATGAACAAAGAAGGCAACAACCAACAACAACAACAACGGCTCTGTATAGAGCAAATCACACAGCTTGACTATACAGACTGTTTCATTGGCCGCTACACCAACTCAACAGTAGCCTTTGTATGACTTTACACTGTGATCCACTCAAGCTACTTAGGTTCTACATATACTGCCAATATGCCGAGAAAGTTACCCGGAATTTGCTTTTGGCAGAGAACGCTGGAATTTTTGTAACTGAGTTCTTATCTACTTTTTGATGCATACTGTACTAAGGTTAACAACCTCGATCGTAACATACTTTTAGGCATAGCCTTAATTCATGTGCATCTTCGAAATTCGATCACAGCGGTTTACTGCTATCAGAGCATATTGAAGTTGTTGTTATTTTTGCTGTTTAGCTCCTCCATTTTTCCACACTTTCATTTTAGGGTTCAGTTAGTTTAACTGATGGTACACCTAAGATGGCGTGGAGACCATTTTTTTGTAATGAAAGACTTTGTTGTTTTTTATGTGATAAACACACAACCAATCATTTATCTTAACATTTTTATGGGCGTGCTCTCCCAGAATATTTAATATTAATATTTTGTATACGGCCTCTAATTATTTATATTGAAAACAATTTTTCTCTGCCAAAAACAAATTCCGGGTAACTTTCTCGGCATATTGGCAGTATATGTAGAACCTAAGTAGCTTGAGTGGATCACAGTGTAAAGTCATACAAAGGCTACTGATGAGTTGGTGTAGCGGCCAATGAAACAGTCTGTATAGTCAAGCTGTGTGATTTGCTCTATACAGAGCCGTTGTTGTTGTTGTTGGTTGTTGCCTTCTTTGTTCTTCATGTTGTCTTGTTGACAACATGCTTGGCCTAGAGCTCGAAAAAATTGTTTTCAATATAAATAATTAGAGGCCGTATACAAAATATTAATATTAAATATTCTGGGAGAGCACGCCCATAAAAATGTTAAGATAAATGATTGGTTGTGTGTTTATCACATAAAAAACAACAAAGTCTTTCATTACAAAAAAATGGTCTCCACGCCATCTTAGGTGTACCATCAGTTAAACTAACTGAACCCTAAAATGAAAGTGTGGAAAAATGGAGGAGCTAAACAGCAAAAATAACAACAACTTCAATATGCTCTGATAGCAGTAAACCGCTGTGATCGAATTTCGAAGATGCACATGAATTAAGGCTATGCCTAAAAGTATGTTACGATCGAGGTTGTTAACCTTAGTACAGTATGCATCAAAAAGTAGATAAGAACTCAGTTACAAAAATTCCAGCGTTCTCTGCCAAAAACAAATTCCGGGTAACTTTCTCGGCATATTGGCAGTATATGTAGAATCTAAGTAGCTTGAGTGGATCACAGTGTAATGTCATACAAAGGCTACTGATGAGTTGGTGTAGCGGCCAATGAAACAGTCTGTATAGTCAAGCTGTGTGATTTGCTCTATACAGAGGCGTTGTTGTTGTTGTTGGTTGTTGCCTTCTTTGTTCTTCATGTTGTCTTGTTGACAACATGCTTGGCCTAGAGCTCGAAAAAATTGTTTTCAATATAAATAATTAGAGGCCGTATACAAAATATTAATATTAAATATTCTGGGAGAGCACGCCCATAAAAATGTTAAGATAAATGATTGGTTGTGTGTTTATCACATAAAAAACAACAAAGTCTTTCATTACAAAAAAATGGTCTCCACGCCATCTTAGATGTACCATCAGTTAAACTAACTGAACCCTAAAATGAAAGTGTGGAAAAATGGAGGAGCTAAACAGCAAAAATAACAACAACTTCAATATGCTCTGATAGCAGTAAACCGCTGTGATCGAATTTCGAAGATGCACATGAATTAAGGCTATGCCTAAAAGTATGTTACGATCGAGGTTGTTAACCTTAGTACAGTATGCATCAAAAAGTAGATAAGAACTCAGTTACAAAAATTCCAGCGTTCTCTGCCAAAAACAAATTCCGGGTAACTTTCTCGGCATATTGGCAGTATATGTAGAACCTAAGTAGCTTGAGTGGATCACAGTGTAAAGTCATACAAAGGCTACTGATGAGTTGGTGTAGCGGCCAATGAAACAGTCTGTATAGTCAAGCTGTGTGATTTGCTCTATACAGAGCCGTTGTTGTTGTTGTTGGTTGTTGCCTTCTTTGTTCTTCATGTTGTCTTGTTGACAACATGCTTGGCCTAGAGCTCGAAAAAATTGTTTTCAATATAAATTATTAGAGGCCGTATACAAAATATTAATATTAAATAAGTTTATGTTAAATAGTTAGCAAATGTTAAATTGTTAACAATATCGACAAAAATTTTGAAAATAAAATAAAGTAAAACAATATCAAGTGCTTATTTTGTTATAAACTACATATAATTATGCCGCCAAAAACAAGAATGTGCAAAAAAAAGAATCATAAAGAGAGGCTCTCAGCTTCTAGTGAGTCAAGCGACGACGAAAACACAAACAACAATAATAATTTATCAGCGATTATTGAAAATTTAAACACACAGTTTAAAGTGCAAGATAAAGCGATGAAAAAAATTAAAGAATCTCAACAATATATGACGCGTTGAAAGCAAAAGAGGAACATATTTTTTAGTGCAAGCAAAAGAGGATTGTAAAATAAATGCAAGCAAAAATGTAACAGGACAAGTTGCAAAAACATTTTTGCAAGCGACGGAAGATTGTAAGCCAACATCAAACGCGAGGAATTTGCTAGAATTTGTTGATAGACTCTAAAATTACAAAATCTTATCAAAAGGGTTGTCGTAAAGCCTTGTTTACGTTTTATTTTTTCATTGGAATTCTAAGCATTGTTTGTTTACATTTATTTTTTCATGGTTTTTCCTCTTCTTTCTTTTTCTGTAGGTTTTTGTTGCACTAGGATTTTCTTTACTTTTTTAGCTGAACATTTCGTCGATCGTCAGGAGTTATATTTTTCCGATTTTGTCTATATGAATGGAACTAAAGAAAAAATTATGTAACTTTTTTATTTCTTATTGGCTTGAAATGTACCCAAGAACAAAATTATAGAAAATATATATATATATTTTTTTTACAAAATTTATGAAATTTTTTAACTGTTAAAACTACTATATTATATCTATCTACCTATATCCACCCTTATTTACCTATATAAAAAATAAAATTAATTTCATAACAAATCATATTGGCTAATTGGAACGCAGGACAACCGCCACACGTTGGGCAAAAAAGAGGCAAAACTCTCGCATTAGGGGTTATTGGAAAGTTACGGGGTTTACATTTTTTCAATTCTTTTTGTAATCTAGATCAGAAAACGGCATGATTGCATTCATTCGCAGTTTTTTGTCATTCACTGAAAAGCGAACGCTGAAATAGCACTGCGCACCAAATTGACGAAAGGAAAAAATACATCAATCGCTCAATTGTTGTTGATGCTTATCGTGTGTACATAACAGTTAGTGCCTTCGAAAAGACAACGAATCGTTCGAAGTGCAGTTGTTGTTTTTAATACACACTTAGTGCCTTCGAAAAGACAATGAATGGTTCGAAGTGTAATTGTTGTTTTCAATACAAAAATATTTGTTTGTGTTAAGGCTATATCGTTTCGATACTTTTGCATCTTCTTTATTTTTTGCTTGGTAGTTTGGTTGATTTTAGTTGTTTTTCCTTTTTAATGCAAAAAATAAAAGAAACGAATCGGTTGTAAGCACGTTTTCATGACACCGTGTTAGGGTTCTAAAATTGCAAACAGGGTTAAATTTTATCAAACAGAAGCACTATAAAATTCTATAAAAGCTTGGCAAACTAATTTATTGTTCAGTTCTAACTTTATTCTGTTTTTCTGAAAATAAAACAATAAAAAATAGTTATCAAGTTCAAACTAAAATAGTTTATTAGAAGAATAATATCACAAATTCATGCTCAGTTCATTAGTTTAGTGTAAGTTTATAAATAAAAATATAAAAAAAGAAAAACTTAATAATACAACATAATTCAATATGAGGAAAATATCACAAAATTCATGTTCAGATCATTATTTGAGTTTACGTTTATGTATAAAAAATAACTTAATAATACAAAAAATCCAATGTGATATCACAAAACACATGTTCAGTTCATTAGTTTAGTGTACTTTTATGAATAAAAAAATAAAAACTTAATAATACAAAAAATCCAATATGAAGGAAATATCACAAAATGCATGTTCAGTCCATTAGTTTAGTGTACGCTTATAAATAAAAGAATAAAAACTTAATAATACAAAAAATCCAATATGATATTACAAAATACATGTTCAGTTCATTAGTTTGGTGTAAGTTTATGAATAAAAAATAAAAAAATTTCACTTCAAGATTATAAGAAAAAATAAATAAAATAAAAAAAAAATAAAATAATCAAATCTTAATAATAATTAAAGTTTCGATATTATATCATATTAATGAGAAAACTCATATTAATTGCATTAGTTCAGCGATGTTTCATATTTAAAAACATCGCTTCATATTGGGTTTTTGGGCCCAAACGGTTTCGTTTTTCTGTTATTATATTACCTGCTGCAGAAAAAACTCGCTCGGAGGCGGCACTGCTAGCAGGAATAGACAAAATTCTTTTTGCAAATTTTGACAAATTTGGATATTCTGTGGAATGATTTTCCCACCATTGTAAAACATCAAAGTTAATGTCGATGGTTACTTTGGACAAACTGTAACGTTCCACTTCATCAAATGCATTTTCAGCAATAGAAACATTTGCATTGTTTACTAAATTACAAAAAAATAATTCAAAGTCTTTCGGTTGCGATACTAACTCATTGAGAGATGAGCCACTAACTAAGCTGTTTGAAGATAAATTATTATCGCTATTTGCAATTTGGGAAGTACAAAATTCTTTGACATGAATTATTTCATTTTCTTCTAACACGGAGTTAGTCGGAGGGTACAAAAAACAAGCAGTTTTGTGGTAAATGCTCAAATTATGGGTCCATTTCATTTCAACTTGTTTCATTATATTAGTTTTCAACTTTTTTATAACTAAAGCGTCTGCATTCGCATGTTCACAAATTTTTCTAAGGCTGTTTATTGACAAGCAAACATAATTAATGGTAACATAACTTACTCCCTGCAACTTTTTGTTGATAATATCGAATTTCTCAAAAAGTTCTACTAAAATTTTTAAAATTGAGAAGTTTATATCAGTTACTCTGCACATTTCATTCATATTGGAAAGTACTTCATTAATTTTAATCCAGTTATTTGAAATCGATTGAAATAGATTCAGGTGGGAGCTCCAACGTGTTTTGCAATAATTTTTTAATGATGTTTCTAACATATGTTGCAAATTTGATTTTTTAAAGAATTTTACTAGCTTTTTGCAAGCATCAAACATTGGAGAGAGTTCTTCTGTGCTTTCAAAAGCGGAGTCCATAACGTTGTTAAGCAAATGGTTGGCACAATTAATGCGGTTGTAATCTTTGAGTGCTTTAACTATATTTGACCCTCTATCTGTAACAAACACAATATTCTCGATATCATTATTTATATTAAAATCTTCTAAAAGACTTCGAAGTTTCCTTAAGACGTTGTCTCCTGTGCTCCTTTCGAAATCCATTGATTTTGTACCCAAAACTATTTCCTTTAGTTTGTTATCTTTCAAAAAATGAAATGTAGCGCACAAAAAGTTTCTTTTAACAAAGTCGTCCGTCCAAAGATCGCAAGTGATAGAAGCAGTTTTGTTGGCAACAGCTGTTTTTAATTCTGTTTTTATTTCTTGCCTCTTTTGATCCGCTATTGAGCTTGTGCGACGCGAGACCGTTGTGGAGTCTGGTATCAAATCGTGCAAGTCAATATGATTTCCGTATCTAGCGCCAATATTTATGAAAAATTGTGTAAGGTTTTTAAAACCACTTCCACTCACAGCCGAAAATGGCCGACAATCTTGCACAATCCACTGTGAGCACGCATCTTTTATAACCTCTTCCTCTTCTTCGTTTAATTTAATGAGATCAATTGTGCTGTTGTTATTAACGTAACACTTATGTCGAACAAGGTTTGACGTTTGCTTTCCGTTGTATTTAAAAATTTTTTTGCAATTTCGACAATATACAACACTGTCAATCAAATTTCCGTCGTCTTTTTCAATTTGAGCAAAAATGTCCCAAATCTTACTTAAACTTTTTCTTTTTTTTGTTAAACGGAAAATTCCGCTGTTAATTTTTTCGTATATCTCTAAATTATTCATTGTCCGTAAAATCCGTTTCTAATTAACCCTCTGCACGCGTATTACGTTCTGAATTGATGAAAAACACACAAAGGCCTAAACAGCAGTGTGCTCGAATTTGCATTGAGCTTATGGAATTAAATTTGTCCACAAAAATAAATTACAAGAAAAGGTTATCCTTAACCTAATTATGTTTTATTTAATAGTTTATCTTTTTACACTGATACTTATTAATATGCAGCAGATATGCTGCAGACTTCTTTCGCGCGTGAATAACTACTGAATCAATTATTAATTAATTTAGGGTAGCATGGCCCAGAGACCATGCCACCACAATACATTAAAAATGTATTGCAACGCTACGTATAGCGTTGCAAACCCACACATGGACAACACAATAAACACTATTTTTGGCATTGTTATTATAACTGTAAATAATATATTATCTTACAGCGGCTAACGGCACTGGTATTTATATGATTCCAACTCGTCATCAGCGCTAATGACGAGACGGACAGTGCGATAAGGAATATGCTGACGTCGCATAAACCAGCCACTTCACTGGCAGCGCGATCGCCTGGGTGTTGGGTAGCTAAGCCAACACACAGGCAGCGAGCGCTAAGTATGCACTAGCTAAGCTTTGTTGTTGTACAACAACAACAGCAATGCAGCCAGCAATACGATCATCTACTGCGTCCGCTACTCAGTGACGCTAGTGCGATCACTGTGCTTGACGGTTTGCCGTTTATGACAAAGCGTCAGAGAGCGAGAACGTCAGTCGATTTGAGCTACAAAGTAATGGCTCAAATGCCTGCTGAAATATAATTCAGTGGCGACTTAAATATATGACGAATATTTTACTTGGCTTACCACTTGTGTGATAAGCCAAGTAAAACTAGTCAAAGTGTGGGTAACCATGTGTGCGTTATACATATAAAATAACATAGCGACAGAGTGACGCTGGTTAGCTTGAAGAGCTGCAGAGCGTGGGATGGCGTAACCGACGGGTCCGCCACAATACTCCCCCCCTAGCGCATAAGGCGCGATACTGTAAATCGCTGCGGCCTGCAAATTCTTCTGCCGCTTCTCGTACGGACCGGCGATGAAAGGTCGGGATGAATAGCAGAGTGATGATACGGCGGCGCACTGCTTGCGTTTTGCGATGCTCTCAATATTGGTCCCGCGAGGTCCATCGGTGGGTCGGAAAAGGTCACGACCTGACGTCGCGAGTTGGACGCGGGTTTCAAAAGTCCCGCGGTGTCCAACGGTGGGTCGGAAAATGTCACGACCTTACGTCGAGGGTTAGACGAGGGTTTTTTTCTGGCTGGTCTAACAGTGTTTGGCTCGAAAGCCGGAACGGGAAATGACAGAAGCGTGTCGCGATAGCTCGGCTTATTGCCGGCTGGTCCCTCGTTGTCCAACGGTGTGCCAGAAAAAGTCTTGGCAATCTTCGGAAACCGATTTGGCTCAGGGTCGTCGAGCATTCGGGGCATGAATGCTGCTTTTAATCTGTCAACCGAAATTTTCGCTGTTTTGCCCTTGATGTTGACGGCAAAGTATTTATCGCTTCTCTCAACGACTTCATATGGACCGTCATATCGTGGCAGGAGCGGGCGCTGGACTTTGTCGATTCTCACGAACACATGAGTGCAGTTTTTTAATTCATTCTGCAGAAATACCTTCGGCTTGTCATGGTGTCTGACCGATGCCGGGGCAATTTTTTGCATTGCCTCACGCAGCTCTATGATGAATTCTGCTTCGCCAATTTTTCTGGTGGAAGGCGTAAGGAATTCGCCCGGAATTTTAAGGTTTTCGCCGTAAATCATTTCTGCTGGCGTTGCTCCAATGTCTTCTTTGATGACAGAGCGTAAACCCAGTAGTATGAGTGGCAAAATGTCGCACCAATTGTCGTTTTCATGGCACGTAATGGCTGCTTTCAAGGTGCGGTGCCACTTTTCTATCATTCCGTTCGCTTGCGGGTGATACGGAGTGGTTTTGTAGTGTTTGATGCCGAGCAGAGAGTTAAGCTGACGAAATAGGTCAGATTCGAATTGCCTTCCAAGATCAGTTGTTATCTGCATTGGAACTCCGAAACGAGCTATCCAACCTGATAGCAAATTTCTGGCAACAGTCTCTGCTGTCATATCCGGAATCGGAATTGCCTCTGGCCATCTCGAATACCTGTCAATTATGGTCAGGCAGTAACGATTTTCTCGTGAAATCGTGAGTGGCCCAACTAGGTCGATGTTAATATGCTCGAAACGTTCGCTCGGATTAACGTATAAGCCTAGTTGCGATTTGTTATGCTTAGTTACCTTGCTACGCTGGCAAGGAATACAGCAACGCACAAACTCGTTGATGTCGGCCTTCATGTTAGGCCAGACAAATCTTTCTTTAATTAACTTAATTGTAGATTTGGCACCTGGGTGAGCAGCGCCGTGAATTTTCATCATGACGTCTGTGCGCAATTTTAAAGGCACTAAAGGGCGTACTTTACCGTGCGACGTATCGCAGAAAACGGAAGAATCTGAGGTGGGTACCTTTAGCTTCTCAATTACCATAGAACTTGCTTGTGCCTTTGAATTTATGAAATTTTGCATCTCGATGTCTCGGGCTTGTTCATTTGACAGCTCTTCGAAGTCAATGCAGGTCTCTGCCGCGATTTGTTGTATGCGAGACAGCGCGTCGGCCACGTCATTATCTTTGCCTGGAACATGCCGAATGTCAGTTGTAAACTGGCCTATGTAGTCTAGATGTCGCGCCTGTCGAGGTGACGCTTTATCGAGGTTCTGCTTGAAAGCAAATGTTAACGGCTTATGGTCGGTGTAGATAGCGAATTCTCGGCCTTCCACCATGAACTTAAAATGTTTGACCGCCTGGAAAATTGCAAGGAGTTCCCTATCGTACGTGCTGTACTTTTTCTGAGGGTCTGTAAGTTTTTTGGAGTAAAAACCAAGTGGCTGGAGTTCATCTCCTACCCGCTGATGTAGCACGGCTCCAACTGCAAAATCTGAGGCGTCAACGCTTAGTGAAAGTCTGGCCAGAGGGGCCGGGTGGAAAAGTAATGTGGCGTTAGCAAGCTCTTCTTTACATTTATTAAATGCGCCGTCTGTCGACGCAGACCATAATAGTGGCGTTGTGTCATTTTTTGTATTGCCAATTATCATAGCTTGCAAAATTGCCTGTGTGGCGGCCGTGTTAGGAATGAAACGTCGATAATAATTTAGCATACCTAAAAACCTTTTCAATTCCTTGGCTGTTTGTGGTTTGCTGAAGTCTCTTATGGCCTGGACTTTTTCGTCGGCCGGTTTAATTCCTTCGCTATTGACCTTATGGCCCAGAAACTGAACTTCCGATTGACCAAATGAGCATTTAGCGATATTTATGGTAAGACCGTTCTCGCGCAACAGTTGAAAAATTCGACGTAAATGTGTTTCATGCTGTTGGAGATTCTCAGAGGCTACGCAGATATCGTCAATGTATACGAATGCGTAATGTGATTCGGCTGCCAGGATTTGGTTGATGTGCCGCTGAAAAGCTTGAGCAGCGTTTCTCAAACCGAAAGTCATGTACTTAAATTGGTACAAACCGAATGGTGTTGTTATTGCTGTTTTCGGTACATCGGCCGGTTCCACAGGGATCTGGTGGTATGCTCGTTGCAGATCAATCGTGGAAAAAATTTTTTTTCCGTGCAGTATGTGCGTGAAATCTTGCACATAGGGGATCGGATAGCGATCAGGCAGAGTTCTCTCGTTGAGTGCCCTATAGTCTCCGCAAGGACGCCAAGAACCATCTTTTTTCTTCACCATGTGCAGTGGACTGGCCCAGTTGCTGTCAGAAGGTTCGCAGATACCATTCTCTATAAGGAATTGGAACTCTGCTTTTGCTGCCTCAAGCTTTTCAGGGGCCAAACGACGCGGACGCGCGTGCGTAGGAGGGCCGGTGGTCACAATGTGGTGCGTCACACCTGATCGGGGCGTCGAAACATTCTGTCGCATTACGGTAATGTCTTTATATTGCGCGAGAATCTTGGCGAAAGGGTCGTTTATATCGAATGTAAAAACAGTGGACTTACCCTTTTTTACCGCCACGCCAGATATATGCTGTTTGGTTTCACGATCGACCAAAGTGTTGTTCTTCATGTCGACAAGCAGCCCAAATTTCTGCAAAAAATCGGCACCGATAAGCGGGGATTTGACATCCGCTATTATGAAGTCCCAGGTAAAACTCTTACGAAGGCCCAGGTCCAGCGTGATTCGCTTGGTGCCGTAAGTTGAAATATGCGATCCATTGGCCGCAAACAATTTAAACTCGTGGGGAGCGTTGTAGCGCTCGGTCCCACTCGGAGGAATGACTGACACATCGGCTCCCGTATCGATGAGGAACCGCCTGCTCGATGCAGCGTCAGTCACATACAGACGACTAATGTTTATGTCGCCACCTGAGTCGTCTGGCAATGGTGGCTTACTCTTTAGTTTTTTTGGTTGAAAGAGCATGGCGGACGACAAGTATAAGCGTCTACGCCGAATTTGCGATGATGCCAACACATCGGGTGCTGTCCTCTACCGCCTCTATGGCGATTGGCTCGCGTCGGAGGAGTTGGCGGACGTGGTTGGACAGCAAATGACGTTGTGCCCGGTCGCATTAGTTGCGTTTCGTGTGCTGCTGGACCGTATCGCACAAAGTGCGGCTGCATCGCGGTCCTGTCTGGCAAATTAACAGTGGAGCGAGGGCGTGCTCTTGGTGGTTCCGCCGGCTGAGTGTAGCGCTTACCTCTGCCGCTGCCGGGAGGCATGTAAAAGTCCTCGAAATCTCGGTCGAAGAATGCCTGCAGCGGGTGATCGGTGACTAGCTCCGCGGGCAAAATGTTCTGCTCGCGTTTACGCTGTTCGCGACGAGTCTGTTGAGTCGACTGGCGTTGACGCGGGTTATCGCGCTCGTATAACGCGTCTTCGAGCCGATGCAACCGTTTGAGCAAGTTCTCATCTATTGGTGACTGGGCCATGGCTGCCGCGGTAGTCGCGACCTGCCTTGGTCGGTAGGCACCAGTCTCCATTATTTTGTCGGCTAGCGCTGCGCGTTGGGCCAAGTCCACGTTCACTGTTTGTAGTAGCCCTTGCACCTGCGGAGGTAAACGCGCGGTCCACAGGTTTTCTAACATTTTCTCACTTAGGTTTTTTCCGCCGAGATCACGCATTTCGTTTAGCAGTTGCGATGGGCGGCGGTCGCCCAATTCGCATTCCGAGAGAAGCTGGCGAAGCTTCTCCTGCTCACTCGCGCTAAATACCTGCAATAACTTTTCTTTAATGCGGTCGTAGCGTTCAGAGGCCGGCGGATCGCGCACAATATCGCTCACTTGGCGCAGGACGCCTTTCTCAAGGGCGCCGACAACGGTGTAAAACCGCTCGCTGTCACTCTTAATTCGCAGTTTTGCGAATTGCGCCTCGATTTGGAGGAACCAAAGATCTGGCGAATCGTGCCAGAAATTTGGTGTCTGCACCGCTACTCTGTGAGTAGCTATAGACGAGGTCTCGTGGACCTCTGGTGCAGGGAGCGGAGCGGTGACCGCACCACCTGCTGCGCTTTCCTCCGTTTCACACGCGTTGTCTTCGTTCACAATCACTTCTTTTGTTTCCGACATTTTTATTAATTATTGTTCAATAAATGTTTAACTACGTGTCTTCTCAGATGATCACGTCGGGGTCACCAATTATGGAATTAAATTTGTCCTTATCCTTAACCTAATTATGTTTTATTTAATAGTTTATCTTTTTACACTGATACTTATTAATATGCAGCAGATATGCTGCAGACTTCTTTCGCGCGTGAATAACTACTGAATCAATTATTAATTAATTTAGGGTAGCATGGCCCAGAGACCATGCCACCACAATACATTAAAAATGTATTGCAACGCTACGTATAGCGTTGCAAACCCACACATGGACAACACAATAAACACTATTTTTGGCATTGTTATTATAACTGTAAATAATATATTATCTTACAGCGGCTAACGGCACTGGTATTTATATGATTCCAACTCGTCATCAGCGCTAATGACGAGACGGACAGTGCGATAAGGAATATGCTGACGTCGCATAAACCAGCCACTTCACTGGCAGCGCGATCGCCTGGGTGTTGGGTAGCTAAGCCAACACACAGGCAGCGAGCGCTAAGTATGCACTAGCTAAGCTTTGTTGTTGTACAACAACAACAGCAATGCAGCCAGCAATACGATCATCTACTGCGTCCGCTACTCAGTGACGCTAGTGCGATCACTGTGCTTGACGGTTTGCCGTTTATGACAAAGCGTCAGAGAGCGAGAACGTCAGTCGATTTGAGCTACAAAGTAATGGCTCAAATGCCTGCTGAAATATAATTCAGTGGCGACTTAAATATATGACGAATATTTTACTTGGCTTACCACTTGTGTGATAAGCCAAGTAAAACTAGTCAAAGTGTGGGTAACCATGTGTGCGTTATACATATAAAATAACATAGCGACAGAGTGACGCTGGTTAGCTTGAAGAGCTGCAGAGCGTGGGATGGCGTAACCGACGGGTCCGCCACAAGCTCAACGAAATAAGCACGAAGCAGGGAGACATATCACGAAGCACCAGTGTCGTTAAAAAGGCAATGGTGCCTTTTCAAAGGCAGTGTATTTTCAAAGACACTGCACAACAATGCAGCAAGCAATAGCTAGCACTGCACAACATGATTCACAGTCATGGCTGCCGAATGAAAGCATAGCAGAAGCAGTGAATGTGCGAAGATAAAATAAATGCGAAACATTCATTGCCGATCTCTGATCTAGATACATTCCTTATGCAGAAAATCCGTTTTGTTTGTTGAATTATCGTATGATGTAGTTTCCACGGTCAACTAAAGATGGCGCTTTTTTGAAAAATTTTTTGTTTATTTTATTTTTATATGTAAACATATTTAATGAAACTTTACACAATGAAAGCCTATTAATAGAAGGTTAGTTCTGTGTATTTTTTTTTTTAAGTTGTTGTTCTTGGGACAGTGACGCATGTTTGAAGTTGTGCGTTTTTTGTGTTTTTTTTCTGAAAATTTGTAATTTTTAATAAGCTGTCATTTTTTTAATTCCACTCAATTCCACGAAAAATCTTCAGAGCCTACATTTCAAACCTTCTTCTTTCTGGTGGTACCAAAATTTCTTGCGACTACTTGCGCCTTTTCGAGTATTTGAGCTTTAAACTATAACTATACTACCAAGTATGCACTGAAGCTGAAACGTTCGATTACCCGCTATAGTTAAAACACTATACATTCGTATTCAGATCGTATACAGATCGTATTCTAAGAGGTCTCAAAAGTTGCATGGGGTTGTCAAGATCACCCAAAAAAATTTTAAGGAACAAAAAGGATGTCTTTCTGTCCCGCAAGGATAAAGTTGTTTTTTGAGGAAAACAGCAAAAAATAACGATCGTAAAATGCTTTGACTTTTATAAAAAAAACAACGAATGCCTTAAAGCAAAAATAAGTATAGGCTTAAACTAACAATATAATGGTGAGCACGATGCTATTTACGATTTTTATCCACAGTGTCCTGTGTGAAGGATATTCGAAGCAAAAGTTGTAATCGAGATAGCACAGTACTTTTAATTGTTACTCAATAGTCTAAATTTAGGTAGTATTAATTATAGTGTAAGCGTATTCCGTAAATTTTGCGAATTAATAATTATCATAATTTTTGCATATGCATTTTCTTAGTATTGAATGCAATTTTTTAACTTTTTCAAAAAATGAAGAAAATATTTTATATCTCGGGTATCAGAAATGGTACCGACGGTATTTTCCACAGTTTGGATTCTTTAAATATTTCTTAAAAACACCCTGTCTTAAAGTATTATTTTAAAATACCAGCTTAAGGCCACGATTTCATTTTCTACTTTGATATTTTTTGATGAATTTGATAACGACTTTAACAGATGTGTTCAAAAAATTGTTGGTAATGTTTGACCCGAAGATATCGCAATTGCGGAAAAATAATAAATTGGAAAAAAAACCAAAAGACTGCCATGCAGATTTCAAAAAATTGCTGAAAGAAAATTTATAAACTAAAAGCATAAATTATATACATCTTAAAACATAAAATACTTTGCCCTGACTCATTCACTCACTCACCGATCGATTCCCAGCCTAAACCACTTGACTTAGATCTATAATTAGGTAAGTGGTGTAGACGCGTAGATACTAAAAAAGGTATTAGAAAAATGTGGTGTTTAAATGGTTAGAGTTGGGTAAAAAGGGTTAAAAGCAGATAATTGGATAGTTAAAAGAAATTTTATACATAAAAATTTCTATAATTGTGTTTAAATACCTTTATAAATGTCTGAAATCAATTTTCAGGATTAATTAGGAAGATAAGTGTTAAAACATGATTTTTTCCAACTGGGTACAATTTTATTACCATATTTATTAGCTTATGGCTGTGAATTACTTTTTAAACTAATACCTAGAATATACATTCTGACATTCTGTTATTTGGTCGTTAAAGGGTTAAACAAATTTTCTTTAGGTGAGAACAGTTTTTACACATTTGAGCTCGAGTCTAAAATGAACACAATTAATCTCAAAGTTCTTTCAAGTCATCTTTTCTTTCTTTTTGCTAAAGAAGAAAATTGCATAAAAATTAACAGCACGTTAAAGGGTTAATGATGAATTTTTATCAAGTTGAAAATAATTCCTTAAAACTTATTTTAAGGATTCAAACTTAGTTTCTTAAAAAAAAAAGTATTTCTATACATGTTATAAGACTTGTAAAAGTCTAAACTTCCAAGTGTGGGGTACTTAAATTTATAAGCGAAAAAAAGTAAAAAGGTACTGCCAACTATTCTTTAATGCTTTCTAAATAAAATATCAAAAATTGGTGCTTCTACGTCTAGCCGTTTAGACGTTACAGCTTTTTTTAAGCGATGCGAGCGTTTTTATCATATTTTTCACAACGTGCGCCAGCTAGACCAACTAGGTTGTATTGTTGCTGCTGTATGTAGTTACTTTGTTGCCACTAAAATAAGCAATAAAAATATTTAAATAAAGTAAATACGTTTCTTATTGTAAATAAAAGATAAATCAATAATACTATAACGTGCAAAAAAAATTTTTACTAAATAAAATAAAATAACATTAAAAGTAAGAGTATAAGTAAACAAATTAAGTACTTTATAAAATAAACAAAATTAACGAAAGTAACGAACGATTTGTTGAAAAATAAAACAGTTCAAATATAACATAAATAATAATTATGAATAACAAGGGGGACTATATACCCAGAGGCCGAAAAAAAGCTCATGTTTGTGAATTTTTTTAAGGAAACCCTTAAAGGGTTTTGACACCCTAAAATATACAATTTCAAGAACATGTTTATTTTTTTTTTTTAAAAAATTTAATATTCAGGTAGATACAGCATTTTTGGTAGAGCTCTCTGAAAAAAGGTGAAATGCAGTGACCAAGATTGCTCCTCCTAAGTTCATCTGGAACAAAAAAATGAAAAAAATTATTAAACCAGATACTTAAAACTCATACTGTCTTAGCCAATTTTGAAAATATTGATTTTTCACAAAATGGCGGACTTCTGAACATAAAGTAACGATTTTCGACCAAAAATTCGACATTATTTTGCCTATAACTAATGAACGAAGCTACGAAAAAAAAATCCTATGACAAGTACGAGATTATTATGAATTCAATAAGCCTGCAAAAAAATCAAAATCAATCGGTTCACTGAGTTTCGATAAATCATGGTCACCGACTTTGAAAACATGGTTTCGAGAAAAACGCGTTTAAAAGTAAGGGCCAGCACTGCGCACTCTAGTTATTATAATAACTTTGTTATTTTTTGAGATATCGACTTGAAATTTTCACCACATATTCTTAAGACCTAAAACTTGAATGCAAAACATTTTTTGAAAAAAAAGGTTCTGGGTATATAACCCCCCTTAAGGCGCTTACACACCGCAAAAACTATTCTTTTTTACTTAATTTTTACATTGTGTCTTATTTTTGAAAATGTATTTCTAGCACTGACAAATACGATTGAAAATTCGCAAAATATATAATTAAGTAAGCATTTGATGATCCTATATTCGGCACGATCTTTTTTGTTATAGAAAAAAGAAAACCTTACCAAATTTAAATTTTTATTTATTTCAATATTTTTTTAATATTTTCAGTAATATTTTTTTTATCGTCGTTGTAATATATTCTTTATATATTTAATTTTTGTTATTTCTTTAATAAATCAAGCAAATTATTTTTTTGAAGCAAATTTTGACCAATTCTTTGATGTTTTATTTGTTGTCGACAATTTCAGGCTTTTTTGGTCAAGGGGTTTTTTTGAATTAAATTTTAAAAATTTTTTCAAATTTTCCCGACGTTTCGGAAGTTATTCCTTCTTTCTTTAGGTGATTATTTTATTAAATTTTTATAATTTTTACATCACACCATGAAACATATATATTGCACTTTTATTTTTTACAATAACACTTTTTTGACAAAACAGAAAAACAAAAATTAACAATAACGACGAAACTTTTGGACGATGAGACGAAAAGTCAGATAAATTCTTTTTATTTTCAAATTTATTATATATTTTTTTATTATTTTCAAGATTTTTAAAATTTGTCATTACTTTTTTTTACCTCTCTGCACTGAATTGACCGATTATTTTCCGAAGCAATGTTTTCTTCAGACTTTTATAACTAATTTTATTTTTTATACGCATGCATATAATGTAAATTTTAAACTAAGAAATAGATAATTTTTATCGTTGAAAAAAATATTACAGATTTACTTTAAAAGCATATTAAAAATATTTTGTTCTCCTCTTAGCAAATATATTATCGAAAATATATCAATATATCAGAAATAAAAGCCAATGTCAAAACCGAAAACATAATTTGTTATTAATTATTTCTTTCTATTTTGTTTCTTATTTTGATGTTTTATTACTTTTTAATGTTTTGGTTTTAATTTTATTTTTTTTAGTTAATTTTTTCCGTTTATACTTTCATAATTTTTTAATTATTTAAAGATAAAGAATAAAATAGTAATTTTTATTATATTAAAAAAATAAAACCACACTCATTATAAAAAACGTTGAAAAGAAGAAAAAAAAACAATTAAAAATTTCCAACAATTTTATCAATTTGTTTAATATTTTCAACAACTTTAAAAATCCAAAAATTATGAAAAAAAATTTAGTAAAAATTAAAAATATCAGCAATCTAACAAAAAAATTCAAAAATTAATTAAAAAAATTAAATACATGCATAAAATAAATGTTATTTAAAAAAATGAAATAAAATGTTTGACTCTCTTCGTTTTTTATGTATAAAAAAAACAATTATTAATTTTTAAAAATAAAAAATTTTTATATTTTATATTAATTGCTTCATTTAAGCAATTTCCTTTTCAATTAATTTTCTCATAATTTTATAAAATGTACTTCTTAATTTATTATTTATGTTATATTTGAAATGCCTTTTTTCTCGACAAATTTTTCGTTATTAGGTTCGATTGGAAACTTATACTATTAAATTTGGTTTATTTCATAAATTGTTTATTTTTTACTTATACAGTACACTCCCACAAATTAGAACTCTTCTCACAAATTCGAATTGTCCAGAAATTAAAACTTACCATTTCAATTTTGAATGCACTTTCTTTATTTATTAAATTCATAAGTGATCTTTGCTCATTGATATATATATAAATATGGGAATTATATGAGTTTTATGCTAAAAAAAAACATGAATTATTAATTAATGAAAACTCTTTTGAGTTAACATACATTTTTTTAAACAGTATCTATCTTTTCTTTTAAATTTCTGTGAAAAAAAAGTCCAGAAATTAGAACATTTCCTAAATTAGAACCACCCGTGGAACAAAATGGTTCTAACTTGTGAGAGTCTGCTGTAGTCTCATTTTTAATTTTATTTTATTTTATTTAATAACTAGTAAGAAATGATCTTCGACTGGGACGAAGTTAAAATACCCCCACGGCCAAACCAAAGAATATTCAAAGTCTTAAGCAGTCAATAAAATGTTTATTCGTAAAGGCATTTTCGTCATAGTTTCAAGAGAAAATGTTCGCTTTTGTTTTTTGATATTCACTTTGTACGAGAGGTAGGCGTGGTTTTCACTCAATTTCGTTGGATTATGTACTCAGAGTGCATGTTTAAGCTTATTTACAAAATTTCAAATCCATATATTAATTTTTGTGGAATTAAAAGATATTTTACATTTTTGATCAAGTCCCTTTGTATGGAAGGTAGGTGTTTCTTAATTAAATGCGTTTAATCAAGCATGCAAAATTTCATTACCATAGGACCACTCCTTCTATATTTTTTCAAGAAATGTATGAAGCGATTCCTCTGTGCTGCGTGGTAACTAGACCAATATGATTTATTGTGAATGAAATTATGTTTATGATATAGGTACAGAAGGGGTGGATTTAGGTAGATATATATAATATTAAGTTAAGTTAAAAAAAAAAATTAATAAATTTAGTAAAAATTTTTGATGGCATTTTAAATATGGTAAAATTGTCTATAATTTTGTTCTTGGGTACAGTTTAATCCAATAAGAAATTAAGAAGTAACATGGTTTTTTCTATAGCTCCATTGAGATAGACAAAAACGGAAAAATATAACTTATTTGACGATCGACGATATGTTCAGCTAAGTAAAGAAAATCCTAGTGCAACAAAAACCTACAGAAAAAGAAAGAAGTGCAAAAAAACAAACAATGCTTAGAATTCCAATGAAAAAATAAAACGAAAACAAGGCCTCACGGCAACTTTGTTGATAAGATTTTGTAATTTTAGAGTCTATCAACAAATTCTAGCAACTTACTCGCCTTTGATGTTGGCTTACAACCTTCCGTCGCATGCAAAAATGTTCTTGCAACTTGTCCTGTTACATTTTTGCTTGAATTTATTTAACAATCTTCTTTTGCTTGCACTAAAAATATGTTCATCTTTTGCTTTCAACGCGTCATATAAGTGACAGTTTTGATGAACTTAAAAGTGAAATAGACCGATTAGTCGAAGAAAATAAACAAATTAAAAAAGAATTAAAAGAAATAAAAGTAAATGGCGAAAATGTCAACATTAAAATGAGAAACATGGAAAGAGATCTTCTTGAAATTAAACAAAGTAAAAACAAAAGCAATTTTATAATAACAAATCTACCAAAAATAGAAAACATGGACTTAAAAGATGTGGTCATAAAAGTTGCCGAACAAGTGAAATCAAAATAACAAGAGAAAATATTGAAGAAGTATATCAAAATGAAAATAAAAAGTTTAAGACATTCCCAATCATAGTCAAAATGAACTCTCAGGAATTAAAAAACAAATGTTTTGAGTTTAGGAAAAACAAGCAACATATTGACATTAAAGAAATTATCTCAGATTTTGATATGAAGGGAAAAAATATAAATTTTCATCAACTAATGGAGAAAGAAATAAATACGTTTGGACCAGGGATGCAAAGGTTCTTGTTAGAAAGGATGACAATGCAGCTATTCTACAAATAAATCAACTAGATGATATTAAAAAATGAAATAAAATTGTATATACTATCTATTAAAAGTAATATAAGCTTAAACTAATTCAAAATAATATGGCAACCTTAGAACAAATTAATTATAACGTTTTAGAGAATAATATTGAGTATGAAGTCAATGAACTAAAATTTGAAAATTGTAATAATAATATTAACATTTTGTATTTAAATATTCAAAGTATTAGAAACAAATTAAATGATTTGGATGTTTTAATCGAAGAAAATAAGAAAAACAATAAAATTATTCATGTAATAGCATTAAGTGAAATCTGGATCTACGAAAATGAAAATTCCTACTATACCTTAGCTGATTATAATGTTTATTATGCAAATAGAAAATCTAATAGAGCTGGTGGATGTGCAATTTTCATACACAAATCGATTCACTCCACATTAATATCTTCAATTGAATATGATGGAAGCAGTTTTTTAATTGTTAAACTTATAAAATTAGGTATCTGTGTTTCATGTGTGTATAGATTTTGCGCATCTGACGTCGAGTCTTTTGTTAATTTTTTTGAAAACGAAATTTTAAAAATTAAAAGGTCAATTATAGTCGGTGATTTCAATTTGAATCTATTGAACAGTAACTCCGAAATATATTAACACGATTTACAGTAAAGGGTTCTTCTGCTTGAATAGTACAAATAAAGATATGTTCACACGAAAGGGAAATGGTTCTGAAACAGTTATTGATCATGTGATCACTGACATTACTGATTTCAGATATATTTTTGCTCTAGATGACAATCCAATCATAATCATCGGATCATAGATTAATTTCTTTAATTGTTTATCTTCATAAAACAACAAATCAAAGGTCTAGTATTAATACAATCGACATTTTTGACTATCGTTTATTTGATGAAAAGAATCGTCTAGATGAAACTTCTCTCAGTTTCATAGTTCTCTTCGCCAACAAATTGCTGATTGTACAAAGAAAATTAAAACATCAAACACAAGTTTTAGAAAACCATGGATGAATGATGCTCTATTTTCTTTAATTAAATGTAAAAACAAGTTCTATAAATTAAAAACCAAATTTGCTAATAATTTATATTTTGAAAATGAATTTAGGAAGTTAAAAATTCAAGTAAGAAATAAAATAAACAATTTGGAAAAAAACTATTATGGTAGACAAATACAAACAAACATTACCTCAAGCTCTAAAACTTGGAGAATCCTAAAAGATATCATTTATGGAAAAAGCAAAAGCTTTCAGACAGAAATAAGTCAAATAATATACAAAGGATGTGAGTACACAGATCCCACTGATATAGCTTATTCCTTCAATGATTACTTTCTGACAGTTGTCACATCTCCAGATAAAGTGAATTATTCGGAAGAACCTAGATCAGGAATAACCCATCCATTTTTATTAAATGATTGTGACTCACGTGAAATCGAAAATGTGATTAATGCATTGAATTCAAAATCGGCAAATGGATATGATAACGTTTCAGCTCGCTTTTTACAAAAATATAAAGCAGCACTCGTTGGTCCCTTGGCTAATTTTATAAATGAAAGCTTTAGATCTGGAATCTATCCCGAAGAATTAAAAATTGGGGCAGTAATCCCTGTTCATAAAAGTGGTAACAAAGAGCTTTGTTCGAATTATAGACCTATAACTAAGCTAAGTAGTGTCGACAAAATTTTTGAGAGAATAATGTTGAACAGGTTAAAAAAATTTATGGAAATTAATAACATAATGAAAATCAATTTGGTTTCACTAAAAACTCAAACACTCTTTCTGCTTGTTTGAATTGCACAGAATTCATCTATGAAAATTTGGATAAAAAGAAATATGTGGCCATGTTGACGATCGACCTATCAAAAGCTTTTGACTCAGTAAATTTACAAATAATGATAAGAAAGCTAGTAGAACTTGGATTAACTGGAAATGCATTGAAACTCTTTGAAAGTTTTTTGTTAAATAGAAAGCAATATGTGCAAATTAATAAAACAAAAAGCTCATTTAAAACAATTAAAGTAGGAGTACCTCAGGGATCCAAGCTAGCTGCTTCATTATTTTTGATTTATATAAATGCAATTTTTAGCTTAGAATTAAAGGGTTCCCACAGTTCTATGCTGATGTTGGAACCTTTATGTATTCTACAGACTCGTTAGAGGAGCTGTTAGCAAATATTCAATACGACTTAAACTCAATATCAAAATGGTTTGATAAAAACTTATTGAAAATGAATTTGGCTAAAACAAATTTCATTATTTTTAATAATTACAAGAACATTCCAAATATAAATGAACTTCCAGGAATGTCCTTTAAAGAACATTGTGAGCAAGAGTAGACAAATTAAAGTATTTAGGTGTTTGGTTCGATTCAAGCTTGAATTGGAATGAACATATTAATAAGCTAAAAGCAAAAGTTATCCCATTTAACTTTGTAATATATCGCAATAAAAAAAATATTCCAAAAAAACAGTTATGGTTATTATATAATTCTTTCTTCATTTCACAAATAAACTATTTGAATGCAATATGGAATAGGTGTTCGGAACAAAAAATCAATGAGCTGCAAAGGATTCAAAACAAAATTGTTAAAAACATATTATCCCTGCCAATAAGAACCTCTACTGTAAGCTTGTATGCAAATGTTTTAAGTATCCGAAAATATTCAATTTTACAAACTTTAATTACATTCTATAAAATAAAAAACAATATAATTAAAAACAATTTATCATTAGTTCAAGCAGAGAATCCATCTTACATTTTTAGAAACCCTTATAATATAAGAACAGTTTTCTTTCGAACAGAAAGATGCGCAAAATCAATACGCCATTATGGTATAAGACTATTCAATTAATTACCAGAAGAAATTAAAAATATACCTAACATTCTTGTATTTAAAAGAAAAGTCACAGAACTATTGTTCGCAAACTTTAATTTTAGTCTTTAAAAAAAATATTATAAAACATTTTTAGTTGCAATAAATAAGTGGTTTTTTTTCCTCGTTATACATATATAGATAATTACTAATGTTATAGATTATCCAATATGAATATTTAAAGCCTTACAAAATTGATAGCAGTTAATGTATAATAGTATTTAGTTATCTTCTCACACAAAATATCTATTTTTGTTTTTGAGAAAATGTCACACTGATTGTACTAGTTATCAATAAAGAAAAAAAAAAAAAAAAATATCGCATGAAGCATAAAGATTTTCAATTGTGTTTAATTAATAAAATAAAGTTCAAAAGTGATTAAAAATAGGCAATTTTTAAATAAACACATTCTTTCTAAAGAAAAGCAAGATTTCCTTGCTAGAGTAACAAATGACAGATTTATTCTGGGGCTTTGTTTTTTTATTTTCTTTAAATATTTTACTTAAATTTATCTTTTGTAAATACTACCCATTTATAAAAATAGAAAAAAAACATTTCTAAACAAAATTACAAGAAACAAATTAGGCTTTATTTGGTGAAGGGTTTGAACCCGCGCATGTTTGCGTTAAAGGCCTGCGCTCTAACCACTACACTATGACGGAAAGGTTTTGTGAGACGCTAACTGTGTACTTAAGTAAGCAGCTGAGTTTGTTATGAAATTCTTTACGGAATTTGTTGTTAGTGTGAGCAGAGCAGCTGTGGTCGGCAAGACATTGAAATACTTGTGTAAGAAAGAGATATGAAATCACACTTATACATGAGTTTTGGTTAGATTTTTCACATTGTCCTTAACAAACTGATAGAAACTTTGTTCTACAGACTAACCGAAATTTCTGACAGCACTATTGGTAAAATAACGAATCATTTAAAGTACTTGTCTTGCAGGGTTATTTATTATTTCTCGATAGTTTCTTCTTTCTTTATTTTTAATCGCTACTTATTTTTTATTATAAAGTTATTTATTAAATTTTTTTTTGTGTATTACTTATATCTATTTTTGGTATTTTTTATTTTATTATTTTATTAGTGGGGTCCCACAGTGGTCGAACTTGTATGGAGTCAGCGGCCAAAAATACTTCCAGTTGAGATATAAACTCGAAATTTTGGTTACGGCTGTATAAAAATGTGAGAATCACGATATGATAAAATGGACGTGGTTGAACACCCGTACGCCCACCTCTGCCACCTCCTTCCACCCACTCTAAGCAAACAATTGATAAAACTTTTACACAATTTATTTTAATAAAAATTCGTGTTACAAAAAATAAATTGAATAAATGTAATAGTGATAATTTATAAGAAAGAATAAAAAAAGGCAAATATTATTCCAGCAAATCAAAAACAGATTTCAATAAAATTGACTGGTGCTTGGGGGGTAATTTTCGCTGTCCTGTCAAAAAGGGATCCGAACTTAAAAGTAAACGATTAAACAAATCAGTATTAGTTACAACGCGTGAAGTTTTACGCGTATGATGGAGTCGAAACTTTTTTATATCTTTGTTCCTGGACTCAGCAGCTTCCTCAAAGAGCTCACCAATCGATACCAAGGCTTGTCTTATAACATCAGGAGCGTGAATTACAATTTTGTGTACTGAAGGTGGAAGGTAGTACCAAGAATATTTTTTGGTCAGCTCCTTAGTAGTATCTAGTGCATGGATTTAAAATTTTTCAACATTTATTTTGTATCTTGACGACAAAATTTGCAATAATGTTGCGCATCTCTCAAACAAATCTTGGTCAAGTTCCGTTATTTCAGCAGACAAGGTAGCATTATTGAAAAATTCTCTTGCCGTGTTACCATCATTAGAAGATCCACAACCTCCTGTTTTAGGTTTGTCGACAGTTAATCCCATTTTCAATGGGAATTGTGATTGGATATTTATTTTCCTCGTTTGAACTTTCGCTTTTCCTTCTAAAGTTCTAATTGAATATGTTCCACAATAAAGCCCTCGTTTTCTATATGTTTTTTAAGATATCGCATACTCTTTAGCTTTTTCAGTATTTGTACCGCAACTTGAGCACCAAATATCAGAAATATATATGTAGGCGCGAAAATTCGCATTAACCATATATCAAAAAGAATGCATATAAAATAATAAAATGAAATGAAACTATAGAAAAAAAACAGCAAACACATTTTGTTACAAGCTTAACAACAAAACACCAACAGAAAACAAAAATAAACTGAACAAAAATAATGTACAGTTACAGTTGCACAGCAGAAAGTGGAAGCAAAACAACGAGCTTCTGTGGGAGATAACACAAAAACTTGCAAAAACTAGCAGCTGATATTAACATATTATAATTATAAAACCTCAACTAATATTGAGAAATAAATTTCAATAGGGGCATCAAGGGGCAACACAACTAAAACTCTAGCAGAAATTTAATTATATGAACACAAGAAAACACTAACAATAGTATTGGTAATAAATTATTCTTAAAAACAGTACACAACAAGTAAAGTACATGACAATTGTTTAAAAACAAAGCTAATACCTTTCATTTCAATATTCATTTTGATTTGTTCCAATACAAAACTCATTTATACTTTTTTAATGTTTTAAAGTTGCACTTCACTTTAAGCCTTCCTCTACTGCTAGAACCAACTTATTAAATGATCTCTCATTTGAAGCTATTCTTAAAGAGTACGGTTAAAATTAAACAAAAACAATTATTATTTTGAAAAGTTTATTATAATAGGATTTAGTGATAACATATTTTGAATTAAAATTTTGACTTCGATTTTTCTATTTTTGGCCTATGGCAGCGACCAGTCTGCGTCCGTGGCGTAGTTGGTTAAAGTGCGTGGCCGCTATGTCAACGAACTTGGAGACCCGGGCTCGAACCCCAGCAGCGACAGAAAATTATTTGAATCAAAATAATTTTTCTGTACGGCCGCCACCTCTCTGCAGACAATGGCAAACCTCAGAGAGTAATCAAAATGCCATGTAAAGCTTCTTGAGAATAAGAACATTACGTTCATCGCCGTTCGGAGTCGGCGTTAAACCTGTAGGTCCGTTTCTCGGTCAATTGTGTACAAACTTAATAACACGCACAACACAATTGATCATAAGAAGCTAGGTCAAAGTCCTTTCAGGGGCTGAAATGGCCAGTTATTTATTTTTGTTATTTTATATATTTTTTATTTATTTTATATTTTATTACAATTATATATAAGAACAGATTAGATTTTGATTTGTGAAAATAATTGACAGTAGCTAGACTTGGGGTGAGAATGATTTCATTCTCATTTCAAGTAAACTAATATTCGGTGGGAGTAAGTTATTTTTGCTCTCACTTTGAGTTTAGTTAGATAACGACTCAGACATCGTTAGACTCAGACGACTAGATAACGGACTCAGACAGGACTTAGTGGCTTTTTTGAAACCGACCCATCTCTAGCTTCCGTTGGCAAAGTGCGTTGACACTTTGTTTAAAATTATCAATTTTGTTTTTAACAAAGGTTGCGGGCCGCCTCGCAACTTAAGAGTTTAAAACTTTATAACATTTAAACAAAAATGTAACATATACACATAGGAAATAAAAATATATAAAATTTTTCAGTTGAGCACCCCCCTGTTGACGCCCTTGTATACATCCTTCAATAAGTTCTGTATTCACAAAATCAGCTACTCCCATTGGGTATGGGTATAGCTTTGAATACCCATTAAAAGGTAGTCCTTCTTCGAGCTCCGCAAATACATCCATTCGACTCTCAAGCATTTTTTAAAATTCGTCTGAGGCACTTCAATGTTTTCTGAGTTTGTCAAAATTACATTTTCGCACTTAATAAATTGTATGGTTTCTGACCCAGTATAAGTCCTCAACTCTTTATTTTTAAAATCCAGTGTTGCACGTACTTGTGTTAGTAAGTCTAGCCCAATTATCTCGTCAAACGTGGAGAGATTGGGCAGTATGAAGGAGGTTGTGTTATGGCATCATTTTATAAAACACCGTGATGAAACGCAACGCTAACGCGGCGCATCACTTTGATTTAAAATTTGCATTTTATTAATCACTACGTTATTGCGTTAGGGATGTTACGTTACCACGGTGAACTGTCAGCCAACAGCAGTTTAGGGTTGTCACATGTGAAATAAAACTAGCATCATTATTGCAAATCTTTGAAATATTTAAGATTCACCAGATTTGGACTTGTTGGCAACCATATCAGCTGTTCTCTTCTGCCATCATTAAATTGAAATTGCAATATAAACGGCGAACACTGTCGTACCATTTGCTACCTGCGGTAGTTTTTTTATTTCTTTTAGCAACATTTCGAACTGTTGGTTCGTTGTTGCTGTCTTTAACCTATATTCAAACGATATATGTAAACATTTGGCGTCCGTGGCGTAGTTGGTTAAAGTGCGTGGCCGCTATGTCAAAGAACTTTGGAAACCCAGGTTCGAACCCCAGCAGCGACAGAAAATTATTTGAATTAAAATAATTTTTCTGTACGGCCGCCACCTCTCTGCAGACAATGGCAAACCTCAGAGAGTAATAAAAAATGCCATGAAAAGCTTCTTGAGAACGAAAACTTTCCGTTCATCGCCGTTCGGAGTCGGCGTTAAGCATGTAGGTCCGGTTCTCGGTCAATTGTGTACAAACTTAATAACACGCACAACACAATTGATCATAAGAAGCTAGGTCAAAGTCCTTTCAAGGGCTGAAATGGCCAGTTATTTATTTATTTTTATTTTTTTTATATGTAAACATTTAAGAATATATGAGTGAAACAAACAGTTATTACACTTTCAATGCCAACTTATTCGTTCTAACGGCAACTCAAGAGCAAGTGATGAAAGTGACAGTTCAAGTGAACGAATTTCAAGTGCAGCGTTTAATAAAATGCTAACTATGCACTGTTTTTACTACGCTATTGCGTTACTCAACGCTGAAGATCACGGCGTGAAGCGTTGCGTTTTATAAATTGCGAATTTCAACAACGCAGTGTGAAGTGATGTGCAGGGATTTATAAAATGATGCTATTAGTATTAAATAGTTAGATTCATAAAACATTTTTGTTTAATGCCATAAAAGTGACTTTATTAAAAATGGTTCGTTTACCGGTCTCACATGTTACTATTCTAGTAACGGTTTAACATAATTTTTTAAGGCACCCATATCTATCAATAGTTTGATTATTCTCACTATGAACGGAAGCTGGGAGTTATGCCTAAAAATTAACCTGATCATATTCTTTAAGTTCATTATAGATATCCGCAGCCTCCGAGTCCGCGTCAACTTAATCATCATAAGCCTCTTGTTTGCTGTTTTGGTGCTGTGAATCTTGCGGTAACACTGTTTGGTCTTTTTACTAATTGTTCTTGACCCTTATTCTGGTGGTTGAAATTTATTGGGTTAAAATTGTGTGTTTTCCTAAGGCGTGATGACTGATCAACGTCCATTAGCTCGTGTTCCGGTTTTCATTGATTTGCATTAATGTGCCCTTTTTTTATAAAAATAGGGATTTTTGCCTTATGAGGCACTATTGTTATTCCCAGTCACGCTTCTGTCCCTAGCCCGTTGCCTTTGTTCATTTTTTTGAACTTTGTCCTTTATGCTCCTAGCATAATTGTTAGCGAAATTATTACGTTTGTGATTAGATTCAACTTCCTGAGCCAAACCCGAAGCGGAGGGAAGATTTTTCAGTCTGGTCGAAGAGACGACATCTTTTAGCGATTTTCTGTTGCCAGATATAAATACGCGCAATGCGTTCATTCTGTATTTTTCATTAAGAGCCAGATTACAGTCGTATGCCAGGATCGTCTTATTTGTTAGGAATGTATTTTTTTAGTATTTAGTATTTATTTGGAAAAATTGTTGACATATAAGATTTTATCTTTTGCATGCCGCTATGACAGTGGAGATAACAACATAAATATACGTGAAAATTTACATTAAATTAAATTAAAACTAATTACATAATTATTGTTTTCATTATTATAGCCTTAAAATTACACAAATAAATAGGTATAGGATACAGATGTTGAATTAGAGAAAGATTAAATAAAAGCAAGAGAAGAAGGATAGAGAAAGTTAAGAAAAGTATTCTAGAATTAAATGCTTAAATTTATTCTTATTGGAAACAATTTTAATACGATGTGGTAAAGAATTCCACGATCTTATAACACTGACGAAAAACAATCTACTTGAGTTTAGGAAATTATATTTAGGGATTATAAGGTTCATGTTCCTGCTCGACCTGCAGAACTCTAACTTTTCAAAAAGGTATGAAGGTCTTTGTGTGTAAATGATCCGATGCAGAAAAATGCAATGTCTTGCTTCAAGGTAGCTTTAAAGGTTACAACCAAGTAATTTTTTACTGTGGTCTGAGATGTGATCAAACCTTCCTAAACCGTATACATAGCGGGCTGCATTATTAAAGGCGACTAGAAGCTTGTGCAACGACCGAGAATCGAGATTGCAGTACATGACCTCTGAGTAAGTTATTATTGGCATCAACAGTTGCAATACCAGTTTTTTCTTTGTTTCGAGAGGCACAAAACTTGATGACATCCGCAGATTTCGAAGAACATAATAAACTTTTTTAACGCAGGAATTAATTTGATCACAGCAGGATAAAGAAGAGTTTATTTGAAATCCAAGATTGGTAATCTTACAAACTAGTTTCAGCTTCACGTTATTAAGAAGAATTGGAGGCAGATCTTCATTAATGGTTTTTTTGAGATTGGCAACACATAGGATTTCAAGGGGTTCAACATGAGCATGTTGTCAATAGCCCAATTAGATACTATGGTTAAGTCCTTATTGACTCTAGCGCATAAATCTTTAACTAAGCTCATGGGTCTGGATAAGTACAATTTGAGGTCATCAGCATATGCATGCATTGTGACGTGGTGACATTTACTAAAGATGTCATTTATAAACATTGTAAATAACAACGGACCTAGTACTGAGCCTTGAGGTACTCCACTAGATGTGCCCTTTAAAAGAGATACATTTAGTCCCACTCGAACTCTTTGAGACCTACCTACCAAATAGCTTCTCAATAAACGGACAGCGTGTTTAGAAAACCAGAAATGTTGTGAAAGCTTTCTGCACAGAATAGAATGACTAACGGTATCGAAGGCCTTAGAAAAATCCAGCAAGCAAAGCAATGTCAAATCGCCCGAATCATAGGATAGTCTTATGTCATCAAGTATTTTAACCACAGCAGTAGAACAGCTGTGCCCAGGGCGGAAACCAGACTGTAGGTGCGACATGAGATTAAATAGACTCAAGTGCTGGGATATCTGCTCGGCCATGAGTGCCTCACATATCTTGGATAAGGAGGACAAAAGACTTATTGGGCGGAAATCACATGAACTGCAAGCGTTTGGTTTCTTAGCAACAGGAATAATAGTCGCCACCTTCCAAATATCAGGATAACACGAGGTTGTGAAGCAGTGGTTTATAATGTGGACAAGCGGACTAAGGACATGAGGCAAGATAATCCTAATAAACTTTATGGAAATTCCATCCTCCCCAGATGCATTTGATTTTATTTTGGTTATGCATCGAGCTACATCGAGTTCACATACTGCCCTAAACTGAAATTCGTTCGGAGGTTCAGTATCATTATTATCACTGTCAACATTATCGGTTGTGTTCATAACATTCGAAGTAGAGGAAGCAACAAAATAATCATTCAGCTGATTAGGATCTATTTTACAAGCTTCAATGTCCTTTTTGCAGATTCCAATGCTTTTTAAATTTTTCCACAACTGTTTTGAAGGAAGAGCAGGATGCTGCTTAGACTTGTAAAAAGCTGACTTGGAAAGCCTAACAGCAGATGAAGCTTCGTTTCTGGCTCTTTTGTGCTCATTCCAGTTAATTGCAGTGGGGTTGCGCTTCCATTTACGATAAGTCTTTGATCGTTTCTTGAGTGCTACTTTAACATTCTGGGTAAACCAAGGACAAATATTATTAATGACGCGTCGCGTACGTAAGGGAACGTGAGAGTCGAAAAGAGTATTGATTTTTTCAACAAAAAAGTTTAACTTTTCATCGACTGAGTGCAGAAACCAACAATCTGTCCAGTTTATTAATGACAAATCATAATATAAAGAGCTGCTGTCAATAGACCTAAAATCACGGTATGAAAAGTAAGTTATGGGAACAACGGATGCAAGGCAGATATTCAGCGTACAGAAGAGGAGGTCGTGATCAGATACAAATGATATTTGATCAAGAAGCAAGACAGAAGAGGCATCAGATACCATAAAAATATCTAGCAGGCTTGGCGGAGAATTGTTTGAAAACCTTGTGGGCATAACTGTGTTAACGACAGTGAGTCCAACTTCAGAGATACGGTCGAGGAAACTGCTTGTGAGATTGTCATTTAAAAGTAGATTTATGTTAAAGTCGCCAGATAGCACAAAGTGTTCATAGTCAATGGCACAATTAGACAATGACGTGAATATAGGATCCAAATTACAGGTGCGATTTGGGTTATAAACGCATGAAATAAATACTTTAGTACCATTGCCTAAGATTTCAATGTTTAGAAATTCTATATCAGATTGACTTGATTTACCTACAAAATTGACATTTAGATGTTCCTTACAATAAATTGCGACCCCGCCTCCTCTCCTATGCTGTCTATCATTTCGAAACAGTTTATAATTTTTTAGGTTAAGATAGGATTCACTTATGTCCTCGTGAAACCAGGTTTCTGAGACACAAATGACATCAACAGAAGATTCCACAAAAACATGTCGAACGTAATCCAGTTTGAAATCATTTAAACTTCTTGCATTGAAATGCATGATTCTTAAGCCTTCATGCTGCCTACACATAATTTCAACCACAGTCTTATGATTGTCTTTATCGTCAAAATCAGTATTATTTACAACTGGCATAAATAAAGATAAAAAATATTAATAATAAACTGAAAGCATTTAGAACTGAGAAGTAAGTGAAAGTTGAAAAGCATAGAGAAAGAAAAGGGAAGTTTACTTTCTACCTCATCATAATATTATAAAAGTGTTAAATGTCCCTGTCGGATATATTGGCCACTTATCATCTATTGAAATCGAGTCTATTGATTATAGCCTTAAAATTCAAAGGAGTATTAAAGGACGCCATTACCGAGATAGCCGGGCCTGTTCCATATGATGCCGAGAGCTTGGTTGTGGACGGAACTTCCTTCATACTTTTCATAAATTTTATACGCAGTGTGTGCAGCCTTTCTCCGAGAGACATATGTCTCATATCTGCCTTCGAAATCCAGTAAAGATTTTACTATATCTAAGGTTTCCTTAAATAGCACACCTTTGTATTGCTCTACTTCCGGTGTATTAACCGTTATATCCCTTATATTTTTATTAATATTAACAGTACTCTCTATCAATATCTTTAGCTGCTCTGGCGTTATTACGATTTCTTAATTCTGTTTAGTTTCGTAATTTATGCTATTACCCTGACCAACTGGGGAATTTGAAGATCCCTTAACAACCTTTCTGGTTCGATATCACTTATTAAAGATCGCTGGCACATTCCAAAATTGAAAATTTTAAAATTTATAAATATTGATATATATTTCGAAATATAGTTTTAATTCACAGTCGAAATTTCGCTAACTAAATTTTTCGGTGGCACTCAGAAAAATTGGAATTATTTAAGTTTTTAATTTAATTTTAAAATTATTTGCAAATATTTCACTTTTAAAGGTTTAAGTATTGGAATTATATACTTTAAAATTTTAAAATATCATGTTTAGGCTGAAACCCTAAAGTACAGTAATTAGTTAAATAGAAGTGTAAAATCGTTGTAAAAACTCACTTATCGACCCGTTCGAGTATCGATACCATATTGATGGCTCGAATCGGGTCGTTCCTTCGGATTAGGACGAAGAGGGAACTTCCGGCCTTCTAAATATCCCGACCGAAGAATTGGTAGCGAAAAATATTGGAGTTCCAGAAGAATCATCACGATCCAGCATCAAAATTGTAATTAATTACAAATAAGAAAATAAACATTGGTAAGAGTATACCAACATATCTACCTTAGACTGTTGCGTGGTTTTTTATTAATTAATAATTGTTTCTGTTTTTATTTTTCTTGGCATATAAAATTCCGGGAGCACTTATTGCTCCAGAATTTTACATCCAGATCAAGGCTCATCTCGTCCGTACTTTTAGCGACGACATCCAGTACCCTTACACCGACAATCCTTAGCGAGTTGTTTATGGTCCTATCGAGCCGTGTTGGATATAAAAAGAGAAACTAAACACAACAAATCAGTCACCAGTTACCAGCGCACAGCAGTTACCATAAAAAAAATTTCGTGTGATTTATTACATTCAAATCAGTTATTGTTTCTAACAGTCCTATCAATTTCTGGAATCCCAAGGCAAAGTAAGTCTAGCCCAATTATCTCGTCAAACGTGGAGAGATTGGGCAGTATGAAAGAGGTTATGTTAGTATTACATAAATAGTTAGATTCATAAAACATTTTTGTTTAATGCCATAAAAGTGACTTTATTAAAAATGGTTCGTTTACCGGTCTCACATGTAACTATTCTAGTAACGGTTTAACATAATTTTTTAAGGCACCCATATCTATCAATAGTTTGATTATTCTCCCTGCAATCGTTCTCACTATGAACGGAAGCTGGGAGTTATGCCTAAAAATTAACCTGATCATATTCTTTAAGTTCATTATAGATATCCGCAGCCTCCGAGTCCGCGTCAATTTAATCATCATAAGCCTCTTGTTTGCTGTTTTGGTGCTGTGAATCTTGCGGTAACACTGTTTGGTCTTTTTACTAATTGTTCTTGACCCTTATTCTGGTGGTTGAAATTTATTGGGTTAAAATTGTGTGTTTTCCTAAGGCGTGATGACTGATCAACGTCCATTAGCTCCTGTTCCTGTTTTCATTGATTTGCATTAATGTGCCCTTTTTTTATAAAAATATGGATTTTTGCCTTGTGAGGCACTATTGTTATTCCCAGTCACGCTTCTGTCCCTAGCCCGTTGCCTTTGTTCATTTTTTTGAACTTTGTCCTTTATGCTCCTAGATATGTTGGTATACTCTTACCAATGTTCACTCACTTATTAAAGAGTGATATCGAACCAGAAAGGTTGTTAAGGGATCTTCAAATTCCCCAGTTGGTCAGGGTAATAGCATAAATTACGAAACTAAACAGAATTAAGAAATCGTAATAACGCCAGAGCAGCTAAAGATATTGATAGAGAGTACTGTTAATATTAATAAAAATATAAGGGATATAACGGTTAATACACCGGAAGTAGAGCAATACAAAGGTGTGCTATTTAAGGAAACCTTAGATATAGTAAAATCTTTACTGGATTTCGAAGGCAGATATGAGACATATGTCTCTCGGAGAAAAGCTGTACACACTGCGTATAAAATTTATGAAAAGTATGAAGGAAGTTCCGTCCACAACCAAGCTCTCGGCATCATATGGAATAGGCCCAGCTATCTCGGTAATGCCGTCCTTTCATACTCCTTTGAATTTTAAGGCTATAATCAATAGACTCGATTTCAATAGATGATAAGTGGCCAATATATCCGACAGGGACATTTAACACTTTTATAATATTATGATGAGGTAGAAAGTAAACTTACATTCTTAACAAATAAGACGATCCTGGCATACGACTGTAATCTGGCTCTTAATGAAAAATACAGAATGAACGCATTGCGCGTATTTATATCTGGCAACAGAAAATCACTAAAAGATGTCGTCTCTTCGACCAGACTGAAAAATCTTCCCTCCGCTTCGGGTTTGGCTCAGGAAGTTGAATCTAATCACAAACGTAATAATTTCGCTAACAATTATGCTAGGAGCATAAAGGACAAAGTTCAAAAAAATGAACAAAGGCAACGGGCTAGGGACAGAAGCGTGACTGGGAATAACAATAGTGCCTCATAAGGCAAAAATTCCTATTTTTATAAAAAAAGGGAACATAATGAACTTAAAGAATATGATCAGGTTAATTTTTAGGCATAACTCCCAGCTTCCGTTCATAGTGAGAACGATTGCAGGGAGAATAATCAAACTATTGATAGATATGAGTGCCTAAAAAAATTTTGTTAAACCGTTACTAGAATAGTTACATGTGAGACGGGTAAACGAACCATTTTTAATAAAGTCACTTTTATGGCATTAAACAAAAACGTTTTATGAATCTAACTATTTAATACTAACACAACCTTCTTCATACTGCCCAATCTCTCCACGTTTGACGAGATAATTGGGCTAGACTTACTTTGCCTTGGGATTCCAGAAATTGTTAGAACTGTAAGAAACAATAACTGATTTGAATGTAATAAATCACACGAAATTTTTTTTATGGTAACTGCTGTGCGCTGGTAACTGGTGACTGATTTGTTGTGTTTAGTTTCTCTTTTTATATCCAACATGGCTCGATAGGACCATAAACAACTCGCTAAGGATTGTCGGTGTAAGGGTACTGGATGTCGTCGCTAAAAGTTTGGACGAGATGAGCCTTAATCTGGATGTAAAATTCTGGAGCAATAAGTGCTCCCGGAATTTTATATGCCATGAAAAAGAAAAACAGAAACAATTAATTAACCCTTTCAGACCCGACGCTTATCTACTGAACATTTTTTATGATTTTTGGAATATATGGTCGTTATATGGAATGAAAATATTCTCAATGTTTAGGTTTCGCAATTTACATATCCTTCAAGGATTTTCAGGACACGCACAATTGATGCAACTTTATCTGAAACCCATTTTTTTAGCAACAAATGATTCAAATTTATTTGAAACATCAAAATTTATTATTTTTTTAGTTCAAATGCGTTAACTTCACTAGTTTGACACTGAAGTTGTACACTTTATATTTTTTGTAATTGAAGACACAAATTACCTCTGCGGCTCATTTTGACAAAACAAAAAAGTTTATCAAGAATTCCACGCGTGTTCAAATAACGGTAAAGCGAATCGCGGAACAGTGTGAGAAACAAAAGAAAACAATAACAATTACAATCGATTCATTTTGTTCTTTATAACATTCGTTAATTAAAAGTGGAAATATTAAAGATAGAAACCACCCGCACAAACGATGCATCACGGTCTGAAAGGGTTAATAAAAAACAACGCAACAGTCTAAGGTAGATATGTTGGTATACTCTTACCAATGTTTATTTTCTTATTTGTAATTAAAGTTACAATTTTGATGCTGGATCGTGATGATTCTTCTGGAACTTCAATATTTTTCGCTACCAATTCTTCGGTCGGGATATTTAGAAGGCCGGAAGTTCCCTCTTCGTCCTAATCCGAAGGAACGACCCGATTCGAGCCATCAATATGGTATCGATACTCAAACGGGTCGATAAGTGAGTTTTTACTACGATTTTACACTTCTATTTAACTAATTACTGTACTTTAGGGTTTCAGCCTAAACATGATATTTTAAAATTTTAAAGTATATAATTCCAATACTTAAACCTTTAAAAGTGAAATATTTGCAAACAATTTTAAAGTTAAATTAAAAACTTAAATAATTCCAATTAAATACCTTTAATACCCTTCCAATACCTTTAAAAGTGAAATATTTGCAAACAATTTTAAAGTTAAATTAAAAACTTAAATAATTCCAATTTTTCTGAGTGCCACCGAAAAATTTAGTTAGCGAAATTTTGACTGTGAATAAAAACTATATTTCGAAATATATATCAATATTTATAAATTTTTAAATTTTCAATTTTGGAATGTGCCAGCGATCTTTAATAAGTGATAGCGAACCAGAAAGGTTGTTAAGGGATCTTCAAATTCCCCAGTTGGTCAGGGTAATAGAGTAGAATAGCTATGCCGGTTCCAGCGCAAAATCACGTGTATTTCCTTATGGGAGCTCAAAATTCGACAAAGTGTCTTATTTTTAAGCTTTTATGGTTTGTGTATTGGCTAAATGAGGTTGTGTCTTGGCTAAATGAGGTTGTTGTCTTGGCTAAATACTTTTAAATGATTTGTGGGTCACCCTGTTCCGGAAAAATGCGCCGCGCCTCTGGTGGGGGTAAATAAGTCAAGGCACAAACCAGATTGCTCAGGCGCAAGGCGTCTCTGCCCACTGATAGGATTGTAAGGCGCCGAGTTTATACCGGTCGACACCGAAACATGTTGTTGTTGTTATTGCAATTCACATGTTTCTTTATTAATGCATATAATTTTTAGGTATTTTATAAATGAAAAATACAAAAATGTTATTATCATAGCCCCGGGATTGAACTCGGGCCGCAAGCATTAGAGTCGAACGCCTTAACACTGTGCTATTTCATCGTATGCTTCTGAATGAACAAAATGTATATAAAAACATGTGTGTGGATAAAAACATGTGCTCAACATGAAGATAAGCGTGCACCGTTGCTGCTTGGGCTGGACGGACGGGCAAACCGCAAGCTCAGCACAATCACCATAAAGTTCTGCGCTCACGCCTGAGCTCAGAGCTTTATGGTAGAATAGATATGCCGGTTCCAGCGCAAAATCACGTGTATTTCCTTATGGGAGCTCAAAATTCGACAAAGTGTCTTATTTTTAAGCTTTTATGGTTTGTGTATTGGCTAAATGAGGTTGTGTCTTGGCTAAATGAGGTTGTTGTCTTGGCTAAATACTTTTAAATGATTTGTGGGTCACCCTGTTCTGGAAAAAATGCGCCGCGCCTCTGGTGGGGGTAAATAAGTCAAGGCACAAACCAGATTGCTCAGGCGCAAGGTTGATTCGGATGTTTTATAAAGCATATGTTCATGTCTTGGCTAGATCGTGTATTGGTTAAAGCTTTTATGGTTCATGTCTTGGCTAGATCATGTATTGGCTAAATGGTTAATGTATCATGTTTGATGTTTAACATCATTCTGATTGGTTGAGTAAAGCTTTATTAATTAGCGCAAGTGAATGTATGCAGTTTATGTTTCATGTGTTGGAATTTAGATTTATTCAGATTGGGTGAGTAAAGCTTTATAAAAAAAAATTGCTGAAGATATGAAAAATATGTTGATATGGTTGCTGTTATTTTGCCAAAGCTCTCACTTTGTTAAATATGGCTCATGTCTTAGTTAAATGCTGATGTGTGAGCTTGAGCTCATAGGCGCCCGATTCGACATATGTCTTAAATTCGGCAAATTGTCCCATTTAGTTGAGTCACTCTCAAACTAGATGGCGCCACCTTATGGTTCGTGTCTTGGCTAGCTCGTGGGAAAATTTATAAAAATTTTGCAAGGCGTGGCGCTGAGAGTTCAGTGGAGTGGTTTGGGGGAGAGAGGAGGCTTTGGAGCCGCGCGACTTAGAAGCATGAGTCATAGAAGCGTGAGTCAAAGTTGACGGCAGTCCGTCCCTCCGTCCGTCCGTTTGCGGTTTTTGATAAGCAGCTGTATAGAATATAAAATTTTTTCCTTTTCAATGCTTGGGAAAATAACAAATTGTCTTTTACGTTTTTGTTGTGAACACAAATTATGCAATTACAAATATGTGTTTCGGATAAATGGTTTGTGTTGTTGTTGTTGTTGGGAGAATTTATGGGAGATATTATATCAGACTAAATTATCCTACATATTAAATATAAACAGCAGACGTACAATTTTTGATTTTATTTAGCAATATTTTCTAATTATTGAAATTACTTTATATAACATTAAGATATAATTTCATACTAGCTAAATAATTTTATTTAATATTAAGATATAGATTCCAATTCATCAAATTACATATATAGTACTTTTAAATTCTTAATATATTTATATTTATGCATTGGAAAAATAATTAGTGCAGTCGGCGCCTCTGCCCGGCCGATACGATTGTAGGGGACCGCAGCATGTGTTGAGTACTGTGCAGTCAGCGCCTCTGCCCACCGATACGATTGTAGGTGGCCGCAGCGTGTGTTGAGTACTGGGCAGTCGACGTCTCTGCCCACCGATACGATTGTAGGGGACCGCAGCGTGTGTTGAGTACTGTGAAACATGTTGTTGTTGTTATTGCAATTCACATGTTTCTTTATTAATGCATATAATTTTTAGGTATTTTATAAATGAAAAATACAAAAATGTTATTATCATAGCCCCGGGATTGAACTCGGGCCGCAAGCATTAGAGTCGAACGCCTTAACACTGTGCTATTTCATCGTATGCTTCTGAATGAACAAAATGTATATAAAAACATGTGTGTGGATAAAAACATGTGCTCAACATGAAGATAAGCGTGCACCGTTGCTGCTTGGGCTGGACGGACGGGCAAACCGCAAGCTCAGCACAATCACCATAAAGTTCTGCGCTCACGCCTGAGCTCAGAGCTTTATGGTAGAATAGATATGCCGGTTCCAGCGCAAAATCACGTGTATTTCCTTATGGGAGCTCAAAATTCGACAAAGTGTCTTATTTTTAAGCTTTTATGGTTTGTGTATTGGCTAAATGAGGTTGTGTCTTGGCTAAATGAGGTTGTTGTCTTGGCTAAATACTTTTAAATGATTTGTGGGTCACCCTGTTCTGGAAAAAATGCGCCGCGCCTCTGGTGGGGGTAAATAAGTCAAGGCACAAACCAGATTGCTCAGGCGCAAGGTTGATTCGGATGTTTTATAAAGCATATGTTCATGTCTTGGCTAGATCGTGTATTGGTTAAAGCTTTTATGGTTCATGTCTTGGCTAGATCATGTATTGGCTAAATGGTTAATGTATCATGTTTGATGTTTAACATCATTCTGATTGGTTGAGTAAAGCTTTATTAATTAGCGCAAGTGAATGTATGCAGTTTATGTTTCATGTGTTGGAATTTAGATTTATTCAGATTGGGTGAGTAAAGCTTTATAAAAAAAAATTGCTGAAGATATGAAAAATATGTTGATATGGTTGCTGTTATTTTGCTAAAGCTCTCACTTTGTTAAATATGGCTCATGTCTTAGTTAAATGCTGATGTGTGAGCTTGAGCTCATAGGCGCCCGATTCGACATATGTCTTAAATTCGGCAAATTGTCCCATTTAGTTGAGTCACTCTCAAACTAGATGGCGCCACCTTATGGTTCGTGTCTTGGCTAGCTCGTGGGAAAATTTATAAAAATTTTGCAAGGCGTGGCGCTGAGAGTTCAGTGGAGTGGTTTGGGGGAGAGAGGAGGCTTTGGAGCCGCGCGACTTAGAAGCATGAGTCATAGAAGCGTGAGTCAAAGTTGACGGCAGTCCGTCCCTCCGTCCGTCCGTTTGCGGTTTTTGATAAGCAGCTGTATAGAATATAAAATTTTTTCCTTTTCAATGCTTGGGAAAATAACAAATTGTCTTTTACGTTTTTGTTGTGAACACAAATTATGCAATTACAAATATGTGTTTCGGATAAATGGTTTGTGTTGTTGTTGTTGTTGGGAGAATTTATGGGAGATATTATATCAGACTAAATTATCCTACATATTAAATATAAACAGCAGACGTACAATTTTTGATTTTATTTAGCAATATTTTCTAATTATTGAAATTACTTTATATAACATTAAGATATAATTTCATACTAGCTAAATAATTTTATTTAATATTAAGATATAGATTCCAATTCATCAAATTACATATATAGTACTTTTAAATTCTTAATATATTTATATTTATGCATTGGAAAAATAATTAGTGCAGTCGGCGCCTCTGCCCGGCCGATACGATTGTAGGGGACCGCAGCATGTGTTGAGTACTGTGCAGTCAGCGCCTCTGCCCACCGATACGATTGTAGGTGGCCGCAGCGTGTGTTGAGTACTGGGCAGTCGACGTCTCTGCCCACCGATACGATTGTAGGGGACCGCAGCGTGTGTTGAGTACTGTGCAGTCGGCGTCTCTGCCCACTGATAGGATTGTAAGGCGCCGAGTTTATACCGGTCGACACCGAAACATGTTGTTGTTGTTATTGCAATTCACATGTTTCTTTATTAATGCATATAATTTTTAGGTATTTTATAAATGAAAAATATAAAAATGTTATTATCATAGCCCCGGGATTGAACTCGGGCCGCAAGCATTAGAGTCGAACGCCTTAACACTGTGCTATTTCATCGTATGCTTCTGAATGAACAAAATGTATATAAAAACATGTGTGTGGATAAAAACATGTGCTCAACATGAAGATAAGCGTGCACCGTTGCTGCTTGGGCTGGACGGACGGGCAAACCGCAAGCTCAGCACAATCACCATAAAGCTCTGAGCTCAGGCGTGAGCGCGTGATTGTGCTGAGCGCGATAAGGGTCGGGGGTGGTGCGGGCGGTGGGGGTAAGTGTTTACATCGGTCGAAACCGAAACATGTTGTTGTTAATGCAATTCACATGTGCGCGGAGACCTCAGCTTGTGTTGCTTGATGAGGCCGATAGTAGGGTGACGAAAAATATAATTGTTGCCAAAAATGTAGATAAGCGTAGTAATAGCAGCAGTAGCTTGGGTTGACTAATGGAAAGTCAAAGTATGAAAGCGGCAAAGGCGAAGCGTCACCGTAACCTCGAACTTGAGAATACAAACCATGACCATACTCAACTATGTCGATATAAATAAAACAAAAACAGATTGATTTATTCATTTTTATTTTTTATTTATTAAAAATTGAGAAAAAGAAGTAATTGTTTATTTTAAATTATTCTTCGGATTTCGTTGGTTAGGGGTGAGTATTCAATTAAACGATCATGAATTACTAAACAGTAGGCCGATGTTTTAGATGGAATTGAATTGTTTGCGGTTAGATAAAGATTACGCTTTCATTTTTGAGGGTGCTTGTATTATTTTTATTTGAGCATCGAAAATAAGAATCTTAAGCATAAATGACCACAATTTACAGTATTAAAATTTTGATATCTAGTATAATTATAACTAATCTTTTTCCCTAAATATTCAATTAATTGCTTCGGTGGATGCAAATTTCCGAAGCTGTCGAAATATTCGATTTGATTGTTGTTTTTCCAGTATGCTACCCAATGTGTGCCAGGTCCCTTTGAAGTATCCAGATTGATTATTCCACATTCTTTTTTAAAGGGTTTCTTTGGAAGAGTGTCACACATAAACACACCTCTAAAATTTGGGATATCTTTCGCAAATTTTCTCAAGTCTACATCGGAAAGGGCTCTTTTGGGTAGCTTTATGAAAAATTTTGATTTTGATAAGGTTTTAAAAACAAACCAAAACCCTTTTTATATGGTTTTAGAAACATGCCTTTTCCCATTGCAATAGACTCCATTTTACTGTTATGTCGTTTTGCTTCATTTAACTGCTCTTTTCCGTCTTTAACTGCATTGATTACTTTTGTTATACCAGCTGCTCCACCAGCTAGACCACCAAGTGCACCCAGTGCAGCGAATATTGGTGCAAGAGGAAGAAAACCTCCAGATTTAGGTAGTGGTATTATTCGAGGTGTTTTGATTAGAGATTTTTTTCCTTTGAAAATATTATTTGCAACTTTTCTTGAAATTTTAACGGCATCATCCAAATTTTTAGTTTTCTTAATTTTCATTTTAGCACTTTTTAAGGCGTCTCTAAATAGTTGATGCCCATTTACTTGAGGAGATCTCTTAGTTTTACTGTTAACGTTGCCCATACCAAATTTTGCTTTCGCCTTCATAGCGTTAGTGACAAACCAAGCGTTTGATTTTTCACCAATACTGCTATCACTTGCGTTAACCCGTTGCCAAGCCTTTTCAGCTAAGATTCTATCAGCAATATGTCTTTTTTCCAAATCTTTGTTGTTTGCGTATACTATATCATGTTGTCTGCAAGCGGAATCCAAAAGATTGATTCCTTGATCACCTCTAGCTAATCGCTTCTTTAATTTTGTACCAGGCCCACAAAATTGATAACCAGGTAAATGGAGTTCAATCGGAAGTTTGTCTATTAAATTATTCAGAATACCTTTTCCAATGAAGGATGGGGAAGACTGATTTCCTTTTTATAAATAATTGGCATTAATATTTAGACTTTTTCGATCAGAGGTTGTAATCAAAGTGATGTAAAATCAATGAAATGACCCGATTATATATGACATAATTTAGTAGTTGACATAATGCGATTCTTAAAGCAACGTAAAACGCTTGATGTAAAGAATATTGATGGCAAATTAAATACATCAAATATATTAAGACATAGCTCATTACTACCAAACTCTATTCGGGGTCTTATTGTGGGACCGTCAAATTGTGGAAAAACAAATGTGATGATAAGTCTTATTGAAAGCCCCAACGGATTGAAATTTAAAAATATTTACTTATACTCAAAGTCAGCACAGCAACCAAAGTATCAATACTTGGAGCGTCTAATTAAACCTATTAAGGAGATAAATTTTTCAATATTTTCCCATAATGATGACGTCATAGACCCAGATGAAGTACAACCGCACTCAATATTTATATTCGATGATGTAGCTTGCGAGAAACAAAATCATATACGATCTTACTTCTGTATGAGTCGTCATAAAGATGTTGATAGCTTTTACTTATGTCAAACTTATACACGTATACCAAAACATTTGATTCGTGATAATGCCAATATGATTATAATGTTTAAACAGGATGAAATGAATACAAGACACATCTACAACGATCATGTTGGTTCTGATATGTCTTTTAAGACTTTCTATGAGCTATGTTCAAAGTGTTGGAGAGAAAAATATGGATTTTTAGTTATTAATAAAGATGATGATATGAATAATGGTCGCTATAGAAAAGGATTCGATGTTTTTATGGGATTATACAAGAAACAGAATAGATATCTAAAAATCAGTACAACAACAACAGCTGCGCAACTGATCATACAGACGGCTAAACTGATCTGTTCGATAAAACAGCTAACTACTAAACTGATCTGTTCTATAAAACGGCAACTGCTAAACTGATCTGTTCGATAAAACAGCTGTTAAACTGACCTGTTTATCTGTATACCCTGTTTATATATACACCTATCAATATGAGTGAAAAACTAGTCAAGAATCTTATTAAAACACGAAATATTTTGAAAAAGAAATTTAAAAGTATTCAACTGGGAGAAGTTGCAAGTGATAAGCTTTTGGAAAAAACATTTAAACCTATATCAAAACCATTGCAGGAAATACTTCAATCAACTAATAAGAGAAAGATAGTGAAAAATGAAAAGGATTCAGATAATTCTTTCAAAGATACTAAAGTTGCTACCAGCACACCATTTAAACAGAGCCAGCATGATTATAATACATTTTCTGCAAGCTTTGATGACAAGGAAATCGAGAAAAGTTCATCAGCATTTAAATCATTTGATGTTGATAACGGTGATGATGATGCTAATGATGATAGTCATTATGATGGTAATGATGATAGTGATATGGAAAATGATGATGTTACTATTTCAATAAATCCAAATCAAAGTATTCAATACGATTTATCTAAAGTTAATTTAAACGAATTCGATAAAACCTACGGCCCCCGCAAGGATAAAAATCAGATATGGAGACTGGGTAATGTGCCAATTACTTTTGATTCAACCAATATAACTATAGGCGATTCAAAATGGATCTTTACTCCAGGTTTATATGAACTATTAGTTTACAAGGAACCAATCAGTTTTAATGAGGCAGATTTAAATACTTACAAACAAATATTAGAGATGACTAATGCTCATAAACGAAATAATAATAACAATGAACAAATTAAAGGAAATCGCTCAAAGAAATATACGGCGATTATAAGAAAATTATTTAAAGAAAAAGTTCATAAAGGTAAAGGTTTGATGAAGTTGAATACAAACAAATCAAATTATATATATTGGGATGACCCCAACGAACTAGTTGATAGATTACGTCTTTTGATCTCATCATCAATAGCTGGTCACTCAAATCATAATAACGAAATATTTTCAATTATTGAAGAATTGAGAGAAGCAAAAATTATTGTATAAATAGTCTGCAAATGTTTCATCATCAATATTCATAAAATGCCTGTCGACAAGTTTGGACATTATATGAGTAGCTCTGAAAGATATCAAAATCCTTTTCATTTTTCACTATCTTTCTCTTATTAGTTGATTGAAGTATTTCCTGCAATGGTTTTGATATAGGTTTAAATGTTTTTTCCAAAAGCTTATCACTTGCAACTTCTCCCAGTTGAATACTTTTAAATTTCTTTTTCAAAATATTTCGTGTTTTAATAAGATTCTTGACTAGTTTTTCACTCATATTGATAGGTGTATATATAAACAGGGTAAACAGATAAACAGGTCAGTTTAACAGCTGTTTTATCGAACAGATCAGTTTAGCAGTTGCCTTTTTATAGAACAGATCAGTTTAGTAGTTAGCTGTTTTATCGAACAGATGAGTTTAGCAGTCTGTGTGATCAGTTGCGCAGCAGTTGTTGTACTGATTTTTAGATATCTATTCTGTTTCTTTTATAAGCCAATAAAAACATCGAATCCTTTTCTATAGCGACCATTATTCATATAAGATTCTTGACTAGTTTTTCACTCATATTGATAGGTGTATATATAAACAGGGTATACAGATAAACAGGTCAGTTTAACAGCTGTTTTATCGAACAGATCAGTTTAGCAGTTGCCGTTTTATAGTAAAGTAAATATTTTTAAATTTCAATCCGTTGGGGCTTTCAATAAGACTCATCATCACATTTGTTTTTCCACAATTTGACGGTCCCACAATAAGACCCCGAATAGAGTTTGGTAGTAATGAGCTATGTCTTAATATATTTGATGTATTTAATTTGCCATCAATATTCTTTACATCAAGCGTTTTACGTTGCTTTAAGAATCGCATTATGTCAACTACTAAATTATGTCATATATAATCGGGTCATTTTATTGATTTTACATCACTTTGATTACAACCTCTGATCGAAAAAGTCTAAATATTAATGCCAATTATTTATAAAAAGGAAATCAGTCTTCCCCCATCCTTCATTGGAAAAGGTATTCTGAATAATTTAATAGACAAACTTCCGATTGAACTCCATTTACCTGGTTATCAATTTTGTGGGCCTGGTACAAAATTAAAGAAGCGATTAGCTAGAGGTGATCAAGGAATCAATCTTTTGGATTCCGCTTGCAGACAACATGATATAGTATACGCAAACAACAAAGATTTGGAAAAAAGACATATTGCTGATAGAATCTTAGCTGAAAAGGCTTGGCAACGGGTTAACGCAAGTGATAGCAGTATTGGTGAAAAATCAAACGCTTGGTTTGTCACTAACGCTATGAAGGCGAAAGCAAAATTTGGTATGGGCAACGTTAACAGTAAAACTAAGAGATCTCCTCAAGTAAATGGGCATCAACTATTTAGAGACGCCTTAAAAAGTGCTAAAATGAAAATTAAGAAAACTAAAAATTTGGATGATGCCGTTAAAATTTCAAGAAAAGTTGCAAATAATATTTTCAAAGGAAAAAAATCTCTAATCAAAACACCTCGAATAATACCACTACCTAAATCTGGAGGTTTTCTTCCTCTTGCACCAATATTCGCTGCACTGGGTGCACTTGGTGGTCTAGCTGGTGGAGCAGCTGGTATAACAAAAGTAATCAATGCAGTTAAAGACGGAAAAGAGCAGTTAAATGAAGCAAAACGACATAACAGTAAAATGGAGTCTATTGCAATGGGAAAAGGCATGTTTCTAAAACCATATAAAAAGGGTTTTGGTTTGTTTTTAAAACCTTATCAAAATCAAAATTTTTCATAAAGCTACCCAAAAGAGCCCTTTCCGATGTAAACTTGAGAAAATTTGCGAAAGATATCCCAAATTTTAGAGGTGTGTTTATGTGTGACACTCTTCCAAAGAAACCCTTTAAAAAAGAATGTGGAATAATCAATCTGGATACTTCAAAGGGACCTGGCACACATTGGGTAGCATACTGGAAAAACAACAATCAAATCGAATATTTCGACAGCTTCGGAAATTTGCATCCACCGAAGCAATTAATTGAATATTTAGGGAAAAAGATTAGTTATAATTATACTAGATATCAAAATTTTAATACTGTAAATTGTGGTCATTTATGCTTAAGATTCTTATTTTCGATGCTCAAATAAAAATAATACAAGCACCCTCAAAAATGAAAGCGTAATCTTTATCTAACCGCAAACAATTCAATTCCATCTAAAACATCGGCCTACTGTTTAGTAATTCATGATCGTTTAATTGAATACTCACCCCTAACCAACGAAATCCGAAGAATAATTTAAAATAAACAATTACTTCTTTTTCTCAATTTTTAATAAATAAAAAATAAAAATGAATAAATCAATCTGTTTTTGTTTTATTTATATCGACATAGTTGAGTATGGTCATGGTTTGTATTCTCAAGTTCGAGGTTACGGTGACGCTTCGCCTTTGCCGCTTTCATACTTTGACTTTCCATTAGTCAACCCAAGCTACTGCTGCTATTGCTACGCTTATCTACATTTTTGGCAACAATTATATTTTTCGTCACCCTACTATCGGCCTCATCAAGTTGGCAACTCTGTTTTTGTTGAGTGACAGGTTTCTTTGCTCGGATAACTTAAATTGCAAATTTATAGAAAAAAAAGATACTTTAAATTATCGGCGTGCATGTTGGCTGAAGGTGCTGGGCTCGTGGTTGCTGTGGATATTCGAGTTCATTAGTTTCGCCTACAATTTCAATAAATAAGACTGGAACACGGTTTCTAGCGCAGTAGGCGCTGATATCACAACAACAAAAGAACGAAATATTTTGGCGCAAAGATCATAACAAAGAAAGACAAGTACACAACAAACAACAACAACTCACCAAAAACCAGTTTGGCATTGTGGATTGTGCATACTGTCATATTGTGGAATCTATTTTTGAAGGTGAAAATCTTTTACTGCAAATATGCCGAGTAAAATAAGAAAAAGCTTAAGAAATCAATCAAACAAAACAATTTGCTTAAAGTGCAAAACTGAAGTTCTTGCTACTGAGGATGCAATACAATGCGATAAATGTGAGAAAACTCTTCATGCATTGTGCACCGGACTGGACAAAACAGCTTACGAGAAATTTCTGAATGATGACTCCCTTGAATATAAATGTTTCGTTTGTGCACCTATCAAAAATACATCAGTTTCATCTAGTGATTTAGCAGAAATAAAAATAAAGCTCAATCAGCTGGACAAAATTACTGATACTATACAGTTTATGTCGTCTCAGTATGATGAAATTCTGAAAGGTGTAAGAAAGAACACACAACAATTGGGAAAGTTGGAGAAAGAAAACTTTACACTTCGTGAAGAAGTCAAAAATCTCAAAGCAACAGTGAAATTATTAAATAATGTAAGAGTGAAAAATGACTGCATTATTAACAATGTTCCAGTTACCAATGATATGAAAGCCATCGATGTAGTCTTGGATGTTGCAAATAAAATGCAAGCTGATATAAATGTAAATGAAATTGAGGAAGCTTACTTACTTAGGCGCAATGAAAATGCTACCAAAACATCTTTGGTTGTTAAATTTAACAATAAAAACACCAAAAACAAATTTATGAGTGAAAAATCTAAGCTGAAATCAGTAGCTGAATTAAATAACGTTTACATTAATGACTTCCTCTGTAAAGAGACCTTGGAATTATTGAATTACGCTAAGTCTTTGAAAGCTGTGGGTTTCAAATTTGTCTACACTAAAGGTGGAAATGTTTTTGTTAAGAAAGAAACAAACTCTAGACAGATCTACTTGAAAACAATGGAAGATGTTGACAACTTGTTATACAAATCTGCTGGAGGTTCATCAAGACGAAGTAGAGTACCTATAAGTGAGAATGCTGTGGATTCTGAGGAGGAAGTTTTCAGGTCATCGGGTGAAACGTAGTATTGTTAGTCTTAACATATTTATTATTTCATCAAATTTTTAATATTTTTGGCTTTTACAAAGCGTGTTATTCAAAATTATAAACTATGAACTCTAACTACTTTTTTAATTTAAACTCTTATAATTTGAAGTATGGTGCTTGCCTTTCAAAGTATTTCAATATTTTATCTATAAATGCAAGAAGTATTTCTTCTCTTAATAAGTTTAATCGTTTCAAAAGTATTTTATGCGAAATGCCTACACTTCCAGCTATAATTACTGTTCAAGAAACTTGGTTCAATGAACAGTGCACTGACTTGTATTTTATACCAGGCTATAATGGTGTTCATTGTTGTAGAAATGACGGATTTGGAGGTACCTCAATATTTATAAGCAAAGAAATAAAGTATAGGGTTTTGCTTAACCAAAGTGAAAACTACCTAGATCTTATAACAGTCTTGTTGACAAACGTGAAAATTAGCAATAAGCCGATACAAATGACTTCACTGTATCGCTCTCAAAAGTGCAAAGAAATGAACAATCCTCCTTGTATTTTCATTGGTGACTTTAACATCGACATGCTTTCTTTGAACAATTTAAGTCAACAATTAAAGGATACATTTCATGAATTTGACTTGGAATCATGCCATAGCTTTGTAACGAGACCTGCAAGTAAATCTTGCCTAGATTGTGTATTCAGTAATTTATCACAGGGTATGAAAATTAATTCCATTGAAACGGACTTTTCTGATCACAATTTTGTTATATGTTCCTTAGAAACAAATTTCAACAACAAAGAAAATGTAATGCAGAAAAAAGTAAAAATTGATTACTTGAAGTTTGCTCGTTTGTTAGAACAAAATTTCTTAAATTTCAGTGTTTCATCTACCGTGTCTGTTAAATGCAAGAATTTTATTAACTTTCTTTCGTCTGCTGCGGAGTTTTGCACAACTGTTCATGAAAAAAAGGTTAGTGTCAAACGTAAAATCAATCCGTGGATGTCAGAATCCTTAATAGGTCTTATTGAATATAAAGACAAGTTACTTAAAGCGAGGAGAAAAGATCGAAATAACAACCGAATTTCTATGCAGCTAAAAAGAATTAGCAAAATCATAAAACATTGTAGTAAAAATTTAATGAATAATTACTATGCTTATAATTTAAACTTGTATAGTGGTGATTTAAGGAAAACTTGGGGTTTCATAAATGAACAAATAGGGAAAAAAAATTAAGTTCTATAGAGCTAATTGATGATAATGGTGATCCTGTTATGACAGATAGAGACAAGGCCGAAAGTATCAACAAATATTTTTCTAATGTGGTTCAAGATATGCGAACAAATATATTACAAGAACCAAATGACAACTTTAATTTATTTCGCACACTTACTCCAGTAAATGGCCATTTTAGTCTTGCCCCAGTAAATTCACCTAAAGTTGAATGTGTACTGGATCAATTAAGTGTTAATAAAAGTCCAGGCCTTGATAAAATTACAGTCAAAATGTTGACTGCGAGGAAATCTCTAGTATCTAATACTATTGCAAACATATTTAATAGCATGATTACGGAATCAGTTTATCCAGATATATTGAAGACACATAAAGTAATACCTATTCCAAAGGGTTTCACTTCTAACATTATTCAAAATTTGCGTCCTATTTCAATCTTGTCTGTTGTAGACAAAATTTTTGAAAAAATAATTTATGAACAATTAACAAATTTCTTAGATAGAAACAATATACTTTATGATCACCAGTATGGTTTTATGAAAGGTGCTGGAACTGAAGAAGCTGTGGTAAATGTTATTGATTATATTTGTAGTGGCTTAGATGAGCGTTATAGAGGCGTTGCTGGTGTGTTTTTTGATTGCTCGAAAGCATTTGATCTTGTTGACCACGAAATATTAATATTAAAATTGAATGTGCTCGGGTTGAGTTCAGTCACTCTAAATTTATTTAGAGACTATTTAACAAATAGGAAACAATTTGTTCAAGTTGGAGATTCAAAGAGCGAAATGCTCCCTGTATTATGTGGAGTTCCCCAAGGCAGTGTTCTTGGACCACTACTTTCTAAAATTTTTATTAATGATTTGAAAAATATCGAGTTTCATGGTAAACTTTTTATGTTTGCAGATGATATATGCCTGCTTTATAAATATAATCATTTGCAAGTGTTGAAAACTTATATTGAGTACGATTCTGCAATTCTTTTGGAGTTCATGAGATTGAATAAATTGATTTTGAATCGAGACAAAACGAAATTAATAAGATTCAAAACGTAACGTAAGGAACGATGAAGTAATGAGCGTTCAGATTGGTGATAGTACAATAAATGAAGAAAAAATCGTAAAATATTTGGGTATGACTCTTGATCATAACTTGAGTTGGGAATCTCACATAAACAAATTAAAAAGCAAAATTGCGTCAGGAATTGGAATTTTATATAAATTTAAGAATAAATTCAATACTGAAACAAAGCTATTACTTTATCAATCCTTAGTGCATTCACATTTGACGTATCTACCGATAATATATGGTTGTAAAGTCAATACGCTACTTAAATCTCTACAAGTAGCTCAAAGCAAGGCACTTAAAATTGTATTCAACCTACCGTTGAGGCATAGTACAACCCGATTATTTACTGATTATGCGAAGAATATACTCCCTGTCCAAGGCCTTTACAAGCAACAATTATTGGTACATGTTTTTAAATCGTTACATGGAATTAGTTTACAGACCTTGCAGTTCAGTCAGAATATTAATCAAACGAATAGAATAACAAGACAAGCCTTACACTTGAGGGCAGTTAGGTGTCGCTTAGATCTGACTAAGCAGCGTGTTAGCTTTGCTGGACCAAGTGAATATAACCAGTTACCTGATACCCTAAAAAATATTCAAACGCTGTCTAGTTTTAAAAAGAATTTAAAAAGTTATTTGCTACAAAATGTTGAATTACTTCTTGCATTTTAGATAATTAAGCTATACATATTAAATTTTGTTATTTAATTTCCTGATTTAAAAAAAAAAAAAAAAAAAAAAAAAAAAAACCAAAAACATTGTTAAGTATAATAAAACTAATTGTAGTTGCCTTTTACCTCTATTAAGCCTTCTTGGCGCTGAGGATATATGTCACTTTTTTCTATGTATTAATATATTGAAATAAACTGAATAATAAAAAAAAAAAAAAAAAAAAAAAGCAACACAAGCTGAGGTCTCCGCGCACATGTGAATTGCATTAACAACAACATTTTTCGGTGTCGACCGATGTAAACACTTACCCCCACCGCCCGCACCACCCCCGACCCTTATCGCGCTCAGCACAATCACGCGCTCACGCCTGAGCTCAGAGCTTTATGGTGATTGTGCTGAGCTTGCGGTTTGCCCGTCCGTCCAGCCCAAGCAGCAACGGTGCACGCTTATCTTCATGTTGAGCACATGTTTTTATCCACACACATGTTTTTATATACATTTTGTTCATTCAGAAGCATACGATGAAATAGCACAGTGTTAAGGCGTTCGACTCTAATGCTTGCGGCCCGAGTTCAATCCCGGGGCTATGATAATAACATTTTTATATTTTTCATTTATAAAATACCTAAAAATTATATGCATTAATAAAGAAACATGTGAATTGCAATAACAACAACAACATGTTTCGGTGTCGACCGGTATAAACTCGGCGCCTTACAATCCTATCAGTGGGCAGAGACGCCGACTGCACAGTACTCAACACACGCTGCGGTCCCCTACAATCGTATCGGTGGGCAGAGACGTCGACTGCCCAGTACTCAACACACGCTGCGGCCACCTACAATCGTATCGGTGGGCAGAGGCGCCGACTGCACAGTACTCAACACATGCTGCGGTCCCCTACAATCGTATCGGCCGGGCAGAGACGCCGACTGCACTAATTATTTTCCAATGCAAAAATATAAATATATTAAGAATTTAAAAGTACTATATATGTAATTTGATGAATTGGAATCTATATCTTAATATTAAATAAAATTATTTAGCTAGTATGAAATTATATCTTAATGTTATATAAAGTAATTTCAATAATTAGAAAATATTGCTAAATAAAATCAAAAATTGTACGTCTGCTGTTTATATTTAATATGTAGGATAATTTAGTCTGATATAATATCTCCCATAAATTCTCCCAACAACAACAAGAACACAAACCATTTATCCGATACACATATTTGTGTTCACAACAAAAACGTAAAAGACAATTTGTTATTTTCCCAAGCATTGAAAAGGAAAAAATTTTATATTCTATACAGCTGCTTATCAAAAACCGCAAACGGACGGACGGAGGGAAGGACTGCCGTCAACTTTGACTCACGCTTCTATGACTCATGCTTCTAAGTCGCGCGGCTCCAAAGCCTCCTCTCTCCCCCAAACCACTCCACTGAACTCTCAGCGCCACGCCTTGCAAAATTTTTATAAATTTTACCACGAGCAAATGGGACAATTTGCCGAATTTAAGACATATGTCGAATCGGGCGCCTATGAGCTCAAGCTCACACATCAGCATTTAACTAAGACATGAGCCATATTTAACAAAGTGAGAGCTTTAGCAAAATAACAGCAACCATATCAACATATTTTTCTTATCTTCAGCAATTTTTTTTATAAAGCTTTACTCACCCAATCTGAATAAATCTAAATTCCAACACATGAAACATAAGCTGCATACATTCACTTGCGCTAATTAATAAAGCTTTACTCAACCAATCAGAATGATGTTAAACATCAAACATGATACATTAACCATTTAGCCAATACATGATCTAGCCAAGACATGAACCATAAAATCTTTAACCAATACACGATCTAGCCAAGACATGAACATATGCTTTATAAAACATCCGAATCAACCTTGCGCCTGAGCAATCTGGTTTGTGCCTTGACTTATTTACCCCCACCAGAGGCGCGGCGCATTTTTCCAGAACAGGGTGACCCACACATCATTTAAAAGTATTTAGCCAAGACAACAACCTCATTTAGCCAATACACAAACCATAAAAGCTTAAAAATAAGACACTTTGTCGAATTTTGAGCTCCCATAAGGAAATACACGTGATTTTGCGCTGGAACCGGCATATCTATTCTACCATAAAGCTCTGAGCTCAGGCGTGAGCGCAGAACTTTATGGTGATTGTGCTGAGCTTGCGGTTTGCCCGTCCGTCCAGCCCAAGCAGCAACGGTGCACGCTTATCTTCATGTTGAGCACATGTTTTTATCCACACACATGTTTTTATATACATTTTGTTCATTCAGAAGCATACGATGAAATAGCACAGTGTTAAGGCGTTCGACTCTAATGCTTGCGGCCCGAGTTCAATCCCGGGGCTATGATAATAACATTTTTGTATTTTTCATTTATAAAATACCTAAAAATTATATGCATTAATAAAGAAACATGTGAATTGCAATAACAACAACAACATGTTTCGGTGTCGACCGGTATAAACTCGTCGCCTTACAATCCTATTAGTGGGCAGAGACGCCTTGCGCCTGAGCAATCTGGTTTGTGCCTTGACTTATTTACCCCCACCAGAGGCGCGGCGCATTTTTCCCGAACAGGGTGACCCACAAATCATTTAAAAGTATTTAGCCAAGACAACAACCTCATTTAGCCAAGACACAACCTCATTTAGCCAATACACAAACCATAAAAGCTTAAAAATAAGACACTTTGTCGAATTTTGAGCTCCCATAAGGAAATACACGTGATTTTGCGCTGGAACCGGCATAGCTATTCTACTTTGGTGCAAGAGGAAGAAAACCTCCAGATTTAGGTAGTGGTATTATTCGAGGTGTTTTGATTAGAGATTTTTTTCCTTTGAAAATATTATTTGCAACTTTTCTTGAAATTTTAACGGCATCATCCAAATTTTTAGTTTTCTTAATTTTCATTTTAGCACTTTTTAAGGCGTCTCTAATTAGTTGATGCCCATTTACTTGAGGAGATCTCTTAGTTTTACTGTTAACGTTGCCCATACCAAATTTTGCTTTCGCCTTCATAGCGTTAGTGACAAACCAAGCGTTTGATTTTTCACCAATACTGCTATCACTTGCGTTAACCCGTTGCCAAGCCTTTTCAGCTAAGATTCTATCAGCAATATGTCTTTTTTCCAAATCTTTGTTGTTTGCGTATACTATATCATGTTGTCTGCAAGCGGAATCCAAAAGATTGATTCCTTGATCACCTCTAGCTAATCGCTTCTTTAATTTTGTACCAGGCCCACAAAATTGATAACCAGGTAAATGGAGTTCAATCGGAAGTTTGTCTATTAAATTATTCAGAATACCTTTTCCAATGAAGGATGGGGGAAGACTGATTTCCTTTTTATAAATAAAAAATAAAATAAAAATAAATAACTGGCCATTTCAGCCCTTGAAAGGACTTTGACCTAGCTTCCTATGATCAATTGTGTTGTGCGTGTTATTAAGTTTATACACAATTGACCGAGAACCGGACCTACATGCTTAACGCCGACTCCGAACGGCGATGAACGATGAATGTTCTCGTTCTCAAGAAGCTTTACATGGCATTTTGATTACTCTCTGAGGTTTGCCATTGTCTGCAGAGAGGTGGCGACCGTACAGAAAAATTATTTTAATTCAAATAATTTTCTGTCGCTGCTGGGGTTCGAACCTGGGTCTCCAGGTTCTTTGACAAAGCGGCCACGCACTTTAACCAACTACGCCACGGACGCCACAATAAATACGCCTTTTTATAAATAATTGGCATTAATATTTAGACTTTTTCGATCAGAGGTTGTAATCAAAGTGATGTAAAATCAATAAAATGACCCGATTATATATGACATAATTTAGTAGTTGACATAATGCGATTCTTAAAGCAACGTAAAACGCTTGATGTAAAAAATATTGATGACAAATTAAATACATCAAATATATTAAGACATAGCTCATTACTACCAAACTCTATTCGGGGTCTTATTGTGGGACCGTCAAATTGTGGAAAAACAAATGTGATGATGAGTCTTATTGAAAGCCCCAACGGATTGAAATTTAAAAATATTTACTTATACTCAAAGTCAGCACAGCAACCAAAGTATCAATACTTGGAGCGTCTAATTAAACCTATTAAGGAGATAAATTTTTCAATATTTTCCCATAATGATGACGTCATAGACCCAGATGAAGTACAACCGCACTCAATATTTATATTCGATGATGTAGCTTGCGAGAAACAAAATCATATACGATCTTACTTCTGTATGGGTCGTCATAAAGATGTTGATAGCTTTTACTTATGTCAAACTTATACTAGTATACCAAAACATTTGATTCGTGATAATGCCAATATGATTATAATGTTTAAACAGGATGAAATGAATACAAGACACATCTACAACGATCATGTTGGTTCTTATATGTCTTTTAAGACTTTCTATGAGCTATGTTCAAAGTGTTGGAGAGAAAAATATGGATTTTTAGTTATTAATAAAGATGATGATATGAATAATGGTCGCTATAGAAAAGGATTCGATGTTTTTATTGGATTATAAAAGAAACAGAATAGATATCTAAAAATCAGTACAACAACAACAGCTGCGCAACTGATCATACAGACGGCTAAACTGATCTGTTCGATAAAACAGCTAACTACTAAACTGATCTGTTCTATAAAACGGCAACTGCTAAACTGATCTGTTCGATAAAACAGCTGTTAAACTGACCTGTTTATCTGTATACCCTGTTTATATATACACCTATCAATATGAGTGAAAAACTAGTCAAGAATCTTATATGAATAATGGTCGCTATAGAAAAGGATTCGATGTTTTTATTGGCTTATAAAAGAAACAGAATAGATATCTAAAAATCAGTACAACAACTGCTGCGCAACTGATCACACAGACTGCTAAACTGATCTGTTCGATAAAACAGCTAACTACTAAACTGATCTGTTCTATAAAACGGCAACTGCTAAACTGATCTGTTCGATAAAACAGCTGTTAATCTGACCTGTTTATCTGTATACCCTGTTTATATATACACCTATCAATATGAGTGAAAAACTAGTCAAGAATCTTATATGAATAATGGTCGCTATAGAAAAGGATTCGATGTTTTTATTGGCTTATAAAAGAAACAGAATAGATATCTAAAAATCAGTACAACAACTGCTGCGCAACTGATCACACAGACTGCTAAACTGATCTGTTCGATAAAACAGCTAACTACTAAACTGATCTGTTCTATAAAACGGCAACTGCTAAACTGATCTGTTCGGTAAAACAGCTGTTAAACTGACCTGTTTATCTGTTTACCCTGTTTATATATACACCTATCAATATGAGTGAAAAACTAGTCAAGAATCTTATTAAAACACGAAATATTTTGAAAAAGAAATTTAAAAGTATTCAACTGGGAGAAGTTGCAAGTGATAAGCTTTTGGAAAAAACATTTAAACCTATATCAAAACCATTGCAGGAAATACTTCAATCAACTAATAAGAGAAAGATAGTGAAAAATGAAAAGGATTCAGATAATTCTTTCAAAGATACTAAAGTTGCTACCAGCACACCATTTAAACAGAGCCAGCATGATTATAATACATTTTCTGCAAGCTTTGATGACAAGGAAATCGAGAAAAGTTCATCAGCATTTAAATCATTTGATGTTGATAACGGTGATGATGATGCTAATGATAATAGTCATTATGATGGTAATGATGATAGTGATATGGAAAATGATGATGTTACTATTTCAATAAATCCAAATCAAAGTATTCAATACGATTTATATAAAGTTAATTTAAACGAATTCGATAAAACCTACGGCCCCCGCAAGGATAAAAATCAGATATGGAGACTGGGTAATGTGCCAATTACTTTTGATTCAACCAATATAACTATAGGCGATTCAAAATGGATCTTTACTCCAGGTTTATATGAACTATTAGTTTACAAGGAACCAATCAGTTTTAATGAGGCAGATTTAAATACTTACAAACAAATATTAGAGATGACTAATGCTCATAAACGAAATAATAATAACAATGAACAAATTAAAGGAAATCGCTCAAAGAAATATACGGCGATTATAAGAAAATTATTTAAAGAAAAAGTTCATAAAGGTAAAGGTTTGATGAAGTTGAATACAAACAAATCAAATTATATATATTGGGATGACCCCAACGAACTAGTTGATAGATTACGTCTTTTGATCTCATCATCAATAGCTGGTCACTCAAATCATAATAACGAAATATTTTCAATTATTGAAGAATTGAGAGAAGCAAAAATTATTGTATAAATAGTCTGCAAATGTTTCATCATCAATATTCATAAAATGCCTGTCGACAAGTTTGGACATAATATGAGTAGCTCTGAAAGATATCAAAATCCGCACACCAAGATTCATTTAGATAGTGATCGCCATTTCAACTTCAACTCACGTAGAATAAAAAATATTGCTAATCCTGTATTGGAAAACGATGCTGTGAATAAAGTTTATTTAAAAAGTTATTTTGAAGAAACAAAGAAACAATTGAATGTATTATATGAGGGGGGAATTAAGGAGATGGAAGATCGTTTTAACAAATTAATACAGCAGCAAACCGTATCGCATACAACAAAACTTGTAGACTTAGAAGCAGTTCTATCTAATTTAACACAAGATCAAAGTAACCTCAACAAATCATTAGAGGAGATAAAATCAGCGTTTACACACAAAATTGATGAAGCTGAAGAACGTCTTTTAAGAAAAATACAAGATCATTATGAGTTTTTGGAGGATAAAATAAATCGTGCTGAAAGGAATTCACCAACAGAAGCTCTGAAACGAGTGTGGGCTAAGGTAGCATCTAGAGACGGAGAGGTGACAGCTCTTAAACGAATAACAACCACTGAAGACACTAGGAATGGACAGACAAGCAGTGGTGCAGGAGCTTCATAAGCAAGCACGCAGAAATTTCGCACGACGACGAGTGGTGACCAATGGTATAGATGATCTTTGGCAAGCAGATCTTGTTGAGATGGGTGCTTATTCAAAATACAACAAAGGCTACCGATTTATTTTAACGGTAATAGACACATTTTCAAAGTTTGCTTGGGCTGTTCCCGTAAAATCTAAAGGTAGTGAAGATATTACCAATGCTATGAAATCTATTTTTTCACAAAAGAGAATACCTAAAAACTTGCAAACAGATAATGGCAAAGAGTTTTATAATAAAACATTTCAAAACCTAATGAAAAAACATAGTATCAATCACTATTCTACATACAGCATCATGAAAGCATCTATTGTAGAACGATTTAATAGAACTCTAAAAGGAATGATGTGGAAAAAGTTTAGCTTACAAGGAAATTATCAGTAGATAAATATATGCAAGGATTTAATAAACCAATACAATAGTAAAAAGCATAGAACCATTGGAATGATGCCGAAGTCTGTTAACACAGGAAATGAACGTTCAATTCTAAAACAAGTTTATAATCATCCAAAAGTTTTTAAATATGGCAAACTTAAGGTTGGAGACTACGTTCGCATAAGCAAATATAAACATATTTTCGAAAAAGTATATACTCCCAATTGGACAACTGAAATTTTTAAAATTCATACTATACAGAATACAAATCCTGTAACTTATTTACTGGAAGACTATCAAGGAAACCCAGTTATTGGTGGATTCTATGAACATGAAGTTATGAAGGCCCATTTTCCGAATACGTATTTGATTGAAAAGGTTATTAAAACAAGGGGGCAGCAAGTTTACGTTAAATGGTTGGGATTTTCCAATCTACATAATTCTTGGATAAATAAAGATACAGTTCAACAGCAACAACAATATACCTAATTACTTTTGATTGTAATACAAACAAATTGTATATCTGAATACACATACTCAATAAAGCGAAAAAATTAAAACATTTTTTTTATTATAATCATTTTTATTTTCATATTATTTCACAAATTTTAAATAAGTTAATTGTTTAATTCCTGTTTTTTATCATCATCATCATCATCATCATCATCATCATCATCTTCTTCAGAGCTTTCATACATGTTTTTGTAGAATATATTTCCATTTTCCCTCTTCCTCTTTTTAATGGCTAGGGAAAATGTGCCATCCATGCCTTCAGTTTTCATTAGAATGTGTAATGTCTCGTTTAAATAATCCATCTGATTCTTAGTGATAATCAGAAATCTTTTCGGTAAATAAATATGAAATTCTTTATTTACAAGACATCTTATGCTTTCCCCATATTTTGTATCCACTCTCGCGATTCTGTTTACTTCATATGGAACGTTTACTTCCATATCCTTTAAGGGCAAGTATTTAATGCTAGGATTTTGAAAAAGATTTTTTAAACTTGTTTTCATATTTTCTTTTTCCTTTAAACTATTCGCCGTGACAGATATATTTAGACTGACTCTCGCTAAAATTTGAATTACATATATATATATATATATATATACACATACATATTTACTCTTCTTATGCTTTCTAACTTCTCCTGATATAGCATAGTATTTCATCATATCTTGCAATATTTCATATGCATACATATCTACACGTCGTTGGATACAAGGCTTTTGCACCACTTATTGTTGTTGATGTAACACATCAAAATGAAGCAGTTAAAGTTGGACCTATTGATATACGGATTGAATTTGACACCGAAGCAAACAATTCAATTCCATCTAAAACATCGGCCTACTGTTTAGTAATTCATGATCGTTTAATTGAATACTCACCCCTAACCAACGAAATCCGAAGAATAATTTAAAATAAACAATTACTTCTTTTTCTCAATTTTTAATAAATAAAAAATAAAAATGAATAAATCAATCTGTTTTTGTTTTATTTATATCGACATAGTTGAGTATGGTCATGGTTTGTATTCTCAAGTTCGAGGTTACGGTGACGCTTCGCCTTTGCCGCTTTCATACTTTGACTTTCCATTAGTCAACCCAAGCTACTGCTGCTATTGCTACGCTTATCTACATTTTTGGCAACAATTATATTTTTCGTCACCCTACTACCGGCCTCATCAAGCAACACAAGCTGAGGTCTCCGCGCACATGTGAATTGCAATAACAACAACATGTTTCGGTGTCGACCGATGTAAACACTTACCCCCACCGCCCGCACCACCCCCGACCCTTATCGCGCTCAGCACAATCATCATAAAGCTCTGAGCTCAGGCGTGAGCGCAGAACTTTATGGTGATTGTGCTGAGCTTGCGGTTTGCCCGTCCGTCCAGCCCAAGCAGCAACGGTGCACGCTTATCTTCATGTTGAGCACATGTTTTTATCCACACACACATGTTTTTATATACATTTTGTTCATTCAGAAGCATACGATGAAATAGCACAGTGTTAAGGCGTTCGACTCTAATGCTTGCGGCCCGAGTTCAATACCGGGGCTATGATAATAACATTTTTATATTTTTCATTTATAAAATACCTAAAAATTATATGCATTAATAAAGAAACATGTGAATTGCAATAACAACAACAACATGTTTCGGTGTCGACCGGTATAAACTCGGCGCCTTACAATCCTATCAGTGGGCAGAGACGCCGACTGCACAGTACTCAACACACACTGCGGTCCCCTACAATCGTATCGGTGGGCAGAGACGTCGACTGCCCAGTACTCAACACACGCTGCGGCCACCTACAATCGTATCGGTGGGCAGAGGCGCCGACTGCACAGTACTCAACACATGCTGCGGTCCCCTACAATCGTATCGGCCGGGCAGAGGCGCCGACTGCACTAATTATTTTTCCAATGCATAAATATAAATATATTAAGAATTTAAAAGTACTATATATGTAATTTGATGAATTGGAATCTATATCTTAATATTAAATAAAATTATTTAGCTAGTATGAAATTATATCTTAATGTTATATAAAGTAATTTCAATAATTAGACAATATTGCTAAATAAAATCAAAAATTGTACGTCTGCTGTTTATATTTAATATGTAGGATAATTTAGTCTGATATAATATCTCCCATAAATTCTCCCAACAACAACAACAACACAAACCATTTATCCGATACACATATTTGTAATTGCATAATTTGTGTTCACAACAAAAACGTAAAAGACAATTTGTTATTTTCCCAAGCATTGAAAAGGAAAAAATTTTATATTCTATACAGCTGCTTATCAAAAACCGCAAACGGACGGACGGAGGGAAGGACTGCCGTCAACTTTGACTCACGCTTCTATGACTCATGCTTCTAAGTCGCGCGGCTCCAAAGCCTCCTCTCCCCCAAACCACTCCACCGAACTCTCAGCGCCACGCCTTGCAAAATTTTTATAAATTTTCCCACGAGCTAGCCAAGACACGAACCATAAGGTGGCGCCATCTAGTTTGAGAGTGACTCAACTAAATGGGACAATTTGCCGAATTTAAGACATATGTCGAATCGGGCGCTTATGAGCTCAAGCTCACACATCAGCATTTAACTAAGACATGAGCCATATTTAACAAAGTGAGAGCTTTGGCAAAATAACAGCAACCATATCAACATATTTTTCTTATCTTCAGCAATTTTTTTTATAAAGCTTTACTCACCCAATCTGAATAAATCTAAATTCCAACACATGAAACATAAGCTGCATACATTCACTTGCGCTAATTAATAAAGCTTTACTCAACCAATCAGAATGATGTTAAACATCAAACATGATACATTAACCATTTAGCCAATACATGATCTAGCCAAGACATGAACCATAAAAGCTTTTACCAATACACGATCAAGCCAAGACATGAACATATGCTTTATAAAACATCCGAATCAACCTTGCGCCTGAGCAATCTGGTTTGTGCCTTGACTTATTTACCCCCACCAGAGGCGCGGCGCATTTTTCCAGAACAGGGTGACCCACAAATCATTTAAAAGTATTTAGCCAAGACAACAACCTCATTTAGCCAAGACACAACCTCATTTAGCCAATACACAAACCATAAAAGCTTAAAAATAAGACACTTTGTCGAATTTTGAGCTCCCATAAGGAAATACACGTGATTTTGCGCTGGAACCGGCATATCTATTCTACCATAAAGCTCTGAGCTCAGGCGTGAGCGCAGAACTTTATGGTGATTGTGCTGAGCTTGCGGTTTGCCCGTCCGTCCAGCCCAAGCAGCAACGGTGCACGCTTATCTTCATGTTGAGCACATGTTTTTATCCACACACATGTTTTTATATACATTTTGTTCATTCAGAAGCATACGATGAAATAGCACAGTGTTAAGGCGTTCGACTCTAATGCTTGCGGCCCGAGTTCAATCCCGGGGCTATGATAATAACATTTTTGTATTTTTCATTTATAAAATACCTAAAAATTATATGCATTAATAAAGAAACATGTGAATTGCAATAACAACAACAACATGTTTCGGTGTCGACCGGTATAAACTCGGCGCCTTACAATCCTATCAGTGGGCAGAGACGCCTTGCGCCTGAGCAATCTGGTTTGTGCCTTGACTTATTTACCCCCACCAGAGGCGCGGCGCATTTTTCCAGAACAGGGTGACCCACAAATCATTTAAAAGTATTTAGCCAAGACAACAACCTCATTTAGCCAAGACACAACATCATTTAGCCAATACACAAACCATAAAAGCTTAAAAATAAGACACTTTGTCGAATTTTGAGCTCCCATAAGGAAATACACGTGATTTTGCGCTGGAACCGGCATAGCTATTCTACTTAATAGCATAAATTACGAAACTAAACAGAATTAAGAAATCGTAATAACGCCAGAGCAGCTAAAGATATTGATAGAGAGTACTGTTAATATTAATAAAAATATAAGGGATATAACGGTTAATACATCGGAAGTAGATCAATACAAAGGTGTGCTATTTAAGGAAACCTTAGATATAGTAAAATCTTTACTGGATTTCGAAGGCAGATATGAGACATATGTCTCTCGGAGAAAAGCTGCACACACTGCGTATAAAATTTATGAAAAGTATGAAGGAAGTTCCGTCCACAACCAAGCTCTCGGCATCATATGGAACAGGCCCGGCTATCTCGGTAATGGAGTCCTTTAATACTCCTTTGAATTTTAAGGCTATAATCAATAGACTCGATTTCAATAGATGATAAGTGGCCATTGTGTGTTTTCCTAAGGCGTGATGACTGATCAACGTCCATTAGCTCCTGTTCCTGTTTTCATTGATTTGCATTAATGTGCCCTGTTTTTATAAAAATATGGATTTTTGCCTTGTGAGGCACTATTGTTATTCCCAGTCACGCTTCTGTCCCTAGCCCGTTGCCTTTGTTCATTTTTTTTGAACTTTGTCCTTTATGCTCCTAGCATAATTGTTAGCGAAATTATTACGTTTGTGATTAGATTCAACTTCCTGAGCCAAACCCGAAGCGGAGGGAAGATTTTTCAGTCTGGTCGAAGAGACGACATCTTTTAGTGATTTTCTGTTGCCAGATATAAATACGCGCAATGCGTTCATTCTGTATTTTTCATTAAGAGCCAGATTACAGTCGTATGCCAGGATCGTCATATTTGTTAGGAATGTAAGTTTACTTTCTACCTCATCATTATATTATAAAAGTGTTAAATGTCCCTGTCGGATATATTGGCCACTTATCATCTATTGAAATCGAGTCTATTGATTATAGCCTTAAAATTCAAAGGAGTATTGAAGGACGCCATTACCGAGATAGCCGGGCCTATTCCATATGATGCCGAGAGCTCGGTTGTGGACGGAACTTCCTTCATACTTTTGATAAATTTTATACGCAGTGTGTGCAGCCTTTCTCCGAGAGACATATGTCTCATATCTGCCTTTGAAATCCAGTAAAGATTTTACTATATCTAAGGTTTCCTTAAATAGCACACCTTTGTATTGCTCTACTTCCGGTGTATTAACCGTTATATCCCTTATATTTTTATTAATATTAACAGTACTTTCTATCAATATCTTTAGCTGTTCTGGCGTTATTACGATTTCTTAATTCTGTTAAGTTCCGTAATTTATGCTATTACCGCGACCAACTGGGGAATTTGAAGATCCCTTAACAACCTTTCTGGTTCGCTATCACTTATTAAAGATCGCTGGCACATTCCTAAATTGAAAATTTTAAAATTTATAAATATTGATATATATTTCGATAAATAGTTTTTATTCACAGTCGAAATTTCGCTAACTAAATTTTTCGGTGGCACTCAGAAAAATTGGAATTATTTAAGTTTTTAATTTAATTTTAAAATTGTTTGCAAATATTTCACTTTTAAAGGTTTAAGTATTGGAATTATATACTTTAAAATTTTAAAATATCATGTTTAGGCTGAAACCCTAAAGTACAGTAATTAGTTAAATAGAAGTGTAAAATCGTAGTAAAAACTCACTTATCGACCCGTTCGAGTATCGATACCATATTGATGGCTCGAATCGGGTCGTTCCTTCGGATTAGGACGAAGAGGGAACTTCCGGCCTTCTAAATATCCCGACCGAAGAATTGGCAGCGAAAAATATTGGAGTTCCAGAAGAATCATCACGATCCAGCATCAAAATTGTAACTTTAATTACAAATAAGAAAATAAACATTGGTAAGAGTATACCAACATATCTACCTTAGACTGTTGCGTTGTTTTTTATTAATAAATTGTTTCTGTTTTTCTTTTTCTTGGCATATAAAATTCCGGGAGCACTTATTGCTCCAGAATTTTACATCCAGATCAAGGCTCATCTCGTCCGTACTTTTAGCGACGACATCCAGTACCCTTACACCGACAATCCTTAGCGAGTTGTTTATGGTCCTATCGAGCCGTGTTGGATATAAAAAGAGAAACTAAACACACCAAATCAGTCACCAGTTACCAGCGCACAGCAGTTCCCATAAAAAAAATTTCGTGTGATTTATTACATTCAAATCAGTTATTGTTTCTACATATTAGAAACCACTGCCATACGGTTCTGAAAGAGCGTCAAGCATTTTAGATTGAATTTTTGAATCTTCTACATTTTAGAAAATTTTCGTGGGATTTTATTTCATTCAAATCAGTGATTGTTTCTACATATTAGGAACAATTGCCATACGTTCTGAAAGAACCTCAAGCATTTTAGTTTGAATTTTTAAATTTTTCTGCATATTAGAAAAGGTTTCGTGGGATTTCTATAAGAATTCAGTCGGTTTCTACTTAAGTGAAACAGTTCATTACGTTACAACAAGTAGCTCAAGCAATCAAGCTTGAAGGGAATAAATTTGTACACTATTTAAATAGCTTTCTAGGGTTTCGTGTCTGTGCTTAATTCACTAGGCAAATTAATACTACAAAATGTCTAGATTAAGTACATTCATAAGACAAACAGACACAATTGTGGAGCTCGAAGCGGATTTCAACGACATTCCCCAAAATGAGCATACAATTTTTTCGATTAAAATTCAGGAAGATGAATTGAAATCAAACTGGGGGTGTGTAAAAGAAGCTTACGAGGCGTGTCTTCAAAAGTTATCGGCGGGCAATAAGGACGACGCGGAGAATGTCAGTGTGGTCAAAGTCAAATATCGCACTTGTTATCAGGCGTATATCCGGTGTCTGGCGAAAATGGCCGAACTGTCCGATCAGTTAGCTTCAAGAAAAGGCCCCTTTGACTGGTCATAATATCAACTTACCTCCGTGCGACACTGAGCTTCTTTATGGAGATTATTTGACTTGGCGGTCGTTCCGGGACATGTTCTTCGCCATTTATATATCCAATAAACGGCTTACGCCGGTCGAGAAACTATTTCATTTAAATCAAAAAACCAGAGGTGAGGCAAAAGAAATAGTGCAAAAGTCCCCTCTGACACATGAAGGTTTTTCGACGGCTTGGGAGAATTTAAAGGATCGATATGAGAATAAACGAATTCTCGTAAACAGTCAATTGAAAGTCTTATTCAATCTTTCGACAGTGACTACTGAATCCGGAAGTGGTATAAAAAAGCTTCAGAGAGATATCAACAATTGTATCTCGGCGTTTACGATGCACAACGTAGACATCAGCAACTGGGATGCGATATTTATTTATTTATGTTCGACCAAGTTGCCTGAAAACACGCTCTCCTTATGGGAGCAATCGGTTGAAGACAAGACAGAAATCCCTAAATGGTCTGATCTTGATAAATTTCTCACGAATCGGTTTCAAACGTTAGAAACGGTATCTGACTTTCGGAGCGCCGGTCCAAAGGCTCCAAAGACAAATGCACACCAAATAAATGTGAAAAAGATTAACACATGTCAGGCCAAAGTTTCTAACGACAAATGCAAGTTCTGCAAAGGTCAGCAGCATCCCCTTTGGACTTGTCCCAAATTTTTGGCGATGAATGTCAATGAAAGGTCATCTAGCGCAAGACGTTTGCACTGCTGCCTTAATTGCTTATCTGCAAAACATACCTCAAGGGATTGTAGAAGTACTTTAAGATGCTCTACCTGTTCACAACGGTATCATTCGTTGTTGCATCGGAATTTTAATCAACAAAATCCAAATAGTCATTTTAGTGGGGGAGGTCCAAGCACGAGCAATGCCATACAGTCCACTCAATCGCGTCCAGCTCAACAGCAGCCATCAGGACGCAACGAACATTTTCTGTCGTGTTTTGCCTCCAGCAGTAAAGGCATTTTATTAGCGACAGCAATGATCAACATTGTGCATCGAGGGTCTACTTTTACCGCCAGAGCACTAATTGACTCTGGCTCAGAGGGCTCTTTCATCTCCGAGAGACTGCAACGAGTAACTCAGCTGCCTACTCGTAACTTGAGCGCTCAAATCTCCGGCATCAATAATGTCGTGTCGGCAAGGGCACATAAAGCATGCAAATTTGTCATTGGGTCACCTATTGACCCAACTGTCCAAATACATGCGAATGCTCTTATCCTTGCCAAAATAGCAGGCAATCTTCCCACCTGCTCAGTGGATCCCTTGATACAACAACCATTTCCCGAGCTAGTTCTGGCTGACAAACGTTTCTATTGTAGCGAACAGGTCGATGTTCTTCTAGGTGGGGATTTATATCCCCAAATTCTTCTTGATGGTATACGTCGTAATGTCATGGGTCACTTATTGCCCAAGAGACGGTATTTGGATGGATCCTTACTGGATCAGTGTTATGTTACGACTGGTATACGGCGTAATGTCATTGGGTACTTATTGCCGAAGAGACGGTATTTGGATGGATCCTTACTGGATCAGTGTTGACTTCTAGTCCGGCCGAGCCCTCGTCCATAGTCGCATATTTCAACGAGATTTCTCTTGATCGTCAGTTAGGTTCATTTTGGGAACTCGAGGAGGTGCCGCAGAAGGTAGGCTTAACCACATCAGATATCTTTTGTGAACAAAATTATTTTTTCATTCAACTAATTTTTAAACTATTTACGTTTTAGAAAATAAATTTTCTTGCGTTTTCATACAAAAATTTTTCGTGGGATTTTACTTTATAATTGGTTTATTGTTTCTACATATTAGAAACAACTGCCATACGTTTTGGAAACAACGTCAAGCCCTCGTCCATAGTCGCATATTTCAACGAGATTTCTCTTGATCGTCAGTTAGCTTCATTTTGGGAACTCGAGGAGGTGCCGCAGAAGGTAGGCTTAACCACATCAGATGTCTTTTGTGAACAAAATTATTTACAAACAACAAGACGGAATCCAGATGGGCGATATGTGGTTACTTTACCCTTCAAAGAGAATTTTCCAGAAGAAATATGCTTAGGAAATTCTGGACATATCGCGGTGCGTCAATTTTTACGCAATGAGGCTAGGCTTATGAAAAATCCAAAATTAAAAGAAGAGTACGATAGGGTATTACAGGAGTATCTTCAGCTCGGCCATATGCGAGAAGTTCCCTCAAGTTTTGAGAAAGAACAATGTTCCAGTTACTTCCTGCCTCATCAAGTCGTGATGAAACCCGACAGTGCAACCACAAAGGTTCGAGTAGTATTTAACGCGTCCAGCAATACATCAAACGGCATGAGCTTAAATGATGTTCTCCACGTGGGATCCGTGCTGCAAAGTGAACTAACGTTACTTATACTCAAGTGGCGGTTCTTTAGATATGTTTTCAACGGGGATATTGAGAAGATGTATCGACAAATTCATGTAGAAGAGAAACATCAGGGGTTCCAAAAAATTATTATTCGATTGTCTCCAGGAGATAAACTGCGGGAGTGTCAAATGAACACCGTCACATTTGGTGTTAACTGTGCACCGTTTCTTGCAATTAGGACACTTTTACAGCTCGCCGACGAAGTGGACTGCAGATGGCCTTTAGCGTCTAAAATTCTTCGTGACCATATGTATGTAGATGACGCGTTAGCTGGAGGCCATGACTTGAATACAACTATTCAAGCCCGTCAGCAGCTAGAGAAGGCGATGGAGTCAGCTGGGCTGTCTTTGCGCAAGTGGACGTCGAATTCCGTAGAAGTTCTCCGAGGAATCCCCAAAAGACATTTACTGAACGAGGAGTTTCTGCAACTTGAAGACAGTAGTCAAGTGAAGACTTTAGGTATTCGCTGGAATGCTCGCTCTGATTGTTTCTATTTCGATGTCCGATCCATCGATCAAGAGGGAAGCTTTTCTAAGAGGGAGGTGCTATCTACGATAGCAAAACTTTTTGATCCGGCAGGGTGGCTGGCACCGGTAGTTGTGGTAGCAAAAATCTTGATGCAGCAGGTGTGGTTAGACGGAATCGGCTGGGATGAGCAATTAGTGCCTTTGACGCTACAACGGTGGCAATCTTTCATTCGAAATTATTCTGACATCGGCAGTAATAGAATTCCACGATGGATTGATTTTTCTCCTCAAGCTGATGTGCAGTTTCACGGTTTTTTGTGATGCATCAGAAAAGGCATATGGGTCAGCCTTGTATATTTGTGTTGAACACAATAATCAAGTGAAGACACATCTTCTGGTAGCAAAAACCAAGGTAGCACCAGTGAAAACTGTTTCAATACCAAGGCTCGAATTGTGCGGAGCGCATCTTCTGGCTGAAATGATTGATGCCTTTTTGTCGAAGCTGGAGGCATACAATCAACGGTTGTTTCTGTGGGCCGACTCTACAATTGTGTTAGCTTGGTTACGTAAACCACCTTGTGCTTGGACGGCTTTCGTGGCCAATCGAATCACTAAAATCAGTGAAAAGGTTGGAATCGAGAACTGGAATCATGTCGATTCTCACGACAACCCAGCGGATCTGGCAAGCAGAGGAGCAGAACCACAACAGTTGAAAAATCATTCGTTGTGGTGGCATGGACCGACGTGGCTGACGCAGGAGCCGTCTCAATGGCCAACTGGAAAAGATCAATTTGAGACCACAGTGGAATCCAAGCCAGTACAAGTTCATATGGCTTGTTCAGAGAATACTGATATTTTAAGTCGTTTCTCTTCTCTGCCTCGTGCATTGCGGGTGATATCATACATATTACGATTCTTTCGAAAGACTCACCCCATTCATCGTGATAATTTTGTGTTTCAGTCGGTTGCTATTACGCAACAAGAAATAAGAGATGCAACCACAAAGCTCATTATTGCGTGCCAGAATTTAGGATATGCATCAGAATGCACTAAGTTATCTAAGAAAACCCTTGTGGATGCTAAAAGCTCAATCTTGATACTTAACCCATTTTTAGACAACCAGGGTATCCTGAGAGTAGGCGGAAGATTGTCAAGGTTTGAGCATATAGCATACAATGAGCGGCATCCAATTATCATACCGTTTGAGTGCTGCTTTGCAAGACTTCTCGTGCAATTTACCCATGAAATTTCTCTTGATGGGGGGAACCAGCTTGTATTGCGACTTATTCGGATGCAATACTGGATTCCCAAGGCAAAGTAAGTCTAGCCCAATTATCTCGTCAAACGTGGAGAGATTGGGCAGTATGAAGGAGGTTGTGTTAGTATTAAATAGTTAGATTCATAAAACATTTTTGTTTAATGCCATAAAAGTGACTTTATTAAAAATGGTTCGTTTACCAGTCTCACATGTTACTATTCTAGTAACGGTTTAACATAATTTTTTAAGGCACTCATATCTATCAATAGTTTGATTATTCTCCCTGCAATCGTTCTCACTATGAACGGAAGCTGGGAGTTATGCCTAAAAATTAACCTGATCATATTCTTTAAGTTCATTATAGATATCCGCAGCCTCCGAGTCCACGTCAACTTAATAATCATAAGCTTCTTGTTTGCTGTTTTGGTGCTGTGAATCTTGCGGTAACACTGTTTGGTCTTTTTACTGTTTGTTCTTGACCCTTATTCTGGTGGTTGAAATTTATTGGGTTAAAATTGTGTGTTTTCCTAAGGCGTGATGACTGATCAACGTCCATTGGCTCGTGTTCCTGTTTTCATTGATTTGCATTAATGTGCCCTTTTTTTATAAAAATATGGATTTTTGCCTTGTGAGGCACTATTGTTATTCCCAGTCACGCTTCTGTCCCTAGCCCGTTGCCTTTGTTCATTTTTTTGAACTTTGTCCTTTATGCTCCTAGCATAATTGTTAGCGAAATTATTACGTTTGTGATTAGATTCAACTTCCTGAGCTAAACCCGAAGCGGAGGGAAGATTTTTCAGTCTGGTCGAAGAGACGACATCTTTTAGCGATTTTCTGTTGCCAGATATAAATACGCGCAATGCGTTCATTCTGTATTTTTCATTAAGAGCCAGATTACAGTCGTATGCCAGGATCGTCTTATTTCTTAGGAATGTAAGTTTACTTTCTACCTCATCATTATATTATAAAAGTGTTAAATGTCCCTGTCGGATATATTGGCCACTTATCAGCTATTGAAATCGAGTCTATTGATTATAGCCTTAAAATTCAAAATAGTATTGAAGGACGCCATTACCGAGACAGCCGGGCCTGCTCCATATGATACCCAGAGCTTGGTTGTGGACGGAACTTCCTTCATACTTTTCATAAATTTTATACGCAGTGTGTGCAGCTTTTCTCCGAGAGACATATGTCTCATATCTGCCTTCGAAATCCAGTAAAGATTTTACCATATCTAAGGTTTCCTTAAATAGCACACCTTTGTATTGCTCTACTTCCGGTGTATTAACCGTTATATCCCTTATATTTTTATTAATATTAACAGTACTCTCTATCAATATCTTTAGCTGCTCTGGCGTTATTACGATTTCTTAATTCTGTTTAGTTTCGTAATTTATGCTATTACCCTGACCAACTGGGGAATTTTTAAGATCCCTAAACAAACTTTCTAGTTCGCTATCACTTATCAAAGATCGCTGGCACATTCCAAAATTGAAAATTTTAAAATTTATAAATATTGATATATATTTCGAAATATAGTTTTTATTCACAGTCGAAATTTCGCTAACTAAATTTTTTGGTGGCACTCAGAAAAATTGGAATTATTTAAGTTTTTAATTTAATTTTAAAATTATTTGCAAATATTTCACTTTTAAAGGTTTAAGTATTGGAATTATATACTTTAAAATTTTAAAATATCATGTTTAGGCTGAAACCCTAAAGTACAGTAATTAGTTAAATAGAAGTGTAAAATCGTTGTAAAAACTCACTTATCGACCCGTTCGAGTATCGATACCATATTGATGGCTCGAATCGGGTCGTTCCTTCGGATTAGGACGAAGAGGGAACTTCCGGCCTTCTAAATATTCCGACCGAAGAATTGGCAGCGAAAAATATTGGAGTTCCGTGTAAGGTTCGTTTTTATTTGTTTGTAATGTTCGTAATTTTGGAGGAGAAAAAAAAAGTTAGTATAATTTTAAAAGCTTACTAAGCTTTGTTGTGTTGGCTAAAAAGCCGCTCTTACATTGATTTTTGGTTTAGTTCTTTTTGCAGCTAACCAAGCTACTTTATTTGGTTTAGTTCTTTTTGCAGCTAACCATGCTACTTTATTTGGTTTAGTTGTTTTGCAGCTGACCAAGCTACTTTTACAAGAAAAGACTTTTGGAGTTTTTTTGATGTTGTCTTCTAGAATCAGAATTATAGAATCTTTTTTTATTTTGGGATCGACTCTGCCTTTTATTGGCAAATCGATCACATTCCAATACATATTTCTGGAGTTCTCTTTCCAGAAACTCTCTTACGAATATTTCTTACATTCTAATTGTAACATGTAAATATCTTAATTCTAAGTTCTCACCAATACATGAATCCCCATTCCTATTGGAATATTGAAAGAATTATGCAAACGCAGCATAATTCATTTGTCACAAGCTTCTGTTTGGACTTTGAGTTTGCGAGCACTTACAATGTGTCAATGCTTCGCTTACTCATGACTTTGTTTACAAAAGTCTAAAGTTTCTGGCTGAGCGTGACTAAACGCTGCAGTGGGTCATTGGGTATTTTACAAACGTATACAAATGTATACAATGTTTGTTAATGACTAAACTACATTGCGGTAGGTTAGTGTGTAAATTAAAGTGTGTGCAATAAGTACACTACACCTTAAGAAAAAATTTATATTCGAATGAGTGTTCATGTATGAGGAGATAAATTTTTAAAATAATTGTGATGATCTAGTGGAAAATTAAATTCCACTATGTTAGTGTTTATTATTATTTTTGGTAGACTATTTTAGATGTAAAATGTAGGATTAAAATATGACTTAATTCTTATAATTATTATATAATTTTAATTTTTTTTGTTTTTTTTTTTTTTTTTATATATAATAGTTCTTGTACATGAATAAAATGTATGTTTTTAACTGTTAAATTTGAATGAATATTTTTATTATTGTTTTCATAATAAGTTATCGTTAACTTATGTGTCTATTGTATATTTAATCAAATTATTATTATGCATTTTCTTAATTTGTCCCTTAATTTCTATATAAGTATTTACTTCTTCTGTTTCAACTACTTTATATGGTCCATGATAAGTACTTTGATTTTTCTTTCTATTACCTAATTTTACTAAAACTAAGTCTCCTATTTCTACCTTTAACTTATTTGTTTTTATTTTGCTATCTTTTTTTCTTTTATCTTTTACGTTATTTATGAATTGTTTTGCTTTATCAATTGACGTTTTTGATCTTATTTTGAGTTCATTGGCATATGAGTCAATGTCATATACCGGTATATTATTATTTTTTGTATCAGTTGGCATATATGGTAATTTGCCAAAAACTAATTCATAAGGCGAGTAGCTTGTGTCTATATTTGGAGAAGTGTTGAAAGCAAAAGTGTAAAATGATATCCACTTATCCCATTCATTATCTGTTGCAAAATTAAGCATGTACTCGTTGAGTACTCTATGGTTACGTTCTATGGTTCCTAATGTCTCGTGGTAATAAGGTGTTGAAAATGTTTGTCTTATGTCTAAATATTTACAAATGTTCTTCATTAGTTCGTTCACAAATTCAGTTCCTCTGTCCGATTTAATAACTTTGAAAATACCATATTTTAGAATAAACTGATTTACGAGGGTTGATGCAACTGTTGTCGCATCTTTGCTTTCCATTGGATAAGCCATGACAAATTTTGTCAGTTCGCATTGTGCTGTCAGTATGTATCTGTATCCGTTTGAAATTTTTAATGGTCCTACAGTATCAATCGCTATTACCTCAAAACTAGTGTTTGGTGTATCTGTAATAACTATTTGTTCTTTTGTATGTCGTATCTGTTTATTTGTTAGACATTGCTTACAGTTTGAGACGAATTTCTTTACCATTTTAGACATATTTTTCCAAATATATCGCTGTTTTAATTTTAAAATTGTCTTCCTAACTCCTAAATGCCCTCCGCAAGGCGAGTTGTGATATTCTTCAATTAGCTTGTACTTTATTATATCTTCTTCTATTCTTTGGGGACTTTTATATATTAGTATATTTACTCCTGAGCGATTTTTCTTTATTTCATTATGTTGCAACATATTATACTTTTTCTTAAATTCATTCTTCTGCACGTGCTTAAATATTTCATCTTCTTCATTTAGCGCTAATTCTTTGATGTTTAGTTTGTGCATTTTTGATGATAGTTTCTCCAAAGACAAATCGAGTTTGTTTAGATTATCACTACATCTCACAAGTACTACATCTTTTAATTTAATTTCTATTTGGGTACCCTTAATATCGCTCTTTATTTCAAATTTTAATTTCTTTATATTTCTGACGTCAGCTAAAGATGTGCAATCCCATATGTGAAGGTGGCCAGTCTTCTGTGGAAAGCTACAATTATCTTCTATTTCCTCTTTGTCTGCCATATTTCTTGCAGACATGCCCCTTGTTATTACTAAAGTCTTCTTCGCGGATTCGTCGTTTGTTTTTGGTATCATTGTTTTCAGTAAGTCGTAGTCTATCTTTATCCTAGATAAAGCATCAGCATTTGTGTTTATCTTGCCTTGCTTATAAACAATTTCATAATCGTAATCTGAAAGTTCTAAACGTATTCTCGTCAATTTAGAAGATGGATTTTTGTGAGAAAATAATTAAACTAAAGGTCTGTGATCAGTTACCACTATAAATTTGCGTCCAAATAAATATGGTCTGAAAAAACTAATTCCCCAATGGATGGCTAGTAATTCCTTTTCTATCACTGGTTTATTTAGTTCATGTTTGTTTAGTGTTTTGCTGGCATATGAAATTGGTAAATCGTTTCCTATTTCTCCTTGTGAAAGTACTGCGCCTAATGCATAATCAGATGCGTCTGTCGTTAGAATGAAAGGTTTCTCAAAATCTGGATATTGTAAGACTGGTGGATTAATAAGTTTCCTTTTTAATGTCTCGAATGCATTTTGACATTCTTCTGTCCATATGAAAGATTGTTTCTTTTTGAGCAAATTGTTTAACTTTTGGCTAAATTTGCAAAATTTTTTATAAATTTTCTGTAATAATTACAAAATGCTACGAATCTTCGAACTTCGTCTGCATTTTTCGGTGTTGGATATAGTTCAATTGTTTTGTGTTTTGCTGGGTCTGTTTTGATACCATTTCTTGTAATTAGATGACCTAGATATACTACTTCTGGTTTAAGAAAATGACATTTATTAGGATTCAGTTTAAGGTTATACACCCCGTGTCAAAATTATAAACGCACAAACTTTTACTTATAACTTTTGTTGTGTTTATGTGATCATGTTTTAACTTATACTGTTTCACAAGTGTATCAAAAACGACAAGTGCACATAACAAACAACAACAACAACAACACCTACAAGAAGCATAAAGAGACTAGGCAAATATTACTGTAACAGAATTATAAACGCATGTCATTATTTTGCGTAAAGAGCTATTTATTTCAACTATTTAATAATGTGTAGTGTTTCCATTCTTTTCTATGACTTCAAAAAATCTATTTGGCATTGAATTAAATAAAGTGTTCACTTTTTGCGGGCTAAGAGATTCCCATGATTGAACAATGGCCTCTTTTAAATTTTCTTTTGTAGAGTATTGCCTATTTCCTCCGTAAACTTCTCTTACTAAGGCACTCCACACATTTTCCCTAATGTTCAGATCTGGAGAAATTGATGGCCACTCAAGAAGAGGAATGTTGTTGTCTGCAAACCAACTCAAAGTGCCACGAGATGCGTGACATGCTGCATTGTCTTGCTGGAAAACAAGATTTTCACCCGTATGCTGGTTAAAAAAAGGTAACAATTTTTCAGATAGGACGCCGATGTACTCTTCTGAGTTCATGCGTGTAGACGGGAAATGAAGATCAAGTCTTCCGAGGGTGCTGACCGCGCCCCACACCATCAGTGATCCACCTCCAAAATTTCTTTTTGAAAAATACCGTGGCTCTTGACACAAATCCCTCCAATATGCATTAAAGCCATCAGGTCCATCTAGATTAAATTTCTTTTCGTCAGAAAAGATAACCTTTAAAAAGATTTGGTAAAATTATAACTGTCTTAAAACTTATGTTTTTTATGAAAAAATTTACCAGATTCTAATTGCGTCCCATGTTCCAACGAGCAAAGTTCTTCCGCTTTATTTTGTGCTTAGAGGCAAGTCTAGGAGCCGGCTTCATTTTTGAAAACCTAATTTTGCCCGAATCTTTCAAAGTGCGGCTTATTGTGTTCCGAGAAACAGTCAGGTCACATTCAGCCATGATATCGCGCAAGCTTTTCGTACTGTTTTGAGCCACTCGGATAACATTTCGTACTTCGCGGCTGCTTAATATTTTTTTTCGACCACGATGATGATTTTTGGCTGCATAATTTTCTTGATTATTAAAAAAATTTCGAACAACACAGTCACTTCTACCGATTAGCCGGTTTATTTCACGAAACGATTTTTTTCGGAAGCAAACGCTAAAATTTTTCCTTTTTCCACTTCAGTTAGTTGCTTACCACGCGGCATTTTGAAAAAAACTAATTTTAAAACAAGCTAAACTGTCTATTTGTCCAAATGACCTACGATGCGTTTATAATTTTGTAACAGTAATATTTGCCTATTCTCTTTATGCTTCCTCTATGTGTTATTGTTGTTGTTGTTGTTTGTTATGTGCACTTGTCTCTCTTAATACACTTATGAAACAGTACAAGTTAAAATATGATGACATAAACACAACAAAAGTTATAAGTAAAAGTTTGTGCGTTTATAATTTTGACACGGGGTGGTTTTTTCGTTGTGAGTGTTTTAAGCTACAACCAAAAACTATTATGTCATCGACATAGAGAAATGCTTTTGATTCTAAACCAGATAATGCTATTGTTAACATTCTTTGAAAACTGTTGGATGATATTTTTAATCCGAAAGGTAAACGTTTGAAATGATAAGGTCCTTTTGCTGTTGAGAATGCTGTCATATGTCTTGAACTTTTGTCTAAAGAGATTTGGTGAAATGAACTTGTCATGTCTAAAGTTGAGAAATATTTAGCTCGTCCTAGTTGATCTAGTACGTCTTCTAATCTAGTTAGTGGAAATTTGTCATTTACAATTTTCTTGTTTAATTGTCTGAAGTCAACTACTAGTCACCATTTTTTTGAATCATTGTCACTCCTTTTCGGTACTATTAATAATGGTGAATTGTATGCGCTTGTTGATGGTTCAATCAAGTCATCTTTTAATAATTTTTCAACTTGTCTATTTATTTCTTCGTGTTGAGAGTGTGGCAGTCTATAATTCTTTATGTATACTGGTGTATTATCTGTTGATTGCAAATTTTGTGTATAAAAATTGTTTACAGATAAATGTTCGTTGTCTGGATGAAAAATAGGCTGATATTTGTTAAAAATTTTGAAAAGAGATGTTTTTGCTTCATTGTCCATACCGTCAATATTAAGTATTTTTGTTAGCTCTTTTAGTCGTTGGTTGTCATTTGATTTCAGTGTTGATTTGTTTTGTCTTACTATATTATAATTGTTCAAAGGTTCCCATTTAATGTCTAGATGGTCTATTCTTGCTTCTTTCTCGGTTGTGTTTAGAATTTTAACGTGACAGTGACCTATTGCAGGTGTAATTGAATTTCCTATAAAAATCCCTTCCTGTATTTCTTCGCTTAAAATTACACTATCTTGGTCTAACTTCAGATCTATAGAACATATTAATTCAGATCTTGGTGGAATACAAAATGTTCCTATATTTGCTTGTTGAATATTTATTGGCAAAGTTACTTCTTCATCTATTGTCATTTTAATTGTGTTAGTTTCATAGTCAATAATACACATATGTCGTTTTAGAAAATCTGTGCCAATTATTCCATCTGTGGCAATTGGAAAATCTGTTTCTACAACTTGAAAATAATGTTTTGTTATACTGTTTTCTATTTTTAATAATATTTCTGTTCCTCCTAATGAATTAACCTCTTCTTTTGTAATTCCTACTAGTTTGCATGTGTCATCTGTTAAAATTTGTTGTTGTTCTGGTAAAACTTGTACTTTACATATTGAAATGTCTGCTCCGGTGTCTATTAGAAATGTTAGTCTGTTTTGTGAATACTTACATACTTCCTAATTATTTTATAAAAATAAAAAAATAAATAACTGGCCATTTCAGCCCTTGAAAGGACTTTGACCTAGCTTCTTATGATCAATTGTGTTGTGCGTGTTATTAAGTTTGTACACAATTGACCGAGAAATGGACCTACATGCTTAACGCTGACTCCGAACGGCGATGAACGGAATGTTCTTATTCTCAAGAAGCTTTACATGGCATTTGTATTACTCTCTCAGGTTTGCCATTGTCTGCAGAGAGGTGGCGGCCGTACAGAAAAATTATTTTATTCAAATAACTTTCTGTCGCTGCTGGGGTTCGAACCTGGGTCTCCAAAGTTCTTTGACATAGCGGCCACGCACTTTAACCAACTACGCCACGGTCGAATTATTGCATTCTAGAGTTATGTAATTCGTCAGTTTGTTTGTTATATTGTACAATTTTAACACTGGTCTCCCGGAGTTGCTTCTTGTGTGCTCTCCGGGGCTTGTCCGTTTCCCAAAGTATTCATCACGTTTACTCGTCTGTAATTTCCTCGATTGTTTCTGTAGTTGTTATTATTTTGTGTATTTCTATTGTAATTTTGAGGTTGAGACCCTCTTTGATTATTATTTGTTGATCTGTTATTATTATTATTTCGAAAATAACTATTTGTGTTCGTTCGGTTGTTGTTATTAGTTTGGTTGTTATTATTATTACTGTAATTATTATTGCGGTTGTTAGTTTGTCCAAAGTTTCGGTTGTTTTCGTACCTATTTGAATTCAAATTGTTGTTCCTATAGTTAGATCTATTGTTATTTAAATGTCTATTATAGTTTCCTCTAAAACTATTATTTCTTGGAAAAATTCTAATTATGTGTAGAAGTTGAGATTGGTTATTTCGATTAGAATCATTTTCTAGTTCTGATGCTATATTGACTGCATCATTAAGTGACTGTGGTTGTGCTGCATATACGGTTGATTTATATTTTTCATTTAAGCCATTTTTAAATATAGTCAATGCGTATTTGTCATTCATTTTTGTAATGATTTGTTTTTCTGTCTCGGTCGCTGTTGTTGGTAAATCTTTGATTTGCATAGTGCTTAACTCGCTTATTATTGTTAAAATACTTTCAGTAAAGTTCGAAATTGAACCTTTTTGCGTTAAATTAGATAATGTTGTATGGATAATTGGAATAGTTTTGGTACTCTTATACCTTGCTTCCAACTTTTCTTTAAGTTCACCAAAAGTTTTTGGTTCGCTTACTGCACAAATTGATGTTTTTACGTTATTTGACAATTTAACATTGCAAATGAACTCAATTAAAGATTTTTTTCCCTCTGTGTTTAACACATTATGAATAAGTTCTGTAATTTTTAAAAATGAAGATAGTTCTTTGTATTGTCCATTAAACAACGGTATCGCCTTAATGGCTAATTCTAAATTAAAAGAAGACATTTTTACTTCTTCCTTATTTTGTTCAACTTCTGTCGTTTTATTTTGTAACTGTTCTAATAGCAGTTGTTTGATTATTGTATAAGTTTTATTAAACTCAATTTTTAATGCATTAACCTTTGTTTCATCTGTATTAATAATAACGAGTGCTTCTAATTTTTCTTTATACTCTTCTATTGATTGTAACTTTTGTAAAATTGTCTCGTAAGAGTATCCTCTTGCTGCACTTTTCTTTAGGTTTGTTAAAATAACTGTCAAACTTTCAATTATGTCCTCCATTTATTTGTTCCTCTCCTAAATTGGTGCAAATTTTTTTATCATTCTACTTGTTTCTTCCGTAGTGTCAGGGTTAATAACGTCCTCTATCGTTGGTTTTCTGGTCATGCCTATCGTTTCCCAAAATTTAGTTAACCATTCTAATTCTTTTTGTACGTCGCGGGGAATTTTTATCATACTATCCGCGTTAAATGGTGGTAGTGGATTCTTACCTAGCTGTTTCGGTTTCTTACCTAAAGTATGCATTATAGATCAAAATTTTGTTGATTTTATCTTAACATTTATAATTCCATTTTTTTTATTTTATTTTTTTTTTTTTTTAAACTTGAGTTGATACATTAACTTTACTCAACTGTTTTTGGACATATTTTTTATAATAGCTATTTATTTTTAAAATCATCAGCACAGCTAAAATGAATACTAATACATATAAAAGATTATGGTCAGTGACCACAATGCTGCTACTAGTGTTGTTATTCAGGGCATTTGTGTTTTCCTTTTTACTTTCTGTATTGCCCATATTGAGTTATTTAAATTAAGTTAAAATTAATTTTTATTATTTTTCTCTTTTTTTAAAATTGCGTTCCTAATATTTTCTTTTTGTCTGCTCTTCACACGCCGTCCGACCAGTTTCCTGTTTGGCTTCTGTTGTTCATTTTCAATTTTGTTTTTATTGTTATCTACTGCTGGCAAACGTTTGCTTCGTGCCCTATAATCCTCGATGGTCAATGGTTGGGGTCCAGCGTTTTTAGGAGTTGCTTTATATGAAGGTGCATCTAATGGTGGAGGTTCTGGTACATATTCTGGTGCTGATGGTTGTTGTTCCTGGGTATATGTTTGTCTGCTGGTAGTTGCAAACTTCTCCCACCTATCGAAAATTGCGTCCACCTCCTCTCCGTTGATTATGTCGTCATCATTCATTTATTATTGTGTTCAAATAATAGTTCGCAGGGTCGTGTCCGCAGGATCGCCATGTAAGGTTCGTTTTTATTTGTTTGTAATGTTCGTAATTTTGGAGGAGAAAAAAAAAGTTAGTATAATTTTAAAAGCTTACTAAGCTTTGTTGTGTTGGCTAAAAAGCCGCTCTTACATTGATTTTTGGTTTAGTTCTTTTTGCAGCTAACCAAGCTACTTTATTTGGTTTAGTTGTTTTGCAGCTAACCAAGCTACTTTATTTGGTTTAGTTGTTTTGCAGCTGACCAAGCTACTTTTACAAGAAAAGACTTTTGAGTTTTTTTGATGTTGTCTTCTAGAATCAGAATTATAGAATCTTTTTTTATTTTGGGATCGACTCTGCCTTTTATTGGCAAATCGATCACATTCCAATACATATTTCTGGAGTTCTCTTTCCAGAAACTCTCTTACGAATATTTCTTACATTCTAATTGTAACATGTAAATATCTTAATTCTAAGTTCTCACCAATACATGAATCCCCATTCCTATTGGAATATTGAAAGAATTATGCAAACGCAGCATAATTCCTTTGTCACAAGCTTCTGTTTGGACTTTGAGTTTGCGAGCACTTACAATGTGTCAATGCTTCGCTTACTCATGACTTTGTTTACAAAAGTCTAAAGTTTCTGGCTGAGCGTGACTAAACGCTGCAGTGGGTCATTGGGTATTGTACAAACGTATACAAATGTATACAATGTTTGTTAATGACTAAACTACATTGTGGTAGGTTAGTGTGTAAATTAAAGTGTGTGCAATAAGTACACTACATCATCACGATCCAGCATCAAAATTGTAACTTTAATTATAAATAAGAAAATAAACATTGGTAAGAGTATACCAACATATCTACCTTAGACTGTTGCGTTGTTTTTTATTAATTAATTGTTTCTGTTTTTCTTTTTCTTGGCATATAAAATTCCGGGAGCACTTATTGCTCCAGAATTTTACATCCAGATCCAGGCTCATCTCGTCCGTACTTTTAGCGACGACATCCAGTACCCTTACACCGACAATCCTTAGCGAGTTGTTTATATCAAGTAAATGTTGCTGATATTTTTTGTTGCAGCAGAGTTCTTCGGTGTTGACGTAGCTGTCTATGCTTGAATTTCTGTATTGTTTTTGTTGCTTGATGATATTTCTCCGCAATAGTTATGAGTTAATTTCGGATTCTTCTGTATGTATTTTATTTGTTTGTTTCCATATACTCGTTGGGAACCAGTATTTACATTCAACTTTTATTCTTTATAAAACAATTTATTACTTTGAAGGCTGCTGGACCACTTTTTATTATAATCTGAACTTTACTAAACCTAAAAAATATTTCAACAAGCAAAGCTAGCTCAAACGAGTACCTAAAGTGCTGATCATGCGCTTCGTGTCCAATTTCATTTATTTATTGATATCAGATAGCAATGACTTCAAAAAATAAATGCAACTTGGTGATGAAGCGCTGTCATCACTCTGTGTTAATTTGTGGGTGATTGTGTTAACTTGTAAATACATATAAAGTTGACCTTACCAGAGTTCCTTTACGATTTACAACAATTTTTGAATTTTTGTCGGACAAACAACAGACCTATTCAAAGGCAATTTACGGAGTCACTCAAAAAACTGTGACTCAAATTATGCTACAGTAATTTTAAAAAACTGTGGCCACCGTGGCGTAGTTGGCTAAAGTGCGTGGCCGCTATGTCAACGAACTTTGGAGACCCAGGTTCGAACCCCAGCAGCGACAGAAAATTATTTGAATTAAAATAATTTTTCTGTACGGCCGCCACCTCTCTGCAGACAATGGCAAACCTCAGAGAGTAATCAAATGCCATGTAAAGCTTCTTGAGAATAAGAACATTACGTTCATCGCCGTTCGGAGTCGGCGTTAAACATGTAGGTCCCTTTTTCGGTCAATTGTGTACAAACTTAATAACACGCACAACACAATTGATCATAAGAAACTAGGTCAAAGTCCTTTCAAGGGCTGAAATGGCCAGTTATTTATTTATTTTTTTTTTTTAATTTTAAAAAACTAAAGTAAAAAATATGCAGCGTTCGGCGTAAATATTGACGCCCGGCTTGTATCATTACTACAAAATAAAATTTCAAAATAAATATAAAAGGTCCACCATCTAACGTTTTGTTTTTTCAACTAGAGCTTATTTCGTGAATGGTAACATTTAGCACATGTCATATTTGACAGATCATTAGTTTAATCTTTCCGCTGAACGAATATGGTTGTGTATACGCTTGAACAACGCTGGGGAATATTGCGACATTACTTTGAAAATCATGGTAATGTTGCAGAATGTGTGCGAAAATTACGTACGGATTTTGGAAGTACAGAAGCACCGCCAGCTCCGTATGTTCGTTATCTTGTGAAAAAAGTGAAAGAACCCTGCATCCTCATCGATAAACCAAAGCGTGAAAAGCCAAAAACAGTGCGTACACCCGAGAATATTGCTGCTGTGGCAGAAAGTGTGCGTGAAGCGGCATCAACATCAATTCACCGCCGTTCTCCACAATTGAAAATTTTGGAGACATCATTGAGACGAGTTTTGCATTAAGACCTTGGTATGACGCCATACAAAGTCCAATTGGTTCAGGAGTTGAAGCCAACTGACCATCCAATGCGTTTTTGCTTCGGTGAGTGGGCCTGCGATCGACTTACAGAAGATGCTGATTTTGCCAAAAAAATCATATTTTCAGATGAAGCTCATTTTTATCTTGGCGGGTATGTAAACAAGCAAAATTGTTGCATTTGGGGCACAGAAAACCCACACGCATAGATTGAAAAGACGATGCACCCAAAACGAGTCACTGTTTGGTGCGGATTTTGGTCCAGAGGCATAATTGGGCATTTTTTCTTCGAAAATGAGCAAGGAGTGCCCGTTACAGTCAATGTCCATCATTATCGGGCCATATTGAACGAATTTTTGTTCACAAAAATTAAAGAGGAGGATATTGGCAACATTTCGTTTCAACAGGACGGCGCTACGTGCCACACAGCCGAAGCTACACTCGATGTTTTGCGCCCTGTTTTTGAAGATCGTATTATTAGCCGCAGAGCTGATGTCGTTTGTCCACCTCGGAGCTGCGATTTGACACCGTTGGACTATTATTTGTGGGGTGCCCTCAAAGATAAGTGTTACGCCGACCAGCCAGAGACAATTGACGCTCTAAAGGACAATATTCGTGAAGCCTTTGGTGAAATACAGCTGCACACAATCGATTATGTGCTTAAAAATTGGACCGATCGTGTAGGCCAGCCGAGGCCGCAATTGAATGAAACTATTTCCATTATTAACAGGAAGGATTGTGCATTCAAATAAAAAAAGAAATTTGAGAAAATATTCAGTAGTTTTTTATAGCATTTTCAAAAAAAAAAAGTTATTTGGCGGACCCTTTATATATAACAACTTAAAAAATAAAAATAAATAACTGGCCATTTCAGCCCTTGAAAGGACTTTGACCTAGCTTCTTATGATCAATTGTGTTGTGCGGGTTATTAAGTTTGTACACAATTGACCGAGAACCTACAGTTTAAACGCCGACTCCGAACGGCGATGAACGGAATGTTCTTGTTCTCAAGAAGCTTTACATGGCATTTTGATTACTCTCTGAGGTTTGCCATTATCTGCAGAGATGTGGCGGCCGTACAGAAAAATCATTTTAATTCAAATAATTTCCTGTCGCTGCTGGGATTCGAGCCCAAGTCTCCAGGTTCGTTGACATAGCGGCCACGCACTTTAACCAACTACGTCACGGACGCCACCCAGTTTTCTAGTTGTCGGAAATAAAGCATTTTTATTGATTTGTGGGCGGTATAAAGGGGTATTATAGAAATTTAAACCATCTCGTACTTGCAAAAAATCAACTACCAAAATTTCAGCTCTATAGTTTCAGAGTTTCTACCCATCACAGACAACGTTTTGCTTTTTAAGCAAGCAGATCGCAAATAATGTGGATATAGATTATTGCCTACAACTTTTGATTGGTAAAAGATGCTAAGATAATTTTTTCTAATGAATTAATTTTTTGCTTGCAAATTTATTCAAAAATATAAAACCACAATTGTTAACAACACTGGTAATAACTGTCACAAGTGTGGTTGTAGAGAACATCAAAAAGAATTGACGGCTGTCAAATAGCAAAAACCACGAGGCGGCAAAATTGGCGTCTTTTCGCTCCTTTGCTTTTGATTCACACTCGCTAAGAATTACTTCAATAAAACGATTGAAATTCATCTTTAAATATTTGACTTGTCCAAAAAAAGAATTTTTTAGTGCATATCTATTTATGCATTCATACATAAATAAAACTTAAAAGATTCAAACAAAAACTAAAAAACACAAGTCGGAGTTTCAATATTTTTTAATATTCTAAAAAATTCTTTTGGCTAAAAAATCATGGCTGCCAATGAAACCTCAACATCTAGCTGTGTCTTGTGTACCTCTGTCGACACGGATCAAATGGTACAATGCGATGATTGTGACTGCTGGTTCCACTTTCATTGTGTGGGCGTAACATCCGACATTGCGGAGAAAGACTGGATGTGCACGGCGTGTATCACTAAAAAGCAAGCTGATGATATTGACAACAGATCAAGCGTAAGCTCAACTAGATCACTTTCGAAGCGCAAGGAATTGCAACTACAGATGCTAGAGGAGGAAAGGAAGATGCAAGCAGAATATATAAGGAAAAAATATGAATTACTCCAAGAAGACCTAAGTAACGAAGAGTCAACAACTCAACAGGGTTTGTGTCAAGCTGAACAGCAAGTGCCGAAAACCAAAGCAAGGCCAAAAGCCAAAGCAAGCGTAGTGGCAAATAGTGCGACACAGCTTAATATACACCAACCTCCGTATTTAAATAATCAATATGGTATTCAAACTGATTCCAATTTCCTTTCAGTGCCTGCAGCTGCAGCTCATTCAACACGATCGACTGGTGGTCACGAAGATGGTATAAATCAAGTCAAAACGGTGACGCAAAACTTTGACCAACTCAGTGCGAAACAAATAGCAACACGGCAATCATTTGCAAAAGATTTGCCCACCTTCAGCGGCCATCCAGAAGACTGGCCGATCTTTTTCAGTAGTTTCACAGGCAGTACAAGCTTATGCGGCTACAGCAACGCAGAAAATTTACTAAGGCTTCAAAAATGCCTAAAGGGAAGGGCTTTAGAGTTAGTGAGAAGTCAGTTACTGATTCCAGATAATGTGCCTGCAATAATGACCTCACTGCGCATGATCTATGGGCGCCCCGAGCTTATTATTCAAACACTCATAACAAAGGTGCGCAATGAACCGATTCCACGAACAGAAAAACTTGAAAGCATTATTTCATTTGCACTATCGGTTCAAAACATGTGTGCTGCGATGGAAGCGACCGGGCTAGTGAACCATTTAGCTAACCCAGTATTGCTTCAAGAGCTCGTTGAAAAACTGCCAGCTCAAATAAAGCTGAATTGGGCCGTTCATAAGCGCTCAATTGAAGTAGTAAATTTGTCAAGTTTCAGTGCATGGCTGTTCGAGCTAGCAGAGACAATAAGTAACGTCACTTTCACAGCTTCTAGTTTTATTCAAAATAAGAATGACTCACGGTCGTCAAGAGATAAGGGGCAAGTGCATACGCATGCTGAGGGGGTAAAGAGCCGTCACGTCGTAAGCGAAGCCACGAATACTAGAGAATGCAAAATCTGCAACGAAAATTGCATTCGTGTCGAAGCTTGCACCAAGTTTGGCAACATGAGCTTAAGTGAAAAATGGGATACTGTAAATAAGTTAAGACTATGTCGTTCTTGTCTTAAGATGCACCCCAGTACGCGTTGCAAGTCCAGTCAACGATGTGGTATAGATGGCTGCACGTTTAAGCACAACGCATTGCTTCATAAATATAAGCCTTCATTTAGCAGTATTCCGGCAACATTTCCTGCGCCAGCGCATCAAATACACCAGCTCAACAGCAGCATCAACGCCAGCAGTGCAGCAGCCGCATTAGCACAACTTACCTGCAACGCACATGAGTCATCTCAACAATCAATTTATTTTCGAATAGTACCAGTTATTCTCTATAACGCAACAAAGGAGCTGCTTACATATGCCTTTTTAGATGAAGGTTCATCTTTAACTCTAATGGACAGCTCGCTCGCATCAGAGTTAAATCTTTCAGGACCGGTAAAGTCACTGTGTCTTAAATGGACTGGACAAACGCATAGAGTCGAAGACGACTCCCAAGTTGTGTCAGCTCAAATATCAGCAGTGGGCAATTCAAAGAAATACCAGTTGCATAACGTAAGGACAGTAAAATCAATAAATTTGCCTATCCAATCGTTGAACATTGATGATTTAGTTTCTAAATATGCTCACTTAAAGGGTATTCCTTTACGTTCATATCAGATGGCGGCACCCAGGTTATTAATAGGGCTGGTCAACAGCAACTTAGGATTCCCACAAGCCACAAGAGAGGGTAAGGCAAGTGAGCCTTGCGCAACAAAGACCCGTCTAGGTTGGGTCATATATGGTGGAGCCAGAGAAACATTAGAGCCTGAAACAAGTCATGAGTTTCACAGCTTCCATATTTGTGAGTGCAGCAATGACAACCAACTACTCACAGACATGATAAAAAGATATTTCTCGTTTGAAAGCTTGGGAGTGGGTCCGCCAGCTACAATAATAAAACCTGTAGAAGAGGAACGAGCATGCCGTATTCTAGAAACAAAGACGATCAGAAAAGGTGTACGTTTCGAAGTACCACTACTATGGAAGTATGACCAATTTAAAGTGCCAAATAGTTTGCCCATGGCCCTTAAGCGACACAAATGTCTCTGCAGTAAATTAGAAAGAAATCCTTCCCTAGGTGCATCTTTTAATCAGCAACTTAAAAGTTATCTGGAAAAAGGTTATATCCGTAAGCTTTCAGATGAAGAGTTGAAAATCGATCGCGTAAGGATATGGTATCTGCCGATTTTTATGGTCACAAATATTAACAAGCCTGATAAGCTGCGAATTGTGTGGGATGCAGCTGCGCGGGTGAATGGAGTCTCATTAAATTCGCTGCTATTGAAAGGGCCAGATCAGCTTGTGCCATTACCTTCAGTTTTATATCGCTTTCGAGAAAGGACCATAGCGATTTGTGGTGATATACGTGAAATGTTTCACCAGGTGTTGGTAAACAATATTGATCAACACGCGCAAAGATTTCTTTGGAGCCCAAAAAACAGCGACGAACCAGAAGTATATGTCATGCAAGTATTGACCTTTGGCGCAACATGTTCTCCAAGCTGCGCGCAGTATATAAAAAATAAAAATGCGCAAGAATATGAAGATCGATTTCCAAGGGCAGCTAGGGCTATAATTCAAAACCATTATGTGGACGATTACTTAGACAGCTGTAATAATGAAGAAGAAGCAATCCAGCTGGCGGATGATGTTAAAATGATTCACGAAAAGGCAGGCTTTGAAATGCATAATTGGTCCTCGAACTCGCCGAGAGTTTTAAAAGCACTGGGAGGTTCGGAACATAAAATTAAAAGTTTGAATTCATCACAGGAGCCCAGCCAGACAGAACGCGTGTTAGGCATGTGGTGGAGCACATCAACTGATACATTTACTTTTGCTATATCACCAAAAGAGTCAGTACAAACGCTTATCAATGAACATACACGACCGACAAAGAGACAACTCTTGAGGGTGATGATGACCATATTTGATCCGTTGGGACTAATTGCACATATTATCATCTATATTAAAATCTTGATGCAAGAAGTGTGGAGAGCAAATATCGAGTGGGACGATCCAATTAGGGATGACCATTTCAAGAAATGGTGTAAGTGGGTGAGCTTTTTAAAAAATATAAATAAGATTAATATTCCTAGGTGCTACTTTACAAACCTTACCTTGGGCGAGCATGAACATCTGGAGCTCCATGTGTTCGTAGATGCTAGCGAGAATGCATATGCAGCAGTTGCCTACTTGAGAGCAACAAAAGGAACTCATGTGGAGTGCACTATAATTGCTTCAAAAACGCGTGTCGCTCCCCTAAAAATGACATCAATTCCACGACTGGAATTGGAAGCAGCTAGGCTAGGAGCGCGATTAGCAAGAAGCATATGTGAAGGGCACTCGATTGTTTTCTTCGAAAAAATATTCTGGTCAGACTCAAGAACAGTGCTCTGCTGGATACGATCCGATCATCGCAAATACCGTCAATATGTGGCCTTTAGGGTGAGCGAAATAATTGAGTTAACTGACATTAATGACTGGAGATACGTGCCCACGAAACAAAATGTAGCTGATGAGATTACAAAATGGAATGGTTTACCAAGCGTAGAGCCACAAAGTCGCTGGTTCTGTGGACCGTCTTTTCTCAAATCACCGAAAGAGTTGTGGCCAAAGGACACATCAGAAAAACATTTTACTACTGAAGAAATAAGGGCAGCTGTGTCCCTTCATTTAGAAATAAACGCTAATATATTTGAATATGAAAGGTTTTCTAGTTGGAGAAGGCTCATTAGAACTCAAATATACGTTCGACGATTCATATCTAATTTAAGATGCAGCGCAAGAGGAGCAAAACGAAGAGTCGGACCGCTCAAACAAGAAGAATACGTTGCTGAAGAAAATCATCTGTATCGCCTGGCACAATATGAGTTCTACAGTGAAGATATAGCTATTTTACACAAAAATAAGGTTCAGCCTCTTGATAATCAAACAAAACTTGAAAAATCGAGCCTATTGTATAAATCAACGCCATATTTGGACGAAGCTGGGGTATTGAGATGTCATGGACGAATTGACGCAGCTATTGGAATTAAGAGTGAAACAAAGCGACCAGTTCTGCTACCAGGATCACATGGAATAACTCAACTGATTATTCGTTCATTCCACTTCCAGTATCACCATCAGAATAACGAGACGGTACTTAATGAACTTCGGCAAAAGTATTATATCCCACGTTTACGGGCGCTTCTTAAAAAAGTACAAAAAAATTGTCAAAAATGCAAAAATCAAAGGGTGATACCTCATGCTCCACAAATGGCAGCGCTGCCCCCAGGTAGACTCGCTAGCTTCACACGCCCGTTTTCTTTTATAGGCCTGGACTACTTCGGTCCAATGTATGTCGCCGTGGGACGAAGAAGTGAGAAGAGGTGGGGCGTTTTGATAACCTGCCTTACAATCCGGGCTATACATCTGGAAGTGGCGAGCAGCTTAACATCGGATTCGTGCATTCTTGCAATAAAGAGATTTATTGCCAGGCGAGGAACACCTTCAGAAATAAGATGCGATAACGGTACTAATTTTCATGGAGCCGAGAAAGAGCTAGCAGAGATGAACAAACAAGGACATGAACGCGTTGCAGAAGAATTCTCTAGTTCGGTGACTAAATGGATATTCAACTCTCCAGCGGCACCCCACATGGGCGGGAGCTGGGAGAGATTAGTTCAATCCGTTAAAAAGATACTCTACCAGATTTTACCAACGAGAAATCCTACTGATGAGCTACTTTATAGTATGTTATTGGAAGTCGAGAAGATCGTAAATAGCCGCCCGTTGACATATGTTCCGTTGGAAGAAGAAAGCGAAGAAGCCCTTACTCCAAATCACTTCCTATTGGGCTCTTCTAATGGCGAGAAAGCAGATGGCGTATTAATAGATGACCATGTTCTTTTGCGTAAGAATTGGCTTAAAGCTCAGCAATTTTCTAATGCCTTCCTGTCAGAGTACCTACCGACTCTGACAAGACGCACGAGGTGGTTTCAACCTGTCAAACCGATTGAAAAGGGAGACGTAGTGATCATCGTGAGTGACACAGAACCTAGGAATTCATGGCTAAAAGGGAGAATCTTAGAAGTAACTAAAGGAATAGATGGTCAGGTACGGACTGCAACAGTACAGACATCCAAAGGAATCTACGTCAGACCAGCCGTCAAGTTAGCCGTTCTTGATGTTCGTAAGGAGAGTACGCCCGACAGTCTGTCGACCATACGAAGGGGGAGTGTTAACAACACTGGTAATAACTGTCACAAGTGTGGTTGTAGAGAACATCAAAAAGAATTGATGGCTGTCAAATAGCAAAAACCACGAGGCGGCAAAATGGGCGTCTTTTCGGTCCTTTGCTTTTGATTCACACTCGCTAAGAATTACTTTAATAAAACGATTGAAATTCATCTTTAAATATTTGACTTGTCCAAAAAAAGAATTTTTTAGTGCATATCTATTTATGCATTCATACATAAATAAAACTTAAAAGATTCAAACAAAAACTAAAAAACACAAGTCGGAGTTTCGATATTTTTTAATAACAATATTGGAAAAAAATTTTCTTCAAAAAAATCCAAGGGTTTCTTGAATAAAAAACGGTTTTTAATTTTTGCGTAGAATTGAAACGACTTTTGCTATAAGTTTACTATAACGTTGTAATTTTTAAAAATAGTTGAAAATTTGCAAATTTGAATTTAAATTAGTTTACAACAAAAACAATTTTTGAGCCTTTTTTTGAGGAAAACTCCAATATTTCAGACCTTTTTTGAAAAAATATTTAAAATATATATGCTCAACTAACGGCATTTTTTTAATTTAATAATTCTTAAAAAATATGTTTATTTAATAAAAATTTTTTAATATTTTTTATTATATTTTAATTATATTTTCAGCTTTATGCCAAACAGGTTGCTACAACAACAATAGTTCTTTGCATAAAAATTGAGGCATTTTTGCAATAAGGTTTTCAGAGCATTTTGATGAAGCTTTAAAACAAAAAAAAAACATTTAACAAAATGTTTAAGAAAGCACAAAATTGAATTTCTGATTGTTTTTTTCTCATTTTTGAGCACGATGTTGCATGAAATATATCGTTGTACTAAAATTGTTCATAGTTTTTGAGATATGTTCATGTTTTTGGTATCAAAATGACGGAATTTTTTTTTATGTTAGGTAAACTTTAGATCTTTGTTCATCAAATCTTGGTGCACCCGTTTTGCAAAGGCAAAGATCTCGCTTCTAAAATTTCATTGTAATAAAAATTTTCGCAGCATTGAAGATATGTAAGTGTTTTTGGTGTCAAAATAACGGACATTTTTTAATTTTACTAAATTTAAAAAAATTCTATATTTTGTAAATATTTGCATTTCTAACCTAAAAAAACAACTAAAAATATGCGATTTTGTAAAAAAATGTACTACAGCGCCCTCTACTGTTCGAGATGGCCCAAAAAAGATAACGTTGAAACACTCAGCGTACATGAAAACTACTGTATACCGATTTTTATTCTAATTGCATAAGCGGTTTGTGAGTCTTAGGCTGCGAACATAGTGAACGCGAGTTGCTGAGCCGGGCCGAAAAACATATTAGAGCAATACAGTACGCAAGTCATGCATCTCTTTTACCCGAATGCGTTTTTGAGTTTCAATCGGCTCGGATCAGCAACTCGCGTCTACTATGTTCGCAGCCTTAGTCGGTTTTATAAAAAATTTGTACTACAGCGCCCTCTGGTGTTCAAGGTGGATCAACATTTATGACCCGCCTCGTACCAAAAAACTTCTATGCACAAAGTTTCATCGCTATCGGATGAACGGTGTAGAAATCTGTGGACTTTTGACAAAACAACGTAAGTCTATCTGAAATTCACAGACAAAACAACTTAAGTCTATATGAATTTCATATCAATTTGTTTATGAATTTCAGAAAGACTTAGGTGTTTTTGTCAAAAGTCCACAGAAATGTATTCAGGACATTAATTTTATTTATAAGATATGTTTTTCAGTGTTTTTATTGCGTTGTTTGTAGAATATAGTGGTTTTTATTTCATACATTTCTCAGTGTGATTAATATGATTAACTTAAATTAAAAAAGATTAAATTGCATAAGAAATTTAACTTGAAAGATTTCACTTCTTATAATAAATAAATAAGTCAAATTATACTAATGTAGAGATGAGACAGTAATTCAGTCTATCAAAATAAGTTTAGTTTTCAATAAAAATGTGTGGAACATATATGGCTTTGATTTTAATTGTGATATGTTATCATAATCTTGTTTATTCAAATCGAACTCTTCTTACAAATAAAGTTTCTCTGGACAAAACATACGATGCCAAATTTGATAACATTGACGTTAATGAAATATTAATGCAAGACCGCCTTTTAACAAACTACATTAAGTGTTTGGATTACGTTGGACCTTGTACTACTGATGCAAAAATGTTGCGTGGTGAGTGTACATTACATTACATTACATTATAGCTTGAGTAATTTTTGTAAACTTATTATGAAATTTTATTTATTATAAAGTGAGCAGATAATTTATTTTAGTTTAAAGGAGTCAAAATACATTAAAAAAATAAAATATTTGACTTTTGGAAAAATTTATAGATTAACTGATGAAATTCGAAGATTTGCTCTAACTAGCAACTAACAACAGCAAAATGTTGCTGTAACCTATGTTTCAGTTGACTGATATGTTAAGCGCCTAACTTATAGTTAACTTATTTCATGAACTGGCTATTAATAAAATAAACTATAAGTGAATAACATAATAAAATTTAATCTACATATATAAAAATCAAATGCGTGTGCGTTAGTCTTGCTAAAACTCGGAAACGGCTCGGCCGATTAAATAATTTTTTTGAATTATTCGCCCTAATACATATGTGGCTTAGAAAATTACGAAAAACTCGAAGGAACATCGGAAAAATCGAAATTGGTAATATTGTATGGGATTTGCCACTTCAGACTACTTTAAATAGCCAACAAATCTTAACGGCTGGACTTAAGATTAGGTTGGCTGTAACAATACAATATAATACTATGTACTACTTAGGTTTAATGGCAACTCTTGGAGTAGCCAGTCTATGTATTATGTAATAGGACACGCATATAAAAAATCAATTGATTATCATCCGTCGTACACTATACATTTAATCTGGTATTACATGGTGTCAGAAGTTAATCGAATAATAATTAATTCGCGATAATGGCTACTAGTAACGAATCCGGTATGAATATCAAACCCCCAAAACCATTGGAAGTGAACAATAAAAATGTTGTTCTATCGTGGAAGAAATGGTTGCAACAATATAAATGCTTTGAATAAAATATCTGCTGAAATACAAGTTGCCACTTTTATGTCTGTCTTAGGACCTGATGCAGTAGACATTTCTAATTCCTTCACGCTTATTTAAGAAGAGAGCAAAGATTTAACAATCGTAACGTCTTAATTCGAAGAACATTTCGCTCCCAAAATATGTATCACCTTTGAGCGATACGTCTTCAATGGAATGACACAAAACGAGGAAGAGCCTTTTGATGAATTATATACGCGAATAAAAAATCAAGCTAAAAAATGCGAGTTAGGCACGCAATACGAGAAAAGTTATTAGAAAAAGCGGAAGTCGAGTTCTATTTAGAAGGTGTAGAACTACTCACACAAGAAAAAACTGCCCAGCGTTCAATAAAATTTGCAACAAATGCGAAAAAAAGGAAACCTAACTAAGGTCTGTAAGACAAGAACAAGAAACCACGATAGAAAAGTGCATGCAATTACAAACGACACAATAAGCGATAGCGAAGACAGTGATAATAGTTTACTAGTCTTGTCAGGTGACACAAACAAAGATGAAAATAATAATTATATGGAAGAAATAATCATCGAAAACAAAAAAGTAAATGTCAGACACAGATACAGGTGCCCAGTGCAACGTTTTGCCTAAAAAAGATTGTTGATGAACTTAATGATGTTAAAGTAATTAAATCAAGCACAAAAAAGTTAGTTTCATTTGCAAATGATAAAATCAGTGTCCTTGGTGAAGTATCCCTTTTTATTTATTTAAAAAAAAAAAAATAAATAACTGGCCATTTCAGCCCTTGAAAGGACTTTGACCTAGCTTCTTATGATCAATTGTGTTGTGCGTGTTATTAAGTTTGTACACAATTGACCGAGAACCGGACCTACATGCTTAACGCCGACTCCGAACGGCGATGAACGGAATGTTATTGTTCTCAAGAAGCTTTACATGGCATTTTGATTACTCTCTAAGGTTTGCCATTGTCTGCAGAGAGGTGGCGGCCGTACAGAAAAATTATTTTAATTCAAATAATTTTCTGTCGCTGCTGGGGTTCGAACCTGGGTCTCCAAGGTTCTTTGACATAGCGGCCACGCACTTTAACCAACTACGCCACGGACGCCACAATTTTTATTTATTTATTTATTATTATTATTACGGCTTTCATGAGCCTAATTCATAAAATGATAAGGAAATTCCATTAAAAAAAAAAAAAAAATAACAAATTTCAAACTTATATCTATATTATTATGTTAAAATATTAAAAATAAGTCAAAATATTCAAAATATTAAAATCATTACGACATTGCAAATCATGCAAATCATTGTAGCATTTCAACCCTTTATAAAAAAGACTATTTTTTTCATACTCTGTTCTATATAAAGGTAATTTCAAATGATTTCTGTTTCTAGTATTTATGCCGTGTACCTCGTAGTTGAATTTAATATAAGTTTTTAAATAATCCGGCAAAAAACTATTGGTAATATTGTAAATAAACGTCATTGCTTGAAAAAATATTTGTTGTTTAATGCTTAGCCAATTTAAACTTTACAGCATTTCATTTATTGAGGTGTCGTAAGGTTTGTTTAATATAAATCGCATTGCTTTATTTTGCATTTTCTGAAGCTTAGCAATTTGAGAGTCTTTCATAATATAAAATATTGTCGGACAGTATATAAAGTGAGGTTCAACTATAGATCTATACACTGTTGCCTTGTAAGTTTTACTGAAATTTTTACATGTTCTTTTTATAAACCATAACTTTTTTGCAATTTTGTTGATTGTGTAATCAATGTGGTCATCAAATTTCAAATTATCATCAATTTGTATCCCTAAATACTTTATTTTGTTGACACTTTCAATGGTTTTATTATTAATTACCAAGCTTCCAAAATGTAAAATTTTCTTTCTTGAGAAAATCATATATTTGGTTTTATCAATATTAATTTTGAGTCTATTTGCACAGAGCCATAAATAAAGAGCATCTAAATCAAATTGAAGTTTTTCCCTTAAATCATTTTCATTATTACCACTTATAGAAATTAATGCATCATCAGCAATTTTTTTTGGAATTTCAAAAAGATTTTTTAGGAGCATAATCCTTATCTGCAGCATAAAAAATTTGCATCATTGGTTTTTTGATCCTGCTCATAGGGTCCTCAGAATGTCCTGTTGCCATATGGCAACGCTGGGCAGGCTAGGGTACTGGTTTACCTATATAAGCAAAATTGTTATTTAACCCCTAAAAAAACTTGAGAAATTAGTTTTTGTTAATATTTATTCAAAACAAAGAAATATTTTTTACATTTGTGTTGTCAAAATACAAACAACTTCTTTTTTATTCTTTAAAAAAATTAAAATAACTCAAGGTTTTGTATGATAAGGCTTGAAACATGGCAAACATTTGCCACAAGCTGTTCTTACGGTAGACTTGCATGTATCTCCTCCACATCGGCGCTTTTTTCAATTGAAGTATCAAGATGATAGGTTCGATCATAGCGAAGAGTATTTTTTATGGAATCCATTCGTTTCTCTAATGGTTTATTAAATACTTTTGGCTCCTTACCGTAGTGCTTGCAATAGTATATTGCAACTTCTCGCTTGAATTCCATGAATGTTTTATTTTGACAAGCACTTCGATAAAGAAGCCACCTATTCTGAATGCTCGCATCGATGAGCCACGTAAAAATGCAATGCCACCATTTTGTGCCTCGAAAAGCTATGCGGCTTCCCGAAACATTTTGATCAAATCGATCAACGCCGGCCATATATTTGTTGTACTCGGCTACAACATTTTAATTTAATTTTTTATGGGCAGTCGGACAACTTTTAGGAATTCGATTTTCTCGAATTGTTCCAGTAGCGTGGTAGCCTCGGTTTCTCAGATATGCTAACAATGGTATACCAGTGAAGAGATTGTCAAAATAAAATGCAAATGTAAGTTTTTTTACATCTTCGGGAAAATCGTCGATCATACACAGAAGTGGAGCTGCGCAGGTTCTAAATCTTTCCTCGTATTTAGGATCAGATCTTGGGTTCTTACCTTGGTATATTTAGTTGATTATGTATCCACTAGATGTGCAATCCACTAATTTCATTTCATTTATCTAATAAATTTCATCTCAAATTACTCTCTGAAAACCGGATTTTCGACCAGAACCGGGCCATTTTTGACAATTCTTGGACTTTTAAGAGCTCTAATTACTTCATTTGCAACCATCGTGTTTTTCAGGGGGGGGGGGGGGTGCACGGAGGATCCTAGATACTTAAACAAAATCCATACAAATGTGACTTGCTCTAGTGTGTATAGAGACCAAGATTTATATCCAAAACGAATCGGCTTCCCTTTTATAAACTGCTTGCAACCATGGCGTCCGAAATAAGTAATCATACTCGTATGAGAGATTTTGCGCTGGGTGAAAATTTCAAACATTTTGGCCTTGATATGATCTGTTAGGGGACGTAGTTTCCATAATTTGTCAGGCCTGTCAGAACTATCTTTCGGCATACATAAAGATGATTCGAAGTAAGTGTAGCATGAAATTTATCTCTTGGAAACGATTTTTTCGCATAGCATTGAACACCATTCCATTCCGTAGATCATCTTCGGTTTTCCACATGTTTCTAAAAGACCCTGTTTGATTGTAGCAAGTCACAATAAATATGAGTTACAAAAGAAAAAAAAACTTGCTGAGTAAGTTAACCTGTTATTTGTAGCGTTTTTGATGATGAGTAGCATATAAATTTGAACATTTGCAAATATGTTCAAGCAAAAAAAATTAAAAAATTTTTCGAATAATTCATGTGGTCTCAGTTCACGGCGGTCTTGGTAATTTGTTTCGGGAAAGATTGGAACAACTGCCCCTGAATTAACTTTGCGCCACGTACATTTGCTGTCTTTGTTAGCTGGTGGAATTGGAACATCAGGCTTCGAAGGATTAACGCGACATATCCTCTTTGATGAACTTGGCAAAGAATCATCAACCATATAAAAAGAAATGGTCTCATTATCGAATCCAGTATCAGAACTAGATTGGATGCCTTCAAAGCGTTCAATTCGTCATCCGTTTTCCAAAATAATTTCGAAACCTGATTTCCACTGCACTGGGTATACATTGTCGGGTATTCCACCATCATCGTCGTCACCATCATCTTCGCCACTTAAATCCCCCTCAATATGAGGTGGCTCGATATACAGTGCTCGCACATTGCTTGGAGCTTCACTTTCTTCTTGAGCACATATTTCTTCTAAAAAGTCCAATGCTTCTTGCAACGAGAGTGGTCTTTGAAAAATTAAAAACAAAAGGGAAAAACAATAAACCACCAACAGATTTCTAACAAACTCGAAGAAAAACAAATAAAAAAATCCAAAAAATATATCACCGAAAACCAGTACCCTAGCCTGCCTAGCGTTGCCATATGGACACATGCACAAAAACCTTAAAATAAAGAATACAAAAAACATTTTTTAGATAAAAACACTTATAAAACATTATATTCTCCATCAAACACTGCAAGAAAAATTACGTTTCATTACGCGATCAGGATAATAAATATATATTTCAGGCTAACTAACTTTTTCATATCAATTTTTTTTGCACTCATCATTTTTTATGCACTTGACGACGCACTAGCTCTTACGCTCAAACACTCACTAACATCCAAACGGTTTTAGTTGGAAATACGAACAATTCCGCGTTCAGTAAAAGCTTAAAAGTAACGGTGGCTGCGTTCTACTGAATGTGATGATCATATAAAAATGTATCTATCGTGCGTTGCCATATGGCAACCACAGGGATATTCGGGTTAATCGAACTAAACTTTAAGATTGATTTAATATCGTTTATATAAATATTAAATAAAATAGGAGCCAGAACTGTTCCTTGTGGCAAACCTATGTTAACGTCAGGTATTTCAGATCTTTCCTGTCCAATAATTGTACATTGCATACGATTCGTTAAAAAACTGTCAAACCAGGCTAACTCGACGTCCCGAATACCGATGGCTGTTAATTTATCTAATAAAATTTGTCGATCAATCGTTTCAAATGTTCTTTTCAGATCGATGAACACTGCTATTATCGAATTTTTATTGTTCAAATCTTCTTTCCATTCAGCTAAAACCATGTTAAGTGCAGTTTCGCAAGAATGTTTTGTCTAAATCCTGACTGTTCTAGTATAAGAATCTTATTCGTATCTTAATATTGTACTAGCTGAATTTTTACTACAGTTTCTAAAATTTTTTCATCGCAAGGTAACGTATTTATTGGTCGAAACTCTTCTGCTTTTAAAGTGTTTTTTACCTTCTCGATTGGCACGATATTTGAAGTTTTCCATATATTTGGAACTATGCCATTACTTAAGCTTTCATTTACGATTTCTGCATAAAAGTAACCCAAATACGGAATAATATCTTTTATAACCCCTTCCGATAATAATTTTTTTCCGCCTATCTTAGATTTGAACTTCCTAACTAAAACTTCGATATCATTCGATCTAACTCTGCTAAACTTAAAAACCGTATTTGATGGATTTACTGAAATAAATTGCCTGCTGACAAACTCTATGTTGTTGCTTATTTCTGTTATACTATCCACAAAATATTTATTTAAATTGTTAGCGATATATAGTTCGTTTTCGAACACATGACCGTTTATCACAACCGTTTTAATAGCGGAACATTCTTTTACCATACATATAGATTGTTTCAAATACTTCCACATTAATCTACTGTCGTGACTATTGTTGTCTATTTTATATTGTTTTTTTAATTTTTACTAAGTTTTTGTATGATTTTTTAACATTTCGGGTTTCTTCCCAACTTCCTGATATTTGTGCGACTTTAAATCGTTCAAATTTTTCTTTATTCAACCTAGTTAAGTCACTATCGTAAAATTTGTTCATTATCTTAAATTTAATTTCTTTTTGTCAACCTTCGCATAATATTTAAAACACTTTGGTTTATCAACAACACTTTGCTCTCCAGGTCAATTAAATCAAAATTGCTAAAGTCGCATAGACGCAGTTGATCGAAAAGCATGTCGACATCATAAAACTCCCAAGATATTATTTTTAATCTACTTCTCATTTCAAACTTCCTATTAAGTTTAATTATAAATTGAATCGTTTCATGATCAGATATTTGAAACTCCTCTAATTTTTCACATATGATATCATTGCTATTCGAAAAAAGTAAATCAATTTTATTTGCGGATATATCCGTAACACGAGTATTAAAATTAACTTTTTGTTGCATAGAGTGTGATCGAAACAATTAAATTTATTGTGTGCTATAAGTAGATGGATTATTTAAATTAATATTAAAATCACCTATAAGGACAGTATTTTCAGACGATTCACAAGTCTTTCCTAATACATTCGAATTGATCGGAACTGATTTTACTTATTGTTTCTAAATCAATCAATTTAGGGTTGATTATACCTACTCTAGTAAATCCTGTACATGTTATAAAAAGCTTTTAATATTATTTTAAAAAGAATCTGCAACTATTTTCATTGTTAATTTGTTCTGAAGTATGTTTGTTGCGTTTTTAAGTTCGTTGAGAATTTTGTTTTCTTCGTTTACATGTTGTATGATTTATTCTGAGTTTATACATGAGTTTATTTATTCTGTGCTTATTTGATTTTTCTGGATCTCTTCTAACGTGGTTTGTATGCTTTCTTTATCGCTTTCGTCAAGAGTGCCAAGCAAAAATTTTAATCCACTTCCTATTGCATTAAAAAGAGCTCTTCAATGTCTGATATGAAACATTTCTTTTTCCTTATTTGCTAAATTCATATATCTTTTAATTAAATTAGTTTGCAGATATTTATTTGCATTATATTCTCGATAAAGTTTTTGATAGGCTTCCTCTAATTCTGTTTTGTTAATAAATAATATTTTATTAGTAAAATTAGTTGCTTGCTAAATCTGCCTTCTTCAGTTATAAGATATCCATGGTCACTTTCAATTTTACTCAATTGAATATATTGGTTGATCGACTGTGGTATTTGGATTAGTAATAGAAATATTGCTATTGTGTGAATTGGAATCTTGATGGTTTTCCTGAGTCTCTCTTTCGTTCCTAGAATGATTAGCAATATTAGTTTTCTTTTTACGCTTAAAATGCGTTTTATTTTTTTGGAAAGCCTGTTCCTAAACTTGACTACATAGTGATCTTCACCTACATCTGTCGGCATTATCTAACCTCTTCCTTGAGTTTTCTGCGTAAACGAAATTAGTGTCAATATCGTATTCTTTTCGGTTTTTGTTAATAATTTCTATTCTACGTTCTTTTTCTGCTTGGTTATCTTTTAGTTGGTTGTTTTTCATTAAAAAATGTATTATATCGGATTTGAGCCGTTACTGAATGGGTTATTATGTGATTGTAAGTGAAAATAGTTTGTTCGATTGCATGGTGTTGAAGTTCTTTATATTGCGAGGTATTAATAATACGGAATTTTTCATTTAATGTTTTGGGCAATCTTTCGATATCGGCTAAACCAGTTTTTCCTGTTGTGATTTCAATTTCTATGTTTAACTTCTTTAACCATTCTTGTAAACTTATATTTATTAGTCCACTAACTTGATCTATTTTGTTTTTTTTTTTTGGAGGGCCCATTAAATTAAATATTCTTAATAATGCTCTCTTAGCTTCTAACCAAATTGAATGATCGATTTTTTCCACCATAGCAAACTTAACTTGAAAATATGTCAATGCATGGGAAAATATGTCTTGTCCGATTTCCATATATCTATAACAAATTTTTCCTTTGTTTCGTAGAACGGTGGGGTTATTTTAAAAGGCATTTTTGCCTTGACGTGATCGTTCTTGCATTCATTACAAATATTGCAATTGTTAATTGTACTCGATATTTCAGAAACATAATTTGGGTAATAGTATTTTTTCTGAATTCGTATTGAATTTTATTAATGCCTTGATGAAGGCCTTGTAAATGAATATTCAAAATAATTTCTTTGAAAATGTCATAAGAAGTTACATCTTCTAAAATTGTTGTTGCTCTATAGATTCTATTTGCGCGAGTTTGTCTGACTAACCTTGAATAAACGTCTTGAAATTTAATAAAATCTTCATCGCATTCGAAATAAACACATGCAGTTCTCCCTGCTGGCGTCCGTGGCGTAGTTGGTTAAAGTGCGTGGCCGCTATGTCAAAGAACCTGGAGACCCAGGTTCGAACCCCAGCAGCGACAGAAAATTATTTGAATTAAAATAATTTTTCTGTACGGCCGCCACCTCTCTGCAGACAATGGCAAACCTCAGAGAGTAATAAAAATGCCATGTAAAGCTTCTTGAGAATAAGAACATTCCGTTCATCGCCGTTCGGAGTCGGCGTTAAGCCTGTAGGTCCATTTCTCGGTAAATTGTGTACAAACTTAATAACAAGCACAACACAATTGATCATAAGAAGCTAGGTCAAAGTCCTTTCAAGGGCTGAAATGGCCAGTTATTTATTTATTTTTTTTTTTTTAGTTCTCCCTGCTAACTTTTCTAAAATACTATTTTTTGCAAATTCTACAGTCATTGTAGAATAATTTCTTGTTATTCGCGTGTTTTTAAATATTTTTTGCAAGTCTTCAATATTGTTCTCAGATTTTTTGAAAACAAATTGCCTTCTAAATGTATTTAAAGGTCTTTCAGAAATTCCAATAAAATCTGAATTATCTTCATCCGCAGAATGAATTGTAGCTTGTTCAGATGCTATTTCGTTATTATGACAACACTCTATTTTTACTCTTGATAATGCGTCTGCCACATGATTCTCTTTTCACAGGATGCATTTAATATCGAAATCGTATTCGTTTAATTTAATTTTCCAACGTCGAAGTTTTTTTTTTTGGATTCACCCGGAGGTAAGAAATCTTCATAGATACTTATGACCCGCATATAATCTACAAGCAATCCGTCGCGTAGATAGCACGTATTTTCGAAAGCTCCGCAATAAAGTGCAATTAATTTCGGCTTAATTCATAATTGCACAACTTAATTTTGATAACACTCCAAACACCTAATTTGCTACATTTTTTAATTTTTTTAATTACAAAAATTGATTTATTCAGTAAAAATTACAAAAATTAAGAAAAAACAAAGAAATAGTGCATTTTGAATTTTTGTCTTGTTACTGGTTATCACTCAATAAAGTGCAAGCACACGAAGCTAAGTTACTCTAAGTATAACATTAAAACGCGAAAAAAATAAATAAATAAAATATCAACCGAAGCTACGCGCGAAAACGCTGTACTTGCCACCCACACTACAGCTGTTTACCTCATCTGTGATTAAAGTGCAAGCAAACGAAGCTAAATAACTCAAAATACCACGGGGAAAAAAAAATTAACTTAATAAATACTCGTGCACAACTTCTGCTGCTCCTCTCTCTTCTACTTGGATCTTCTCAACCTGTTTGCCTCCCTACGGTCGAAAAGCTGCTGTTTATTTTTCGCTTTACGCTTTCTTCTTTTGTATCTTTTTGAGTGTGGTGACACTCTTTTCGGGATCTCTGCAACTCAATGACACCGTCCCCTCGTTTGACGCGCCAACAACTTCAACAAAACCCAAATCGCATAAACAGCAAAAGTGATGGTACGCTCAAGCCTGAGAGTGGGGATTTAATGTCTCAATCTCTACGCACTCAGCTGCAAGAATTGGAGCAACGTCTGAGTAATAACATCAAAGCGGATATAAAAAAATTGGAAGATCGTCTCTTTGAGCATTATGAAAGTTATTTTAACCCTTTCGGCATATTTGTTGCCATACGGCAACAGTTTTCTTTGTGGCTCTGTTTCTTGTTAAGGACACCCCGCTTTTTAATAGTACATTTTTAATAATAGATTAATAGAAAAATACGAAAATTAATTTTTATAACATGTTTTCAAGGTTATTCCGAGTGTACTTATGTGCGCGACCACGCGGCTACGCGACTTCAAAAAAGAGCAAATCAAAAAATTATATTTTTAAATATTTCCGAGAATTTTCTAAAGCTTAATGTAATTAAATGTTATACTACGAATGTAACAGATCTTATTTACTTTTTTAGTTAGAAAAATATGTGTTATTTATAGCGCTAGAAGTTATTAAAATTTTTTGAATATTTCAAAAATTTTTGTAGTATCTATTAGGAAAGCAATACGGCTTTCAAACTTCATACTCAGCTTACTTTAGTCAAAAACTGACCCTGAACGAAGTTTGGAATGTTTGGCATTGCCAGGGCTAATTTGGCGATGAAAGGGTTAAACGTCTCGCTGTCGAAATCGCTAACTTAGAAGAAAAAGTTGCCATAAAAATTGAGTAGGAAATAAATGAACTCAAATCTGTAGTCAGCGAGTGTGATCGTAAAATTATCATGCTTGATGAACAACTTCTCACTCTAACTACTCGATGCAATAAATTAGAGAAAGAAAGGAAAGAATATCTTAACAGCAACAAAACAATAAATAACGATATCTTGTCGGACGCTGTCTTGTTCGGATTTCCGTGCTTAGGAGATGAAAACTTGAAAAGTGTTTTCAACAGAATTTGCATCTTTATCGAATTTCAACCACCTCCTATAAAAGATATTTTTCGAGTCAAATCAAATTCAATTGTCATAATAAAATTCTTCTCTCCTTATGATCGGAACCGTACTTTAAAGGCATTTGGTGATTACAGAAGACGCACGAAATCTGCTGTAAATCTACGAGCAGTAGGATTTAACTCCAACAATAACATATATATCCACGAAAGCTTAAACTCCGAGGATCGAAAAATTCTTCAAGCCGCAATTGTTTACAAACGCCAAAAAAGTTTGTTTAATGATTTCACCTTCCGGGGCGCAGTTCATATAAGGCTAGAGAAAAATACGGATAGCATCCAAATCTGTAGCATTGATGAGCTGCGTACTGCAGTTCACGGATCGAGCGAGAATGAAGCGGCGGATACAAATAATATCTAGATTTGGTCATTTATTCATTTTAATTTTTTTTAAATATTTTGCAAATCTTTTACTTAATTATATATTTAAAGATATCTCAATTTCTATCCTCTTCTCAATTTCAATTTTCCTACTTTTCTGTTTGCTAAGCTCCCTCATTATTTCACATACAAAAATTTTCTATACAGCTTATTGTTTTGTCGGGTTTCTGATATGCCGTGTTGACTGGTAATAACTTTTATGTCGATTCTAATGGAAATCAAAAGGTTATGATTGACATTCTATGCAAACAACATTCTGGCTTAAAAATTGCACATTTTAATGCTAGAAGTCTGAACGATTTTAAATTGGACTGTGCTAAATACATTTTTTCTGAATCTTCTGTAGACATACTGTGTGTCACAGAAACTTGGTTTTCAAACGAAATTAATGATTCTTTACTTAGCATAAACAATTATAATCTTTTTCGTCATGATAGGCTGAATAGAAGGGGAGGAGGGATTGCAATATATTGCAAAACCAACCTAAATGTAAAATTCTTGAGCAAGTCAAATGAAACAGAAGTGGAGTTTTTAAGCATTGAAATATATGATTGCAGAGTTAAAGTTTTTCTCTCATGTATATATAATCCTAGCCGCAGTTCTAGCCTCGAGTCGTTATTCTCTTCCATATCTAGCTGACTTATTGATTATGACCATTTTATATTATGTGGTGACTTTAATATAAATCTGCTCTGCAATGATAGCTTAGCCAACAAAATTTTAGACGATCTGTCCGAAGTAGGTCTTTTTATTGTCAACTCGGAGGAGCCAACTCGATTCGGTAGCAATGTAACTCCTAGTCTGCTAGATTTCTTTGTTGTCTCTAATATATCATCGGTTTTGCTGTTTGATCAGATATCGTTTATCTCTGATCATGACCTTATTTTTTGCACGTTGAATATACATCTCACGCCCGTTGATGTGGTCAAAACATTTACGTATCGTGATTATAAATCGATTGACTTTGAATCTTTATTTTCTGATTTATCTCGAGAAAATTCGTTGGACTGTTAGTTTCTTAGCACAGTTGATGATAAATTAAACTGCTTCATCAACAAAGTAACTAGCATATATAACAGTCATGTGCCTTTACGTTCATCTCGAATCACGAATAGATCATGCCCGTGGTTCACAAACTCTGTCAAAAAGGCTTTGAAAAATGGCATAAGGCCTATACTATTTGGAAAAGAAATCCTACAGATTCAAACAGGGAGGACTTTAGACGAGCAAGAAATGAAGCTTCATCGGTAGTGAAACTGTAAAAAAAACGGTTCTTTTCATCAAGGCTAAGTTCGTCACAACCTGCAAAGAAACTCTGGAATAACCTAAAGGAAATTGGAATAGGAAATAACAACAAAACTGCATTGTGTCAACTAGATCCAGATGCTCTTAATTCGTTTTTTGCTGCCAGCCCCGTTGGCCAAATCTCTTACCCTTATATCGGTCTGGGTACTCCTAATATGCATCAAAAGTTTGAGTTTACAGCAGTTGATGATTCAGATGTTGGAAGATGCATCTTGAAGATTAAATCGAATGCTATCGGTGAAGATGGAATAGATATAAGGTTCATTTAACTCATACTTCCTTATGTAATTAATTCCTTTGTACACATTTTTAATCACTGTCTAACAAGTTCAACATTTCCTTCCATCTGGAAAACTGCGACAATAATTCCCATAGGAAAAAAACCAACAGCTGCCATCCCAAGTGATTTTCGACCCATAAGTCTGCTATCTTCCATATCAAAAGTTCTTGAATCCCTAATGGCTGAACAAATTTCTAAATATCTCCTTGAACATAATTTACTGTCTTCCTTGCAGTCTGGATTTCGTCCTGGACATAGCTGTTCTACCGCAATCGTAAAAATTCTAGATCATATAAGAACGCCGTTTGACAGGGGAGAGATCCCCTTAGTTTGTTTGCTGGATTTCTCGAAAGCGTTCGAAATCCAACAAGTTAGAAATGTTGTTAAACTTTTCAAGTAATGGTGTGACTCTTCTGAAAAGTTATTTAGAAGGAAGGACGCAGAGAGTTAAAATAGGAAATATATTTTCAGGGATCAGGCAAATTAGTAGTGGAGGACCCCAAGGCTCGGTACTTGGGCCGCTTCTATTTACAATGTTTTTAAATGACATTTTTCCGGTCTGTAAAGATGTCTCAATGCACGCGTATACAGATGACTTTCAACTGTATCTTTCCCAACTCCGCCTGTTTTCACGAGCAGCCTGTCCAAAGCCAGGATAAAGGAGGATGGTCGCAGGCAACGGGTTCGCCCTATCCTGTGTAAAAGTAGAGGGACTACCCAGATCCTGGAGTTGGTCGCCCAATCTGGGGAGTAGGTGGACCGTTGACTTGATCAACGGTAGCGTATGCCTACGAGGGAATAGCAATAATCCTAAAGAATTTGTTAGCACGGGGATAGTCGTTACTCTCGACAGACGTACTATTGCAAGTCCCCACTGATGCATTCGTATGGTCTCCTGGATAGTCATATAAGTCTTGGAAGACTTATATGGCTGGTATAAACGACGAATAAAGAGGTGTCAGATGGGTACTCCGAGTGTGAAAAGTTAAACTTAGTAGCCTCGGAGTACCAGATTCAAAGGTGGTATTGAGGAGGTGTCATGCCGGTGCTTTGAGTCACTGGGTGTTCATCTTGGTAGCCTTCAGCACTAGACTAATGAGGTGTATTGAGGAGTTGTAATGGTGTCCCAAGGTGTGATAACTGAGGTGTATTGAGGAGTTGTAATGGTGTCCCAAGGTGTAATAACTGAGGTGTATCAAGGAGTGTCATTTGAATACTCCGAGTGTGAAAGGTTATCTGAGTAGCCTCGGAGTACAAGATTGATGAGGTGTATATCAATGAATGTTGATATGGCGAATAGTCATGAAGTGCTGTTGGTGCTAGGAGTTCATCCCGGTGGTCTTAGGGTACCAGTATGAAATGAAACAAATAGTGGCGATCTTGCGTCGCACACAGTCAATGGCGATGTGGTCTACGCTGTAGCAAGTGTGATGAATGCAAATGTATCGGTGTTGTGATAAGTGCGTGTCGAAGTAAATCCCTTTTGCCCGGGAAGACTATCGATGGGCTGGCCCTTCGGAGAGTATCGTGCTGGCTGTGGTAGTTCAATGTCGCGAACAGGTCTGTGATCGGCGTGGAGTTGCGCTAAAAAACCGGTTGGCAATGCCTTACATTGCAAGAGATGTTAGATGGGTCTCGATTTCCACCAATAAATATGGATGATGACCCAACTAATCATCCATAATTGGTACTGTTGCGTTCCAGCATTGGTTGCTATCCATACAGTATATTTATTAATTTAAATATACCCTTAAGTATGGTGTGCGACCGGTGTTGAAACTACTATGACAGGGCGATGGTCGCCTGGAGTCATGGAAGTGACGCCTAGGAGAGATATGACGGACGTCGTATAAACATTAGCATGGCACTGACGTCCTGAAAAATTTATCTCCTACGCATCAATTCCTTGAACCACGACCCCACTGCCATGGGGCAACGTAGAATTAAGCCATATGGCAGGTGTCTACGTTACATAAGATGTAAAATACTTGTATTCCTTCTGTATCTTTCCCGACCTTCAGGTCTCATTGAAGATTTATGTGCCAGAGTAAACGATGACCTGCTAGAAATTGCCAAATGGGCCAGAGAAAACAACCTCTGTTTAAACCCCAGAAAATCTCACGTGTTACCTGTTATGAAATATAGATATCAATTTACTGAACTGCCTCCTATCTTCCTTAATGGAACTAAACTTAGCCTTGGTAGCAAAGTAACTAAGCTCGGTTTCATTATGAACTCTTCACTCACGTGCGAAGACCATATCAACAGTGTGATTAGTAAAGTGTATTATTCATTAAGGAACCTTAGGAAAACTGTCCCATTTATTCCTATAGAAACGAGATGAAGATTGATAGTACAATAACCATAATAACCTACTCTGAAGTTGTTTATAGCAAGCTCGATTCAAGGTCATCACATAAGTTATTAGTGGCATATAACAACGCAGCTCGATATGTTCACGGTATCCGAAGGTTTGATCATATATCAACACACAGTAATCGCGTTCTTGACTGCAGTATTCTAAACTATCTCAATGGAAGAAACTGTATTTTCCTTTATAGACTTATATATTCAAAAAGTCCAAACTATCTATTTGAAAAACTTCAATTCTGCAGGTCCACCAGAAGCCTATTTTTCCTAGTACCCCCCTTCAAATACAGTGAATCTAGTAGACTGTTTTTCATTAGTGCTATTCGACTTTGGAATACCCTTCCAAATTACTTAAAACGCGTCAGCAACAAAACAACCTTTAAGCGCCTCATCTTTGAATATTTCTCTTAACTGTTCTTATCTCAAATTTCCTCATTATTTATTTCTTACATAAATTCTATACTTTACCTTCTCACTTTACCTTCCAACTATAATTTCTCACAATATATAAATATTATTATTTAACTTTAATTTTTTTTTCTAGCACTTAGTTTTCCTTTGAAAATGTTATTTATTTAAATTGTTAAATTGTCTCTTTGAATTTCTGTTGTAAATTATTGTATTGTTGCATTTAAAAGAATCAATCTTATATGCTAATATTTTTTATCAATAAACTTAAACTTAAACTTAAATAAAGAAACATTTGAAATTTGAGAATTTTTGTGCTTATCATAATACGAAGAAATACAAGACAACATCCAAAGTAATTTATTAGACTATATATAACCGCATTTATAATTGTTGTCAGTCGGCTTGGGGCCACTATCCAACCCAAGATCCTACGTGGAAAAGAGATGCAACTCTCAAACACCAAACCAATACCAAACATAGCACAGATATACAGGCACAATATATTTATATATTCGGGTCACTAAAATAAGGGCACACCGAGCTAAAGTTATTATTTGGATATGCATTTGGGCCAACGCAGGTAAAAACTTGTATGGAAAAGAGATACACTCTGACACACCAAGCCGAGGGACCTGGTATACATGGTCCCATTTCTAACTTGGGAAGCTATAGAACTAAAGATCTAAAATAATTTCATGAAAAAATAAAGCAACGAAACTGAATAAAACGAAAACTTAAAGTATCTATCATATTCGATGATGCTTTTTTGTTAAATCGTAAAATCTACACAATTATCGCGAGTTGTATTTGTTATCACAATGAATGTGTTAACTATTCAAATGTAATATCATTTTACGTTTTAAGACATCCACCGAGTCAGAAAAATTTATCAAGTTGAAGTTACCATTGAAATCACTACACATACATCGCAAAGGGTCGTGAAGGGCATAATAAGAACTGCACTGACTCAACTTAAAAAGCTGAAAATGTGTGGCTCCGATCCTAGGGATGTCAAAGTTTAATAAAGAAAGAAGGTATTGTAAGTCTATACGCAACTGAGTAGTTTCTATAAAAATGAGACATTGAGCATAATTCTTCTGCTTCTAAAGGAAGGCAGGAAAATAATTTTAAGGCGGGTTTGATAAGGGGGAAGAATAATATTGGGGCTCCAACGATAATGTAAAGCAAAAAATAAGAACTGTTTTTGAACCGATTCCATATTACGAATGCATATTCAAGAATTGATCTAACAAGAGAGGTATAAACTATCTTAGTAGTGAAAGGATCGTTGAGTTCTTTAGCCCATCTTTTAATGAAACCAAGGACACCTCTAGCCTTATTTACCACCAAATTAACTTGAAGACTGAAACGAAGTTTAGGAATTGAAACGAAGTTTAGGAGTTTTGCGTTGGGTTCTTTTAAATTATGAAGCCACTGTAAAGGCCTATGATCTCTATTGATAAAAAATTTTATTCCGTATAAGTAAGGGCGAAAATATTTCGTTGCCCACACAATGGCTAATAATTCTTTTTCTGTAGTCGAATAATTAATTTCATGTTCATTACATGTTCGACTGGTCCTGACTTAAAACTGCTCCCATTGCGAAATAAGATGCATCAGTTGTAAGCACAAATTTCTTATTATAATCGGGATACTTCAAGATTGGATCATTTATGATCAAAGTTTTTATCGTTTTTACTGCTATAACATATTCGCTGTCAAAGTAGTTGACTTTTTCACCTTTTTTTAGGCATTTTTTTTTTAAGCTTTGAACCAAGGATTTCAGGTGGAATACCTATTCAGTCAAGTCTGCCTTGGTTCGAAATGGGGTGATAGATTAGTGGGAAGGAAAGGGCAACCAAGTGAAACACGTGTAGAATGTTCTAAGGGTGGTGAAAAGCCAAAGAAACATGCGAATTTGAATCAGAGGCAAGTGTTATGCCTTTACTTCAGTCAATTCAAGTTATAAGGTATTCTCATCCACAAACTTCTCTACCATCAACTACAACTTCAAGTCGTATATATATATATATATATATATAATATATATATTGATAGGATAGAAAATTAAGAAAGGTTTAAAGCGAAGGACCATGGCCTGGCCGGGAATCGAACCCGGGACCTCTGGGGTGGCAGTCGAGCACGCTACCAACTCGACTACCGAGGCCGCTGGGAAATTTCTGAATTGCTTCAATCTTAGTAGGATTGGGCTTAATGCCACTCGGTGTAACGATGTGTCCTAAAAATGAAGGCTCTCTTTTCAAAAACTCGCACTTGTCTGAATCTTAAGATTGGCACTATTTAGTCTTTGAAAATCTTTATTAAGAGATATCATATGTTCCTGAAGTGATGTGCTAAAGATGATAACATCATAAAGATATACCATGCAGTCTTTTCCTACTAAGTCACCTAAAACCGAATTCATTAACATTTGAAAGGTTGCTGGGGCGTTTTTAAGCCCAAACGGCATTCTTGTAAATTCGTAGTGCCCATCTTGTGTGGAGAAGGCTGTTTTTGCGCGACTTTTTTCATCAACTTCAACTTGGTCGAATCCTTTTACAAGGTCCAAGGTTGTAAAATATTGCGAACGCCCAAGTTTTTCTAGAATATCGTCGATATTCGGGATAGGGAATCTATCATCAGTTGTGATGTCATTGAGTTTGCGATAATTTATCACGATTCGCCACTTCTGCTTATGGGAAGCAATAATTTTCTTGGGTACAACCCATAACGGAGCAGAGTATGGAGATTGGCTGTGGCGAATAATTCCCTGATCTAGCATTTCTCTTATCTGTCAGTTAACTTCAGTTTTATGAACCCGAGGATATCGATAAGATTTTGAATAAATTGGGTCTTCATGTTTAGTTACTATTTTATGCTTAATAGCGCTTGTTAATGTTAATTTGTTTTCATCCATGTGAAAAAGATTTTCATAATTTTTTAAAATTTTTTCTAGTTCTAATTTCTCTTCTTTGTTTAAGTGGTCAGTCCGAAATATTTTACTGTTATCCTCAATTAGTAGGTTAGCTTAAATGAGATTTAATTTGTAGTCCTCCTCTTCGTTTGTCAACTTAAAATTATAAAATTGATTGTTTAATTCAATAAAATTGTCTTCATAATCAATTCTTGCTCTTAAAATCTTAAGTATATCATGTCCAATCAATCCTTCAAAATTTGTCGAAAATTTATAAACGTAAAATTTTAAAATTCCTGGTTAAGGGTGGGTTCATTAAAGTATTGGACGTTATTGAGAATTACATTTCCCTCAATTGTTTTAACTTGAATTGGTTCTACTATTTTGATAGGAGATCCCAAAATATTGGGATTTATTAAACTGAGTAACGAACCTGTAACTACAAGGAAGGTAATTTTTTTGTTTTTAGTTATTAATTCAAGGACTGGTAATTTAGATCCGAAGCATCTAAACGAAAATTTTCATCAACTTGTATTGGTTGGGGTGCTCCATATCGCCTAATGCGAGACTGGTTGGAGTCATTTTCTCTTTGTCTTTTAAAGGGCTGGAAGTTATTTGAGTCTTGATATTGAGCCTGGTTTTGGTTAAAATTAGGATTGAAACTTCTAGGCGTTTTTTGAGTCTGGTTTTGATTTGGATAAAAATTTTTGTAATAACTTGGCCGAAATTGAGGTTAATAAAATTGATTTTTTTGAGGCTCATATTTTGAAAATGAATTATTAAAGTTTCTTGGATCCGAATGATTTTTCAGATAGGCATCAGAACTAACTTTTTCATATTCATTATTTTCCCGTAATATTCTTATTGCTGATTGAAAACTTGACACTAAATTTGCATTTAAAAGCGCGGTTAGATGGTTAGGTAATTCTTTTTTTGAAACACTAAGGCTTGTTATATCTTTTTCATTTATTTATTCATTATTTATTTATTTATTTACATCAATGGATAAAAATATTCCTTACTGACTACAAAACATTTGGCTACACCACTTAGAGTTAAATAACAATTATTGAATAAAGTTATAATACATTGAGATATTTAAAATATTTAAATATTAAAATTTACCGGTAAAAATTATTTAAAAGTAACTTTAAGGCTTGTTTCGGTACCGAAAAATCAATATCAATATAATTAGAGAGCATGTTGAATTCAATTAAGGCTATATTCAGAGGACCATTAATTGCATAATTGGTTCTAAGCATTTTTATAAAAATAAAAAAACATAATTACGAAGACTTCTTATTGGAATATTAAAATTTATCAGTTCTAAGAGTCGATGACAGTCAACAGTACCATTAATTAAATCATGAACAAATAGAAGTGGTAATATAGTTCTACATTGTAAAGACTTCAAGTTAATGTATAAACATCGAGCAGTTTATGAGGGGATTGGGTCACTGAATTTTAGAGGCTTCAGAGCATATCGTGCGAAAACTTTTTGAATACGTTCAAGACGATTTATATGAGAGCTATAATACGGACTCCAGATAAATGATGCGTATTCCAATTTGGATCTTACAAAAGCAGTATAAAGCGGATCAGCAAAGGCTGAGCTATTGCGTCGAACAAATGCAAGCATGGCATAAGATTTATGTATGATAGAATTAATGTGGCTAACGAATGAAAACTTAGAGTCAAAAATCACACTTAAATCAGATATATTATCAACATATTTTAAAGTGCAACCGTGGATAGAATAAGAGGTATTGATAATATTTTGTGATTTTGAAAATGTGGTATGAAAACATTTTATTATGTTTAATGAAAGACGATTTTTAAGACACCAAATAGAGAGATTCGACAACTGTAACTGTAAAGCATAAGTGTCAGATATATTTTTGATGGTAGAATATTGCCCCTATTAGGTACGACAACTCAACTTAAGTTGAGTGTGTAATTTGTAAATTTGTATTGTCTATTACACATTTGAGGTACATACGTGTCTGTCGTCTGACAAGTATGTATCTCAGAGATGTGTATGTATTTTTTGTGGTATTATGTTTAACAATGCAACTCTGTGTCGAGTGTAAGGACTGTTAAAAACTTACATCTGATTTGAGTTAGTTGTATATCGTCTTTTTCATACGAACTATTTATTTGTTTATTGTTTTTTGTTAATTGAGTGAAAATGGATAAAAATACGTAAGTAAAATAAAGTATAAATACATATATTATGTGAGAAAGAATAAAGTTTTCTCGCTTTGTTTTTATGTATTTTTTTTTTTTTTTTTTACACAGTGCTCCTTGGACTAACCTATAAAAGAGCTTTTTTAACTATTTGTAAATATTTTAAGCGATTTTTTAGCAGCACTCAAGAAGCGCTTCCATCCTAGCAAGCGCTTCTGCCATAGCGTTTCACACACCTGGAGCGCTTTTTAAGTAAACCTAATTCATATTTAAATTTACATTGGATGTCCTAGCTGTGTTAAAAAAAAAAAAAACAAAAACAAAGCAAAAAAAATTTTATTCTTTGTCACATGAGAGGATTAATCCTCGTACTGCTGGCATTACAGCCAAATGTCTTACCGCTCTACTATTTCCTTGCTTCCATACTTGTGAACAAAATACATATACACAAAAATTGAAATTAATGCGAACATTAATGTAATCATGCTCCAATATAAAAAGCAATTTTACACCACAGCTCAACTGAAAATGTATGTTATATGTAATATGGCAAAAAAGTTCAGTTGAGGTGTCTTAAGTCACGTCAACTTAAGTTGAGTTGTCGTACCTAATAGGGGCCTATATTTAAATCATCCGCATACATTAAGAACCTTGCCTTTGAAAAACAGCTACCAATATCATTGACGAACAAGATAAACAGCAGAGGACCAAGAACACTGGCTTGGGGAACACCAGAAGAAGCAATAAAAGGTACCGATCTTACATTGTCAAATACAACATAGCAAATTCTGTTTATCGAATAAGACTTTATCCATTTCAAAAAGATGGAATGAAATCTCAAATTCGATAGTTTTGAAATCAAGATTCCATGGGAGACCTTATAGAATTCCATGGGAGGCCTTAGAAAAATCGGTATAGATCGTTTCTATTTACTTAGAATCCATCATGAAAGGCAGAAATACAATCTTCAGTGAAGATTGCAAGATTAGATACGGTTGAGCGACCCGATACAAAACCATGCTGATTCGGGCAGATTAATCTTTTTACTTCAAAATAGATTTTATTTTTAACAATATTTTCAAAGAGTATTGAGATAGAACACAATTTTGAGATTGGCCTGTATTTAGCAATATCATTTTTATTCCCACTTTTAAATATTGGGGTGATGAAAGCAATTTTCCAGTCAGAAATGAAAACACCTGAAGATAGCGATTAATTAAAAATTGTTTTTATGGGTTCGACTAAAGATAAACATTTTTTCAACAGTAAAGCCGACATACCATCAATATCAGTCTGCATCGACGGTTTCAAGTTTAAAATTCTTTCCATGATATCTTTACTTGATATCACAAGCGATTCAAAATCGATAAAAGACTGAATATGGGAGAAACTGTTAGCATCGGGATCATTTTCCGTTACAAAGTCATACAAAGGCTACTGATGCGTTGGTGTTGCGGCCAATGAAACAGTCTGTATAGTCAAGCTGTGTGATTTGCTCTATACAGAGCCGTTGTTGTTGTTGCCTTCTTTGTTCTTCATGTTGTCTTGTTGTCAAAGCTTAAAAAATTTGTTTTCAATATAAATAATAAAAAGGCCGTATACAAATATTAAGATTAAAAGGTTCTTAAGAATCTTTTTCGCAGATCCTACCGACTGCGCCAATAAAATATTGAAGTTGAACTTCGTTGTTCAGTTATTAATTTTATTCTGAGTGTTTTTCTTTTCTTTCATTTATCATCATATAAAAGCTTTTTGTAGCACACTTAAAACTACAATTCTGTTTTTGTTGTTATTTTAGTTACTGCATTGCTAATGCAGCGCTAGAGACTGCTGACTTTGGATTTTTACTTGTGTGAATTTCTTGTCTCAGAAATTCACATAGAGCAACATAATATGTCACTTGTACGTATGTATGTATATGTATTTATTTATAAAAAAATTTATTTTTTTTAACGGTGCTAGTTGTTGTGTTATTCAAATTTATGTTCTTAATAATTTGTTTTCTTACATAAGTCTGTGCTAAAAATGTAGGCATCACCTTTAATCGTAGTCTAACATGGAACAACCATATTAACATAGCTGTTGGGAAAGTGTACGGTATGCTGCGTTCCTTATGGACAATACAATTTTTTACACCGTTAAGAATAAGATTACTATTAGCAAAGACATACTTAATTCCCACTCCACTGTACGGCTGTGAAATTTTTGGCAACTGTGATAGCATTAGCAAAGCTAAATTTGGTTCGCTCATTTTATCAACTGATGATATCATTAAGGGAATTCTCGATCTAAAACCGTCGATGCAGACTGATATTGATGGCCTGTCTGCTGTCTTGTTTAAAAGCTGTTCGTCATTAGTTGACCCCATAAAAAAAATATTCAATAAATCACTTTCTTCGGGTTTGTTTATTGATGATTGGAAAATTGCTTCAATTACCCCAATTTTTAAAATTGGTAATAAAAATGATATTTCAAATTATAGGCCTATCTCAAAACTTTCTTCAATTTCGAAACTTTTTGAGAGCATTATGAAAGATAAGATTTACTTCGGAGTTAAACGATTAATTTGTCCTAATCAACATGGGTTTGTATCTGGACGTTCAACTGTGTCCAACCTTGCTGTTTTCACTGAAGATTGTACCTCTGCCTTTCAAGATGGATTCCAGGTCGATACAGTTTATACGGACTTTTCAAAGGCCTTTGATAAGGTCTCTCACAGAATTTTGATTTCAAAATTGTCACGCATTGGATTTCACTCCGTCTTATTGAAATGGATTGAGTCTTATTTAACTGATAGGATTTGTGTTGTATTAATAGATAATATTAATTCTGCTCCATTTGTTGCATCTTCTGGAGTACCTCAAGGCAGCATACTTGGACCTTTGCTATTCATTTTATTTATTAATGATATTAGCAGTTGCTTTTCTAAGGCCAATTTTTTGCTCTATGCCGATGATTTGAAAATATACTCGACTATTAAAAATACGTCTGATATGAATGTTTTACAAAATGAGCTGTCAAATGTATTTTTTTGGTGCTGTAAAAATCGCCTGCCTTTGAACATAAAAAAATGTTTTTTCATTACGTTTTCAAAATCTGTTAATGTTTTCAATTCCTCTTACCAAATTGGTAGTTCTATATTGAACTCTGTTGACAAAACTAAAGACTTAGGAGTAATTTTTGATACTAAGTTTTCTTTCGTAAGCCATATTAATTTTACTTTATCTAAAGCTTATGCTATGCTTGCTTTTATTCGGCGCAATAGTTCAGCTTTTGCTGATCCCTACACGCATAAAACCCTCTATACAGCCTTTGTTAGATCAAAATTGGAATATGCAGCATTTGTTTGGAGGCCTTTTTATAGCGCTCATGTCAGCCGTCTTGAACGCATTCAAAGGGTTTTCACTCGATATGCCCTTAAGTCATTAAATTTTTCCGAACCTATTCCTTCATATAGCACTCGCTGCTTACTAATTAATCTGAAAACACTTCAAAGTAGAGGAACTATACTTTCCCTTCTGTTTGTTTCAGATTTAGTTCGCGGTGAAGTAGATTGTCCAAGACTTTTAGAAATGATTAACTTCAATATTCCCTCTAGAAGCCTTCGTAACTATGATTTGTTTGCAATTGGACTTCTTAGAACTAATTACGCAATTAATGCTCCTCTGAATCGAGCCTTATCGGAGTTTAATTTGATCTCGAAAAATAATTATATTGATTTGTCTTTTACAAAACCAGCTTTAAAAACTATTCTAAATTGCATATATCGTTAAACTTTTAGATAGTCATCATATTATTCAATAGACTTAAATTTACATTATTATTTAAATTAAAACTTATTGTAAAATAATTTTATTATTTTTACTCTGTCATTGTAGTCAGTAAGGAAATTATGTTCCATTGATGAAATAAATAAATAAATAAATAAATAAAATAAATTGAATGTTGTCTTCAATAATATCACTAGATACATATATGGACTTCGGCGCGCTGATCACGTTTCGCACTACTCTCGGCAGATTTTCAAAATGCCCTTTGATACACTCTTAGACTTTAGAACAATATTGCTTCTTCACAAGATTATAAACACAAAAATACGGTCACAATTGTTTGACATGTTAAGATTTTCACGTTCTGAAAGGAACAATAACATTTTACCTATACGGCATTCTTGTCTTACTTCTGAACGACAGTTCTTTGTGCACTCGATAAGGCTTTGGAATTCACTTCCCATAAGTATTCAATCAATCAGCAACGCATGACAATTTAAAAACAAGCTATTTAACCATCTTAGTTAATAAATTTTATTTGATGTTCAGGATTAGTGACCTGTTATCCATTTAATTATAAACTTTACTGAAATTAATGTTGTAAAGCAATTTTTTTTTCTTTTTTTAGTTAATGTTAAGTTAATGTGAAGTTTTAAATTTTTACATGTCATGTTTATTTTAATTTAATTTACTTTTATTAATTTTAATCACTCTTTTGTTCATTCGTAATATTATTACCACATATATACTCAGGCAACTCATGTTGCTAGTACTTTAATTATAAGATATTAATCTTGTTGTACTAGCTTACCTTATAAATAAATACAAATACAAAATACAAGTCTTAAAATGCCTATTTATAAAGTAAATTATTATATATTATTTTTATAACATAATTGATACATTTCCTGTAACATTATTCATACTGAATTCGCTGCTGCTATTGCTGCTGCTGCTGTTGTTGTTATTATTGTTGTTCATTGTTATTTTTGTTTGTTCCTTGGCTCGGGAGAACAATCGCCCATACCATTTTTTACTCCACCGGGCTCTTTAACACAGTGCAACACAAAAATGTACACATGATAATCTTATAATAGCCCTAAAAGAAGAGTCTAAGTCTAGAAGAACATACTCACTTTTTTTCAGCAGCCTCGGTTTTTTTAAAAAATTCGTAACAATTTTTACTTTTTAACTTAAATTAAATTTTGAAAAAAACGGTATCTTTGTGCAATGTTTTATTCATGATCACCCAAAACTTGGTTCTTTGAACGTAATATTTATCGTAGAATTAACTCTTCTTCTTCTTGTAAGCTGTAATGTACCGCACTTTATAATACAGGCCGATTTTCACGATATTGTGAGGGACACGAATATATCGCAAAGAAGTGCAGAAATCTTGGGATCACGCCTGCAACAGTGGAATTTGGTGGTGGAAGATTTTAGAGTTACATCAGCTCGAAAACGTGAACATGCTAAAACTTTAGACTCGTGTTTTGAAACTCTTGAAGGAAGCAACATTACCTATGCAAATGATATTGATGAGATGTTCGCAGCCATGGGTGAAAGCCATATTCCAAATGAGCGGCGCTTATTCATTGATGGTTCCGTCAAAAGCCTCAAAGGTGTGTTACTAAACATTGGGAATGAGTATCCATCCGTTCCAGTTGTTTATGGTACAGATGTAGCTGTAGATCTACATCTTCATCTGATGTAGATCAGATGAAGCTGATACTTGACTTAATAAAATATGATGTTCATGGATGGAAAATTTGCTGTGACTTAAAAGAAGTTGTCATATTGACTGGGCTAAAAAAAGGAATTTCGAAGCAACAATGTTTTGTATGGCTATGGGAAGGTCGTAAACGAGAGTTGCATTATACGGACGATCAATGGCTACCTCGAGAAGCATTACAATTGGGTCATGATAGTATTGACTAGTGTCCGGCCGAATATTCGGCTTCGGTATTCGGCATATTCGGCCGCTTTTATAACTTTCAGCTACGACTTCGGCTTCGTAATAACTAAACATATTTTTATAATTCTTTAGGGAAAATTTCAGTATAATTCAATTAATTCCGTTCGAAATTCCATACTTGAAACACCTGTTGGTTTTGTTTTTCTGTTTCTTCTGTTCTTCCATAAGTTGGTTTTCGCTCGTTGAAAACTTTATTCAAATGATAAATGCAGTGAGTCCGACCCATGGTACAATAACAAGGTAAGCTCATTTTAAGATGGCTGCTCAAATGAACAATTTTGCAACAACAACAATTAGAAAAACTAAAAATTAACTGCTGGTTTTGACAACTAGCTCACCCTTCGGTATTCGGCCGAATACTTCCACTTGGCCGAACATTCGGCTTCAGCTTGGGCCAAAACTTCACATTCGGTCGGACACTAGTATCGACCATATACCATTAGTTCCAAGCTCAAAAATTATTTTACCATCTCTGCATATTAAACTGAATTTGATAGGAAATTTTGTTGCTGCGCTTGATCGAAATAGCGATACTTTTAAGTACCTTAAAATAGCTTTTCCTTAATTGAGCGCTTCAAAATTTGATAACGGTGAGCATGTTTTTTTATTTTCAATTTGACTCAGATATTATTTCTCATAGTTTTGTAGGTGTTTTTATTGGGCCACAAATTCGAAAACTGCTAAAGAACGTGGTGTTCTTGGAGCTATTGACACCAGTTCAAAAAAAGAGTGGAAGGGTGCTAACGCAATAATTGAGAATTTTTTAAGTAACAAGAGAGCAGAAAATTATAAAGAAATTGTGGCTGAAATGATTGATGCTTATCATAAAATGGGAGTCAACATGTCACTAAAAATTCACTTTTAAGCAACCATTTGTGTTTTTTTACGAACAATTTGGGAGATTTTAGTGACGAGCATGGTGAGCGGTTTCATCAAGACATTGCCAACATGGAGCAACGCTACATGGGAAAGGACGCCCGTCACATGCTTGCCGAATACTGTTGGTGGATTTGTCGAGTCACAAATAGAGAAGAGCATAAACGTCAAGCAAAACGCTTGTGTTTTCCTAATTAATTTAAATTACATATTTTTATTAGTCATTGATACCACACATTAGACAATGAATATTCTAACTCTACGACTAATATCAAGTTCAAACTACTTTGTTTTTAATGATCACGAATAAAAAATTGCACAGAGATATGATTTCACAAAATTTAATTTTGATTAAAAACTAAAAATTGTTATGAATTTTTAAAAAAAAAAACAAGGCTGCGGAGAAAAAAGTGAGCATGACTTTGTTATAGAATTAGACTATTCTTTGCGACCTATTAGAAGATTTTAATGTATACAAAAAAAATTCAATTTGTTTCACTGTGTAATAGCATCGACTGTTGTCTGTAGACTTCTATAATATTTGGTATCATGTAGTTCTTATTTTGCTTTGATCAGTTTTTCTATTAGTTTCTTCTTGTTTTCACGTGACGCTAGATGGATCACGCGGTATAGCTCATCAAGCTTTCTTCTCAATTTTACTGCTTTGCCTCCTCTTGATTTCCTTCTAGGTTTGTCTTTTGCTTGCTGTGTCTTTTTGCACTGTCTTTGCTGGTATTTTTCCAGTGTGAGTGGCTTTTGTCCAGCTGTCAATGGTGTCGGAATATATGTCTGCTGTGTAAATGTGTTGCCTTGCGCTACGTGTTTTGGTACGTATTCCTCTTCTACAAATGCTGCTGGTTGATTCAGTTGCTCGAATAGCTCATCTAACCCTTCTCTTGAGTATGACATCAGGTTTTTAATCTTCAGTATTTCAATAAGTAACTTTAATTTGCAGGATTTATTTTATTCACAGGAACGTTGTTCGCAAGATCTATCTTAGTCGCAGGAACGGTGTCCGCAGGATTGCCATGTTATGTTTATAGATTCCGATTCCCTACAGGTTAGCTTTTAAGCGAGCCGCACTAAGAACTGAAGGCCTCAGGCCGCTCTAAGAAAGTCCAAAAAAATAAAGAAAAACAAAGACTGTATTTGTTTAACTCCAAATCAGAACTTAACTTTATTTAAAAATCCCACGCTTATATAATGAATTTTACCAAAGATTCTCATATCTTAGACACACCTCTTTCCAGTCTCATTTCCAATATATTTAATTTAACCAATTATTTAAGATTGTTGTGAACAAATATGCAGACTTGGATTTTGTGTCTTCCGCAGAAAAATGCAATACCAAATATTAGTTCATACACTGACCCATATGTGTAAGCTGAAATATGATCAGCTCTTTGTTAACACCGCAAGTGGCTGCTTGTGCTTATCCAACATTCGTGATTCTTTTATTATTTCCATTCTTGCTGCACTATTAAACTTAATCATATTGCACTCACGGGTTTCAAGGTTTGCTTATGTAACTGACCTTGCTTGTGACTAGGTCTGTTTATTATATTCTTATTTGTTTGTTTATTTATTTTTGGGTTGTACACATAACATTATACACAAACCTTAATATTTGAATACGGCCTTTCATTATTTATATTGAAAACAAATTTGAGCTTTAGGCCAAGCATGTTGACAACAAGACAACATGAAGACAAAGAAGGCAACAACCAACAACAACAACGGCTCTGTATAGAGCAAATTACACAGCTTGACTATGTATAGCAGTGGTCATCAAACTCTGCTCTAGCATACTTTGTTTATGTATAAAAGCTCATTGAAAGCTTTTCGCTGAAAACAAATACTACTAGAGTCTCAGTCCAGCTTTCATGCAAGACGCTGATCCGCTTGTTTGATTATTCAGTGGCGCCGGAAAAAATTTTCATCTGGTGCATTACAAATCTATGGGAGGGACGTGAGGGGGAAATGTTTTTAAAAAATTTGCGATTTACGTATGCTTACTACTATTCTTAATAACATAATTCATATTAAAGATGCATATTAGGTCTGTTCCCGTACTTTTGTAGCAAAAACTTGGAAGTTGCAAAATTCAAGAGAGTAAGCATAAAAATTGTCTCTGAGCAATAAAAATGCTAAAAACTACGGGAACGCTTTTTAGTAAAAACTTGCAACTGTTGATCAAACGTCAAAAACATATGTTGGACAAACATTTGGCTAATTAAACGAAAAAATATTTTTGAAGGTTTCGAAAATGTCTGATAAATTAGCTGCACTAATTGATTTAATTGTTTCAAGTGAATCTGAAAGTGATAGTGATGAGGATATATATGTTATAAATAAATACGAATATGGAAACATAGGAGAGGTACTTCTCACTGTGTCCGAGAAAAAAAAAAAGAAATTGCATTAAAAACTACTTAAGGGGAGCAACGCAGCCAGAGGCCGAAAAAAAGGTCATGTTTGTGAATTTTTTTAAGGAAACCTATGGGATATTTTTGAATGAGGGTTTTTATACCTAAAAATATACACATTCAAGAGTATTTTTAGTTTTTTTTATTAAAAAAAATTTAATATTAAGGTCGATACAGCAGTTTTTGTAGAGCGCTCTGAAAAAAAGGTGAAATGTGGTGACCAAGATTGCTCCTCCTTAATTCATCTGAAACAAAAAAATGAAATATATTATTAAAGTACATACTTAAAACTCGTACTTGTCATAGCCGTTTTTGAAAATATTGATTTTTCACAAAATGGCGGACTTTCAAACGTAAAAAAACGATTTTCGACCAAAAATTCGTCATAGTTTTGCCTATAAAAAATGAACGAAGCTAAAAAAAAAAAAATCCTATGCCAAGTACGAGATTATTATGTGTACAATAAGCCTGCAAAAAAATCAAAACGATCGCTTCACTGAGCTTTGAGAAATCTTGGTCACCGACTTTGAAAACATGGTTTCGAGAAAAACGCGTTTGAAAATAAGCGCCAGCACTGCGCGCTCTAGAAGGCGGTACACTCAGTAGCTATAACTTTGTTATTTTTTGAGATATTAACTTGAAATTTTCACCAAATATTCTTGAAACTTAAAGCTTTAAGAAAATGCAAAAAAAATTTTTGAAAAAAAAAAAGTTCTGACTGCGTATCTCCCCTTAATTGAAGTTGTTCCCTCATATTCTGAAGAAGAGTTTCGAAGGCATTTCAGAATTTCAAAAACACTTTTTGAAAGTCTTTCTTTAAGATTCGAACAATCGGATTATTATAAAAATCTTCGTGAAGATAAACGATTACCAGGAGAAACGCATCTAGCAGTTTTTTTGTGGTTTGCGGGACACGAAGCGTGCAGTTTCCGCGATTTAGCTGATCGCTTCGATTTAGCCCTTTCTTCTGTCTGCCGTATTATTAATCGGACGACTAGGTTTATTATGCCTATTCGGCGAAATCTGTTATTCTGTTACGCATTTTCTGTTATCAATCGTAACAGATGTCGATCATAAAAGATCTGTTAAAATTGGTATTCAGTATATCGAACTTTTATGGCAACCTGTTATCAATCTTCGAAAATAAAAATCTATTACAATTCCGTTAACTTCTGTTATGAAACAGCTGATTGTTGTAAATAAATTTATTCATAGTCAACAAAATGTAGAGCGAAAAAGTAAGTTAAGGGTTGTTTTATGCAAAAGCTAATTATAAATTAAACAATTTATTTTCTTCAGTATATTTCAGTCGTCTTTAAATTCGCTGCTGGTACTCTGGCGTTCATAAGCAAATCGTAAAAAAACAAGTTTACAAATGCAGCCAATTTATATTGTTGCCGGCGCTGCCGGCCAAATTGCTTCTCATCTTGCATTTGCTGGATATTCCTCCTATGGTTGGTGTACTCGAGGGTGTCGTAATGGAATTAGCCGATTGTGGACTACCTCTACTACGGCAAGTTGTACCAACAACTGATGCAGCTATGGGCTTCAAGGATGTTGCCGCTGCCTTCATGGTTGGTTCAATGCCATGTAAGGGCTTGGAACGCAAGGATATGTTCTCTAGGCTTGGGCATTTTAGTTCACCACAAAGATCGCTCTTTTTAGTTCAATCGTATGTAATGAACTAGTTCGTTATTTACAAATTTATAAGATGCAGGGCCAGGCGGTGGATCTACATGCACGCAAAGATGTTAAGGTGCACAGATTGCTGTAAAAAAAATAGTTTTTCGACTAAATTCCCGGATGCTATAAATGAGACAGTGTGCATAAAATCAGTCTGGGATGCCGACTTACTGCAGGGAAAATTTGATGAGACCGTGCAAAAGCGTGGCGCTGCTGTGATTTCCGCACGTAGGATGTCTGCCGCTAAGGCTGCTTGCAATCATATGCACGATTTGTAGCACGGCACTCTTGCTGGTCAGTACGTCTTACGTGTCATTTCGGATGGCAGCTATGGAACGCCCAAGGATTCGAACGCATTACCTGTTGTGACCTCAAACAAGCAAACAAATTTTTTAAGGTTTGCAGATCAACACAATGGGTGTTGGCTAAAGCATTTGTATTTGGTATTTTATACTTAAATTGTATAAATGTTTAATCAGTGTTATTAACACTATAAATGCATGTTGAAGAATAAAATGTTTTTATAGAACTTAAATATTTAAAAGTAGTAAGAAATGATTTTAGACTGGGCCAAAAAACCAAATTATATTCAAAGTCTTAAGCAGCCAATAAAATGTTTATTTGTAAAAATATTTTCGTCATAGTTTTAATAGAAAATACTTGCTTTTGTTTTGGTTTTTATTCGATGGTTGAATTTCATACTCGAAGTACATGTTAAATATCAAAGTTCATATGCAAAATTGCAAGTTGAGTGCATATTAATAAAGATATAAAGATAAAAAAATCATATTAATAAAGATAAAAGCTTAAATATCGAGTTTCGTCATCACAGACTTTGGATGTTTCACGATTGGTTCCAATTTGTTCATGAGCAGTCGAGCATTCACCTTGTTCAAACGAAATAGCTGCACGAAGCGCACATCAGGATGCTCGATGGTTTCGTCTAAAACATTAAATTGAACATAAACATATGCATATATTTATACTTAACAATTAGTTTACTTACATTTTTCGCCTTTTTTCAAAATTTCTTATTGAAATTCTCAAATAAATATCCATTTCAGAAATAAACTGTCACTTTAATAGAATTTGTTATGATAAAAGACTTAAAAATCTGTCTGTTATTCTGTTATGATTTTTAACAGATTTCATAACAGATTTTGTCGCGCTGAATATCAATTATAGAATTTGGAATAGATTTTTTGACAGTTCGAAAATCTGTTATGATTTTTAACAGATTTCATAACAGATTTTGTCATGCAGAATATGAATTTAGAACGCATAGCAGATTTTTTGACAGCTAAAAAATTTGTATGGGAAATCATAACAGAATAACAGAATTTTTCCATAAAAGACTGCGCAGAATAGGCCCAATTAGTTCGTTAAGCCCTGCTGTTATTAAATGGCCAGACGAGGACAAAAAGATAGAAAGCAGTACCTTTTTTAAACAGAAGTGTAGATTTTCCAGGGCAATTGGTAAGATGTTCACACCATTTATTACCATTCAAAGAACTAAAAAAATTTTATGTACGTATTTAGGTTGCATAGATGGATGCCATATCGAGGTTGATCCACCTGATCAAGCAAAGGATGATTATATCGACAGGAAAGGAAAGACCACTATTTGTTTGCAAGGGATATGTGACGAGCAAAAGAAATTCATCAATATTTTCGTTGGATTTCCAGGTTCGTCTCATGATAGCTGGGTTTTTCAAAACAGTCCAATTTTTGCAAACCTGCCATCATATTGTGAAGGTAAAAAGCGATAGGTTAATTAATCTAAGGGCTTAAATTTAAACCATTTCAAAGAAATTTTAATTGAAATAAATATGCTATAAACATTTAATTTTTCAAAGTTTTATATTTTTCTCTGTGTCATTCTAGATTTTTATTTATTGGGTGACTCAGCTTATCCATGCACAAAATATGTAATAACACCTTACAGAGACAATGGTCACTTAACCCGGTCACAAAAAAATTTTAACCTTTGGTTAAGTTCCGGACGCGTTTCAATAGAACACACCTTTGGAATTCTGAAACAGCGTTTTAGGCAACTTTATTATTGCAAATTAAGGGGTGTTGAAAAGTTATGCCACTTCATTCGAGCTTGTTGTGTTCTACACAATCTAGCAAATCTTGACGATTTCGATTTCTCTCTAGAAACACAAACTGATCCAAATATAATCAGCGAAATTCAAAATTCAATGAGCGGAAATGCAATGAGAGATACCATTATGAAAGAAATACAGACACAGAACAATTCTTTGCTAAATTAAATCGATAATTGAATCTATTTATTTCATTAATGTTCATTTTATTTTTAACATAAAAATATTTGCACACATGCATTAATAAAAAATTAAAAAAACCATTCTGCTTATTTAATAATTCATTCAGGCTTAAAATAATAGCTGCGTTTTTTCCAAAATCCAAATCCGATTATTTGCTTTGCTTACAGCCCTATCAGATTCTTTGAGCTTCAAGTTGTAATGCATATTCGATGAAGATGTTGGGTAAAACGCAGATAATTCATTAAGGCATGTTCCTACTTTGCGCGCTCGGTATTCGAGTGAAAATTTACCAAATTTTTTACATGAAAATGGTAAGAGATCAATATATAAATACACTAAAAAGTTTGGGAAAAAAATAAAAAAATTATGAAGATTTGAAAAAAAACGTAAAAAACGCATTCTTTTTTGGATTTTAAGCAAAATATATAATAATTTTTGCAATATTTTAGTTCACACGGAAACTAGACATGTGGAAAGTATGCGGTTAAAATTTGGAGATAATCGGACAAGGTAATTTTATGTAACGAGGTAAAAAACTTCAAATTAAAGTTTCATACGTAAAAATGCTAAAAAATAATAAAAAAATTTGTGTGTAAAATTTTTTTGAGTGTATTCATTCACCCCAAAAAAATTTATCCATTCTCTCATATCTTTTTCCTGCAAAAAAAAAATTAAATTTTCACTCGAATACCGATCGCGCCAAGTAGCAACATGCCTTAAATATGAAGAAATCTTATTTTAAAAGTAGTTAACTTGAAATTATTGAGTAATAGAAATATTTGTCGTGTATTTAGACAAAATCCATAGCCGACAACTTCACCCATGAATCAACATGAATCAAGAATTGAAGTTAATTTTGGTAGAAAATCGGAAGCAACGAAAAATGAAAAAGATTGTCGAAACAACTTGAGCTGTACCGTAAATTTGTTCGATCTCAAAAGATTCAATTCAATTTCAATTCTTGACTAACGTAAAAATGGTGATACATAACAAAAACTTAGTTTTTAAATTGAGAGACCAGAGAATCCAAAAGTTGAATTTTTCTTTCTTCTCTTTGAATTTTTAGTATCTCGCGTTCTTCCTTGCGCTTTAGATATTCCTCGATAGATTTTTGGAAATTCTTTCTATCCTCTGTAGGTTCATCAAGTCTCTTACCAATGTCGTTTTGAGTTCTTTTAGTATGCTGCCTTTTTGGAGCAGGACTGTCCACTTCTGCGTGTACAAAAAATAAATAAAAAATTCAAACGAATGTTTCAAATTAGAATACCTGAAACTAATTCAACTTCATCTGTTGAGCTCTGATCATCTACAGCCAACATTTCTTTTCGAGAAATTCCATTTGGTTGCTCGTTGTCTAAAACGAACTCAGGATTTATTCCTCTTCTTTTGCCAAACAGTTCATCAAGTTCACTGTTGAAAAAGTTTTGTGTACCTGCATTAGTATTTAAATTTGACGACTTATTTACCTTTGATATGGGATGGTTAACCTATTCCTTCCAGTTTGTTTATTGTGCAATTGTGCCTTTTTATACATCCGCTCTAGTGATCTATACTTGTGTAGGGTTGGTAAGATCGCCATGTAGGGTTGGTTGTATATTCTATTATTTTACAAGTTATTTTTTACACTGTTCAAAAATAACTTGTGGTGTTTTTAGAGCGCACCAACGCTCAGGATATGATGGCTTAAGAGCCGCGCTTATTGAGAAAATAAAAAGATAGTTTTAAGCTAGTAGAGCTCAGAATTACCATCAGATAGATTCTGTCTTTATTTTATAAAATTAAAGATATTTATACAATTTTTAACACTATTATTTTAAAATTATTTAAAAATATTTTTACCACTATTTCCAAGACTCCTCCTTGAATTCCAATATTTCATAATTTTAATTTCAAGATAGACAATTGACCAATCACTCTTGGTTTGGTAAAATTCTTCATATTTCCCCTCAAATTGATATTCTCTACCAATAATTAGTTCACTAAACTTACGGCCTTGATTCTAAAGTGTCATAGGCACTTGTTCAGTTCATTAGCTTGTTGTTGTTGCGTAGAGTTTCCCATGCACATGCATTTGAAACACAACACCCGCTGTCGCGCTTATGCTTGTGCGGTATCCAGCGGCAGAAGTGTAAAAGGTGCTAAGTGCATCGAAAAGAATTTGAGTGCAATGTTTTGTTTACGTTAACATTTTTGGGGATTTAATGTTTAGAATTTTTCACAATATTTTTGTTGATATCTTTGGGTTTTATTATTGTCATGTGTTGGAAAATTGTAGCTACGCATGAAAGTCTTTTGGGTGGTCAGTTTGGTAACTATGTATGTACATATGTAAGTACACTACACTTGGAGTGTACTTGGACATCGGAAAAGGAGTATCCATGCTCAAATAGCCTTGCACTTACTAATTGTCATACTTTTTTTTGCATTTTAATCGGGCTGTTTTGCCAACTTGAGGAAAGAATTCTTTCAAATAATCCAGCAAAAGCTTAATTGCAGCATCCAGCCAAATGGTTTTAAGACTTATTTCTTCTTCGGCCATATCATCACAAATGTCTTCATCATCATTTCTTACATTTGAAATAAAAATTTCATCCACCTCATCTAAGCTCTGCCCTTGCGTTTGTAAGACGCTTTGAGCCATGGAATGTCTGAAGCTTAAATCTATGGAAGAAAATGTATATAATGGGTGTTTTTTTTAGGGGTTTGTTTTTCGAATAGAGATAAAACTGGCATTTTGTGGTCAAATCTGGCAACTCTAATGTCATTTATGTTCAGTTTGGTTTGCCATTTCATCATGAACAGGTTGACGAAAATAATGGTTCAGTTCGCGAAGTTTACCGCAAGCTCCGTCCATTTTATGGTCGACATAATCGTCCATCAGAGCAATTAATTCGGTTAACCATGGGTCGTTTTCGCACTACGTTTACTCTATGTGATAATACGCATCCGCAGAGACGTCAAACAGTGCACACCGAAGAAACAATTGCCGCTGTAGAGCAAAATGTTGAAGAGGACCCGAATGAATCGATTCGCCACCGTGCACAGCAATTGGAGCTTTGTCCATCAACTTTATGGAAGATTTTGCGCAAAGATCTTGGCTTGCGACCTTACAAGATCCAGCTTGTGCAAGAATATAAGCCGCGAGACCATGCAATGCGTCGTGATTTTGGTGTATGGGCCGAAAATGAGATTGATCTCGATGCTGATTTTCATCGCAAAATTTTGTTCAGTGATGAAGCTCATTTTTTCGTCAACAAGCAAAATTGCCGCATTTGGAGTGAAGAGAATCCACATGATGTCCTTGAGACGCCATTACATCCACAAAAACTGACTGTTTGGTGTGCTCTATGGGCTGGTGGAGTCATTGGGCCATACTTCTTCCGAAATAATGCTGGAGAGTCAGTTACCGTTAATGGAGACCGGTATAGAGCCATGATAACCGACTATTTTGTTCCCGAATTGGATGGCATGAATGTGGATGAGTTGTGGTTCCAACAAGACGGCGCTACATGCCACACAGCGCACGTCACAATCGATTTATTGAAGGAAACATTCGATGAGCGCATAATTTCGCGGAATAGACCTGTCAATTGGCCACCAAGATCGTGTGATTTGACACCATTGGATTATTTTCTTTGGGGATATGTGAAGTCGCTCGTCTACGCCAACAAACCAGAAACGTTAGGGGACTTGGAGGCCAACATTCGTGGCGTTATTGCCGACATACGGCCCCATATGCTCGAAAAAGTGGTTGAAAATTGGACCTGTAGAATTGGCTTTATTCAGATATTTTTGATTTAAGTTCTGAATGTAAATAGCTACTTATTATATTTGTGCGTCGTGCTATTGTTGAAGTGACAGAGGGATCGTTTTAATAATTCCAACAAATTCCTTCCTTTTTTCGCCAAAACAATTCATAACATCTTGCGTCAATTGCTTAAAAAATAAACCATCTTGGTAAGGCCGGCAATGTTTTGCCAGAGCTAAACTTACTATATATGATGCTTTCGGAACATTTGAATGCACAAACTTTGGATAACTGTGCATTGGCTCAGTAGCCAGTTTGCTATTTTTTTCAATAAACGCTTTTTTTAAACGAATCGCTAGTTCTTTACGCACAGTTTCACTAAAATTTTTCCATGTTAAACTATGACAAGCATTATAATGCCGTTCAATGTTTTATTTTTTACGAACAGAAACAGTCCGGTAGCACACCATACATTGAGGTTCAGAAAAAATATTTTCTGGAAAAAAGAATCGCAACTCCCATTCAAGTAGAGACGTTTTGCATATGAATAGCAAAAACAGATATTTTTATGAGTGTAGCATAAGTTGCGTATGCGCAGCAAAAAAAACAATCTAACAAGCATGCATGTCCCGCAGGTTTGGTCTGCATGAAATTTCAATAGATACTGACGCAGTTCAGTGCTCGTCCGTAAGTTAATATGTATACAGAAAGCTTTTAAGCACAAAAGCTCAAATGCCCGCGGGCATAGGCCAGCGTTACCGTTTTGCTACAATTGTAGCAAATTTGCTACATTTAAAATAAAAAGCTACAATGCTACATAACTTCTTAAAATGCTACATTTACATAATTTCAAACAATTTTGTATTTTCAAAAGAAAAAATTAGAAAACGATCACTTTATATGTTAAAACAAAAACAAGATTGTGTTCATACCTTTAGTGCATTCACTACTCTAACTAAATTTTTTTCGATGCAAATAAACACCCTGTGCGAACTACAGAAAGTTAAGAGTGGATTGACTGGGAAAATAAAAATGGCACGGATTTTTGCAAAGCGTGCAACAAGCGTACTGTCAATATTTGGTCACACCTTTATAGACACGCTAAGTGTTTTATACATGTACAAAACGTGGAATCCAGAAAAAGCCAAATATACTCATTTTTTATGGTGAAAACCGCAGAATTAACGATGGTCATGTTCTTGATAGCACACAACGTACCTTTCCTGCTAATGGATGTCTTCCTGATCTTTAAGCTGAATTTTGTTCGGATTCAGAAGTGGCCAAACGTTTGAAATGTGACAGAATGAAAGCGACACAAATTACAGAGGAAATTTCAAGTGCAACAACTAATGATCTGATTTAAGCTTTAAAATCATGTAAATTTGAAATCATTTCTTTATTTACATTATTTAAATTCATTTTTTTTCAACAATATTTAAAACAATAATTGTTTCTTATGTTTGAATAAAATAAAAATATTAACGAAAATAACACGGTGTTACAAAATGAAAAAAAAACAAAAACCTTGCCTCGAGACATAGTAGAGGTAGTAGGCCTGCTTGAACATAAGATAACTGCATACTTAGTTTTTTAATAAACCCTCAAAATCGGGATTCGTGGTCAAAAACCGATTTTAGGTAGGTGCATGTCGTCACATAAAATGCAAAAAAACGTATGATCAAAAAATTCGAAATTGTGTTTTTTATTGATTACGATTCATTACATTATATTACATGTGTGTTATGAATTTTAAACTTCTGCCACCAAAAATAACCAAGTTATTTGATTTGAAAATTTCGTTTCAATACCTCAAGTTGTTTGAATTTTATATCGTTTTTTGCTTCTCCTGTAAACTTATCAAAAGTGATGTTACGTTATTTTGCATTTTAGGTGACGATGTATAGTTTGTTATGGAACTCCGTTATATCTAGCTCAATTTTAAAAATTTAAACATTGATAAAAAGAAGAAAAACATACCTTTAATATTATATTAATATATATTATATTAATACAAGTATAGTATATTAATACAGACCGTGTTTAATAAAAAGAGAATTGACAAAGTTACAGGTAAAATCATTTGAAAATTTCTCATTTTTTTTTAATTTTTTTAACTTCAACAACGTTTTGTTAACAAATTTTGTTTTGTGGCACTATTAGTTCTAGCAGGATTCTGAAAGCCTGTTAAATTTTGCATTCAACAAGCTATCGTTTACTTCAATTGGCTGAAATACAAAAGCACTATCGAATTTTTAGTATTCGTAATAAAATACAAAAAAATTTTTTTTTTACCTTTTTCGTTTATATATATTATCATTAAGCTAGTGTATTGCCCGGATGTGACGGAACAATTTGCAGTTTTCAACCACAAACACGCTCCGAATGAATGGCGTTTGTGTATTGAGGGATCTTGCAAGAGCATGATTTATTTAAAAACTTTTTGTGTAATTCTTGATATGTTAAATTCTGATATATGTATGTAGGTTTGAAAGCTGTGCTATTAAACAACAAAAATGAGTTACCATCGGTTCCTTTAGCTTATGCAACGAACATGAAAGAATCATTCGACAATGGAAAAAATACTTCGTTTTATAAATTACAACACGTTTAAATGGCAAATAGTCGCCGACTTAAAGGCTCTAACAATACTGTTTGGAATGCAAGGTGGAAATACCAAGTATCCTTGCATTATTTGCGAATGGGATAGTCGTGCGACTAATAAATATAAGCAAAAGGAGTGGCCACTGCGTGCTTCATTTCAAGTTGGCAAAAAAAATGTTTTGAATACTCCACTGGTGCGACCTGAAAATGTAATCCTAGCGCCTCTTCATTTAAAATTAGGTTATATGAAAATGTTTGTCAAGAATATAAATACTAACTGCGATGCGTTTCGTCATCTGATTGCAGCGTTTCCTAGGTTAAGTGAGGCCAAAATCAAAGAAAGTATCCTGCACGTTCAAATCTTTTATAAAAGATATTTATTCATTTAGGTTATTCTAAGGTTTATTTGTGGGCCCACAAATTCAGAACATTTTCTTGGACACTGATTTCGTTTCTAAATTAAATCCAGTTGAAAAAAAGAGCTTGGAACAGTTTTATTTCGTTATGCATTTATTTCCTCGGCAACAGGAAGAGTCGAAATTACTTAGATGTTGTAACTGAATTTTTATGTAAGTGCCTACGAAGAAATGGGCTGCAATATGTCAATCAAACATATAAACATTTTGCATTTTTGCACTCCCATATAAACTTTTTCCTGAAAGCCTTGGGCAGTTTAGTGATGAACAAGGAGAAAGGTTCCACCAGGAGATGGAAGCTATAGAAACCGGCTTTCTGGGAAAAAATTCCATAAACATGCTGGCAGACTGCTGGTCCCTTAAACGTGAAATCGATGATAATATATATAAACGAAAAAGGTGAAATAAACATTTTTAGAAAAAAAAAGAAAAAAAAATTATTGTATTTTATTACGAATACTAAAAATTCGATTGTGGCGTCCGTGGCGTAGTTGGTTAAAGTGCGTGGCCGCTATGTCAAAGAACCTGGAGACCTAGGTTCGAACCCCAGCAGCGACAGAAAATTATTTGAATTAAAATAATTTTTCTGTACGGCCGCCACCTCTCTGCAGACAATGGCAAACCTCAGAGAGTAATCAAAATGCCATGTAAAGCTTCTTGAGAACGAGAACATTCCGTTCATCGCCGTTCGGAGTCGGCGTTAAGCATGTAGGTCCGGACCTCGGTCAATTGTGTACAAACTTAATAACACGCACAACACAATTGATCATAAGAAGCTAGGTCAAAGTCCTTTGATACATATTTTGCTACGGAGAAAATGTATTGAGTGGCAACACTGGCATAGGCTTTGATGATCACTGATGTATAGTCATGTATAGACTAGACCCCCTAAAACTATTGGATAATGTTTAAAACTCTTAAAAAAGCATATTATTAGGTGGTAACCCTATTGTTAAAATATCATAATTTTGAAATTTTGACATCACATTCGGATTCAGCGACCCATTTTTCCCTAATATGAAAAAACAAATAATTGTATGACGCGATGAAAGCAAAAGAGGAACTTATTTTTAGTGCAAGCAAAAGAGGATTGTAAAATAAATTCAAGCAAAAATGCAACAGGACAAGTTGGAAGAACATTGTTGCAAGCGACGGAAGGTTGTAAGCCAACATTAAAGGCGAGTAAGTTGCTAGAATTTGTTGATACTCTAAAATGACAAAATCTTATCAACAAAGTTGCCGTGAGACCTTGTTTCCTTTTTTTGTTTTTTTTTTGCATGGTTTTTGAGTTTCCTCTTCTTTCTTTTTGGGTAGGTTTTTGTTGCATTAGGATTTTCTTTACTTTTTTAGCTGAACATTTCGTCGATCGTCAGATAAGTTATATTTTCCGTTTTTGTTTATCTCAATGGAGCTATAGAAAAAACGATGTAACTTTTTATTTTCTTGCTAGCCTTTTCCCGGCGCGCGTTGCTGCACCCTGCAACTATATGGGAACATAATAGGTGTACTTAAAACTTTTCTTAGACTCATAGTTTGACACCAGGGGTGGTTCCAGGAATATATTTCGGGGGGGGGTTTCAAATATATTTATGTACGTTATATATATAAAGGGTAGTTAAATTTTAAAGGCCGATGTTTATTTTGAATAAAACACAAATTATTAAGGAAATTATTGTCATTTCTTTTTATTATGATAATATTGGTATTGTTCAATTATGCATGGAGCAAAATATCGGCTAAATGGCCGCCGCGACCTCGCCGGCACACCTCCATCCGATGGTCCAAATTTTCGATGGCGCCGAGGCATAAGTGAGGTTCTATGCCGTTAATGTGCCGAATTATCTCATTCTTTAGCTTTTGAATTGTTGCTGGCTTATCGACGTACACTTTTTTCTTTCAAATAACCCCAAAGAAAGAAGTCCAACGGTGTCAAATCACATGATTGGCGGCCAATTGATATCGCCACCACGTGAGATAACACGGCCATTGAATTTGTCGCGCAAAAGAGCCATTGTTTCGTTAGCTGTGTGGCACCGTCCTGTTGAAACCACATATCGTCCACATCCATATGTTTGTTTATGTTTGTTTGTTTATTGATGTTTTATATTAGTATTATAAGAACATGTTCTTTTGAAATACAAAGGTAGTTGCTTAAGTATATTTATAAGTAGATTAAACAGTTATTGATAATAATGAGATTGTAATTTAATTTGATGATTATAGTGGACTTATTAACTTAAAGTGGAAATAATAATAAAGTACTAGTAACAATATTAAATAAATTAGAAAGATAAGCAGACGAAAAAGAGCGAAAAAGATTAAAAAAGATCAGAGGGGTATAGAACATAGAGGCATAAAAGATTAATAGTTTCTATCAATTTCAACTCACAGTTTTTAGGTAAAGTGGTTAAATACGGCCTGCTTAAAGTCACCTTTTCTTTCCAAAGATGTAATACTGTTAGGTAAACTATTCCATAATCTAATGGCATTTATGAAAAATAACCTAGTAAAGTTTAAATAATACCATGTTGGTATTAAAAATATATTCCTTCTTACCGAGTGACTAAAATTGAGTTTTTCAAAGAGATACCCAGGAGTTTTAGAGTAAATAAGCTTATGCAGGAACATACAATTTCGAGCATTCAGATAGCTTCTAATATCACAACCAAGGATACTCTTTTTGAACAAGGTTATATGATCAAATTTATGAATGTTATACACATATCGCGTGGCATGATTGAACGCAACTTGCAACTTGTGTTCTGAACGCGAGTCAAGTTTACTGTATATAACTTCAAAATATGTTATGATGGGCATTATTAATTGCAACACAAGTTTGAGTCTGGTGTCTACAGGAGTGAATCGAGCTGACATTTTGAGATTACGTAGGATAAAGAAAATCATGCGCACAACATTGTTAATGTGATCCATACATGTTAGGAATGATTTTATATGATAACCAAGACTCTTAATGTTACTTACTAGTTTAAGTTTGTTATCTCCTATAAATAAGTCCGGTAGGTCATCAACACTTATTTTATACCTGCTAATAGGCAGCACATAAGATTTGAGAGAATTTAGTCTAAGACAGTTTTTTGTAGCCCAGCGGTTAATGTCATGAAGATCCTCATTTATTCTGCAACACAAATCTTCCAAGAGACCAGTTCTACGCGAAAGATATAGCTGGACATCATCTGCATAGGCATGCATAGACGAATTTTTGCAAGTTAAAAAGATATCATTGATGAAAATTGAAAAAAGTAGAGGGCCAAGAACCGACCCTTGGGGTACTCCACTGCTGACAGGCTTAAATAGAAAGCACTTACCGCCAACACATACTCTTTGCATTCTCTTGGACAGATAGCATTGTATAAGTTCTTTCATATCTTCGAATTCGGGCCATAAAAAGTTCGGGCCATAAATAAGCCTAAATAACTTTAACGGTTCAAATTGAGTTAGTCTGAAATTGAGAAATGTCAAATGAAATGTAGAAAAAAACTTGACATTTAGGTGTGGTTTATATTCAACATCGGCCCTTCAAATTTAACCACCCTTTATATACACTCTAAACTCTTTGCTGAAATATACTATCAAAATGACCGTAAATTTTTGTTGAATTTCTGTTGTTGCCTAAAATTATTATCTTTTGGTGTAATTTAATAAAAATAACCAGAAATTGTTTATTTTTAAACAGAAAGTTGTGAAAAATTTAAATTTACACAAAAAAGGTTTAAATTACTACACAAAAAAATTGTAATGTTAAACTCAAAATGTGTAAAAATTTAAAATATGACAAAAAATGTGCAAAATTACACGAAAATGTGTAATGGTGAACATGAAATGTGTAATTTCATTCACGGAAGAAGATTTGGTATCACTGAACTAAATCAATGTGATTTAAAAGAACAAGTTCGAGGCAAAAAACAAAAAAAAACATCAATAGTATAAAAAAAAATCAATACAATTATTAGTAAGCTGGAAAGTTTAACTTAAAAGTTTTCTATTTTTATTTTATTATTTTTTTATTTTCTTAAAAGTGATTACATTATTTTAATTATTTTTTTATAAATTAATTATTTAATAAATTATCATTTTCTGAAATGAATTAAAGCTAAAAGTGATAATAAGCTACCTGAGTTAACATATGTTTTCACATAACTACAATTTGAATTTAATACTACGGAATACAAAAATATATTATAAAACAAAAAAACATTCTATATCTTACTTATTACTTACTTTTATTTACGCAAGAGTAATGAAATAGAGCAATGATACGAAGGAAGGGGCATATTTTTACACATTTTTTGTTGAAAAATAAACACGAAGAGTTTCAACTTTTACACACAAGTTGCGTAAATCGTTAAACATTTTCTGTGTAATATCCAACAAAACATGTTTAAAAATGTGCATGTGTAAATTTAGACACTATTAGTCAAAAAAGCGTTGCCGACGATTATCGTCCTAAAATTCAACAGAAATCGTTTAGAGTGTACATTAGAGCGGGTTGATTTTTTTTTCAAAAAATCGTAGGCGTGGATAATATTCTACGGAGCAAATTCAACTTTGCTCAAGAAACCGTTAGTCTAAAATCTATTTCGAGCCTTTGGTTTTTCAAAAGAAGGTTATAATTTGTGTTTTGCTGCAATATGTGAAAAAATTATTCCACTTATTGGAAAAAACTTTGCTACGAAAAAAATAGCCATCCACATTTCACTCCATATTCACTCCATATGATTGTGTGGTGCTCAGGATTATTTTTTTGCGTTAAATACCACAAGCTGACGCTAGGGTGAAGATAATTATAATAATAAAAGTTATTTCTCTGTTTATTTGACCCGAATACAAATCTAAAAGGCCAACATAAAACCAACATCAAAATAAATAAAAACTACAAAAACCGGAATTTTTCTCCATTACTGTATAAAAAGGAATTTTACGTCTACACTTCCGATACTATCGAAACTGTGGGTTTTTAAATTAAAACTGTGTGGTGTTTGGATATATTTTATCCAAAAAATGCGGTGTTTTTGTGATTTCAGGTTAAGATTGTATGTGTGACTGTTTACAGCTACAGGCGCGATATCGCAAAAACAAACAGAAACTGGAACAGAATTCAGTATTTTATCAATACGTGTAGAAACAGCTACAAACGTTTACAGCATAGGGGTGTGAATATTTAAAGTAAATTATAAAAAACCAATATTTTTCTTTTTGGTACTCTTAGCCCACATAATAAACATCAGTACATCACATTTAAATACAGGTTCTTTTAGAATTTCGGGGGGGAGGGGTTTGAACCCCCAAACCCCCCTGGATCCACGCCTGTTTGACACCACTGTCATTTTCCACTGCCCGTTACAGTTTCCCAGTAGTTTTAATTTTCACAGAAAATTATTTTTATTAATAGATAAGCATTTGAAAAACATCTTGGTTTGTATCTAAAAATATATTTATTGCGATAACTTTTGATCGGAAAGAGATATTGGTATAATTTTTTCACATAAATTATTCTTTGTGCTTAACTATTATATAAAAAGAATAAAAACAACTTTTGAAAAAAACAAATTTCTTTAAAAAATCACTGGGGTATGGTCATGTTTTTTGATGACAGAAACAGTTAATAAATTTTTTTTGTAAAACTAGAAGCATTTTTGCTATTAAACGCTATGTCATGTAAAAGGCAGTCAAAAATGCAATTTTGAGTTTTTATCATTTTAACAACAAAACCAACTTTTGTGTCATTTTTTGAGTAAAAATTCAATATTTTGGACCTTTTTTGAAAGAAATATGAAAAATATATCCGCTAAGATAACGGTACCCTTTAAATTGTTTTTATTAAGTGCTTGAATTGAGTTTATCAACGAAAAAAAATTTGAATGAAATACATTCAAAAACAACGGAGTTATTTGCATCGCAAGTAAAATATACGAATTTGTGATAGTTTTTTTATTATTCTAAAGAAACGATATTATTAGAAAAAGACGTTGTAGATTTGTATTGTAGTCAAACAAACAGAAAATTATTTTTATTAATATAGATTAGCGTGAAATGTACCCAAGGACCAAATTATAAAATATATATTTATATATTTTTTACTAAATTTATTCCATTTTTTAACTGTTAAAACTATTATATTATATATATCTACCTATATCCACCATTATTTACCTATATAAAATTTTAATTTCAATTTATATTTATAATTTATCATAATAAATCATATTGGCTTATTGGAACGCAGGACAACCGCCAGCTAGACCAACTAGGTTGTATTGTTGCTGCTGTATGTAGTTTCTTTGTTGCCACTAAAATAAGCAATAAAAATATTTCAATAAAGTAAATACGCATGTTCCTTATTGTAAATAAAGGATAAATTAATAACACTATAACATGCAAAACAATATTTACTAAATAACATAAAATAAAATTAAAAATAAGAGTATAAGTAAAAAATTAAGTACTTTATAAAATAAACGAAAATAAAGATTTGTTGAAAAATAAAACAGTTCAAATGTAACATAAATAATAATTATGAATAACATTATATAAAATTATGAGAAAAATAAATGAAAAGGAAATTGCTAAAATAAATCAATTAAAATAAAATATAAAAATTAAAAACGAAAAAAGTCAAGAATAAAAATCGAAATTATATATAAAATAAAATTAATAAATAAATGTAATTAAAAAAATAAAAAATATTAATATATATAAAAAATAATATTAAAATTGATTTATTTTATTTTATTCGATTTGATTGATTAATTATTTATTTTGTATTAAGGCGCTTACACAGAGCAAAAACTATTATTTTTTATTTTATTTTTACACTGTACCTTCCTTTTGAAAATGTATTTCTAAAACTGACAAATACGATTGACACTTCGCAAAATATATAATAAGTAAGCATTTGATGATCCTATGTTCGGCACGATCTTTTTTATAGAAAAAACAAAATCTTACGAAATTCAAATTTTTATTTACTTAAAAAAGCAAAGACTGAAAAAATTTCAAAATTTTCAAAAATTTGTTCAATATTTTTTTAATATTTTCAAAAATATTTTTATTTTATTTTCGCACTTGTTCTTATATCTGCTAAAAAATTTTAAGTATATAATTTAATTTTTATTTGTTTAGTTAATCAAGCAATTTTTGTTAAATTTTTATTATTTTCAAATTTGTTATATATTTTTTTTTATTTTCAAGATTTTTAAAATTTGTCATTTTTTTTACCCCTCTGTACCGCGCAATTTTCCACTGAATTGACCGATTATTTTCCGAAGCAATGTTTTCCTCAGGCTTTTATAACTAATTTTTAAAGTAGCAGCTCTTTAACTTAAAATAGCTGCTACTTTTTAATGCTTGAAAAAATAAAATATTTTGTTCTCATCTAAGCAAAAATATTTTCGAAAAGTTATCAATATATCAGAAATAAAACCCAATGTCAAAAACTGAAAACATAATTTTTTATTTCTTGATTCTTTCAATTTATTTTTTATTTTGATGTTTTATTACTTTTTAATGTTTTGGTTTTAATTTAAGTTTTTTTATATATCACGAATTCCCAAGAAGTCAACCTCATAGGCCAAAAATCAAATTGTAAAGAGAGAAGAGAAATTATATAGAATATATTCTATCGAACTCGAACAACACGTTTTAAGTTGAATTCTTCAAGATAACGGTAGTTTTTCTTTGTTTTTTTTTTACTTTCGCGTGGTGAATAAGTTGAGCGAACATTTTCCAGTTTTATTTTGATATTTGCCGTGAGGGCGTGCGCTGTTTATTACAACAATTAAAAAAAAATATTTGCTTTAAATTTTTTAATATTTTCCTAATAATCATACATATGTATATATGTATGTATAAATAATTATCAACGACATACCGTGGTAAGAGCAGTTAAATAAATTAAGAAAATATGTAGCATGTGCGCGACAACATTGATATATGTTTCAATGCAGACTCTAATATAAGAAATTTTTTGCGGAAAATGCTGTTGTGTGTGGATATTGAGATGGCAAATTAGATTGAAAAATTTTTTTTTACTATTTCCATTGAAAAAAACTCCACGAGTTTCGCACATGTTACACTTTTTTCTGTACAACAATGTAGTTTTTACACACTACGGGGTCGTTCATAAATTATGTTACCAATTTAGAGGGGGAGGAGGGGTTTTAAAATGTATAACGATAAGTAATGATATGGAGGGAGGTGGGCCTCATATATAGCAAAGTGACCAAAAATAAAAAAACTCGAAATTAATACACCCTTAATTTAAAAAATTTACATCTTCATCAGACGGTCAAACGTCTAAATTGACGGTTAACTATTGACAAGTGTTAATATGAATTTTCATAAGTGAGTTTTATTTAATTTAGCCCTGAAATGCCCAGTGTATCTTTTTGGATGCAACCATGTTTTCTTTAATAACTCGTAAACAAAAATTTTTTCCAAAAAAAAAAAACAGGGTCGTGTTCAGGTGATCATTTAGCACAACATAATTTTTTTAATGCAATCGGTGTTGTTGGGCATTTAAGGTTTGAAATAAATCGGAATTAAAATTATTATTCAAATAAATCCATTTTAAGGAATCATATTCACAAAAACACTGAATTTGGTGATGTACGAGTGCAGCCTTTACGTGGCCCAAAGGCCAGGCGAATTTCTTTGCATAAGAAATGAGGATACACCTGAATAGGTCCACATGGAATCTGTTGAAGAATTTGAAGAGTCCCCAAAGTTCCAGCTCCTTCAATTCCAGTGATTGAGAGCATCGACTTTTGGATCGAATAGAATAGAATAGTTTTTATCGATTAAAAAAATTGATTTTCAAATTTTTTTCTTAAATGTATCTAGTCATGACATAAAAAAGATTAAAAAAAAGAAAATAAGAAATTTTGAATCCTTTTGTTTTGTATTTCAGTTTTTAGTAAATATGGTCGAAGGTAACAGTAATATGAACGTACGGTGTAATTGTGCGTGACGAATGCAACATGTGCGTGACGGTGTTTAAAGTTGGAAAAATTGTTTTATAATTTTTTTTTTCAAAAAACTTAACAACTAATATAATCCAAAAAGGACCAGTACTAGTTCCACTACAATACCCTTTAACATTGAACGAACTGACGCTTTTTGCGGGTTGATGTCATAGGAAAAGACAATTGTCCCCAGAAACACTCCTTTTTCCCTATATTTGAACTAGTTGCATTAGGAACATTTTTAAACTGGTTGCTTTCGCAGTAGCCTGAAAGTGGTTCTTTTTTAACTAGTTTTAAAGTGAACATATCAAAAGTGCAAGAATTTAGTGCAATGGAAAGGTCCTAAAGATCTCATTTGAACCATCTTTTCCATCCACAATCCAGAAAACATTTTGTCTATAAAATTTTTTTTTATTATTCTTTCTTGTGCGCAACAAATTTTAAAAAGTAGCCAGAAAGCGTTTATTTTTGTCAGCAATACTTTTGAAAACAAAAGCAAAGATAACTGTTCTACACTGAACGCCTTTTGTACTTTTTCAGAGCTACTGCGAACTGCGCTAGAAATGAACTAGTTCACTTTTTCAATTGACTCCAAAATAACTGGTGGGATATTAAAAACGCTAGTTCTAATTTCCGAAGCATTCGAATTTCCGAGAGTTCCAATTTTCGAGCGTCTACTGCATTTTTTTCGATCTTAATATTTGAATAAGGCCTTTCATTATTTATATTGAAAACAAATTTGAAACCCGGAATTTATTTTGACAGAAGAACGCTTAAGTTCTTATCTACTTCGATGTAACCGTGTATCAAGGTTAACCTAGATCGTATCATACTTTTAGGCATAGCTTTAATTCATGTGCATCTTCGAAATTCGATCACAGCGGTTTACCGCTATCAGAGCATATTGAATGATGAGTTGGTGTAATGGCCAACGAAACAGTCTGTATGTACAGTCAAGCTGTATGATTTGCTCTATACAGAGCCGTTGTTGTTGTTGTTGTTGGTTGTTGCCTTCTTTGTCTTCATGTTGTCTTGTTGTCAACATGCTTGGCCTAAAGCTCAAATTCGTTTTCTATATGTTTTTCGTTTATACTTTCATTATTTTTAAGATATTTAAAGATAATAACTTAAAAAAATAAAACCGCATTCATTTTAAAGAACGCTGAAAAGAATAAAAAAACAATTACAAATTTCCAGCAATTTCATAAATTTGTTTAATATTTTCAATAACTTTAAAAATACTAAAATTATGAAAAAAAAATTTAGTACAAATTAACAGCAATTTAATAAAAAAAAAATTCAAATATTAATAAAAAAAATAAATAAGTAAATAAATGTTATTTTAAAAAAAAATTCAATAAAATTCATTTTATATTTTTTTAAATATAAGATAAAGTGTAAAATCAAAATGAAACACATAGGTGTTGCAGCGTGTAAACGCCCCCATTAAAAATAAATAGGCAATCAAATCAAATAATGTGAAATAAATCCATTTTTGGATTTAGCAGTATTTATTATTTAATTTAAAACTTATATTAAAATTTGTACACTCTGACATATAAGAACTCTCACAAATTCGAGCTGTCCAGAAATTTGTCATTTTTTTTACCCCTCTGTACCGCGCAATTTTCCACTGAATTGACCGATTATTTTCCGAAGCAATGTTTTCCTCAGGCTTTTATAACTAATTTTTAAAGTAGCAGCTCTTTAACTTAAAATAGCTGCTACTTTTTAATGCTTGAAAAAATAAAATATTTTGTTCTCATCTAAGCAAAAATATTTTCGAAAAGTTATCAATATATCAGAAATAAAACCCAATGTCAAAAACTGAAAACATAATTTTTTATTTCTTGATTCTTTCAATTTATTTTTTATTTTGATGTTTTATTACTTTTTAATGTTTTGGTTTTAATTTAAGTTTTTTTATATATCACGAATTCCCAAGAAGTCAACCTCATAGGCCAAAAATCAAATTGTAAAGAGAGAAGAGAAATTATATAGAATATATTCTATCGAACTCGAACAACACGTTTTAAGTTGAATTCTTCAAGATAACGGTAGTTTTTCTTTGTTTTTTTTTTACTTTCGCGTGGTGAATAAGTTGAGCGAACATTTTCCAGTTTTATTTTGATATTTGCCGTGAGGGCGTGCGCTGTTTATTACAACAATTAAAAAAAAATATTTGCTTTAAATTTTTTAATATTTTCCTAATAATCATACATATGTATATATGTATGTATAAATAATTATCAACGACATACCGTGGTAAGAGCAGTTAAATAAATTAAGAAAATATGTAGCATGTGCGCGACAACATTGATATATGTTTCAATGCAGACTCTAATATAAGAAATTTTTTGCGGAAAATGCTGTTGTGTGTGGATATTGAGATGGCAAATTAGATTGAAAAATTTTTTTTTACTATTTCCATTGAAAAAAACTCCACGAGTTTCGCACATGTTACACTTTTTTCTGTACAACAATGTAGTTTTTACACACTACGGGGTCGTTCATAAATTATGTTACCAATTTAGAGGGGGAGGAGGGGTTTTAAAATGTATAACGATAAGTAATGATATGGAGGGAGGTGGGCCTCATATATAGCAAAGTGACCAAAAATAAAAAAACTCGAAATTAATACACCCTTAATTTAAAAAATTTACATCTTCATCAGACGGTCAAACGTCTAAATTGACGGTTAACTATTGACAAGTGTTAATATGAATTTTCATAAGTGAGTTTTATTTAATTTAGCCCTGAAATGCCCAGTGTATCTTTTTGGATGCAACCATGTTTTCTTTAATAACTCGTAAACAAAAATTTTTTCCAAAAAAAAAAAACAGGGTCGTGTTCAGGTGATCATTTAGCACAACATAATTTTTTTAATGCAATCGGTGTTGTTGGGCATTTAAGGTTTGAAATAAATCGGAATTAAAATTATTATTCAAATAAATCCATTTTAAGGAATCATATTCACAAAAACACTGAATTTGGTGATGTACGAGTGCAGCCTTTACGTGGCCCAAAGGCCAGGCGAATTTCTTTGCATAAGAAATGAGGATACACCTGAATAGGTCCACATGGAATCTGTTGAAGAATTTGAAGAGTCCCCAAAGTTCCAGCTCCTTCAATTCCAGTGATTGAGAGCATCGACTTTTGGATCGAATAGAATAGAATAGTTTTTATCGATTAAAAAAATTGATTTTCAAATTTTTTTCTTAAATGTATCTAGTCATGACATAAAAAAGATTAAAAAAAAGAAAATAAGAAATTTTGAATCCTTTTGTTTTGTATTTCAGTTTTTAGTAAATATGGTCGAAGGTAACAGTAATATGAACGTACGGTGTAATTGTGCGTGACGAATGCAACATGTGCGTGACGGTGTTTAAAGTTGGAAAAATTGTTTTATAATTTTTTTTTTCAAAAAACTTAACAACTAATATAATCCAAAAAGGACCAGTACTAGTTCCACTACAATACCCTTTAACATTGAACGAACTGACGCTTTTTGCGGGTTGATGTCATAGGAAAAGACAATTGTCCCCAGAAACACTCCTTTTTCCCTATATTTGAACTAGTTGCATTAGGAACATTTTTAAACTGGTTGCTTTCGCAGTAGCCTGAAAGTGGTTCTTTTTTAACTAGTTTTAAAGTGAACATATCAAAAGTGCAAGAATTTAGTGCAATGGAAAGGTCCTAAAGATCTCATTTGAACCATCTTTTCCATCCACAATCCAGAAAACATTTTGTCTATAAAATTTTTTTTTATTATTCTTTCTTGTGCGCAACAAATTTTAAAAAGTAGCCAGAAAGCGTTTATTTTTGTCAGCAATACTTTTGAAAACAAAAGCAAAGATAACTGTTCTACACTGAACGCCTTTTGTACTTTTTCAGAGCTACTGCGAACTGCGCTAGAAATGAACTAGTTCACTTTTTCAATTGACTCCAAAATAACTGGTGGGATATTAAAAACGCTAGTTCTAATTTCCGAAGCATTCGAATTTCCGAGAGTTCCAATTTTCGAGCGTCTACTGCATTTTTTTCGATCTTAATATTTGAATAAGGCCTTTCATTATTTATATTGAAAACAAATTTGAAACCCGGAATTTATTTTGACAGAAGAACGCTTAAGTTCTTATCTACTTCGATGTAACCGTGTATCAAGGTTAACCTAGATCGTATCATACTTTTAGGCATAGCTTTAATTCATGTGCATCTTCGAAATTCGATCACAGCGGTTTACCGCTATCAGAGCATATTGAATGATGAGTTGGTGTAATGGCCAACGAAACAGTCTGTATGTACAGTCAAGCTGTATGATTTGCTCTATACAGAGCCGTTGTTGTTGTTGTTGTTGGTTGTTGCCTTCTTTGTCTTCATGTTGTCTTGTTGTCAACATGCTTGGCCTAAAGCTCAAATTCGTTTTCTATATGTTTTTCGTTTATACTTTCATTATTTTTAAGATATTTAAAGATAAAAACTTAAAAAAAATAAAACCGCATTCATTTTAAAGAACGCTGAAAAGAATAAAAAAACAATTACAAATTTCCAGCAATTTCATAAATTTGTTTAATATTTTCAATAACTTTAAAAATACTAAAATTATGAAAAAAAAATTTAGTACAAATTAACAGCAATTTAATAAAAAAAAAATTCAAATATTAATAAAAAAAATAAATAAGTAAATAAATGTTATTTTAAAAAAAAATTCAATAAAATTCATTTTATATTTTTTTAAATATAAGATAAAGTGTAAAATCAAAATGAAACACATAGGTGTTGCAGCGTGTAAACGCCCCCATTAAAAATAAATAGGCAATCAAATCAAATAATGTGAAATAAATCCATTTTTGGATTTAGCAGTATTTATTATTTAATTTAAAACTTATATTAAAATTTGTACACTCTGACATATAAGAACTCTCACAAATTCGAGCTGTCCAGAAATTAGAACCTACCATTTCAACAATTTAGAACCCGTGGTTCTAATTTCTGGACGTTTTTTTATTTATTAATTCATTAGTGATCTTTTCTCATTGAAATATATGTATATATATATGAAAATGGGAATTATATGAGTTTTGCTAAAAAAAAACATTAAATATTAATAAATAAAAATTCTTTTGTAGATGCCACGGTGGGGATGCCAGGTTGTGCCTGTTAGACGTTGTTATTATTATATCATGAGTATTAGCGTATTTTATCACATGGTATAACGTTGACGGATACTTTGGGACTCTCTTACGCTTTAACAGTTTTTTCACTAGTATTTGTATTTGAGAGTCTACTGAGAGGTTTATTTTGGAGATAAGTCGCTCTGTGAGTTGCATCAGCCGATTTTCGATAGAAGGAAGTCCAGTTTCTGTCAATATGTTTATTATTGGTGATGATCGGAAAGCCCCAGTTGCCAGACGAAGAGTTGAGTGGTATATTGCCTTGATTTTTTTGAGATTTTGTTTTGATGTTTTACCGTAGATTGGCAAGCCATAGTCAATTTTAGAAATAACTGTGGATCTGGCGATTTCAATTAAAGAGTTAGTGTTACATTCTAATTTAACGTTACTTAGATTTTTAAGTACATTTAGTCTATTGTTTAGAGATTCATAGGTGATTGACATGATCATTCCAAAGATACTTATTGTTAAAGACCAAGCCTAATATTTTCATAGAGGATACATTTTGAATATTTACATTATTTGTGCTTAGAATAATGTTATTGCAGGAGTGCTTTTTACAGATGTGTAAGTGTTTTGACCTACACCATTGGACCAAAGCGGATAATCATCCGAACATCTTTCTTCAAAATTTTTCCGAAATTCGTAATCATTACAGTGACTGGACAATGATTTATACAGATGGATCCAAAACAAACTCATGTGCGGCTTTCAGCGTCGTAAATGAAGAAGGCTCTACTTTATTGGTTAGTGTACTCCCCAGGTATGCCAAAGTATTCACAGCCGAAGCGGAAGCGATTCTGCAAGCAACAAAAATAGTCAAAAAGAAAAAAACCAAACACATAATATGCACCGACTCTTTATCCACCTTGCAAGCTATTAAAAATATCAACAACAACAACTACACTATATTAATAATCCGAGACGTTCTTATAAACACCCCATCAATTAAATTAAACTACTTTGGGTGCCTGGACACATTGGCATAACGGGGAATATTGCCGCCGATGATGCAGCAAAACTAGCAACTAAATCTCCTCTTCTAACCGTTGCTACCACAAACAAAACTGATATTTTCCAGGCTATTAACTTAAAGATTTTGGACATAAATAAACAAAATTGGAGCGACTACTCTCATCACTACAAAACTATCAATCCCTATCAAATTGTTCCAAAATATCCAATCTCCATCAGCCGTCGTAAAACTATAACCTACACTCGCCTCCGTATTGGTCATACTCGACTTACACACCAACATCTTTTTCAACGCCAACCGCCACCTCTATGTCAATTCTGTTTTGCCGAACCAATAACACTGCACCACCTAATAAAAAACTGCCATGAAATACAATATAAAAGAACTGCCCTCAACATTCCTGAAATAGAAACTCTTCTTACAACTGTATCTGTAACGAATATCAACAAACTTATATATCTTCTGGTCGAATTAAGAATTATGTTTGAATTATAATTATAATTATAAAGTATTAACAAAGTATTTAGATATAGCCGATGGCCTTAGCTGCTAGTTATTATTGCTTTTATTGCTTTATATTAAGCCTTAAGATTTATTGCTTTATATTTAGCCTTAAGTCTGTAATTTTATTACTGTTTTAACTTAAAATAAAAAAAAAAAAAAAAATTATTTTGAGTTGACATGCATTTTTTTAACAGTATCTATCTTTTCTTTAAATTTCTGTGAAAAAAAAGTCCAGAAATTAGAACATTTCCGAAATTAGAACCACCCGTGGAACGAAGTGGTTCTAATTTTTGAGAGTCTGCAGTACTCTAATTTTTAATTTTATTTTATTTTATTTAAAATCAGTCGTGACTGAGCCGAAGTTAAAATACCCCCACGGCCGAACCAAAGAATATTCAAAGTCTTAAGCAGTCAATAAAATGTTTATTCGTAAAGACATTTTCGTCATAGTTTTAACAGAAAATTTTCGATTTTGTTTTGTTCACTTTGTACGGGAGGTAGGCGTGGTTTTTACTCAATTTCATTGAATTATGTACTCAGAGTGCATTTTTAAACCTTTTTAAAAAATATCAAGTCTTTTTAAAAATATCAATATATTAATTTTTGTGGAATTAAAAGGTATTTTACATTTATGATAAAGTCTCTTTGTATGGAGGTAGGCGTTTCTTAATTAAATGCTTTTAATCAAGCATGCAAAATTTCATTATCGTAGGACCACTCCTTCTATATTTTTTCAAGAAATATGTGAAGCGATTCCTCCGTGCTGCGTGGTAACTAGACCTATATGATATATTGTGAATGTAATTATATTTATTATATCTGTGGTCACAAGGAATAACAGCCTAACTCAAAATATCATAAAAACGGGATGTTTTATTTTCTTTACCTCGTCTGTTTCCTAGAAGTTAATGGAACAATCGAACATGGAACTTATAGATACATGAATGTCCTTTCATTTTGCATAAATACCAGTTCGCTTTTTTACCGGGAAACAGACGAGGTAAGGAAAATAAAACATCCCGTTTTTACGATATTTTGAGTTAGGCTGTTATTCCTTGTGACCACAGATATAGGTACAGAAGGGGTGGATATAGGTAGATATAGGTAGATATATATAATATTAAGTTAAGTTAAGTAAAAAAAAAAATGAATAAATTTAGTAAAAATTGTTGATGGCATTTTAAAGATGGTAAAATTTTCTATAATTTTGTTCTTGGGTACATTTTAATCCAATAAGAAATAAAGAAGTTACATGGTTTTTTCTATAGCTCCATTGAGATACACAAAAACGGAGAAATATAACTTACCTGAAGATCCACGAAATGTTCAGCTAAGTAAGTAAAGAAAATCCTAGTGCCACAAAAACCTACCGAAAAAGAAACAAGAGCAAAAATAAAAACCATGCAAAAAAAACTGTACAAACAAACAATGCTTAGAATTCCAATGAAAAAATAAAACGTAAACAAGGCCTCACGGCAACTTTGTTGATAAGATTTTGTCATTTTAGAGTCTATCAGTAAATTCTAGCAACTTACTCGCCTTTGATGTTGGCTTACAACCTTCCGTCGCTTGCAAAAATGTTCTTGCAACTTGTCCTGTTACATTTTTGCTTGAATTTATTTTAAAATCCTCTTCTGCTTGCACTAAAAATATGTTCCTCTTTTGCTTTCAACGCGTCGTATATATTATGCATTTCTTAATTTAACTGCAATAAAATATTTTTTAACAAAACATGGTTTTTGCATTGATGTTAACAAAGTTAGTGAATTATGACTTTTCTTTAGACATGTATATACCAGAGATCTGCAACAAGTCAATTGAAAATCAAGTAACTTGAAAATAATCAAGTTTTGACTTGACTTGTAGAAACTTGATATGTTTCTACCCTACAAGCCTCGACTTGCTTCTGAAAAACGAATCATAAGTCAGACTTGATTCTATTTTGTTTCTACCCTGCATTAATTGGTAGAAAAAATCAAGCTTTCTACTTTTCAAGTCTGTTTTCAAGTCTATGCGACTGCGCTGCCGCAGAAAGCTACTGACGTCTACTTATACTTTTCTATACATAGTGACAAAATAAAAAATAAACAACAACAACAAAAAAACAAACAAACATACTTCAATCCAATGCTTTAAAGCAGTGTCGACTGTGTAGTACCCACGAGTGGGTAGCAACACTTTGTCTTTTTGCGTATATTTGAAAGAGTAAATGAGACAAAAGCTATTGTTGTGGTCGACACTTCTTTAAAGTTAAACTGTTTTCTCAACTCGAGAAACGAAGTTTGCATTGACGACACGAAGTTAATTCCACGAACTTCGTAAACAGACTGGAAAATAAACGATTTGTAGGCAAAATAATTGCTTTTTCCCTACATTTCAAGTTTCTACATTTCAAGCTTTCTACATATTAAGTTTCTACATTTCAAGTTTTCTACATTTGGCGACTTGATTTTTGCTGCCTATGATTCGCGCAAACTTGTTGCTTGCCTGCCTCGACTTGCAGGGAGTTGAAAAATTAAAGGAACTTGAAATAGCAAAATGAATCCATTCATGCAGATCTCTGGTATATACTTGAAAATTTTGTAATAAAATTCTCTATCACATAAGAAAGCTAACTTTTTCCCTCCGATATAATTATTTCGAGATATAGGGCTTCAAACATAAAAAATGTTTATAAAAAAACGAAAAAAGTCATTTTTTTTCTTCTGTTTGCGATCATAGCAGTCATATCACTGATGCTATTGGCACATAATAATTGAAAACAATCATTATGATATTCGGATTCTATGGAAAATTTTACTATAGAAAATGTTATCGCAATTCGTGGTGGTAAAAGTTTTCGTAAATTTGTGGAGTAGTGTTACCAACAATTTTAAATGATTTAACAAAAGATAAAAAACCAATTTACGATTTAGAAAATTATGCAAATGAATTAAAAGCAAGACTTAGAAATTCAATAAATAAAGCAAGATAAATTATACAAACAGTAAAAAAACAGACGAAAAATAAAAAATGACAAAAATGTAAATATCTCAGATTACCAAGAAGGTGATCATATATTTGTAAAATTAGAAACCTAGAAAAAATCTCAAAGTCCATATCACGGACCTTTTAACATAATACGTAGAGAAGGTGTAAATGTAATTATAGAAATAAATAATAACCCTAAGAAGAGAAGAAGCTAGGTCAAAGTCCTTTCAATGGCTGAGATGGCCAGTTATTTATTTATTTATTTTTTTTTAATAACCATAAGAAATTTCACAATAATATCGCTCGTTTTCTTCAATAACGTTACAATCCAAAAAACATAAAAATTGAGTTAATTACACAGCAACATTCGTGTTACCATGATCTATGCTCTGTACAATTTTGGTAACGATATCTTCTTTAATTTCTGCAGGAGAGTAGAATTTGTTATTCATTAACCTCAATATATTTTCGATTAGATCGTATTATATATTGATAATCTCTAGTTTTTTTGTCACTTTGTATGGATTAAACCATGTACATTACAGTAGAACTTGTATATTTGATGTTTTATCCATATTTTGAAAATGGTGATTTAATTTCCTTTGTCTGTTCAAAACTTAAAATGCTTCTCCTGAAAAATCTAGTTTTTTGAGTTGTAACGTTATTGTAGAAAACGAGCGACATGTTAAAGACGTTACAAGATAATTACTAAAATTACGATTTAATACAAAATTTTACTGTAATTTTATTTTATAAAACAATTTTTATACATATAAAATTTTTTAGAAATTACATATTCGAATGCTTATTTGCGCATTCGAGTTAATCAAAAGTAATTATAAAAATTTTAGCTTTCAGTATGTTTGCAAATCTTATTAAAATTAAATTTATTATAATAGAATTATTTAAATTTCTTTTAAATTTGTAACATACTTAAAATTATCATAATATTACAATATAGCACATAAGCATATCCTTTTCCAAAACGCCAACCTCTTAAAAATTTATCTTTGCAAAATTTTCGCTGAAGGGTAAGGGTGTAGTGTACCTAAATATTAGCATACATAGCTTCTCATATCAACCACAAAATATAAACATTTTCTTTAAGTAAAGGGTCCGCCAAATAACTTCTTTTTTTTTTAAAACAACGCGCAAAACATCGAGTGTAGCTTCGGCTGTGTGGCACGTAGCGCCGTCCTGTTGAAACCAAATGTTGCCAATATCCTCCTCTTCAATTTTTGTGAACAAAAATTCGTTCAACATGGCCCGATAACGATGGTCATTGACTGTAACGGCCACTCCTTGCTCATTTTCGAATTATGCCTCTGGACCAAAATCCGCACCAAACAGTTACTCGTTTTGGGTGCATCGGCTTTTCAATGTATGCGTGCGGGTTTTCTGTGCCCCAAATGCAACAATTTTGCTTGTTTACATACCCGCCAAGATCAAAATGAGCTTCATCTGAAAAGATGATTTTTTGGCAAATCGGCATCTTCTGTAAGTCGATCGCAGGCCCACTTCCCAGCGTTGTTCAAGCGTATACACAACCATATTCGTTCAGCGGAAGGATAAAACCAATTATCTGTCAAATCAGACATGTGCTAAGTGTTACCATTCACGAAATAAGCACTAGTTGAAAAAAAACACGTTAGATGGCGGACCCGTTACAATCGAACAACATATGACAACAATAGAATCTAAAGCCATGAAAAAAATTGTTTAGACGAATTCCAAATTTAAGTCCCTAAAATGTTAACATAAACAAAATATTAAACTCAAGTTCTTTTCAATGCAATTAGCACTCTTTACGCTTGTGCCGCTAGATACCGCACAAGCATAATCGCGTCAGCGAGTGCTGTGTTACAAATGCATTTGAATGAATAACACAACACAACAACAACGAGCTAAAGAATTGAACTAGTGGCAATGACATTTTGAAGTCAAGGCTAATGTAAGGTTCGTTTTTATTTGTTTGTAATGTTCGTAATTTCGGAGGGAAAAAAAAAGTTAGTATAATTTTAAAAGCTTACTAAGCTTTGTTGTGTTGGCTAAAAAGCCGCTCTTACATTGATTTTTGGTTTAGTTCTTTTTGCAGCTAACCAAGCTACTTTATTTGGTTTAGTAGTTTTGCAGCTAACCAAGCTACTTTTTACAAGAAAAGACTTTTGAGTTTTTCTGATGTTGTCTTCTAGAATCAGAATTATAGAATCTTTTTATTTTGGGATCGACTCTGCCTTTTATTGGCAAATCGATCACATTCCAATACATATTTCTGGAATTCTCTTTCCAGAAACTCTCTTACAAATATTTCTTACATTCTAATTGTAACATGTAAATATCTTAATTCTAAGTTCTCACCAATACATGAATCCCCATTCCTATTGGAATATTGAAAGAATTATGCAAACGCAGCATAATTCCATTGTCACAAGCTTCTGTTTGGACTTTGAGTTTGCGAGCACTTACAATGTGTCAATGCTTCGCTTACTCATGACTTTGTTTACAAAAGTCTAAAGTTTCTGGCTGAGCGTGACTAAAAGCTGCAGTGGGTCATTGGGTATTTTACAAACGTATACAAATCAGGCCCGTAGACAAGGGGGGGCTTTTTAGGGTTAAATCCCCCCCCCCCTTATGGTCCAAAAAGTATAAAAAAATAATATATTAGCATTAATATAACTTTGCCAATTTGCGAATACTTTGCTGCACGTGCGTCTTTTTTCTCTTACAGTGCAAACTGCAAGTGTAAACAGCAACAGCGAAAACATCAACATGCTTAAGTATCGAAAAAAGTTCGATACATTCAATTGAACTTTGTCTACCACCAGCATTTAAGAATTTATTGCGTTAACAGGTGTTACGTGAAAGTGGTGTAATTTTGATTGAGTTTCGTTAGATAAGTTTAAGAGTTTCTATTGGTTATTTTACTGTGCCAAAACTACAAAAATGATTCTACTTAATTGGCTGCAGAAACCAGAAGAAAAAAGGTTAGAACGGTGGAAAGTAAGTGCTTAATTTAAATGATTTTTTTTTTCTTTATCAATGCAGAAATGTGTTAAAAAGTTGCCGAATATTTCTGAATGTTAAAAAGCTGTATTTTTTTTTAGCGTATTTGTATTGATTAAATTTAATGGATTAACTTTTTGCTTGATGTCAAAACAAAATCCGACAAAATCCGAATAATATTATATTTCATCTGCAGAAAACGTTAAAGAAACTTTGGAATCTGAAAAGTCTTCAGAACTTCCTTTGTAACCTGCAGTTGAAGAAAGCTTTAATGTTGACAGCTATATGGAAAGCGGTAGTACAAGTTGTGGTATTAATATTTTACTTTTAATGTTTGTAACTCTAAGTTTGTATGTATGATTGTAGAAATTGTTCCAGAAATATCATTTGATTCATCGGAACTGCCTTCGACTTCGAGAGTATATCAATGTCCAAATAACGATATTTCCTAGTTAATGAGCAATATTTCCGACTCGAACCGGCTTGAAAGTTTTCAAAGCATTTATGTGCCTCCACCAAATTTTAATTTTCCAGCCAGCGGTTCTCGAAAACTCCGATTTAAGCATTCTTGGTTGAACCGTTGGCATTGGTTGGTTTACTCCAAATTGGAAAATGCAGCTTATTGCAAGTTTTGCGTATTTTTTAGCACTGGTTTTGGAGGTGCAGGATCACAACCTCTTGGTAATTTTAAAAAAAATAAATAAATACTTTTTAAATAAAATTTTCTAACCTTTTCATTGTGGCCTTTACAAAAGTCAGGAAATACAAGAAAATGTCGTTTTCTAATCGTGGTTATTTTTATATAGAATTTTAAACCGATATAAGTTTGCAAGTAAATTATTAAAATAATAATATAAGAGGCTTAATCATCGTCATTTTAGAAGTTTGTCTTGAAAATTTTATTTTTTTAGCGTCTTTCTGTATTCCAAAATGACAGTGCAACGATAAGCAAGGTATATAGCCGAAACACATTGAGCTCAACAAACGACAGTTTTGAAATTATAGAACACACGTTTTTTATGTTAAATGGGTGCGCATCCTTAAGCATACATAGGGATTGCAGTGTCACAGCGGACGCTGTGTTATTAGAATTAACAAAAAAAAAAAAAAAATAAGAAGACTGAATCTATATATATAAAAATCAAATGCGTGTGCGTTAGTCGTGCTAAGGCTCAGAAACGGCTGGGCCGATTTTAATAATTCTTTTTTTGTATTGTTTGCCTTACTACAGATGTGGTTCAGAAAGAAAGAAAATTACAAAAACTTCAAGGAGCAGCGGAAAAGTCGAAAAAATCAAAATTGGTAATTTTGTATGGGAATTGCCACATCAGACTACTTTAAATAGCCAACAAATCTTAACTGCTGGACAGATTTAACTCAAATTCGGCACAGACATTACTTGAATCCTAGATTAGGTTATGGCATACATGGTTTTGACCACGCCCCTTCTTCTGCCCCTTTACAAGAAACGTAAATTATCCTACTAGCGTACTTTTATTAGCGAAACTGTGCGTCTAAATAATTCAAAGAAAATTCTGTCAAAAAACATTCACATATCTTCAAAATTGCACAAAATTTTAGTACAGCGTCTTTTTCTAATAACTTCGTTTCCTTAGAATAACAAAAAAATATCAGAAATTCGTATTTCTTACTTTCGATGAAAATAACTCCGTTTTTTTTTTAATATATTTCATCCAATTTCTTTTCGTTGCTAAATTCAATTTAAGCACTTAATAAACCAAAATTGAAGAAAGCTCCAACGTATTCATTTTTTACTCCAAAAATCACAAAAGCTATCATTTCAACAAATAAAAAAAAACTTTAAAAAAAATCATTTGTTTGCCCATTGTGAGGATCGATCCTTAGACCACCTCATGGCTTCAAAACTAACAGTTGAGCTGACTATTTTTATTCAAATTGAAATGTACAAAAAAAATGTTCTAATAGAATTCGCAATAAAATGATATGACAGCACAATCTTTTGAATTCGAATAATAGCAGCCTATTACATTCCATGTTCATATGGGATATTGGAGTGTTTCATTCAATCAATAATTGAAGTTCGATTGGCACCATTTGTTATCGATCATGAATGTTCGATAAAAAATTAATTTCGGGTGGAATCGTGATTGCTCGAATTTAGGGCGGGACGAAGTTTTCCGGGTCCTCTAGTATAAATATATAAAATAAACAAAAATAAAGTTAATTAATTTCTGCTTTATGTATTTGGTGTACAAAAAAGTTTTAAAGTTTTTTTTTTCAAGTTTGTCGCTTTATTGTGTAAAATTTGTTACTAATTCATTTTTCAAAGTATTGTCCATTTCTAGCCACTGATTTTTCCCATCTTTCTGGTAATTATATAAAAAATACCTTTTCATTTATCGATATCAAAAACTATCTATATATTTTTTTGTAATCCAAACCCCCCCCTTAGGTAAATCCTGGCTACGGGCCTGATACAAATGTATACAATGTTTGTTAATGACTAAACTACATTGTGGTAGGTTAGTGTGTAAATTAAAGTGTGTCCAATAAGTACACTACACTTATGGCCAAGGCTTATAGTCAACAAAATGCAGGGCCGGCCCGAGAATTTGTGGCACCTTAGGCCAAGGGTCTAAATTGCGCCCCATGTTTTTTAACAAGCAAAAACAAGAGTAAGAATTCTCTTTTTAATTTTATTTAAGTTAAATTTAGAATAATAAGACAAAATTATTTACATATTATGTATAAAACTCCCAACTTTATTTTTATATAAAATTCAATATTTGATAAAATTGTGCTTTGGTAGGTATTTTTTGAACTTTAAGTGGCGTCCGTGGCGTAGTTGGTTAAAGTGCGTGGCCGCTATGTCAAAGAACCTGGAGACCCAGGTTCGAACCACAGCAATGAAAGAAAATTATTTGAATTAAAATAATTTTTCTGTACGGCCGCCACCTCTCTGCAGACAATGGCAAACCTCAGAGAGTAATAAAAATGCCATGTAAAGCTTCTTGAGAATAAGAACATTACGTTCATCGCCGTTCGGAGTCGGCGTTAAACATGTAGGTCCCATTCTCGGTCAATTGTGTACAAACTTAATAACACGCACAACACAATTGATCATAAGAAGGCACACAATTAAATATATAAAACTTTCTTTAAATCAAAATAAGAAAATTAACATATCTCAAACAGCTATCTAAATTATGCACTTCATTATGTTGGCGGAGTTTTTTTATCTACATAAAAAAGAGAGTACTTATATTATTAATAAATAATTTTATTTTAACTTACACCAACAGTTTTTTCCGAGCTTTACTGGCTGCAAAATTGTTGATAAGATCATCCAGTTCCGATTTCCCTACTATATCGCGTTCCATGGAAAGGGTAGCTAAACCATCAAGACGATCTTAATGCCATATATATATTTAGCAATGCGGTTGTTAAATTATTTTCTAATAAATTATTTATAATTTCAATAGGAGAATCATAGCGATCTGAAGACAAATGATTTTTAAGGTATTTAAATTCGTCAAATAAATCCAAGCCGGAAATATTATTTTGACCACCGTCAGTTAAGAGAAGTTCTAAATCCACGCAATATTTTCGTATTTCATCATCCGTTATGTTGGTGATATTGCCAAAGTAATATAGCATTTCGAATTTACTGTAGTGTTCATGAATAAGTTGAAAACGATCACGTAATGATTGTATCACGTTGTCCAAGATCTTGTTAAAAAAATTAACTTTAAAGTTTTGCTTTGGATCATCCAACACTTCGTCACGTTGTTCATAATCAAATTGTCTCCTTATTCAACTCCGCCTGTTCAACTCCGCCTGTTCGACTCCGTCTGTTTTCACGAGCAGCCTGTCCAAATCCAGGAAAAAGGCTGGTCGCAGGCAACGGGTTCGCCCTATCCTGTAAATGAGAAGGGACTACCCAGATCCTGGAGTTGGTCGCCCAATCTGGGAAGTAGGTGGTCCGTTTGACTAGTTCAATGTCGCGAACAGGTCTATGAGATCGGCGTGGAGTTGCGCTTAATCAACCGGGTGGCAATGCCCTCAAATTGTCAGAGATCTTAGATGGGTCTCGATTTCCACCAATAAATGTGGATGATGACCAAACTAATCATCCATAATTGGTACAGTTGCGTTCCAGCATTGGTGCTATCCATACAGTATATTTATTAATTTAAATATACACTTAAGTATGGTGTGCGACCGGTGTTGAAACTACTATGACAGGGCTTTGGTCGCGTCTGGAGTCATGGAAGTGACGCCTAGGAAAGGTATGATGGACGTCGTATAGATATAAGTATAGCACTGACATCCTGAATATTTATCTCCTAGGCATCAATTCCTTGAACCTCGATCCCACTGTCATGGGGCAACGTGGAATTAAGTCTATACGGCAGGTGTCTGCGTTACATAAACTGGAATTACCTCCTGCCTCCTTATTAGGCGAACTCGTGCGCGTTCACACTGTACATCAATATCTAAATCAATTGCAATTATTTTAGCCTACTCCAAAATACAAGAAAATTTGGCATCTGTTCTATAGTCTTCAAGGAACATTATACTCTTTGATAACCACGTTACTGCTTGGCTGAGGTTTAAACTAACTGCCTGAAATGCTTTGCTAGTTACATTTATTTCAAATAAAATATCATACCATACAATTAAAGAGCAGATAAATTTATATTTTTCAATTTTGTGCAATATAGCTGTGGCTTCTGACTTATTTTTCGCTGCTGTGGCTGTGGTAATATTAAGTTGCTCATCATTGTTCAAACAGTCGTCTTGTGTGTGTATTAAAATGTTTGTACACAATTGATCGAGAACTTAACCTACATGTTTTATGCCAACTCCACACGGCTCATGTTCTCAAGAAGCTTTTCATGGCATGGTTTCCTCTCTGAGGTTTGACATTGTCTTCAAAGAGGGGATGACCGATCAGAAAATTTTTTATAAAAAAAAAATTTGCCGTGAGTGGGAATCAATCTCTCGCTCCAGGCATGCAAGCTACACACTTAACATGCATGCCACGGTCGCCATACATGTTTCCATATATATTGATTGATATATTTTTTTTAAATATGTAAGGCGCCCCTATCTGTATGTGCCCCGAGCCCTGGAATTACTGGCTCGGCTCTAGGGCCGGCCCTGACCAAATATTATTAATGATTATGAATTTGAGGGGAAATTTGTATCAAACTAATGTGATTGGTCGACAATAGATTTTTAAATTTTATTTTGGAAATTATTGGAAAATTATGGAGGAGTTATGGAAATAGTGGTAAAACGAAATTTAAGAAAATTCTGGTAAAAATTGTATATAAAACGTAGCATTTTTAAATAAAAAACAGATTTAAATGAAAACTTTATCTGAGCTTACCAGCTCTCATCTTTTATTTAGATTCTCTAAAAACTTGGCTCCTAAGCCAAGACTAAAACAAACGATGCTCCTAAGCCATCACGCATAACGGTTTTGTTGCGCTTTAAAGACCAAACGCTTTTCACGACAGAATTATTCGTGAAAAGTGCAATTATACCTCTTCCACCAATAATTTTCATACCCATAAACTCTACATAGGAGTTAATTCTATAATAGATTATAGTGGAGTAAGCAAAAAAGTACATAACAACAGAATAAAACTATACAAAACTAATTTAAGAAATTGGGAATATATTTATTATTACTTAAAATATTACTTATTATCATTGTTGTGATGTAATATATTAGTAATATAATATAGTAGTAATATATATTACTTTTCCTTAATTCGGTAATATAACTTATTACTAACAGCCAGCCAGGCATTACGCAGTAATATTATTACTTTTTTGCCAGTTACTTATTACATATTACTTTGTTATAATTTTTTTCAATTCAGAATCAATAGAATCTTAAAATTTCTCTTTTGCATCTTTGCAGGACAAACCCCTTTTTTGCTTAAAGATTCCTTCTCAGACAGTATGTATTAGTTATTAGTTCTTACAGGGAGAAGATGACTGTTTTTATGGTACTCTTCTTCCCGTTTTATACACCCTTCGTAGAAAGTTACAAAATGCCAAAAATACAGAACGGTTGAATTTGGTACCAGGGCTTGCTGATGCTATTATAGAAGCCATAAACAAAATATTTTGTAATTTTCTTTATAGTGAAGACGCTAAGCTTACAGCTGTTTTAAATCCATATTTAAAATATTTTTACACAAGACTGAAGAGAAGCAGTCTTTTAGAAAGCTGCTCTTGAAAGAAATGGAAAAACAGTGCGAGAAGAACTAAATAAATCTCAAAAGCCAACAACATCTAAAAGTTTCCAAATAAATGCAACATCCTTTTTCGATTTTAAAGACGAAAATTGCATTTTGGATGATAATTTCGAAAAAGAACTGAACAGATACTTACAGACATGCACAAAACATAAATGAATTCCATCAGTACCCAAACATAAAAAATGTTTTTAAAGTTTTTTTGTACTCCGTTTTTCTTTTATTTTAATTCTTAGCAAAAAAGTAATCTTGTAATAAGTAACTAATTACTCTAATTTTCAAGCAATAAGTAGTATAATATTATTACATTAAGGAGTTTGTAATATGTAATAAGTAACATATTACTTTCCAAAGTAATATGTCACAACACTGCTACTATACATACTTACACATTTTTTATAAACAATGTACATAAAATAAATACATACTTAAGAATAACACAGCCCGACAGACATTTTGGTGCCGGAGATTTTTCAGCTGATTATAGACTAGTTTGGTTTCTTGATTTCAAATATGGACTCCGTTTTTCTCCATCAGCTCGAGTTTTTGAGTTATAGGCAAAAACATGAAAATCAGTTTTTTTTCTGATAGTTTTTCTATATATATTACATTGATCTACCGATTTGTATTACGATGAGGAATTTCAATGAAGAAATAGTAGACTTTTAAATTTTTGCACATAAAATTACAATATCTTTGACGGTTTTGAAGATATCGACGTTCAAAGTGGAAAAAATGTCACAATTTTACGTAGGCTCCCGTTTTGAAACCCTGTATCTTTAATATTTTTCAACGGATTTGCAAAAACTTTATTTTACTTGATAGAAAATCTCTCGAATTTTAATAAACATCTTAGTTTTCTTTTATTATCTTACATGTTTTCAAAGAAATTAAAAAGGTTAGTCATCGAGGTTTTAAAATTAGGGTCTTTCATTAGCTGCCTTATCTGCGGACCATCCATTACACCAGCTTTAAGCTTTTCTAAACTTATTCCCGGCATTTTTCTACTTATGTAAGCAAAACATGGTTCTTCTTTATCAATTGCTTATCAAAAAACCTTATGAACTGTACTTGAATTTTAATAAACTTAATTTTAAAAAATTATTCTTTTTTTTAATTTCTTTGAAAAAATGTAAGATAATAAAAAAAAACTTAAATGTTATTAAAATTCGAGATTTTTCTTCTAAACCGTCAAAGATATTGTAATTTTATACACAAAAATTGAAAGCTCTAATATTTCTTCATTGAAATTCGTCATCGTAATACAAATCGGCAAATCAATGTAATAGATATAGCCAAATTATCAGAAAAAAAACTGATTTTCATGTTTTTGCCTATTACTCAAAAACTCGAGCTGATGGAGAAAAACGGAGTCCATATTTGAAATCAGCAGCCAAAATGCATTCAGCGAGAACTCTGCACCTTTTATAAAGTGTCATATTGTAACTCAGTGTAATCATTGTAACCTCTAATTTTTCTCTTAAGGATGAGGGTGTTAAATAATTCTACAGCGGGTAAAAAATAAATCAAAATTCCAAATTAATTTGAGACACGCAAGGCAGTAACAAAAAATATGAAAATAGAGAGTATATTTTAATAATATGAAGGTAATTTTATTCTTTTTAATATTGAGATTGTTTTTGGGGGGCGATCTTACCAGTTTGAGTTATTCCAAAGAATAACGCTTATTCCAAGGAATAAGTCGGCGAACATCAACAGCATTGATGTTCGCTTTAATAACACTGTTCAACACGAAAAAAATAACAAGGTTCTGACAACGCATTCTGGTACAGGGGACAAAAACACAATATACGTGTATCGGCGTTTTGAAAGTGTACGTCTGAGTCTTATTTAAGGGGGGATTTAATTTTCCTCTTTTTTGAACATTCTTATAGTGAATCGGCATAGGAAATCATGTTATCCTTACTTTTTGGGTATAGGATGTGTTCTAAGGATTTATGTAAAATACTATAAGAAATATTTTTGTGAAACATTTTAGTCCCCTAACTTCTCAATTTATGGGTCTTTTTTTACCTTTTTGCAATAAAAGGCCAAAAATTGTGAACACAACAAGAAGTATGGCGTATATGGTAACAAGTCTTGGTACAATAAAATAATGGCAACCGGAGGAGGGGATTAAAATTAACTTTTGTATTAATTTTGCTTTTCATAGTTTTATGTTTTAACCTAATGGATCTTATCAGCCAAAGTGCATCCTATAAGGTTCGTTGCTATTGCTAAGTATGATGTGCCAAATGAGTAAAACAATTTTTTTCATATAAAGTAACCCCCTTAAACCAAGTTTTTTGCGACATTTTATCATCAATTCTGAATAAGTACAAAATTAACCCTTTAGCACATTTTAATTTTTGACTTATTTCTGACATTTAAGTTGAATTTTCAGCTTTGGTGTATTGAGAGACTTATTGTAGAATTTTATGATTAATTTTTTTGTGGAACATTTTAATCCATTATATCCTTTTTTTATGGGTCTTTTTTGCCTTTTATTACAAAAGGGTCAAACAAGACACATAAATTGAGAAGTTAGGAGGTTAAAATGTTGCACAAAAATATTTCTCGTAGTATTTTACATAAATCCTATACTCAAAATGTAAGGATAACATGATTTCCTATGCCGATTCACTATAAGAATGTTAAAAAAATGGGAAAATTAAATCCCCCCTAAAATAAGACTCAGACGTAAACTTTCAAAACGCCGATACACGTGTATTGTTTTTATGTCCCCTCTACCAGAATCCATTGTCCTGAACCTTGTTATTTTGGAAAAAAGTTGATTTTGTTGCTCAGTGTAATAAAAAACTTCGGGTTCTCATGGAATAATGAGAACCCGAGCGCCATATTAAGTATAAATTAACTTACAAACCAAAACCAGGGTTCCTAACCGGGTTCGACGTAAACAGGTGTAGTGTGCTCACGCATGTGCACACTGTCCACCCTACATTTCATTATTGCATATGTAAACAAGCGGTAATGCATTGAGTGACAAATATGCTAACACTGTACTATTGGCGTACGCTGCACTCAATGCATGCGAATGTTGTGAACTCTGATCATCGGAATCGAGTGCGTTTTCATTACTAACTCAATTTTTGTGGATGTGCCCAAATTTCATTCGTTGACCCAAAAATATGAAATTTCAATGCTTCTGGGAATTCAAATTCAAGTGCGAGATTGAAACAATATTACTAATAAGCATTTAAAGTTTTAAATAAAGATTAACTATAGAATTAGACTTTAATTATAACAGTTTGTACCTTGATATATAGTATTGATTGGTGGAAGTGTTGGCCTACATAAATTAGAATATAACTAGCAACTCAAGCTGGAAGATCTCTGCCTTGTTTTGTCTTTTTGAATTCTCATCTTGCCTTGAATCTGTCCAAGTCGGCAAGAATATAGTTATAACTCTGCCGCTATAAAAAAAATTAATAACAGAATCAAACTAAAGGATAGCGAAGGCAAACTCTGCCGCTATGCCTAAAATCTTCAAAAATACTGTAAACACTATAACAGAACACATTACACTATCGCCGAGACTAAGGTTTTATTGAATCATCCAGTCGTATATACACTAGAGTGGGTTGAAAAAAAAGTTTGAAAAAACCACCCTCTATTTCAAAGCTGACCTCGAATGGATTCCAAAATAAAAACAAAAAATTTTTTGGACCATCGGAACAATAGCCGAAATGGTCTTTTTCTATAACTTGAGCATAACATATCCAATCTTAAAAAAGAATATGTCGTTTAAAAGTGCTTTACAATTGCTTCATGTTCTATTCAGAACATATTTACTTCCAAGGTCATATTTGACTAGTAAATCTCGTTAGCCCGTTTTACCCCCCTAAAGTTGTTTTTTTTTTTCTCATAAAATTAAAGTCCAAAAAATTTGTTTACATTTTGTCCAAAAAATTATTCAATAACTTTAAAAACAAAGAAGTTATAATGGTTCAAATATTTGGTACAATGCTTTTTTCATTATGTCTGCATTACATTTTTTTTTATTTCAAACAAAATTGAAAATTAGCTGATTTATTTTTAAAAATTAAGCAATGAAATTAAAATAAAATATTTTTCTTAAGATATTTAGGTATAAAAACGAGTTAAAACGTTATTCAAACAAAATTGCCCACGACTTGTGACAATATATTCAAGTTTCCCAAAAAAAAATGAATTAAAACTAAATAATTAGAGTATGCAAAACCGGTTCGAATTATTCGATGTTTCGGTTTTTTTTATTATTCGACCCGGTTTTTTTAAAAATAGCAATTTTCGAATAATTTGAAAACCGGGGTTTTTTGGCTCGAAATATTCTACTGCTCGAATAGTTAAGAAATATATAAATCTTCAATTTTAAATTGAAAAATTCTTCAAAGCACTTCTTTTATTTCATTTGAGCGATGAATTAATTTCATTCCATTTTTTTCTTATTACGTTTTTACATTTCTATTTCATTTTGCTTTATTTGAGCTCGTTTAAACATATGCTTTGGTCATTTCTTTTTGCTTTCTTTTGTTAAAACAATATTTACAAGCGGCTGGCTTATTTAATGTGAGTTCAACATGAGTTTTATTTAATAATGCATTATTTTTTAAAAAATATATTAAATTATCAACAACTTGACATGAACTCCGAAGTCTGGAAATATTTAAAAAAAGGGGAAATAGACATAAAACCTGTGTCAAAAAGATTGAAAGAAAAACTCGAAACATAATTCTACCCAGTGAATCAAAACTACCGTTTTCGAATTCATTTAGAAACCATTTTGGGTAGAAACGTTCCATTTCGGCACTCATAAATGAACCTTTTTTGTATCATTCATTGGACTAAAATGCTTCTCAAAAATTAACATTTTTTTATTCGGAAGTGAGTTCAAAAAGAACCATAAATTGTACTTTTTTTCTTCGGGAATTACTTAAAAAAAGAACCATAGAAAAATTATTTTTCGGCACTCGGAAATACACCCTTTTTGAATCAAGCGCCAGACTGAATTGCCTTTTAAAAACGAATTGTTTTTTGTTCAGAAATGAGTTAAAAATTAAACTGTTTGAATTATAAATTTTATTATTGCATAATATTATTTGTTATTACAAATCGATGATTTGTATAAAAAAAAATTATTATTTTATACATCATTTCAGAATGAAAAAAAACATTTATAAATTCATTTTTTAACTCATTTATGAACAAAAATGGTTAATTTATGAGGCATTCTTACTTACTAAAATGATTATTTTTCTTAATTATTTCGAAAAAAGTACCGTTTTTATTTATAGGAACAGTTTTCACTTCTATAGCAAGCACTTTTAGCAACAAAATAATAAATTAAAAAATAAAAAAATATATTTTTCCCAAAAACGTTCGCAAAACTCACATCTTAAGCAAAACCTTCGCTTATGGTTCAGTGGGTAGAACTTCATGAGTACCTTTAATTATTTTATTAAAAAATAGTTGTTATTTTTGTTAAATAGAAACTACAAAGATATATGTAAGTAAATAAAGTCAAAAACTTATTTAATCTGATAAAACCGGTTTATCGGATAGTAGAATAATTCGAAAAACGGTTTTGTAAAAAGTGTACTATTCGAAACCGATTTTTTTAAATTGTCGAATAGTTGCATACCCTATAAATAATATCGATCCTTGTTACCAGGGCATAAGTTATCAATAAATTATGGTACTCAAAATTTATAGTTGTTATATGCGTTACATGGCAACTCTGTAGATCAGTAACTCGTAACTGTCTCCTTTACTCAATAACTGATAATTATAATAAAACGGTCTGATATTAGATGCTAACTGAATAACACAATAGTCATACAAATTCTTGAGTGCGCGTTAAAAATGTTTTGCCTACTAAACGCGATGTTATTGAATATTTATTGTTTTTGAAACGTAACGGTCATTCAAGTGTCCCCAAAAACCGTAAACTAAATAATTATATATCAATAGTTGAAAAAGTTCTTCAAGAATTGTGGCAGCGTGCAAACATTCCGATAGTGGCAAAAACGATGGTTCAGAGGTATATAAATAGTCTCTTAAAAGAACATTCTGATTTGCTAAACATCCCTATAAATACGATAAAAATTTTGATAAAATTCCCAAATACGCCCAACGTTTTTATATTGATCAATACGGAGCAAGGTTGTTGTCTATTGATAATGTACAAGAGCATGTTGAGGATGTTGAAATGGGTGAAGTATCTGATAAAATGCCTCTTATATCCAACTATATATTTATATTCCGTGCTCAAGCGAAGAAGATGATTGCGAGTTAAGTGATGTGGAATTTTCGAACGTTATCGAAGAAAAACTAAAAGTATCGGACATTTAATTTAAAAATTATTTTTTGGCTTTGGATAGGACTGATACTTCTGATCGTTTTGGGTCCTTAACGTTATTAACTCGTTTTTATACCTAAATATCTTAAGAAAAATGTTTTATTTTAATTTCATTACTTCATTTTTAAAAATAATTCAGTAAATTTTCAATTTTGTTTGCATTAACAAAAAAGTAATTCATACATAATGAAAAAAGCATTGTACCAAATATTTGAACCATTATAACTTCTTTGTTTTTAAAGTTATTGAATAATTTTTTTGGACAAAATGTAAACAAATTCTTAGGACTTTCATTTTATAAAAAAAAAAAATAATTTTAGGGGGGGTAAATCTAGGAATCACATTTAATAATACTCTTACATGGAACAATCACATTTACATTACAGTTGGTAAAGTGTATGGAAAGTTGCGCACACTGTGGGCAACACAGTACTTCACACCGCAGCACATAAATATTTGCTAATTGCGATTATACTGCTAAACGCAAACTGAATGTATTCTACAATAGTATTGCAAGATATATATTTTGTTTGAAAAAATACGACCATATATCACATCACGCGAAAAAAATATGTTCAATAACCTTAGAAAAACTTCTAGATTTCCGTACTCTTATTTTTTTACATAAAATAATAAATACCAAAGAGCTTTCGTATCTCTTTGGAAAAATTAGATTTGCACAATCTCAACGTTTAAACCTACTAATACATACGCGACATAATACTTTAATATCAGAGCGACAATTTTTCATTCACAGTATTCGTTTTTGGAATTCTCTTCCACATCAACTGCAAAATATCTGCAACGCCGCGCGATTAAAGAAAGAACTTTTTGAAAACTTTTATAATTCTAAATCAGTATCATTTCTGTCAATCTTGTATTATCGGTCGAAATTTACCTGCTGCAGACTTCCGTAGGATTTTTATTTCAAAATATTTGCTCGTATCCGTTAAATTTTTAGTTTCATTTGATCTAATTTTATTACTATATGTAAATGTTAAATGTTAAATAAATAAATTGAAATTGAAATCAAATCGGGCTAACGAGATGAACATTTTGGATGTTTTTCCGATGGTCCAAAAATCTTTTTCTTTGTTTTGGAATCCATTCGAGGTCAGCTTTGAAATAGGGGGTGGTTTTTTCAATCTTTTTTTTTTGTATGGAGGCCGACCCACTCTAATATACATGATGTGACCCACACAACATTACCCTGTACACTTTGTACAGCCCGACCTCACACAAAGCCAGAATCCTCAATCGATTCTTAAAAAAAACCCCATTCATAAATAACAATAAATATTTATTTCAACATTAAACTTATGACTATTATTTCCATGAACGACCAAGACCCAATTCAAGTGCAGTGACTCGAATTGCTGGCGTTCATGAAAAACTGACCTCATTTTAGCGCACGCTTAAAATTACCAAAATAAACAAAACCATTGCTTGTTTTTAGTTGTCAAGTGTTTCCGACTATAACGTCGGCGACAACAAAAACCAAAGCAATGACATGTTTGGGTGCATCGGCATTAGCTTGCACGGTCAGCATAATAGCGCTCATTTACCTTGAGGGAGTTTTTAAATAGCGCTCATTTACCTTGAGGGAGAATTGAGGGAGTTTTCTGGAAGAAAGGAACCTCCTTGGAAAGTGAGGATTTTGCCTATAAAAGCCGGTGACCGGCGTAGAAAAGATCAGAGAGCAAGCAGCAGCTGTAGAACTAAAACTACAAATTAAAAAACCATTATTAAGGTCGCAGCCTCGCCTAGACAGCGGGCCTTAATAATTAATAAATCAACTAAAAAAACAATTATTAAGGTCGCAGCCTTGCCTGGACAGCGGGCCTTAATAATATAATAAACAAGTACATCTAAAACTTAAAACTAAAACGCATTTTCACTTACTCTCCCGTGTTTGGTCTCTCTTCTCCTTGCGGAAAGCACGGAGAAACACAACATTTGGTGGCAGCGGTGGGATCCACTACATCCCTTAAACCAACAAAAAGGAAAAACCATCCTTTAATAACAGAAAAAAAAATCTTTAACAAATAAAATTTTAAAAACAAAAATTTTTAAAGCGTACCGAGGCTTCGAAATCGGGTTAAAAAAAAAAAAAAAAAAATATAACAGCTTAAAAGTGAAAAAGCGTACCAAGGCTTAACAGCGGCAGTGAAAATTTAGTAGTGAAAAGCGAAAAAAAAGCGTCCCCGAGGCTATAATATCGGAATAGTGCAAAAAAAAAAAAAAAAAAAAAAATAATAATAAGCCCAGGTTAACCAGCTTTAAGACGTGAAGTCTCCTGGCCCATCAAGAAGCCCAGGATAACCAGCTTTAGGGCTAGAGCCTCCTGGCAACAACAACAACATCAAGAACACCTTCAACCGCACCTTCAACAACAAGAACATCATTAACAAAATACTTAAACAGCAAACTAAATTCAACAAGAAAGACGACAACAACCACATCAAACTAAATTCAACAAGAAGGACGAAACAATTGATCAACAGTATTATCGACTGAATATCGGCAACTATATCAGTTTCAAGTACACCATTTACTTCTACAGAAATCAGCAACAATTGATCAACAGTATCATCGACAGCAACATCGGCTTCAACATCCAGCAGTGAGCAGAAAGAAAACACACATTTTTTTTTTCAGTAAGCAAAAACATTATATTATTTTTTTATTATCTACACTATTTTTACCACATCTAAAAAAAAAAAGAGAGTAAGCAACACACAAATTTTACAACTTATTAAGCATTCAAAAGAGAAGAAAATTTATAAGAGAAATTTATTTATAAAAAAAAAAAAACATAATATTTTTAGTAGTACTTGAAAGTTTTTGCATACATTTTCTTCAAAATTCGTACTCTTTAGCGCGCAGCTGAGGTAGTTCAGCTCTTTGCTAATCTACCATTTTCCGAAAACTCGTTTTGTCTTGAAACCATTGAAGATAACGATCTTGAAATGCATCTGAAATTTACATTAAACGATATTTATAATATCGTACCGGTATTTAACGGCAATCCAGCCGAACTCAATAAATTTATAGCTTGCGGCAATATTCTGTTTTCGTCTGCTAAAACTGAAGCGGAACATACTTTTATTCTAGAGGTAGTGAAGACTCGATTGGAGGGTTCGGCCTTTGAACTCATCCAATTCAAATCTTTTACTAAATGGAATGATTTGGTACGAGATTTGGAGACGGAGTTCAAGGAGGAAAAGTCGAGAACTTCCGCCCAGAATGAACTTCTAACTGCTAAGCAACAATCACAAGAAAAAATAAAGGAATTTGGTGAACGAGTAGGAAAATTATTACATTCGTTAAATTCTGCTACATTCTCGACGAATCAGTTAGGGCTTATTTAAAACAAAAAAATGATCGATTGGCACTACAGGTATTCGAGGATGGTTTTCGGAATCATAATTTAAGATTAATTCTTAAAGCTCACAATGAGCGAGACTTGAAGAAAGCCATTGCATATGCTGAAGAACATTCAGTACGGCTTGAAAAAACGTCGCAATACCAAACAAGTTCGCTTCAAGTCACCTGCTTAGAAATTATTAATTTACGCCGTCTAAAGTTACTATATATAAACTTAACAACCTCATTTCACCCGGCATCAGCATTTTTAACAATCTGAGCATGAAGTGTTTTCAAATAATCACCTTTTAAACACATTATAATCATTGCAAATTTGTTATATATTTTTTCGTTGGCTTGCTGAAATTATTCAGCCATCTTTTCATTGGTAACCTAGTGCTATCTCACTCGCGCCAACTACTCAGTGCTTAGCGAAATATGCTTGACAGAGCCCCTGCATGCACGGGTACCGGCTGTGAAATCTGCAAGTCAGAGTGGAGCACCTTTGACAATTTTATTTTGTGCTCTGGATGCTGCAAGCATTTTCACCAGAAGTGTTTTAAATTGACAGCAAAGGTGAGAGATGCGCTTCGTGGCCCCACACCGAATGGACTGCATTGGCTTTGTCCGTGCTGCAGGAGCTCCTCGTCTACTATACTCTTGGATAAGCTGCTGGAACTTCACACTGCTATCTCAACGCTTAACGACGAATTAGCAAGGCTCCACAAACATGCAGCTGAACAATTTGCAACTTTAACCATGCTATGTGATCGCGCTCAATCAAGTGTTAAAGTTATTAACTGCTCCAACGCTAAACATAAAAATAAATAAAAAAAATAACTGCTCCAACGCTACCTAACCCAAAATTGGTCGATCATCCACCCGAGCTCAAGCTGCGGCTTCTAAAAAGATTTCAAAGCCGATCGGAAACGAGGTGGCTGCTTGTAATACTTTCTTGGAAGCACAACCTTCCCCTAATGCTGCAACAAGTACTAATCGATCAAATGATTTCAATAATAATGATGTGCTTAGCTCATCCGCTGATCATCATGTGATACAACCTCATGCCCTAAGTGGTGATATTGCTTTGTCGCAAACAGGACCAGCCCCACCTGTATGTTATTGTGCTCCTCACGCTCCTAACTGCATTCCAGATGGTTCCTCCACTAATTCACCAGCTATAGTAAATAATAAACTCGATACTCTTCAAATGCCGGCAGAAGCTCCACCTATGAGCCAGCCGAATGCTCCTGTCGTTGCCAACCGTTGCTCCACTGAATCTAAAGCCACTTTTACTTCTTCAATTACTGATACAACTGGCCCTTCAAATAACTTAGTAACGCATGTTGAACACATAGTTGTCCCTCAATCTCAAAATCAAATGCAGGGTCCAACGAATACATCAAATCTCCCTCTTGAGTCCACAAACAGTGGAACATTGGTTGATTTGATTGTAGTTCCTCGGCCACCACGGAAAACAGTTTTCATATCAAGGCTAGCTGCTACTACCACGGCTGATAACATTAAAGCTTACATTTACAGCAAGCTGCCAGCGCCTATATCGACGCCCACATGTATTAAGCTTTCCCAAAGAATCCAACGGGATATTGCCTCATTTAAAATGCATGCCTCGGACCATGACTTTGCAAGGATGATGAGCAAGCATTTTTGGCCGATTGGTGTTTACATTCGGGAATTCATTCCACGCCCTAGAACAGTCACCCTATCAAATAATTTGACTCATAACAACGCTTTTTCGTCAGATACTTTCCCAAAAAACTACTAAGCGACATCAAAAACTTGAGTGCTACTACAAACGCCACCCAAAACTATTCGTCAGCAACTTTTACACTTTTTCAACATCACTATCTCAATCATCATCATCACCATCATCATCATCATCATCATCATCATCAACGTCATCACCATCATCATCATCATCATCATCATCATCATCATCATCATCATCATCATCATCATCATCATCATCATCATCATCATCATCATCATCATCATCATCATCATCATCATCATCATCATCATCATCATCATCATCATCATCATCATCATCATCGTCGTCGTCATCATCATCATCATCATCATCATCATCATCATCATCATCATCATCATCATCATCATCATCATCATCATCATCATCATCATCATCATCATCATCATCATCATCATCATCATCATCAGCACCATCATCATCATCATCATCATCATCATCATCATCATCATCATCATCATCATCATCATCATCATCATCATCATCATCATCATCATCATCATCATCATCATCATCATCATCATCATCATCATCATCATCATCATCATCATCATCATCATCATCATCATCATCATCATCATCATCATCATCATCATCATCATCATCATCATCATCATCATCATCATCATCATCATCATCATCATCATCATCATCATCATCATCATCATCATCACCATCATCAACAACATCATCATCATCAGTATCACCATTACAACCAGCACCACTACCACCATTATCATCACTATCATCATTGCCATTACCTTCAATACCAGTACTACTACCTCCACTGACCTCAAATTGCTCATCAGTACCAGCATCAGTAAGACCAGTATCCTTACCAACAGCGCCACAATCACAACAAAAATCAAACACCTTCTGTAAGTCTATTTACTCAATGTACTACCAAAATGTTGGAGGGCTTAGAACAAAGCTTCAAAAGTTGCTCATTTCTTCACACTCTCTTCAATATCATATATTAGCCTTTACAGAGACTTGGCTTACTCAGAATCATTATAACGCTGAACTATTTGATTGTGCTTTATTTAATATTTTCCGTAAGGATCGATGTCCTAATACATCAGGCTTATCTCGTGGTGGTGGGGTACTAATTGCACTTCGCAATACAATACCAAGCTGTCAAATACCATTGCCTCATTTAAACTCTTATTGAATAAATAATTTCGATGTTGATCAACTTATAGTTAAAGTAAATTTTAAACTTAATTTTACGCTATTCGTAGTTGTAAGTTATATTCCTCCTAGGGGCCCTATTGATTTATATAGTATACATGTAGAAAATTGTCGATTTATTCTTGAGAACCTAACTCAGTCTCAAGATGTGATAATATCAGGTGACTTTAATTTAAGTAGCTTGATATGGAAACCAGTATGTGATGAATACTATCTTGTTCCTTTTAACGTTCTAACCGAAAATGATGTACTTGTAATTGATTATTTCTCTCAATTTGGTTTAGTCCAGATAAATAACTTGTTCAATGAACTCGATCGCATTCTTGATTTAATCTATACTGATAACGATTTTATTGTTACTATTGAAAGCCCATCTTTTGAAATTATTAAAAGAACTCAACATCATGTGCCTCTAATGCTTGAATTTTATGCTCTAGAATATCAAAGCAACACTACACAAATTCAAAACAACTCAGCATCTGTTATGTTAAACTACAAACGTGCAAATTTCATAGAAATAACCGGTTATTTGGACTCAATCTTTTGGGATAGTGTTTTTTCAGGTCTGGAATTAACGGAAATGTATGCAGTATTTCTGGCCATACACAAAGAAGTAGCAGATTTATTTGTCCCTAAAAAACAAATTCGAAACTCTAAAAACCCTGTATGGTATAATAGAAGATTAATAAACCTAAAAAATAGAATGAATAAATCCTACAAAAAGTTTAGAAACAATAAAGTAAACCCACAACTGGAATCTCATTATTTAGCCTGCGTTGAAGACTATAAAATTCTTAATAAATTCCTGTTTAAATCGCATCTAGCAACTATTGAGGGCGAGCTAAAAGAAAATAGTAAGTTTTTCTGGACATACATCAATTAAAAAAGAAAATCAAATGGTATACCAAATTCTATGGAATATTTGGGTTCATCTTCTGCAGATACGGTTACTATTTGCAATTTTTTTGCTAATTATTTCAAATCAGTATACTCAACTTCAGTGTCTCCAACCACTTCTTTCGAAAATACGGCACCGTACCTTGATTGCAGCGACCTATTTATATCTGAATTTGAAGTTGAATCAGCCTTGGAAAATCTTAAACCAATTTATTCTGAAGATCTAGAGGGTATAGCGCCAATTCTTCTTAAATCTTGCGCTGCAATAGTTTCTTTACCGCTTACAAAAATTTTTAATACATATTTAATCACTGGAACCTTTCTTGAGGAATGGAAAATTTCTCATTGACAACCTATCCACAAATCAGGTCCAAAGCACCTAATAAATAATTATAGACCGATCTGTAAACTATTAAGCATCCCTAAAATCTTTGAAAAAATTGTTTTCAATAAACTATCTTTCGGTTTAAAAAATATAATATCATTGAATCAACACGGTTTCACTTCGGGTAGATCAACGGCCACCAATTTGAATTTATTTTGTAGTTATATAATTAATAACTTTTCTAAAGGTCTTCAAACGGATGTTATTTTTACAGACTTTGCGAAAGCATTCGACAAAGTGAACCATAAAACTCTACTAGCTAAACTGTCAGCGTTAGGTTTCCACTCTTACTTACTAAACTGGATTGACTCCTATCTCCAGGATCGGAAACAATTCGTTAAAATTAATAACTGTTTTTCTGATGTGATTCACGTAACATCAGGGGTCCCTCAAGGTAGCCATCTAGGCCCACTTCTTTTCCTAATCTTTATTAATGATATTCCCAAAGTTATAAAACACAGCCAGTCCCTTCTATTTGCGGATGACCTCAAGCTGTTCCGATCAATTAGCCATGTTAATGATTTTAAACTTGTACAGCACGACCTGGATTCCATTGTTAATTGGTGTGCTCTCAATGATCTTCCACTTAACATTTCCAAATGTCAGATTCTTTCATTTACTAGATTGTCCTCTCCTATTACTTGGAACTATACTATAAATTCAACTGCTCTTGGTAGAACTACTCTGATAAAAGACTTAGGCGTTCTCCTTGATCATCGGCTGAATTTCAGAGAACATATTGATTTTATTGTAAGCAAAGGCAATTCAATGCTCGGTTTCTTAAAACGAAATTCTAAGGAGTTCTTAGATTCTTATACTCTTAAATCCCTGTACACTTCACTCGTAAGGACACAATTAGAATACTGCTCTATTATATGGAATCCGTTTTATCTCCATCCATCCAAAAGAATAGACACTTTACAAGGTATATGTGGAAAAAGCTAAATTGGAATCAGCCCGTAACCCCTTCATATGCCACTTGCTGTGCCCTAATTAACCTTCATCCCCTAGAAATAAGACGGAAAATTTTCTCAGTCATGTTTATCTGGGATCTTATCCACCACAATATAAATTGTCCAGAACTCCTATCAATGATAAATTTCTATACTCCAGCTCGTCACCTTTGTAGTCTATTCCATTTCAGAGAGGCGGTCCACAGGACGAACTATATTCTTAATAAGCCAATAACTCGTTGCATTAATGATACCAATGAAGTTCTAAATAGGTGTGACCTATTTATAGAGGTCTCACGTAAATCATTTAAAGACAATCTCTTACTAAGTATTATGGCACGTGATGTTTAATTAATTAACGCTAATTACATACACCTAAATAAAAGCTTTACCCAAATTTCTTTTGAATTACAGAAAGTATAACACTTACATATCTCTATTATTGTTGAATTTTGTTTTTATAAATGAAGTAAAAATTAAGGAAACTTTTTTTTTTTTTGTGGAACTTGTACAATATATATATATATTTGTAAATATCTTGTTAAATAATTATATTAATAAATTGTAAACAGTTATTTTAATTCAATAGTCTATAAGAGCATGTACTCTGATTGATGAAGAAATAAAAAAATGAAATGAAATGAAATGAAATGAAAATCTACATGCCAATACTGTAAGAAATTAGGGCATACTCAAGAGACGTGCTATCAGAAAAACAATAATAATTTTTCCACCCGCTTTAATAACAATTAAAACAGACAGCCAAATATAAAAAAAGAAGTACAATCGATATTCTGTAAATACTGCAAACAGCCGAATCACACGTACCAAGAGTGTAGATCTCGACTGCGAAGCGCCGAAAATTTTCAGAACCGAAGAGTTAATGATGACCCAAACGCATATTACAACCCTTTCAGAGGCGAATACAGCCATCCCAATCAAACGCATCATACTAACAACTCATCGGGAAACGGAATAGCTCGGGAAGAAACCAGCGGCACTTCTCCCCGGATGCAAGTAAAAGCCGATGTGCACCAAGCACGAAATTAAATTACTCTATAAAAATACCTTTTTGCAAAGAATACGAAGAGCCAGTGCTTTGCATTAAACTAGAACCTTCAGATAAAAATATAACTTCATTATTAGTAGACACGGGCGCACAAATTAGCCTATTAAAAGACACTGAACCACAGCGCACAATTTATAAAAAAAGTAAACATACGGTCTCAACCATTTCAGGCAATGCAATGCAAACTCTAGGGGAGCAAATAAAAACAATTAATGTCCCTTTTAATGATCAAATAATAACACTGAGTCACAACTTTCATATTTTAAATAAAAATATTAACTTAACCTACGACGGAATTTTAGGAAGCGATTTTCTTACCACATTTAATTGTAGAATTGATTTCAAGAATAAACAACTGGAAATACCAGTAGACGGCTCAAACGCGGCAGTAAGTAAAAATAAAATTATAAAACCACATATTCAAAATGATTATAAAAACACTGAAAAGGAAAACAATGTGTTGCCTACGGGTAACAAAGGGAATTGTGAAAATAGGAAACAGGATCGGAGTATGCGCCGAATGGCATAAGTCATATTGAGAATCCTCAACCTAATGTCTACGGGCCGCAATCCATCACATTGTCATCTCAAAGTGAAAATATAATCATTACAAATAAAGTGAAGGCAAATAAAGAGGAAACCAAGGCATTATTTTTGGATAATGAAAGGATTTGTAAAAACAGGATTGAGTCAACTCAACCTGATGTCTACGGGCTACAATCCATTGCAACCTCGATGCAAACAACTTGTCGAGATCCCTTTTGCTTATACAAAAGACGCAGTGATCCACAAGAAACAAATAAACCCAGGAGTATATTTGGCGGAAACCCTGGTACGCCCAATCAAAAATAAAGTAAAAGTTCTTTTTATGAACACAACAGAAGAAATAAAAAAAAATCAATTTAAATAAAATTCAATATGAGTGGGAAAAAATAGAAAACTTCAACGAAATCAAACTCGATAAAACAAAAGATTTAATAAAAGGTAGATTAAACAAAGTAGAAACAAATATAGACCTAACGCATTGTAATAAAGAAGAAAAGAAATCAATTTTAGAGGTTTGTAGAAACTACAACGATTTATTTTATTTTGAGGGAGACCACCTTACTTGTACTGAGACAGCAGACCATGAAATTATTACAGAAGCAAACAAACCTCCTTTATTTGTTAGGCCATACAGACTTCCTGAAAGCCAAAGAAATGAAATTCATAAACAGGTTAATGAAATGCTAGAAGACAACGTCATTCGACCAAGCTCAAGCCCATGGAACTCGCCACTATTACTTGTTCCAAAGAAGGCAGACTCCGAAGGTCACAAACGCTGGAGAGTCGTAGTAGACTTTAGAAAATTAAACGACCTAACCGTTGGGGACGCATACCCTTTGCCCAACATAACTGACATACTTGACCAGTTGGGAAGAGCAAAATATTTTAGCACATTAGATTTAGCCAAAGGATTTCACCAGATTCCCGTTAAAGAATCTGACAAATGTAAAACAACTTTTAGCACACCTTTTGGACACTACGAATATAATAGGATGCCATTTGGGTTGAAAAACGCCCCCGCCACTTTTCAAAGACTAATGAATAACGTGCTCATGGGCTTACAAGGCTTTGAATGCTTTGTTTATGTAGATGGCATTGTTGTGTACGGCTACGACTTAAAAGACCACAACCAAAAATTAATTAAAATATTTGACCAATTGCGTCATCATAATCTTAAACTCCAACCCGATAAATGTAATTTTCTTAAACAAGAGCTCAATTATTTAGGACATATCATTTCTGAAAACGGTATAAAACCTGACCCTGAGAAAATTAAAGAAGTAAAAATATATACAACTCCAAAAAATTCGAAAGGAATTAAATCATTCCTTGGATTCACGGGATCTTATAGAAGATTTATAGAAAACTTTTCCAGTATAGCCAAACCACTCACAAAATTGCTGAAAAAAGATGTAAAATTCAGTTGGGATGCATTCTGCGATGAAGCATTTACAAAATTAAAAGATAAATTAATAAGTCCCCCCATTTTAGCCTATCCAAATTTCAGTGAAGAATTTATAATCACAACAGATGCGAGTGATGCAGGACTTGGCGCAGTCTTATCCCAAGGTATAATTGGAAAAGACAAGCCAATATGCTTCGCAAGTAGAACATTGAACGATGCAGAGACACGCTATAGCACCACGGAAAAAGAATTGCTAGCTATTGTCTTCGCCGTAAACCAATTTCGACCGTATATTTATGGTAAAAAGTTCTCGATCTACACTGATCACAAGCCGCTCGAATGGCTAATGAAGCTAAAAGATCCAATGTCAAGATTGGCTAGATGGCGAATTCTTCTATCAGAATATGAATACACGATCAAGTATACACAGGGAAAAACAATACAAATGCTGACGCACTTAGTCGCATCACTAAAGACAAAAATATTACAGAAATGAAAAACAAGGTTTTAGTCATGACACGACAAATGACAAGCGAGCAAATAAACAATGAGAGTTTTCAAACAGAAGCAAAACAGCCCAAAAATATTTAAAATAATAGAAAGCACAGAACAAATTTACGCCAATAAAGGAATAAAAATAAAATTATTATTGCTACCCCTAACAGAATCACCAGAAGAAAATCTTATAAAGAAAAAGATCCCAATATTTATCAAACCTCTCATGGGAGAAACTGAAATATATACGCTAGAAAATTATTGTAAATTATACGTAACAACTTTACCTTTACCCTTCAGAACTACTAAAGACCGAGAAATGGCAAAAGAAATACTACAAAAAATTAAAAACGAGAACTGTACACTAGAGTGTCCCTTATTTTGCGATTTTTGGAAATGTCAAGGGGCTGAAAGGTTTTTGTATGCGTTTTTATATTCTAAGAACGAAACTAAAAACAATTTTTTTTTACGACAACGTTTACCCGTGCCAATCGGGCCCGAAAGTTTCGAAAAAATGCCCATCTTAGACCATATTTGCACAAATTAAAAAAAAATCTTTTCTCTGCTTTTAATAAATGTTTTACATTTTTTTGAACACATACATAAGAAATATGATATCTACAAAGTTTTTTTATGGTGGGCGTGGTTACCGCCCCTGCTGCGTCGAAATTTCTCCCGCAGCCTTTTCCCACTTTTTCATGAAATTAGTGCAATTTAGGTATTAATATCAACAATAAATAAATACATTTTTATTATGCTAAAAGAATGATTACATTTCATTAAATTCACATTATGTACTTACAAAAATTAACAATAAATTAAAAAACTAGTATTTTAACCTGCGGCGGGCGCGCAACAAGCTAATACCTACAAGCAGTCTTATTGCGGCTTTTCAACCGAAACCATAGTTTTTTTTTATAAATAAAAATGTATGCCCGAAAAAATGTAAACTTTTTTCTGATTAAAAAACAACATTTGGTGGCCCATTTAAACACAACATTTACAACAAAGTCAAAGTAATTAAAAATACAAATAACACACATACACAAAACACTTTTATATAACTGAAAACATGGCAAACACTTTGCATCAATACACCTAGCATAATTTTCTACGACAATTTTGGAAACGCAACTACTCTTATTTTTCAGACAATGATGCTGGTCATTCTCATAATCCTGGCACCATTTGCATACGGGTCTATAAAGATAACACCAATCGAACACAACCCAGGCATTTACTTCGAAGAAATCGGAAACCTTCAACTATATACAAATGAATGGACAATAGTGGCGTACTATAACATAACGGATTTAACCCGAGGAATAAATAATATGGCCACGACTATTGAAAGCATAAACCAAATATGTAACCAAATAAGTGCGGACAATGAACTTTCAACTATATGCAATAGCACTGTCTTCGAAATTAACCACATAACTACAGAGCTTCGTCAAAAAATGGATGTAATACAACCAAACTACAGATCCAGAAGAGCTCTATTTAGTGCAATTGGGACGATAGAAAAAACTTTATTTGGAACACTAAGCGAGGAAGATGCAGAACATTACAATACTCAAATAGATAAACTGAAACAAAATGAACACCACTTACTCGATCTAATCAAAAAACAAACTCTGATTATTGACACAACAAACAACATATTTAATAAGTCAAAAACAAATTTAGATCATCAAGTAATAGCAATGAACAATAGAATAGACAATATACAACAACAAATTAAGTATATTTTGAAATCGAAACATGATGCCAGAGCACCACTCCAAATGGAGGCTCTCACTTCACTTACAACCCTAATGTTAATGCGATATCAAAACGTTGTGGACAACCTGATTGACCTAATGTCAAGAGCAAAACACGGCAAGCCACACCCATCAATAATATCGCGTGAACAACTATCAATAATACTTACCACCATAAGAAAGTCCTTACCATCCAACCTAAAGCTGCCTTCCACACTTAACAGTAACACTTTACCAAATATCAACAATGCATTCAAAAATAATAGGCAACAAGATAATTTACAAAATCACCATACCTCTGCCATTTAGTACAACATACCAAATATACAACATTATTCCTTTTCCGCCAGCACACTCTAATAAACTCATTTTTATAAATTCCGATATCAAACAAATTGCCATTGATTACGAGAGAGAACACTATTACGAAGTTGCCGCGGAAGAACTACGAAACTGCATAAAAACAGAAAATAAACAATATCTTTGTCACACAGAACACCCAGTCTACACCATTAACAATCAAAACACGAACTGCGTAGTCAATCTACTTACAAATGAGCAAACCCTGCCAAAAAATTGCGATATCAGAAAGGCAGACGCAGGTATAATCTGGATACAGCTAGCTCAGGCAAACCGATGGATCTACTCAACAATTGACGAATATCAAATAAATGTCATATGTGAAGACAAAGTCACACCGGTAACCTTGACGAACTCAGCTATAATAGACCTTGACGAAAATTGCTACATAAAGTCAAAAGACTTAACGCTAAGAAGTTCAACCACTAAAATAACCAAGGTTAATAATCACTACCTTCCGCCGTTAAACATAACTAAAATCATTCACCAGCAACAACAAGAAACCATTCCGCTAAAAAATATTTCGAAACAAACAGTTTTCCTTGACACTGCAACTCAGCAGGAGGAATTAAAGAAACTCTCCACTCTGATAGCCGATGAGAAATCTGCAGAAACTCTTCACCTTAACCGAGTAAGCATGCATGATGTGCATCACTACAGCCTGATATATGGGATTTTGATCATTCTAACCCTTTGTGCTGGTTACAAATTATAAAGAGTGATTTTTTAAGTGCCTGATAACTTTTTTTTTAAAAAAAACGCATAAAATTTGCAAAATCTCATCGGTTCTTTATTTGAAACGTTAGATTGGTCCATGACATTTACTTTTTGAAGATAATTTCATTTAAATGTTGACCGCGGCTGCGTCTTAGGTGGTCCATTCGGAAAGTCCAATTTTGGGCAACTTTTTCGAGCATTTCGGCCGGAATAGCCCGAATTTCTTCGGAAATGTTGTCTTCCAAAGCTGGAATAGTTGCTGGCTTATTTCTGTAGACTTTAGACTTGACGTAGCCCCACAAAAAATAGTCTAAAGGCGTCAAATCGCATGATCTTGGTGGCCAACTTACCGGTCCATTTCTTGAGATTAATTGTTCTCCGAAGTTTTCCCTCAAAATGGCCATAGAATCGCGAGATGTGTGGCATGTAGCGCCATCTTGTTGAAACCACATGTCAACCAAGTTCAGTTCTTCCATTTTTGGCAACAAAAAGTTTGTTAGCATCGAACGATAGCGATCACCATTCACCGTAACGTTGCGTCCAACAGCATCTTTGAAAAAATACGGTCCAATGATTCCACCAGCGTACAAACCACACCAAACAGTGCATTTTTCGGGATGCATGGCCAGTTCTTGAACGGCTTCTGGTTGCTCTTCACTCCAAATGCGGCAATTTTGCTTATTTACGTAGCCATTCAACCAGAAATGAGCCTCATCGCTGAACAAAATTTGTCGATAAAAAAGCGGATTTTCTGCCAACTTTTCTAGGGCCCATTCACTGAAAATTCGACGTTGTGGCAGATTGTTCGGCTTCAGTTCTTGCACGAGCTGTATTTTATACGGTTTTACACCAAGATCTTTGCGTAAAACCTTCCATGTGGTCGAATAACACAAACCCAATTGCTGCGAACGGCGACGAATCGACATTTCACGGTCTTCAGCAACACTCTCAGAAACAGACGCAATATTCTCTTCTGTACGCACTGTACGCATTCGTGTGGTTGGTTTAATGTCCAATAAAGTAAACTGAGTGCGAAACTTGGTCACAATCGCATTAATTGTTTGCTCACTTGGTCGATTATGTAGACCATAAATCGGACGTAAAGCGCGAAACACATTTCGAACCGAACACTGATTTTGGTAATAAAATTCAATGATTTGCAAGCGTTGCTCGTTAGTAAGTCTATTCATGATGAAATGTCAAAGCATACTGAGCATCTTTCTCTTTGACACCATGTCTGAAATCCCACGTGATCTGTCAAATACCAATGCATGAAAATCATAACCTCAAAAAAATCACCCTTTACATACATTGCACACATGAAAAAAATAAAAAACCCATAACAACGGAACTAACAGAAGGTAATTACGCCAAGCCAAGGCTTGTCTTGCCAACATATGTAGGTTAGCGTGGCCGTTATTTTTTTTTTTTTTTATTTCTTATACTCTCTCCCCCCAAATCGGTTCAGTTTTATGTAAAAAAAAATACAAAAAATTTTCAAAGCGATAAGTTGTGTTTAAGGGGTGTCGCCCGCCCCTCAAAGTTGGCCTTCAAGCCCATTTATTCAAATGTAGTTTGTTTGTATCTGAGTATCTTTTTAAAAAAACATTTTACAAGAATATGATGTATGGCAATATTTTAGCTCTTTTAGTCAACAACATTAGCCTCAAAGAAAGTTTTTTGCTAAAATTAATATTTTAGAAAATAACCAACAAAATACAAAAAATTATATGTACCAAAATTAAATTTATATGGAAATTATTTGTTCTAAGCATGTGCGGTAAAAGCTTATGTCTATTAAATTATTTCATACATAGCTATACTACGTATAGTCAAAAGAAAACTAAACAAAAACAAAATTATTGAGTTATATTAAAAAATTTATAACTCTTGACTTACAGTAGATTTCTTAGAGTTCGAAAACCGGCGACGATAGTCGCTAACAACCTGCAGTACAAATTGTTTTTGCTCTTCATTTCTTGTAAAGAGCTTATTATACTCCTCCATCAACTTCACTCCTCTTTCGGCGGTATCATTGAGGACTCTTAATTTTTTAATGTTTTTACCGCTCTCATATAGCAATCCTGCGCAGGCCATTCAGACGGAGTTAATGTCATGAAAGACGTATCAATTTGAAATCTCTCGAAAAAATTTCTTGTTTGAGAAGAAACAAACTGCTCAAGCCCACCACTAATGAATTTTGAAACTGTTTGTTTTCCCATTGTGGCGCGGTTAAAGTTAATTTGTTTTGTTGCAATTTTCTTTTGTTGCATCTACGACATTGTTGTCAAAAAACGCAAATGCAATAGCCTCCCCATTTAAATACCATAACTGGTTTTTGAATTTTTTGACAGCAACCTGCGAGATTCCTACATCAATATTTTCAAAATCTTTTAATTTTGACAAAACATTTAAGTCGGTGTATGGTGCTTGTATTGCTAAGGGAGCAGAAAACCAGGCTTCAACATATACGACGACAATAAAAATGCAAATTTGACGTAGTCCAATGCTTTCAGATTCTGTCAAGTTAAACTCTTCACGGAACAAATATATTTTCAAGCTGTAAATAGCTTTTCCCATCCAACGCGCATGATGATAAGCACCCGGTGAACGAATTATTACACTGTTTGGCGGTTTTTTAGGTTCTCACCCAGGAATAGCAAGGTAAGTTCTAGTAACTCCTTATTATCCTCTCTAGGTTGTACTTCTTGTAAGATTGTGTTAACAAAACTTACAACTCGAGATTTTTTGTTTTTCAAATAATTATTTACCACTTCATCTTGCATTCCTTGCTAACAGTTGTTAACGTCTTATTTTGGCCATGCATTTTTAAATTTTTCAAATATTGTTACGTTAGGGCTTCAATGATTTTGAAATTTTTCCTCAAACACACTTCTCAGTACAACTTCATAAATGTGGTCGCTTCATAAAACTTCATAAAAGAAAATATGGTCGCTGCTTTGAATATTGAAAAAGAAAAACAAATTAACTTTAACCGCGCCACAATGGGAAAACAAACAGTTTCAAAATTCATTAGTGGTGGGCTTGAGCAGTTTTTTTCTTCTCAAACAAAAAAATTTTCGAACTCTAAGGGTCGTTTTATTCACTTTTATAACTTGAGAGTTAGAAATAACTTTAGGATTTTTTGAAACTGAAAAAAAAATTTGTTTTATTCAGTACAATATTTCTGTTATAACTTTTGAAATTGAAAATTTGATATAACTTGAGTTTTATAACTTTCGTCAACTTGTGATTTCAATAACTTCCGAAATTGGCTCCAGTTATTTGATTTAACTTGGGATATTTGTTATAACTTGAGCTTTTTGTTTCATTTGTAAGAAATCGTAGGCTACAATTGAATACAAAAGTTTTTAAAGTTTGTAAGCTAATGGGATGATGTGCATTTTCTTGATCGTTTTCGATTGACAAAAGAAACCACCTTGATGATAATGGAGCTGATCAAAGACAAACTACATTTTGACGAACGGCGAAATCACTCAATTTTTTATTTTCCTTCGCTACGGTGATATTGGATCAGTTTAGGTCGCAGTTGCGGATTTCAGTTGAGTGTGTATTTCATCAGTGCACATTGTATTATATAGAATGGGTATGGCACCTGCTATATTTAGGCAACAATTCGTCAAAATGCAAACAACGCAAGGTGAATTCCTGAGAGTTTCGAGAGAATTTTTCAGTACATCCAAATTTCCGCGCACAATTGGTGCAATTAACTGCACACATATGAGAATTCAATTGCAAGGCGACAAGGACTCTGAAAACTACCAAAATCGAAAGAGACGGTTCTTTTTAAATGTTCATTAGATGTTTTGGCGCGTTTTCAACTAAACAATATAATATTTATTACTGTAAAGTGTACAGTATCAACACGCATAATATTTTTATGATAACCAATCAATGTCAATGTTAATGTTCATTTGGCCGGATCGTTTTGTATGGAAAAAAAGGTCAGCAATTCGGGATCGATCTGAAAAGTAAGAACAACTTATAAGAACGATTTCTGCATACTTGTTTTTTTCAAATCAGAGAAAATTTATCGGAGCCTTTTTGATTCTCCTAAAGTTCCTTTTTGGTAAAAAAAACATGGAATTTGCTGGTAACTTTTTATTTTTTACAGAACGCATACCCAAATCTGCTAACAAGATAAATATCTTACACGTTCCAACATTATGGCATAAAGAAATGTTCGCTAGAGATAAATTCGAAGAGCCCGGAGAATAGAGAAAAATAGAAAGCCATAATAGACAAAAAAGTACAAAATATTAGCGAAAACGATTTTAAAAGGATTGACAATGCCGGTTATGCATAAAAATCGGTTGGGACATATTTATGGAGCTTAACAATCTCGTGAAAATACACAAAGTTTGAATCACGCCGAAATTCAATTATTAATAAAATAAAGACTTTTTTACAATAACTTTAACAAAATGTGTTTTTAAAGATGGCAAAAATTTTGGGAAGTCAATAGGAGTTATAATATAAAATTTTAAAAATTTCCAAGTTGCAGATTTCTAAATTGGAATTCTTACGTTCTGTAATTTTTCGCACACAGCTTTGATCAAACCGATATATAAAAGAAAATAGAACTCAATACCTTTCCCACAAGATCAATTTCAAGTAAATTCAATGAAAAATTTGGCTTTTACAGCGGTTTTAAAAAATAAAAAACGTGGTCTGATTATAAAAGTCAATTCAAAAATTTCTTTATTTAAATTTCTTTAAAAATTTCAGCTCGGCAACAATATTATTTTCAAACTCGATTGATTGATTCGGAAACAATTTCAAAAGTTATAATTTCAATATTTTTGTTTTTTTACTACAAATGAGTTGAATTTCCTTGGGATATTTTGATAACTTGAGAAATTATAACTTTACTTAACTTTAATGCTAGATACGTCAACTGACAAAAGTCGAAACTGAATGAAACCAATTTTTAACTTTGGAAATTTAAATTTTCAGCTTCTCAAGTTAAACAACTTGGGAAGTTGACAAAAGTAATTTAACTTGTACAAGTTAACAAAAGTTAGAAAAAGTGAATAAAACGGCCCTAAGAAATCTACTGTAAGTCAAGAGTTATAAATATTTTAATATAACTCAATAATTTTGTTTTTGTTTGGTTTTATTTTGACTATACGTAGTATAGCTATTTATGAAATAATTTAATAGACATAAGCTTTTAACGCACATGCTTAGAACAAATAATTTCCATATAAATATAATTTTGGTACATATGTATAATTTTTGGTATTTTGTTGGTCATTTTCTTCATTATTTTCTGAAATATTGATTTCATCATTGTGGCGTCCGTGGCGTAGTTGGTTAAAGTGCGTGGCCGCTATATCAAAGAACTTTGGAAACCCAGGTTCGAACCACAGCAGCGACAGAAAATTATTTGAATTAAAATTATTTTTCTGTACGGCCGCCACCTCTCTGCAGACAATGGCAAACCTCAGAGAGTAATAAAAATGCCATGTAAAGCATCTTGAGAACGAGATCTTTCCGTTCATCGCCGTTCGGAGTCGGCGTTAAGCATGTAGGTCCGGTTCTCGGTCAATTGTGTTCAAACTTAATAACACGCACAACACAATTGATCATAAGAAGCTAGGTCAAAGTCCTTTCAAGGGCTGAAATGGCCAGTTATTTATTATTATTTTTTATTGATTTCATTAAAAAACTTTCTTTAAGGCTAATGTTGTTGACTAAAAGAGCTAAAATATTGCCATACATCATATTCTTGTAAAATGTTTTTTTAAAAAGATACTCATATACAAACAAATTACATTTGAATAAATGGGCTTGAAGGCCAACTTTGAGGGGCGGGCGACACACCTTAAACACAACTTATCGCTTTGAAACTTTTTTGTATTTTTTTTTACATAAAACTGAACCGATTTGGGGGGAGAGAGTATAAGGAATCAAAAAAAAAATATTCTCCATACAACTAACGGCCACGCTAATGTAGGTATCACACATGTAAAAAAAAAAATATCGTTTTCTTTTTTTCTAGTCGTTAATCGAATTCTTTTGTAGATCCACTGGATTTCGTTTTGCTTTCTCACCCAATTTTCAAACAAAAAAAAAAAAAAATTTTTTTTTGTTTGTTTTATTTAAAAAAAAAAAACCAATATCTATACTTAAAATCTAATAAAGGGGCATTTCAATTCAGCAGAAACTTTCAAGAAAAAAAAAATATATATTTAACACTTTTATATACATATAATTAAAAAGAAAAACACAACAAAACAAACACTATATGTTGTAAAATTATAATATGTACATTTAAACTCACCAAATAATTACTAAAGAAATTTAATGAAAAATTTACAAACAACACAAAACAAAAAGATTAAAAAAAAAAAAAAAAAAAAAACAATACTTATTATTCTTCAAAAAAAAACATCTATGTATTAATATATATTAAATTAATTGTAAGGTTCGTTAATTTGGAGGAAAGAAAAAGGTTAGTATAGTTTTAAAAGCTTACTAAGCTTTGTAGTGTTGGCTAAAAAGCCGCTCTTACATTGTCTTTTTGGTTTAGTTGTTTTGCAGCTAACCAAGCTACTTTTTGGTTTAGTTGTTTATGCAGCTAACCAAGCTACTTTTTGGTTTAGTTGTTTATGCAGCTAACCAAGCTACTTTTGCAAGAAACAGACTCTGATTTAGTCTTCTAGAATCAGAATTATAATTCTTTTATTTTGGGATCGACTCTGCCTTTTATTGGCAAATCGATCACATTCCAATACATATTTCTGGAATTCTCTTTCCAGAAACTCTCTTACAAATATTTCTTACATTCTAATTGTAACATGTAAATATCTTAATTCTAAGTTCTCACCAATACATGAATCCCCATTCCTATTGGAATATTGAAAGAATTATGCAAACGCAGCATAATTCCTTTGTCACAAGCTTCTGTTTGGACTTTGAGTTTGCGAGCACTTACAATGTGTCAATGCTTCGCTTACTCATGGTTTTGTTTACAAAAGTCTAAAGTTTCTGGCTGAGCGTGACTAAACGCTGCAGTGGGTCATTGGGTATTTTACAAACGTATACAAATGTATACAATGTTTGTTAATGACTAAACTACATTGTGGTAGGTTAGTGTGCAAATTAAAGTGTGTGCAATAAGTACACTACACCCTTGCCCTTAAGAAAAAATTTATATTCGAATGAGTGTTCATGTATGAGGAGATAAATTTTTAAAATAATTGTGATGATCTAGTGGAAAATTAAATTTCACTATGTTAGTGTTTATTATTATTTTTGGTAGACTATTTTAAATGTAAAATGTAGGATTAAAATATTACTTAATTCTTATAATTATTATATAGTTTTAATTTTTTTTTTTTGATATTTTTTTTTTTTTTTTTTTTTTTTTTGTAATAGTTCTTGTACATGAATAAAATGTATGTTTTTAACTGTTAAATTTGAATCAATATTTTTATTTTTGTTTTCATAATAAGTAATCGTTAACTTATGTATCTATTGTATATTTAATCAAATTATTATTATGCATTTTCTTAATTTGTCCCTTAATTTCTATGTAAGTATTTACTTCTTCTGTTTCAACTACTTTATATGGTCCATGATAAGGACTTTGATTTTTCTTTCTATTACGTAATTTTACTAAAACTAAGTCTCCTATTTCTACCTTTAACTTATTTGTTTTTATGTTGCTATCTTTTTTTCTTTTATCTTTTACGTTATTTATGAGTTGTTTTGCTTTATCAATTGACGTTTTTAATTTTATTTTGAGTTCATTGGCATATGAGTCAATGTCATATACCGGTATATTATTATTTTTTGTATCAGTTGGCATATATGGTAATTTGCCAAAAACTAATTCATAAGGCGAGTAGCCTGTGTCTATATTTGGAGAAGTGTTGAAAGCAAAAGTGTAAAATGATATCCACTTATCCCATTCATTATCTGTTGCAAAATTAAGCATGTACTCGTTGAGTACTCTATGGTTACGTTCTATGGTTCCTAATGTCTCGTGGTGATAAGGTGCTGAAAATGTTTGTCTTATGTCTAAATATTTACAAATGTTCTTCATTAGTTCGTTCACAAATTCAGTTCCTCTGTCCGATTTAATAACTTTGAAAATACCATATTTTAGAATAAACTGATTTACGAGGGTTGATGCTACTGTTCTAGCATCTTTGCTTTCCATTGGATAAGCCATGACAAATTTTGTCAGTTCGCATTGTGCTGTCAGTATGTATCTGTATCCGTTTGAAATTTTTAATGGTCCTACAGTATCAATTGCGATTACCTCAAAACTAGTGTTTGGTGTATCTGTAATAACTAATTGTTCTTTTGTATGTCGTATCTGTTTATTTGTTAGACATTGCTTACAGTTTGAGACGAATTTCTTTACCATTTTAGACATATTTTTCCAAATATATCGCTGTTTTAATTTTAAAATTGTCTTCCTAACTCCTAAATGCCCTCCGCAAGGCGAGTTGTGATATTCTTCAATTAGCTTATACTTTATCATATCTTCTTCTATTCTTTGGGGACTTTTATATATTAGTATATTTACTCCTGAGCGATTTTTCTTTATTTCATTATGTTGCAACATATTATACTTTTTCTTAAATTCATTCTTCTGCACGTGTTTAAATATTTCATCTTCTTCATTTAGCGCTAATTCTTTGATGTTTAGTTTGTGCATTTTTGATGATAGTTTCTCCAAAGACAAATCGAGTTTGTTTAGATTATCACTACATCTCACAAGTACTACATCTTTTAATTTAATTTCTGTTTGGGTACCCTTAATATCGCTCTTTATTTCAAATTTTAATTTCTTTATATTTCTGACGTCAGCTAAAGATGTGCAATCCCATATGTGAAGGTGATCAGTCTTCTGTGGAAAGCTACAATTATCTTCTATTTCCTCTTTGTCTGCCATATTTCTTGCAGACATGCCCCTTGTTATTACTAAAGTCTTCTTCGCGGATTCATCGTTTGTTTTTGGTATCATTGTTTTCAGTAAGTCGGAGTCTATCTCTATCCTAGATAATGCATCATCTTGCCTTGCTTATAAACAATTTCATAATCGTAATCTGAAAGTTCTAAACGTATTCTCGTCAATTTAGAAGATGGATTTTTGATGAAATAATGAAACTAAAGGTCTGTGATCAGTTACCACTATAAATTTGCGTCCAAATAAATATGGTCTGAAAAAACTAATTCCCCAATGGATGGCTAGTAATTCCTTTTCTATCACTGGTTTATTTAGTTCATGTTTGTTTAGTGTTTTGCTGGCATATGAAATTGGTAAATCGTTTCCTATTTCTCCTTGTGAAAGTACTGCGCCTAATGCATAATCAGATGCGTCTGTCGTTAGAATGAAAGGTTTCTCAAAATCTGGATATTGTAAGACTGGTGGATTAATAAGTTTCCTTTTTAATGTCTCGAATGCATTTTGACATTCTTCTGCCCATATGAAAGGTTGTTTCTTTTTGAGCAAATTGTTTAAACTTTTGGCTAAATTTGCAAAATTTTTTATAAATTTTCTGTAATAATTACAAAATGCTACGAATCTTCGAACTTCGTCTGCATTTTTCGGTGTTGGATATAGTTCAATTGTTTTGTCTTACTATATTATAATTGTTCAAAGGTTCCCATTTAATGTCTAGATGGTCTATTCTTGCTTCTTTCTCGGTTGTGTTTAGAATTTTAACGTGACAGTGACCTATTGCAGGTGTAATTGAATTTCCTATAAAAATCCCTTCCTGTATTTCCTGTATTTCTTAAAATTACACTATCTTGGTCTAACTTCAGATCTATAGCACATATTAATTCAGATCTTGGTGGAATACAAAGTGTTCCTATATTTGCTTGTTGAATATTTATTGGTAAAGTTACTTCTTCTTCATCTATTGTCATTTTAATTGTGTGAGTTTCATAGTCAATAATACACATATGTCGTTTTAGAAAATCTGTGCCAATTATTCCATCTGTGGCAATTGGAAAATCTGTATCTACAACTTGAAAATAATGTTTTGTTGTACTGTTTTCTATTTTTAATAATATTTCTGTTCCTCCTAATGAATTAACCTCTTCTTTTGTAATTCCTACTAGTTTGCATGTGTCATCTGTTAAAATTTGTTGTTGTTCTGGTAAAACTTGTACTTTACATATTGAAATGTCTGCTCCGGTGTCTATTAGAAATGTTAGTCTGTTTTGTGAATTATTGCATTCTAGAGTTATGTAATTCGTCAGTTTGTTTGTTATATTGTACAATTTTAACACTGGTCTCCCGGAGTTGCTTCTTGTGTGCCCTCCGGGGCTTGTCCGTTTCCCGAAGTATTCATCACGTTTACTCGTCTGTAATTTCCTCGATTGTTTCTGTAGTTGTTATTATTTTGTGTATTTGTATTGTAATTTTGAGGTTGAGACCCTCTTTAATTATTATTTGTTGATCTGTTATTATTATTATTTCGAAAATAACTATTTGTGTTCGTTCGGTTGTTGTTATTAGTTTGGTTGTTATTATTATTACTGTAATTATTATTGCGGTTGTTAGTTTGTCCAAAGTTTCGGTTGTTTTCGTACCTATTTGAATTGAAATTGTTGTTCCTATAGTTAGATCTATTGTTATTTAAATGTCTACTATAGTTTCCTCTAAAACTATTATTTCTTGGAAAAATTCTATTTATGTGTAGAAGTTGAGATTGGTTATTTCGATTAGAATCATTTTCTAGTTCTGATGCTATATTGACTGCATCATTAAGTGTCTGTGGTTGATTTATATTTTTCATTTAAGCCATTTTTAAATATAGTCAATGCGTATTTGTCATTCATTTTTGTAATGATTTGTTTTTCTGTCTCGGTCGCTGTTGTTGGTAAATCTTTGATTTGCATATTGCTTAACTCGCTTATTAGTGTTAAAATACTTTCATTAAAGTTCGAAATTGAACCTTTTTGCGTTAAATTAGATAATGTTGTATGGATAATTGGAATAGTTTTGGTACTCTTATACCTTGCTTCCAACTTTTCTTTAAGTTCACCAAAAGTTTTTGGTTCGCTTACTGCACAAATTGATGTTTTTACGTTATTTGACAATTTAACATTGCAAATGAACTCAATTAAAGATTTTTTTCCCTCTGTGTTTAACACATTATGAATAAGTTCTGTAATTTTTAAAAATGAAGATAGTTCTTTGTATTGTCCATTAAACAACGGTATCGCCTTAATGGCTAATTCTAAATTAAAAGAAGACATTTTTACTTCTTCCTTATTTTGTTCAACTTCTGTCGTTTTATTTTGTAACTGTTCTAATAGCAGTTGTTTGATTATTGTATAAGTTTTATTAAACTCAATTTTTAATGCATTAACCTTTGTTTCATCTGTATCAATAATAACGAGTGCTTCTAATTTTTCTTTATACTCTTCTATTGATTGTAACTTTTGTAAAATTGTCTCGTAAGAGTATCCTCTTGCTGCACTTTTCTTTAGGTTTGTTAAAATAACTGTCAAACTTTCAATTATGTCCTCCATTTATTTGCTCCTCTCCTAAATTGGTGCAAATTTTTTTTTATCATTCTACTTGTTTCTTCCGTAGTGTCAGGGTTAATAACGTCCTCTATCGTTGGTTTTCTGGTCATGCCTATCGTTTCCCAAAATTTAGTTAACCATTCTAATTCTTTTTGTACGTCGCGGGGAATTTTTATCATACTATCCGCGTTAAATGGTGGTAGTGGATTTTACCTAGCTGTTTCGGTTTCTTACCTAAAGTATGCATTATAGATCAAAATTTTGTTGATTTTATCTTAACATTTATAATTCCATTTTTTGTTTTTTTTTTTTTAAACTTGAGTTGATGCATTAACTTTACTCAACTGTTTTTGGACATATTTTTTATAATAGCTATTTATTTTTAAAATCATCAGCACAGCTAAAATGAATACTAATACATATAAAAAATTATGGTCAGTGACCACAATGCTGCTACTAGTGTTGTTATTCAGGGCATTTGTGTTTTCCTTTTTACTTTCTGTATTGCCCATATTGAGTTATTTAAATTAAGTTAAAATTAATTTTTATTATTTTTCTCTTTTTTTAAAATTGCGTTCCTTAATCTTTTCTAAATTAATTTGTTGTTTAAAAAAAATTTTTTGCTCTTTGTTTAGCGCCAAATTTGCCAATCGGTGCAAGTCTGCTATTTTTTGTCTGCTGGTAGTTGCAAACTTCTCCCACCTATCGAAAATTGCGTCCACCTCCTCTCCGTTGATTATGTCGTCATCATTCATCTATTATTGTGTTCAAATAATAGTTCGCAGGGTCGTGTCCGCAGGATCGCCATGTAAGGTTCGTTAATTTGGAGGAAAGAAAAAGGTTAGTATAGTTTTAAAAGCTTACTAAGCTTTGTAGTGTGGGCTAAAAAGCCGCTCTTACATTGTCTTTTTGGTTTAGTTGTTTTGCAGCTAACCAAGCTACTTTTTGGTTTAGTTGTTTATGCAGCTAACCAAGCTACTTTTTGGTTTAGTTGTTTATGCAGCTAACCAAGCTACTTTTGCAAGAAACAGACTCTGATTTAGTCTTCTAGAATCAGAATTATAATTCTTTTATTTTGGGATCGACTCTGCCTTTTATTGGCAAATCGATCACATTCCAATACATATTTCTGGAATTCTCTTTCTAGAAACTCTCTTACAAATATTTCTTACATTCTAATTGTAACATGTAAATATCTTAATTCTAAGTTCTCACCAATACATGAATCCCCATTCCTATTGGAATATTGAAAGAATTATGCAAACGCAGCATAATTCCTTTGTCACAAGCTTCTGTTTGGACTTTGAGTTTGCGAGCACTTACAATGTGTCAATGCTTCGCTTACTCATGGTTTTGTTTACAAAAGTCTAAAGTTTCTGGCTGAGCGTGACTAAACGCTGCAGTGGGTCATTGGGTATTTTACAAACGTATACAAATGTATACAATGTTTGTTAATGACTAAACTACATTGTGGTAGGTTAGTGTGTAAATTAAAGTGTGTGCAATAAGTACACTACATTATATTCTTATATTAGGTACAATATATTTATGCAAATTATTTTTTAAAGAAAAAAAAATCTATACATTGTCACATAGAAAAAAAAAATGTAAATGCTCTGTGCTCATTTCCGCTCACCGGTCAGGAACGCGAGAGAAAATTTTTCAACCTCTTCAAGGAAAAAAATTTTCTTTTATAAGGGGGGAGGGATGTTGTGACCCACACAAAATTACCCTGTACACTTTGTACAGCCCGACCTCACACAAAGCCAGAATCCTCAATCGATTCTTAAAAAAAACCCCATTCATAAATAACAATAAATATTTATTTCAACATTAAATTTATGACTATTATTTCCATGAACGACCAAGACCATTCAAGTGCAGTGACTCGAATTGCTGGCGTTCATGAAAAACTGACCTGAAAATAAACAAAACCATTGCTTGTTTTTAGTTGTCAAGTGTTTCCGACTACAACGTCGGCGACAACAAAAACCAAAGCAATGAACTGTTTGGGTGCATCGGCATTAGCTTGCACAGTCAGCATAATAGCGATCATTTACCTACCCTAGTTGCTGCGCTGCTCGCAAAGTGCAATGCCTGCAGCTACGCAACATGTAAGACGTACGTGATCGCGTATCGCGAAAGGGGAAGTAATATGTAAATGAATGCAAAGATTTTATGTATGACATGTAATGTTTTGATTGGGTAGAATCGATACATAATTTCCACTTATTGGAAATTATGGGAATTGAGGGAGTTTTCTGGAAGAAAGGAACCTCCTTGGAAAGTGAGGATTTTGCCTTTAAAAGCCGGTGACCGGCGTAGAAAAGATCAGAGAGCAAGCAGCAGCTGTAGAACTAAAACTACAAATTAAAAAACCATTATTAAGGTCGCAGCCTCGCCTAGACAGCAGGCCTTAATAATTAATAAATCAACTAAAAAAAACATTAATAAGGTCGCAGCCTTGCCTGGACAGCGGGCCTTAATAATATAATAAACAAGTACATCTAAAACTTAAAACTAAAACGCATTTTCACTTACTCTCCCGTCTTTGGTCTCTCTTCTCCTTGCGGAAATATTTTATCACAGTCTACATCATTTGGAAGACGAAAACAATATTCTCAAGCAAAAGCTTCACTTCTCCTCAACCGATGCCACGTAAGCACAAATCCGAATTCGAAACAGAAATAACTTAAATTGAGTAAGTCACTCAATAGGGGGAAGAATGTTTATATAAACAGAGTTTAAACATATAAACAGAGTTTGTACTTTAAAACAGAGTTTATACTTTAAAACAGAGTTTATACATATAAACAGAGTTTATACATATAAACAGAGTTTATACATATAAACAGAGTTTATACATATAAACAGAGTTTATACATATAAACAGAGTTTATACATATTTTTTTTTTCTCTTTCCATTTTATTTGCAATCTATCAGCTAGAACAATAAGCAAATATGTTGTAATTGTTATAATAATACATACAAAAGTTGGTCTCCATTGAGAACAACATTATTTACAAAATTTAATTTGAATTAGATTTAACTTAATCATTTTTTGTGCCAGAAAGGAAACTTAATAACTATGACAATATATATACATATTTACATAATTTAGAGATATAATAATCATTTTCTAAAAGGCAGGTCTAAAATGTGGTGACGCTTAAGTCGCCTGACTTTATCGCTCTCATCAAGTAGACAAATGGCTAGAGGGTTTACATGGTTGCTTAACCTCTCTAAGTATCTCGAGCTAGTATTTCTGATCTCGTCCTTAACCATTGGAATGTTTAGGTCCTTATGAATTGCTTCATTTGAAATAAACCATGGTGCGTTGACTATTAGTCTAAGTGTTTTAGACTGGTACCTTTGTAGTATTTTAATGTTGGAGTTGCTTGCTGTTCCCCAGATTTGAACCCCATAAGTCCATATAGGCTTAAGGATTGATTTGTTATTATTATTATTATTATTATTAACAGTTTATTTACAAAATAAATTTAGTGAATAAACTTAAAATAAACTAAGCCCTAACTACTATGGTCTTCAGCTTATACATATACATTTAAGGTTTAAATTTTATCATATATATTACATCTCTTGAGTATTTCTATAATAAAAATTATGTTAGCTTCTGAGATATTACTTATTAGGTTGCTAATGCTCTCGTTAGATATTCTGCTTTGGTGAAGTTTTACTATGCTGCATTCCTCGAGAATGTGTTTGATTGTTGTTGTTTGACTGTTGCAGAGTGGACATAATGTCGGTGTTGTGTTATTCATCAGGTGCTGGTGAGTAAGTAGCGTGTGCCCCATTCGTAGTCTGCAAATTTTTTGTAGATCCTTTCTTTTGCAGTTGGCAGGGAACAAAGGAGCGATACCATCGGGATTTGCATGTTTGTAAAAATGTGTATAGTTTAACCAGTCTTGTCTACGTATTTTAAAATAATATCGGTTTATTAGACGTTTTAGATCGACTTTGTTTAAAACAGCTTGCTGAATTAGTGGGGCAGATGTAGCGAATTTGGCAGCTTCATCAGCTAAGTCGTTACCAACATGGCTTGGCACCCAAATGATTTTTATTTTATTGGGGTGTTGAATAAGAACATCTCTTATTTTGATGACGGTTTCGTTTAGGTTAAGGGTATTTTCTATGGAATTGATTGTTGATAGTGAATCTGTGCATACAATGAATTTGCCTCTTTGTATTTTGCAAATATTTAACGCGCACAAGACTGCTTCCGATTCAGCCGTAAATATCGAGTTATAGTTGTTTAGTTTGGAGTGCTGGCTACTAGACCTAGTCTGGCTACTTTGGAGTGCTGGTCGATTACAGCATATGCAGTTCCTGTATCTGTTTTAGACCCGTCAGTATAAACGAATTTCCAATTTTTGTACATATCCGAGACTTTGTGAAACTCCAATTTGTACATATCAGGATTTGTGACATTTTTAGGGTGGTCTGCTAACGTTTTTATAAAGCTTTGATTATTCAGATACCATGGTGGGTGGCGGGGTATATATCTCGTTAGCGGTTTCCAATTAATACCAATATGTTTTACTGATGTTTGAATACGATGAAAAGTTGAAGGAATTTTTGGAAGTCTACGCTGTGCGATCTTATTAAGGTTAGGAATCATTTGCAGTTCTGATGGCATCAGGGTTTTGACTGCCAGTTTTGCAGTCATATATTGAATTCTTTGTTCTAAGGTGGGAAGTCCAGTTTCGGCCAGTATGTTGTAGATAGGTGTCGATCTAAAAGCTCCTATGCTGTAACGGGCGGCGGCGTGGTATGTTGATTTAATTATTCTCAAGTTTGAAGCAGCTGTATGACCATAGATGGCGAGTCCATAGTCTATTTTTGATATTATGATGGCTTTTATTATATTGATAATAGTATTCGGATGAGCGTTACTGTGAAAACTCGCTAAACATTTTATTAAGTTAAGCCTTTTAACCAGAGATTTCTTAAGATAATTTATATGTGCAGACCATTTATAATTATTACTAAATATAACACCTAATATCTTTAAATTGTTAACATTTTCAATTTGACTTGTATTTATATGTATGTTAAGGGGTGTACAATTTATCTTTCTGCAAATATGCAGCATTTTGGATTTAGAACAAGAAATTAGAGCTCCAGAAGTATTACACCATCTCGAAATATCTAAAAAGATATTTTTAAAGTTGCTTTCAAAAATATTGTTAACTTTGTATTTAGCAGTAATGTACAAATCATCTGCGTAAATGCAGTGGTTGAACAATTTGTATTTCAAAATTATACGATAAAGTTGTTCAAACGCAATCTGGAATAGGACCACCGATAGTGGGGAACCCTGTGGGATACCGTTGTGTAGTGGCCATAGTTCAGAATGCGAAGAATCTATCCGAACTCGAAATTTTCTGTTTGATAGAAATGATTTGACATAGTTTAACATGTTTTGCCCAATTTTCCATTCTAATAGCTGGTTGATTATAACATGGTAGCCAATCCTATCAAATGCCTTTTCAAAATCAATAGATATTATGGAGATATGGTTTTTCGTATTCAGAGCATTTGCTATGTTGTAATCGAGAAAAAGAAGCGCATCGATTGTTCCTTTGCCATTTTTAAAAGCGACTTGATTTGTGTGTATGAGTTTATTTTTTAGTAGGAACCAACTTAATCTCTTTGCAACTATTTTTTCTAATAATTTGCTCGTACAAGATAGGAGCGAAATAGGTCTATATCCTTCAAGATTATTTTTCGGTTTGTTTGGTTTTGGCAAAGGAATTATCGACGCATTTTTCCATTCTTGTGGTATTATATTTAAAGATATAATAGAATTGTATAATTTTAGCAAATGATCTTTTGCTATAAATGGTAAATTTTTGAGCATAGGATAGCTGATTTTGTCATATCCAGGAGTTTTACCTTTTAGGCTGGATAGTGCAGCATTGAGTTCTGTCATAGAAATGTCGTTTTCTATTAATTGCGCTGAATTAGATGGAACGTAATTTATACGTGAAATGCAGTTGTGTTTTGCGTTTCTGAAGTCTAAGCTGAAGTTATTATCTATCGAGTAGGTGGACCACTCTTTGGCGAATGAGGATGCGATTTTTGTTGGGTCGGTTATTGCTACTCCAGATGTCAAAGAAATTGTTTTAATGGTGTTTGATATTTTTTTCCATACAAGCGATTAACGGTATTCCACATTAGCTTCATGGGAGTTTTTGAATTAATATTTGATGTGAAATCATCAAAAGATTTACGTTTAGCTTGTTTGACTTCACGCTTAAAGAGTGCATTCGCTTTTTTATAGGCAATTATATTTTCATTTGTTATATTGTTTTTTAAGGTATGCCACTTTTTCTGTTTATTATTTCGTAAATCTGCTAAGTTTTTATTCCACCAATGTGTAGATTTTTGAATTTTAAAATATGGGTATGAATGTGCTATTGATTCATTTGCTGCCATGACAATTAATTTGTGGAATACAGCTGCTTCTTTATTTAAATTTCTACTTAAAGTTAAAGAAGCGAATTTTTCTTCTAGAATTGATTGAAATTTAGGCCAGTTAGCTTTATCTAATATAAATCGTTTTTGTTTATTCCTGGTTGTTAATTGATTATTATTGAGATTGTTTTCATATGTTATCAGTATTGGAAAATGATCGCTACCGTGGAGATATGTATCTACTTTCCAATTAAGAAGTGGGATTAGATTGGAAGTGGCAAAAGAAAGATCGACATGAGTGAGAGTTGAGTGAGAAGAGAAATGTGTTGGAGCAGAAGTATTTAACAGAGAGAGATTAGTTTTCCGCCTTAAAATTATTTCCCTGCCTTCCTTAAGAAGCAGAAAAATTATGCTCAATGTCTCCTTTTTATACAAACTACTCAGTAGCGATATAGACTCACAATACCTTCTTTCTTTATTAAACTTCAACATCCCTAGGAGCGGAACCAGACATTTCCAGCTTTTTAAGTTGAGTCAGTGCACTAATTATGCCCTTCACGACCCTTTCCGATGTATATGTAGTGATTTCAATGGTAACTTCAACTTGATAAATTTTTCTGACTCGGTGGATGTCTTAAAACGTAAAATGATATTACATTTGAATAGTTAACACATTCATTGTGATAACAAATACAACTCGCGATAATTGTGTAGATTTTACGATTTAACAAATTTAACTCGCGATAATTGTGTAGATTTTACGATTTAACAAATAAGCATCATCGAATATGTTAGATACTTTAAGTTTTCGTTTTATTTAGTTTCGTTGCTTTATTTTTTTCATTAAATTATTTTAGATCTTTAGTTTTATATAGGGTGTTTTTTTTAGAGGTATAGAACTTCGAATAGAAATAAAACACAAGAAAATCGTTTTAATGTCCATCAATTTGGCTTTATTGGAAGGATAATTTTATGCCATTAACGTTTAAATATGATTTTGGGCATGTGGCCGCCGCGGCTGGCTCGAATAAAGTCAATTCTACAGGTCCAATTTTCAACCACTTTTTCGAGCATATGGGGCCGTATGTCGGCAATAACGCCACGAATGTTGGCCTCCAAGTCCCCTAACATTTCTGGTTTGTTGGCGTAGACGAGTAGACGACTTCACATATCCCCAAAGAAAATAATCCAATGGTGTCAAATCACACGATCTTGGTGGCCAATTGACAGGTCCATTCCGCGAAACTATGCGCTCATCGAATGTTTCCTTCAATAAATCGATTGTGACGTGCGCTGTGTGGCATGTAGTGCCGTCTTGTTGGAACCACAACTCATCCACATTCATGCCATCCAATTCAGGAACAAAATAGTCGGTTATCATGGCTCTATACCGGTTTCCATTAACGGTAACTGACTCTCCAGCATTATTTCGGAAGAAGTATGGCCCAATGACTCCACCAGCCCATAGAGCCCACCAAACAGTCAGTTTTTGTGGATGTAATGGCGTCTCAAGGATCTCATGTGGATTCTCTTCACTCCAAATGCGGCAATTTTGCTTGTTGACGTAGCCATTCAACCAAAAATGAGCCTCATCACTGAACAAAATTTTGCGATGTAAACTTCGCGAACTGAACCATTATTTTCGAAATAAATTTGCACGATTTGCAAGCGTTGTTCTTTTGTCAACCTGTTCATGATGAAATGGCAAACCAAACTGAACATAAATAACATTAGAGTTGCCAGATTTGACCACAAAATGCCAGTTTTATCTCTATTCGAAAAACAAACCCCTAAAAAAAACACCCTTTACAATAGAACTCCACTTCCGCTTTTTCTGTATGACCTTTAATTATTTTTTTCTTGAAAACAAATTTGAGCTTAAGGCCAAGTATGTTGACAACAAGAAAACATGAAGACTAATGGCCTCTTGCTGTAAAACGAAGCCTTCGGCTGAGGCCTCGTTCGTTTTCAAACGATGTCGGATAAAATTGGCTTGCTGTATTTATGCTTTGCGTCATCGTGCACTATTACGTCGCTTACGTTACTCAAATACTCTCGACGTGAATATTTGTCAAAAGAAGCATTACCAGATAATAAAATTGCAATATTTTTCGTAAATATTCTAAAATTCTTAAAAATTTAAATGTTAAATCATTACATACTTTTACGTTGGCAATGCTTTTTTCCATCAGCTGTTTCATTTATTTTTGTTTAGAAATAAATTATGACTTTTGCTGCAATCTGAAATTTGTTTTCATATATTTTGTCAAATTTGAGTAAAATTACATTTTATAATGTTTTCTGCGATAGCATTTTATAATTTTAACGACGAAAGTGAAAGTGATAGTGATGAGCAGACAATGCGTGTCAAACGTAGAAAAGTTCGCGATGAAACAAACGTGCTGGATTATCCAAATGATGAGTGAGTTATTTGCTATTGAAAAATGCTTTATTTCATAATATTATATTAGATTCAAAAACAACTTTCGGATGAATAAGGAAGTCTTCACCTATTTATTTCGTGAGGTAGCATCCAAAATGAAGAAAACTTATAGAAGTACTCATTTACCACCACAACTGAAGCTTGCAACATTTTTGCGCTTCCTTGCAACTGGGAGCTTTCAAAAGAGCGTACTTTGAAATGAGTACTTTTCGTCGATGTCCGAATCAACGGTCTGCAGAGTTATCACAGAGTGTTTGGAGATTTTCGAGCAACACTTTGCCAAAAATGGGTGAATTTAAATAGAACTCCAGAGGAGGAGAATGCAGTCAAGGAGCATTTCTTCAACGCATTCGGTGTACCAGGTATTGTTGGCTGCGTTGATGGTACTCACGTTCGCATAAAGTCGCCTGGAGAGGCTATGCAACACCTGTACTACAACAGAAAAGGATACTACAGCCTGAATGCCATGGTAGTAAGTTATAAACCAATTATTTTTAAAAACTTTAATTATTCACTTTAAAAACTTTTTAATAGATTTGTGATCATAATATGGTTATAACGTATGTTGATGCTAGGCATCCAGGTTGTAACCATGACGCTTTTGTTTGGCAGCACAGTACAGCGGAAGAACACTTCGGATTGGCTTTCAACAATGGCAAAAGAAATACATGGATACTTGGTAAGTTAAGCAACAAGTGGTGCATTTAAGAATATTTCTTAAATTTGTAATCTCTCTTAAAATAGGAGATTCCGGTAACCGTCTGCTTCCATACTTAATTACACCAATTCGGAATCCCACTGACGCCTGCGAAACACTCTATAATGAGAAGCATTGCAAAGCGCGCAATGTGGTTGAACGTTGCTTCGGCGTTTTGAAAAATAGGTTTCGTTCAATCATTGGTTCAAGGGGGCTGCACTATTCAGCGGAAAAGGCAACGAAAATATTTAACGTGTGTTGTGCAATTCACAACGTTTGTATATTTTCCGTCGTTTGTATAGATCCGTCAAGCAATGTTCATCATTTCAACGAAGACTCCACCCCTAATGTAGATGCAGATAGTGTTTCAACTGAAGCTACACTTATAAGAAGGCAATTAGCCACAAGCCTGCATTAAATTAAACTTGTAATAGCTTCTGTCATATCGCACTCCATCTTCAAAAGAGGCACAACTCAAAATTTACAAATTTTTACTTTTTAATGTTAAACTATTCGTAGTGATAACCTCCATCAACTATCGAAATTTTGAACTCATCTGTTTTGTTTTGTCTCCTTGTTTTGTATTGATTCCTTTGAAAAACAAACTGGTTTTTTGCTTTTCCTGGAAGTTTTGAAATTTTGAGTTGTGTCTGTTTTTAAGATGAAGTGCGATATAATTTAAACTAAAATTTTTATTGCACAATTGAACTCATTGTTAACTTCAATAGATTTATGTATATGTTCTTGTTACTGATTTTTATCAATGACCAAAATAAATGAAAAAATTACATTTTCGTAAAAATCTGTTTTTCGTTAATAAATATTTATTGCATTATTTTTAAAACAAATATGAATTAAAAAAACAAAGTTTTTAAAAAGTAAGAACTAAATTAAAAAATAACAATTCAATCATTGCCTAAAAATAATAAGAAAACATTCAATGACAAAATAAAGGCACATATTTAATAAATTATATAAAAACAATAAAACCTATAACAAAATGAGATCATTGAGCAAAGATGCAGGCTAAAGCAACCAAAATAAGTGCTGAAGCCACAACATCGTCTCAAACCACAAAACCATTTTTATTCATATTCATATGTTTTTTAAGATACCTAGCACTTCCTCCATTGCAGCAGCAATTTTTTGTAAAGCTTCTGTTTGAGCTGTTGTGGCTTCAGCAATTGTTTTGGTGGCTTCAGCCTGCATTTTTGCTGCTTCTGCCAACATTCTTATTGAATCGGCCTGAGTTTGAGCAATAATATTTTGTCGTTTGAGCTCTTCTATTGACGACTATTGATTTTTTATTTCAAGCCGAATCATTTTTGCTTGATCCACCAGCATATTCCGCTTGCGTCGAATGACTTTCTGCATTTTCCGATAGCGGTTGAACTGCATTTGATGGCGTTGCTCGCGTTGGTGTAACAACTCCAACTGGATGAGCTCTTCTTGGAGGAGTTACCACTGGTTCATCGTTTCTTTCTGTTATGGAACTTGGTTGGACGGATGGTTCCATAACAGGTAAAACTCCCAGAGTCACGCCGCGAGGCTGTGCTGCCGTGGAAATGCACAAAAGTTGGTCGATGGTTTGCTCCATTTCTGTGGGTGGGTTAAATCTGAACGGCCCACCACCTGTTTCACGCATGCTATTGTGGTTTTCGGAGATTTTTTTTTTTGTGCGGCTCTTAAGATTTGCCCAAATCTTTAATTAAAAAAAAATTATTAAAAGCAACAAATTATTGCAATATGTACATTACCTTTCTCCACTCCATAGAACTTCTTTGTGGTGGTCCGTACGAATTAATCTTTGCAGCAATTAAATTCCACTTTTCTTCCACTCTGGTTCTAGTTGCACCAAAAACTGGTGTGCCTTTTGCAAGCTCGGGGTTTTTTTGCATTTCCTGCACAAGAACCTCAAATTGCTCGCTTGTTGTTTTCTTTGTGCTAAAAACATATAAAATATTGTTAATAAATGTTTTATTATTATCATTTATATAATTTTTTTTTTATATGCTTATAAAAATATATTTACCTTTTCTTTACAGCAGCCTCCATCATTAAAATTTTGTGGACGATGACAATTTGTTTAACGCCGTGTTTTGACGTTCCGCTTCGGTTTATTTTCTTACAGCAAGCCAAATTTGTACTGCTGTTACGTCTTCGTTCGTAACTGAATCAGCTGTTCTCGTTTGTGTATGATATACATTTTACATCAAGCAAAAACAGCTGATTATTGGCTTTTGAACGAAGTCTTCGTGAAATACACGTTTCGTTCGTTTTACAGCAAGATGCTATAAGAAGGCAACAACAAACAACAACAACAACGGCTTTGTATAGAGCAAATCACACAGCTTGACTATACAGACTGCTTCGTTGGCAACTACACCGTCTACTTATACTGCCAAATATGCCGAGAAAGTTACCCGGAATTCATTTTTGACAAAGAGAACGCTTCAATTGGTAACTGAGTTCTTATCTACTTTGATTCATCGTGTGTCAAGGTTAGCCTAGATCGTTTCACACTTTTAGGCATAGTCTTAACTCATGTGCATCTTCGAAATTTAATCACAGCGGCTTACCGCTATCAGCGCATATTGATGTTGTATTATTTTGTTGTTAGCTCCTCCCTTTTTTCACACTTTCATTTTTAGGGCTCAGTTAGTTTAACTGATGGTACACCTAACGACTACTACCTACACGACTACTGATGAGTTGGTGTAGCGGCCAACGAAACAGTCTGTATAGTCAAGCTGTGTGATTTGCTCTATACAGAGCAGCAGTGTCGCCAGATGAAATTACCATAAAAATTCTCTTTTTCTCACACTTAATTCCCACAAATTACCACACTCGCTAAAATACCATAAAATACCTCAAATTACCATAAAATACCACAATACCTCAAATTACCACAAAATCCCTCAAATTTTCTTTTGAGGTATTTTGAGGTCTTGTGGTATTTTGTGGTAATTTGAGGTATTGTATGGTATTTTGAGGTATTTTGTGGTAATTTGAGGTATTTCTTTTCCCACGCGTGGTAAATATCTCACATGTGGTATTTTTTTTCCCACGCGAGAGATTTTTACCACAAAATACCATGGGAATTACCACATCCCACAATCGTTAAAAAATACCATAAGTACTATTTATCGTGCTTTTCTGGCAACATAGCAGAGCAGTTGTTGTTGTTGTTGTTGTTTGTTGTTGCCTTCTTTGTCTTCATGTTGTCTTGTTGTCAACATACATACTTGGCCTAAAGCTCAAATTTGTTTTTAATATAGAAAAAATTTTTTCTCAAGCTCTATAAGAAAAGCCTAACTTGAAGTAAATTCACATTTTCACATCTAAAATAAAATTGACCAGTATTGGTTAAAATTTCACAAAATGACAAAACTGGTCATACAACAGGTATGGTTAGGTTAGGTTAGACCGGTCGCCTCTTGCAGAGGTCTCACATAGACCATACAGGTCCTTAGTGGTACCGGTTAGGTGGAGGCTGAGTGGGTCAGGAGAATTTATTAAGAATTTGCGTCGTGTTCACGAATTTTAGAAGGGATTCAAGAGGGATTTTGGCTACTTCTTTTAGTGACGAGAACGTCGGAGAGCCTAAGAGTTTATGTCTTGTTCTGAGTATTGCGGGGCATGTGCATAGTAGGTGTTCCAGGGTCTCTACGGTGCCTGGTTCCATACACTTCCTGCAGCTTTCATCCATGGTGATGCCCATCTTCTTTGCGTGGGCTCCCACCATGCAGTGGCCAGTGAGAATACCTACTAGTGTTCTGCAGACACTCCGTGGGTGTGCAAGGATGTATGTAGTTCGTTTTCCACAGCGTGCCACGCACATGGTTCTGGCGATTTTGCAGGTTGTCGTGTTTTTCCACCTGTGGCTCACTGTTAGTGCGGTTCGTTTTTCTAGGTTGTTGTATAGTTCTTGTATTGGGATCAGTATATGCTCAGTGAGCTCTGCTCCCAGCCCGGCGCCCTCCTTCGCTAGCTCGTCTGCCATCTCGTTGCCTTCGATGCCCTGGTGGCTCGGAACCCAGTAGATACGCACTTCCTTTCTGTCGGACAGAGCGTCTAGTGCTTCCCTGCTCGCCAGGGCATTTCTGGACTTGATGGTATCGGAACTCATGGATTTAATCGCCGCTTGGCTGTCTACGAATATGTTGATTCGAGAGTGATGAGTGTTAATTCCGAGGGCTAATTCTGCGGCCTTCCTTATAGCAAATACCTCTGCTTGGAAGATGCTGCAGTGGTCTGGCAGTTTGTACGGCTGCCTTATGTCGGGCTCTGCACAGTACACTGCCGCTCCCACCCCTGTGCGCATTTTTGAGCCGTCAGTAAATATGTTTACTGCCTTCTGTGTTTGTTTGATTCCATTACACCAGTCGTTCGGTCCTACGAGAGTTGGTACTCTTGATCTGGTGACAATGCGGGGGATCATATAGTCCGTGAGACTTGACAAATCTTTAAAGATTGTACAGTGTCCGAAGTTCTGATTCTGTATTTTATCAGCCGCTATAAGGCGTTGTGCCGTTTTACCGGCTATTAGTTTAGCGTGTATGTCCAGGGGGTCCATACTTAGAATGGTTTCTAGGGCCTTAGTTGGAGTTGTCTTTAGCGCCCCCGTTATACAGATCGCTGCCTGTCGCTGGGATTTCTCCAACGTTTTGAGGTATGTTGATTTGTTGACTGCCGGCCACCACACTATGATTCCATGGAGTAGAATGGGACGAACTACCGATGTGTAGATCCAATGCATCAGAGAGGGTGAGAGGCCCCAGGTACTGCCTAGCATCTTCTTGGATGCGTATAGAGCATTATTTGCCTTTTTCACTCTCTCGTTTACATTGAGTCTCCATGTCAGCTTACTGTCCAAGACTACCCCTAGGTATTTTGTGTGTGTTTTCGGACTGAGGTGTATGTTGTTTATTTTTGGCGGTGTCCACGGCGGTATCTTGTATCGTTTTGTGAACAGCACCAGATCGGTTTTCTCAGCGTTGATACTTAGACCGACTGAGTTAGTCCATCTGTGTACCTCTTTGAGTGTTCTTTCCATTATAGAGGTTATTGTTGGTAGACATTTCCCCACAATTATAATGCTTATGTCGTCTGCGTACGCTGTTATCTTTGGGGCTTTTCCTTCAAAGTATTTTAGTAGTTCGTTCACAACTAGGTTCCATAGTAGGGGAGAGAGAACACCTCCTTGGGGTGTTCCTCTGCGTGCTTCCCTTTCCATGGTTGTTGTACCCCACTCAGCTTGGACCATTCTGCAATTTAGTAAATTGTTTATCCAATGCTCGATTGCTGGTGGTGTATCTATTGCGCGAAGTCCCTTGAGTATTGCATATGTTGAGACATTATTGAATGCTCCAGAAATATCTAAGAATGCGCCTAGTGCGTATTCTTTGTGGTGTAGGGCTTTTTCTATGGGAGCTACTAGGGAGTGTAGCGCTGTCTCCACGGATTTCCCTTTCGTATATGCGTGCTGATTTGATGCTAGCACGGATCGGTTAGCACCATTCCTCAGGTGCAGGTCTATCAGTTTTTCAAGTGTTTTTAGTAGAAAAGACGTTAGGCTTATGGGCCTGTAGTCTTTCGGATACAAGTGGCTGCTTCTACCTGATTTCGGCAGGAATACAACTCTTGCTGTCCTCCAGACAACGGGTACATAATTTAGCCTAATACAGCCTTTGAATATGGTTTCGAGCCATGGGACAACTCTTGATATGGTCGTTTGCAGCATGGCTGGGACTATTCCATCCAGTCCAGGAGATTTGTATCTTGAGAATGAGTTTATTGCCCACTGGATTTTGTCGTTTGTTATTAGGTCGTGTGGAATCTGCAGCGGATTACTCCTCCATGACTGTGTTATGTTCGTAGACGGAATTCCGGTACAGCCTGGAAAGTGCGCATTCAGAAGCACCTCAAGTGATTCCTGATTGCTCTCTGTCCAGTCACCATTATCATTGCGTAGCTGGCTTTGGACGGAAGGCTGCTTCGAGAGTAGCTTCCTAAGCCTTGCTGTGTCAGTAGTCTTCTCAATGCTAGAGCAGAAGTTCTTCCAAGATGTCCTTTTTGCTCTGCGTACGTTCTTCTTAAAGAGTTTTAGTTTGTCTTTGTATTCCCTCCATATTTCTTCTTGTTCAGCTATTTTTGCTAGCTTGAAGAAATCTCTTAGGTCGCGTCTTTCCTCTACAAGATCTGAGTTCCACCAAGGTGGTCTCGTCTGTCGGTTTCGTTCGCGTGGGTTTACAACATGTGTTATACGATTTGAGAAGCAATTCTGTTAGGGCCTTTAGGGAGCTCTCTATATCAGCTTCTGAGATTATATTTATGGGTGTAGGTAGCCTAGACTCAACTAAGCTTTTAAACTGTTTCCAGTTAGCATTAGCGGGGTTTCTAAAGATTTTCTGAGATGGGGTATATTTGAAGCTAATATTAAAGCTTATATATTTGTGGTCTGAGAAGGAGTCCTGTTTTAGTACCCTCCAATCTGTGACCTGAGTGTTATTATATGAGGTTAGCGTTAGGTCTAGGACATTAGACGACGAGGGACCTACGTATGTGTGTTCGTCGCCTGTGTTTGCTATGTTAATGTTAGTTTGTAGAATAAAGTTTAGCATGGACTCACCTCGATCATTGGTGTCTGGGCTCCCCCATACCGTGTGATGTGCGTTGGCGTCTGCTCCGATGACAACTGTCTGCTTCCTTGCTTCAGTTGTTTCTACCATCATGCGAAGCTCATGCGGTGGTGCGGGTTTGTCGTGAGCCATGTAGCAAGACGCGACAAGGATTTTGTTGCCTTCGTCGCCCTCTAGTGTCACGACTGTGAGATCGTCAGTGCTGTAAAGAGACATTAAATAGGTGTGGATGCCTTTCTTTGTGAGGATGGCGGTTCTCGTTCTACTTACTGTTGTTGCGAAGAATGTGTTGTAGTTTTTTGACTTTAGGCCGGAGACTGTGTTGCCCGAGGCTATCCACGGCTCCTGCACTAAAGCCACATCGTAGCCTCCTTCCTCTAGTACGAGAAGGAGTTCTGTGCTCGCTAGTTTGCTCTTATGCAGATTGATCTGGAGGACCTTCAACTGCGTTATTAGGCACCTCCACGGGGTCGACTGTACTCGTCGTTCCTCCTACTTCATCTGCGTCGTCTATGCTGAGTCCTTTGGTAGCATCAGTCATGGCTTCTAGACCTAGATCTCTCTCTACCTCTCCGGACTCAAGCGTGTTGGTATTGTTATCTTTGGGGTGGCGCTTCTTGAGGCGCAGGTACACACTGCCCACACCCCATGCCATCTTCCCATAGCGTGCGTATAGGATGTCGTCGGCCTTCTTGTTGATCTGGATGATGTATTGTTGCCCGCCTCCACTACCAGGTAGAGGCTCAGCAACTTTCAACACCTTCCAGTCAGCGGTTGGCACGTCCGGGTTCTGCTTTTTCAGCAGCTTTAATGCACAGTCTGGTGGGACGACTCTTGGGATGAGCACTTTTGCCTTTGGTAGAGACGGGATACTAGTCCTGTCAACTACCTCCAGCTGGGCGCCCTCCCATAGTCCTTGGAGCGTCGGAACTACTCCCTTCACCCATTCCAGAGTCGGGTCGTCGTTACACTTCAGGATTTTGACGTTGTTCAGTCAACCTGCACCATCAAAGGTGGGCATTGGGGAGTTAGGTAAGGCTTCCATCCTCGTGAACATTGACTCTAGAAGCTTCATCTCTACGGATTTCCATCTATCTAGAGTCATTTGCCCCTGAGGATCGCTGCGGTCTATAAGTGCCACGATCAGATGTCGTTTGGCTACCTCGCTCGCCTTCGTTTTCTCCTCCGTTCCGGGCTGCGTGTTCGACTTCTGCTTCTGCTTTTTGTTCGCAGGAGCATCAGCCTTGGAGCTTTCCGCCGACCTTTGGCGTTTCTGTGCCGCATTTTCTTCCACCTTGTTTGCATACTGCATGGTGGAGGCTGCGAAGCGTGGGTTTTTTGCGAAGTGTTCGCGGCCCTCTTTTACTTTCTGCTCGGCCCAGGTGAGCCTCTCCTTCTCTTCGGAAGTTAGATTGCTCTTACCTGAGAGCCGGCTGCAGATCTTTAGGGCCGCTTTATAGTTTGCCTTCGCCTTCAATCCCTCCTTCGACTTCGTCTTGGGCCCTTCATTTCTAGAGGAGCTGGCACCCGCTGACTGGTCTGGAGGGGATAGAAGAGGCTTGTTGTCAACTTTTGAGTTGCCGCCGAGGTCCGAGTCTTCTTCGACTATGGCACCTTCGCGACGTAGTGAGTGATTTACGGCAGTAGCTGACTTTCCTACAGGACCTGCTCCCATCCTGTGGGTGTTCTTGGCAGTAGTATTGCAACCACTATGGCCTGCTCCAACCATAGGGGAGGTGTGACTGCTGGCGACACGCAGAGAGGATTGCTCCTCCCCGTGCCCGCCGGTGGTAGCAGTCACGCATTCCACCGACGTTTGGGTTGACATCCCAACCCTTGTTTGACCTTTACTGACCTCCATGTGATTATTATTGTCTGGGAAATCACCCATAGCGTTTTATGCCTGCCGCCAGACACCTCTGACCATGGTCTCATCCTTCGCAGGATAAGACCTTCGCTAGATACTGTACAGCCCGGGGGCTGTGCAGTGCCCATTGCCCGGCCGGCACCCTCTTGGAGGGTTCAGTCAGAGGGTTTTCGCCAGCCCATACAACAGGTATGATAGCAGAGAAATATCTTTATTATATCAGGAGTTAGACTTAGATTCAGTTAGTGAGTAGATAAATACAACATTTAAAGTTACACTAATTAAGGACTCATTAAAATCCTTTGACAAGTTTAATATTAATTATCCTTAATATTATTACAGATATTTTACCGGATGCTATATCTTCAAATTGCTCAAAATGCACTACCGCACAAATTAATGGATCAATGCGCGTAACACATTTCCTAATTGACAATCGACCTGATGAATGGAGCCGCTTAGAAAAAAAGTTCGATCCAAGTGGAAAATATCGCGAAGCATATATGTTAGAAAGAAATAAGCTATCCAAGCAACACAAAAACCAATAAATCATGTTTTGAAGATTTGAAATGATGAAAGATTTTCGGATAACAATTTAACTACAACAATCATATAATGAGTTCATAGTGGTTTAATTTATAATTCTATATGTTGTGATATATGCTGTGCTGCTGTTTATGTAAAAAAAGTGAAACAAATCAAAATTAAATTCGAGTAACATTTTTTTAGATAAACTTGTTTACGGTTATTTATTCCAATTTTTCCCCGTTATAACAATATGTCAACATACATCCCTACGGTGCATCAACAAGAAGTGTACGGCTGCAAATGCAGTATTATTTAACTGCTGGTAGCTTTGAAAGATTTAGTGCTTCATAAATTATCTCCATGTGTCAACCACAATTGTTCTTTTTATTCAAAAAAACAAATCTTACACCTCATTTTGATACATCCTAGTAATAAGAAATTGGCATTTCAGAGAGAGAATATACTAAAATCAGTCCAATCATGAAACACAAGTAAATTTTTCTTTATTTTCCCTACTACTAAAATAATAGTTAATATTATTAGTTATTAGTTAAATATTTCCAGAAAAGTAGAAGAGAAAGTAAATAATACAAATTTATTTCAAGTTGTCCGGATTTTTTTTTTAAGCAAACCAAATAGTTTGATAACAACGCAGGAGTATAGTTGTTTATATATTTATGATTATCTTTAAATAATTATATACTCTTATAATGTGTATTACCATTTCTATTTACATAAGGGAAAAACATTTTCAAAAGGTTAAAACTAAAAATTTTAACTATGTAGAAAAAAATCAGAGTAAGCTACATTTTACGTAGTTTAAAACGTTTCTTTACACTACAATATATGTCTTTTTATAAATTTTCAAACTGTTTTCACATAAAATTCAGACGTGATAGAAAAAAATCTGAGAAACTTATCCCTATCATCGTTGAAGTCAGTCGTTTACGACGACTCCCGTTTTTTCCGTCATCTCGAAAATTTATTTGCTTAAAAAATCTTTTACAAAAAGCTGTCATTTAAATATTTATTGGCTGATAACAGGTAACATATATATATCTTTTTCAGATGATTAGAGATCATGATATTCTGCTAGCAAAATGGGTCCTTCTTTTATCGCATTGCTTCATGACAACTTCACGTACACACAAATGACGTCACAAACATTTTTTTCTTGTACTTTAAAACAGTGGTCATCAAACTCTATACAAGCATACTTTGTTTATGTATAAAAGCTCATTGAAAGCTTTGCACTGAAAAAACAATACTACTTGAGTCTCAGTCCAGCTTTCATACAAGACGATGGTTATCCTGTTTGATTATTCAGTGGCTCTGGAAAAAATTTTCATCTGGTGTATTACAAATCCATGGGAAAGGCGTGAGGGGAAATTTTTTAAAAAATTTTGCGATTTACGTGTGCTCACTACTGTTCATATTAACATAATTCATTTCGAAGAAACACATTAACATTCACTTTTTTATGCACTGTTACAAAAAAGGAGAAAACTTTAAAATAGTAAAGATTAATCTCATAATTTAATTTCAATTTTTAAAATTCAATTTTTATTTAGAAGTATCAATACTTCTTATACGAAACTGTCGTTTTTTTTTTGTTTTTTTTTTTTAATTCTTTAGGTTTTTTTTCGTTTTTGATTTAATTTGAATTCATTGTTTGAAAAAAATATTTATATACTTCTATTATTTTTCAATTTAATAATAACATTATTTATTATTTGGAATACTTGGTCTTAGCTATTTGTGATTGTTTTTTTTTCTTTATAATTTTTTAAAAATACTTTTGTATGTTAAACTATGACAAGCATTATAATGCCGTTCAATGTTATATTTCTTACGAGCAGAAACAGTCCGGTAGCACACCATACATTGGGGTTCAGAAAAAATATTTTCTGCAAAAAAGAATTGCAACTCCCATTCAAGTAGAGACGTTTTGCATAGAAATAGCAAAAACTGCTATTTTTATGAGTGTAGCATAAGTTGCGTATGCGCAGCAAAAAAACAATCTAACAAGCATGCATGTGCCGCAGGTCTATTCTGAATGAAATTTTAATAGATACTGACGCAGTTCAGTGCTCGTCCGTGAGTTAATATGTATACAGAAAGCTTTTAAGCACAAAAGCTCAAATGCCCGCGGGCATAGGCTTTGATGATCACTGCTTGAAAATTGTTGAAATAAAAAAAAAATTAGAAAAACTTTACATCAATATCTCTGATCATTTTTTTTTTTTCGTTTAGTGTTCTTTCAAAAAACGCCTCCAGAATCGCTTATATTACATAAAGGTACCCTTAACTATCAAACCTCTTGATAATTTTAGCCTCACGTAAGTTTAGGCAACTTTACTTGATTTGAGATCCCCTTAAACACAATTCCTGTTCAGTATTTATTGATGTTTTATTTATTTATTGTATGCTGAGCCTTAAGGCTTTATAGCATTTTAAAAATTTAAGAATACATATAAATCTTATTTATATTCATAATACAATTTTAAATATTAATATCAAGGATTTACAATTTAATTTTTAAAACTTAAAACAATTGGTCAAATATGATGTTAAGTTGCAAATTCCAGATCACATCTTGATAGTTAATAGATCGATTGATTAGAGGAGTGCCCACATATGTGAAGCTGATAATCAACCCAATCAGCCATTTATAAATTGTGCTTACAAAAAGCTTACCCTCCCGGCACAAAGTCCGATTTCGATATCGAGAAATGTAAAATTGTCGAAGAATTAGCTAAGAATACTAAGAGACGATGACCTACCCAGCGGAGCCGCTCGATTTTAATGTGATTAACTATGTCGATGTCAGCGTACAGCTAATAATGCTTGTGGTTCCATCGAATTCGGTAATTGCCATTGACTCATATTGAACCGCAGATCTTGCGAAGGTTCTTTCTCTCGAAGTTTCTCAAAGTCTTTTCATAAGAACTGCTCAACTTCCAGGTTTGTGCTGCATATAATAGGACGGGCATGATTAGTGACTTATAGAGCGTGAGTTTCGTTCGTCGAGAGAGAGGGCTTTGCTTCTCAATTGCCTACTCAGCCCATAGTAACACCTGATAGCAAGAGCTTTCCTTCGTTTTATCTCAATACTGATATCGTCGAAAGAGTTAATGCTGGAAATCCTTAACAACCTCGAAGGAGATGTTGTCAACAGTGACGTGGTTTCCAAGACGCTGGGACTGTTTATTTGTTAACACTAGGGTTTCGTCTTATTTGCGTTCACTGCAATACCCATTCGACTCGACTCTTTCGGTAATCTGGAGAATGCTACGATCATTTCGCGCGTATTATGGCCAATTATATCGATATCATCAGCATACGCCAGCAGCATAATACTTTTGCCACTGTAAGGTCTGAAGCCACACTGATAAGGTCCAATCAGCTGGTTTACGATGGGCTTCAGTATTTCACATAGTACGCTCGACAGGATCTTATATGCGATATTAAGAAGTCTTATCCCACAGTAGTTGGCGCAAATTGTGGGATCACCTTTCTTTTGGATTGGGTAGAGAACACTAAGGTTCCAATCATTTGGAACGCATTCTACCGACCATATTCTGCATACAAGCTCATTAATGCATTTAAATAGAGCTTCGCCTCCATTCTTGAAGAGCTCAGCAGGTAAACCATCGGCTTCTGCGGCTTTGTTGTTTTTAAGCCGAGCTATAGCTCTCAAGACTTCACTATGGTCGGGCAGCGGAACTTAAACGCTGTCGTCCGCAATTGGAGTTTCCAGTATATCATCTCTATTGGCGGGATTGTTGTAGTCGTCGCCATTCAGAAGCTAAGAGAAGTGTTTCCTCCACATCATCAGTGTAATCTGGATATCTGTCACTAGATTCCCATTCTCATCTGTGCAGGAAGAGGGCCCGGTCTTGAAACCATCGGCCAGGCATCTTATTTTTTCGAAAAATTTTTGGACCCCATTCCTGTCACCATGCATCTCAGTCTTCTCGCACTCATGCATTTCCGCTTCCCTTTTCTTTCGCCTGAAAATGCGTCGCTCTTTCCTCTTCTTCTCTTTGTATCGCTCGTTAGCAGCACGCATTGCAACCGACTGCAAAGTGGCTTTGTAGGCGGTGTCTTTTTTGCAGTGGTGTCGCAACACTCCTGGTTGTACCACTGGTTTCGGCGAGGGTGGTGATAGCCAATCTCTTCTTCGGCTGATGTTTGCATAGAGTGGGAAATATGATTCTACTGCGCGCATATATCGTCGATCAGAGGAGTGCTTTCTTGAAGCAGGAGTGAGAGTCGAGTAGCGAAATCTTTAGCTGTTTGTTTTTATTGCAGCTTTTCGACGTCTAGCTTTCTCTGTGCTGGATTGCGCGTATTGTTGGTTGCGCTCAGGCGTGTACGGATTTTGGCTGCGACAAGATAATGATCCGAGTCTATATTGGCACCACGGATCGTGCGTACATCTCAAACTCCTTCCGAAGAATGCCTTCCGTTAATCAAAACGTCATCAATTTGGTTGCGCGTCTTTTGATCAGGAGACAGCCAAATGGCTCTATGAATATTGAGATGCTTGAACCTAGTGCAACTAACGATCATGTTTCCCGCTGTGGCAAAGTCAACCAGCCTCATTCCGTTATCGGAGATATTGTTGGACAAAAGATATTTTCTTTTCCCACCTTGGCGTTGAAGTCACCAAACACGATTTTTATGTCGTGGCGAGGGCTGTGCTCATAGGCCTTTTTAAGGCGCTCGTAGAAGCTGTCTTTGGTCTCATCGTCTTTTTCATCTTCCGAAACGGTTTATGGCAAATCGATCGTTCACAGGTGTAAATCGCAGGACATGATGCCGTAGTCTCTTGCCAACCACGAGTCCGCATCCAAACTCATCCTTCTCCGCATGGTCGCTGTAATAGATATCACAGAATGCTTGCCGTGAGCAAATCTGTCCCTTCCATAGCATTTCTTGCATTGCAGTGATATCAGCTTTGTATCTTTCTAAGATATCTATCAATTGGATAGAGACACCATCCCAATTAAGGGTTCGGACATTCCAAGTGCATATCCGTACATCATTGTCAGTTTTTCTTTTGCGGTAGTCGTCATCAGATTTAGGGATCATTCTTATATTTTTTCTTTACGTTTCATTGAAATGTGTTTTTAATTGATGGGCTTCAAACCCAACGCACAACCCTTTAAAGGCAGGCAGCCCACCGCTCAGATTAGCCGTCAAACTAACGGTTGCCAGTTTGTCGTTTCTAGAGGACACCACGGAGAGGTTTGAGTCGACTTGAGGCGATTTGGATATGTATCGTCTCTAGACGGTCTTGCCGGTTTGCATGTAAAAAACATCAAATAAAACAACAGGTAAATTTTTTATACAAAACATATTAAAATAAGAAATAAAACATATTATTTTGTAAATGGTAGTCTCAAAAAATATTTTTTTTTTTTAATTTTACCACATAAATGTAAGTTTCATTTGGAACAAACGACTTGTGTATCAGACTTTTTGTAATGTTTGTACTTTTTCTTTCCTTTTCTATCTATCCAAACTGAAAAATTATGGACACCATCAACATTGACATCAGCAATCTGATGAACAGCTCTTTTTCCAACACCTGATATACCCAGTTTTTTATTTTTTTTTTGTATCTTTGAACCAAGGTCTTCAGGTGGAATACCTATTCAGTCAAGTCTGCCTTAGTTCGAAATGGGGTAATACAGTGCGCGAAATTTGCTTAGCCGCACACCATTTTACATCAATATGAATTAAAAAACAAGTGATGGGTTAACTGAATAATGAAAGACTTTATTTTTTGTTTTATTTTGTAGAAAATTATTAAGAATTTGAGAGGTTTTATGTTCATATTTAAAGGAATTTAAAAAACAATTACAACGTAACATAAATTCAAGCGAAATTTGCTTAGCCGCAGTCTTGTTTTACGTGTTGTAATTGTAAGTTTTTTTTACTCTTGGAAGGTTTTAGTGATTTTTTTTTAATTTAAACTTTTTTCAATATTTTAGACGATAAATCTTATTTTGGATTGATTAAATATTAAAATGGCAGAGAAAAGTTTTTTGAGTGATGTTAAAAAATGCAAAATTAAGATTCTAAAAGAAAACGGGTTTCTAATAGAGCAATTAGCTGACAAATAAAAAGATCGGAGATAGTAATAAGAAATTTTTTCCGATTAAGTGATAAATACGGCATTTCTTCTTCAAAATCTAAGAGAAAGACGAAGATAACTCATCACCAAAGCAATGTTATAAAAGCAGAAGTCACTAAACACCAAAGATAAAAAGATGGGAAACTTAAAAAACATAACCTCAAAAAAGGTTTGCATGTATTAGTGCGTCGAAAAATCAACCCTGAATTTTACTCTTGTTCTTCATCGGCCGCAAACTCTCGAAGAAATCACTTTGCAACCCCTGAAAATAATGCATATTATCTATTTATTATGATATAAATATTTAAGTTTAGTTGCAATAAAATGTTTGCAACCAAAACTGATTACTAAGTCCCTTTATTTTAGTTCATACATGCGTTTAAAGTTTGCCAATTTCTTCAGTTGTTGTATTTGTCAACATTTTTGAAAAATTTTAATTTTACACAAACCCCCGCTATCTTACACAAACCCCCGCTATTCGAGGTGAAATTTAAAAAAGGAACGCTCTTGTTCTTCTTCTGCATTTTTCTGCTGAAATTTCGTTTACAAACAAGAAAAATAATGTAAGAATTGAGTGTTTGAATATTTAAATATTTAAGTTATGTTACAGGAATCTGTTTAACACTCAAATAATTACATGCATTTTCTTATTTTAATCTTAATCGCCAAACAAAGTTTGCAAATTTTGGCACTTGTTGTATTTGTAAATAGCTTTTTATTTTCACCACGGCCGTTTTGTAAAAGTTCTGTTATTTTTCGTCCTATCAGAGTTGTCAACTTTCATTGTTTTCTATGAAAATTTGCTTGGTTGGAATAAATATTATTTGGTACGAACTAGCATTTGTTTTATCTATAAAATTAATTTGTAAAACTGCTTTGATTATGTATTTGCGTAATATATTAAGTTTAAAGTCATGATAAAGTCAGTCAAAAATATATTTCAAATTCAGGCTATGAATCAATTAAGTTTATCAGCTTATATATTTTGACTTCCGTAGACACAATTAATTTCCTATGATCATCGTTGTAGATTTATAAGAGAAATTTAGGCAAAGCTATCCTAAAAACGAAATAAAAATTAAAAACCTAATAAAAGGAAAAATTAAAAGCTATCCTAAAGAAGATAAATTGGCAACACTACTTCTAACCATTGCATGGAAAAAAAACATTTCATTCATAAATTCACCCAGCTGATATTATTAACCTTTACGTTACATGCACAAATTTTTTGCTCTTTGTAGGGAAAGAATGTGGTTTTTTTATGTATAAAATCTTATTGAACATGAAGCTAAAGCACAAAAATAAATATTTTTAGCATATATAAGAATATATAAAGAATTTTAGATATTTTTGTTTTCGTTATAAAGCCAATCAACAACAAACGTGTTGGAAGGGTTAAGGAAATAACCCGAAACTGACATATTCACCTCACTATTTGTGGTGAAATGGTTTCTCTCGTATGTGTGTTTACTTTTTGCAATTTTTAGATTCCCCACAGAAGTTTCCCATCTTGTTATCTTTGCTAAACACCGACTAAGCGCATCTCGAATAATGTCAAAACTAAATCTTCCCATTGGAAAATAAAGAGTTCAACAAATTTTAAGCAAGGACCGAAATATTAAATGGAAAAAAATGTAAAAACACCCAAAACTTAAATCTTTACAGAAAGCAACCAGATTTGAATTTAAGAAAGGCACATGAACTGGACTGAAAAAGGCGCAATGTTATTTTTTTTTTTGGACGAGAAAAAATTTTATCTTGACGGCCACGATGGATTAAGCTGTTATTGGCATGATTTTTGTGTAAATAACCCACCAATAATGAGTTGGAATTTTGGCGGTGGGTCCATTATGATATGGCAAACTTAAATTATGTTTTATTTCTACAAAAATTAATTCTAAAAAGTATATTGAAATGTTGGACGACGTTCTTATTACTTATTTGGAAGAAAATGCTGACGTTGACTTAATATTTCAACAAGATAATACCAGTATTCACGTTTCAAACGATTCGAAGAATTTTTTCATCACTCTCAATGCCATTGCTTGATTGGCCAGCTAGAAGTCTGAACTTGAATCCGATTGAAAATGTTTGGGGCATGATTTCAGTAGCTATTTAAGGAAACTGCCGCCAATATTTAACGATATCGGAATCAAAAATTGCAATTTTGCAGGCGTGGCTAGATTTAGAAATAAAAGTACTCAAAAAATTAATTGACGCACTTCCTGAAAGAATTTTTGCAGTAATTAATACAAATAGAGGTCCAACTAAATATTAATTGGTCAAAACACTGATTTTTTTTTTATAAAACATTTTATTTTTAAACATTCGACTTGGTACGGCTAAGCAAATTTCGCTCGAATTTTTCTTGCGTTATAACAATTTTTAAATTTTCTTAAAATATGAACATAAAATCTCTCAAATTCTTATTTATTTTGTACAAAATAAAACAAAAAATTAAGTCGTTCATTATTCACATAACCCCACACTTGTTTTTTAAGTCATATTGATGTAAAATCGTGTGCGGCTAAGCAAATTTCGCGCACTGTATATTAGTGGGAAGGAAATTTTAATCAAGTGAAACACGTACAGGATGTTCTAAGCAGGGTGGAAATCTAAAGAAAGATGTGAATTTGAATCAGAGGCAAGTGTTATGCCTTTATCTCAGTCAATTCAAGTTATAAGGCAATCTCATCCACAAACTTCACTCACTTCTACCATACAACTTCAAGTCGTAAATAATGATGAATTGCACACAAATTGGTCTTTTTTCGTAAACGATCCATCTTTCACAAAAAAATCAAAGAAAACTAAAAATAATAGACCAATAGATGAAAACAACATTAAAAACATGGGGAATGCAAACCGGCAAGACGGTCTACAGACCGTCTTCACTATTTCGTTTTCACGGTACAACTTATTTTTTCACTTCAAATATATTATAAAACATAAGTATAACATGTAAACTACTTACCGCAAAATTTTGGAGTTGATCACTGTATTCTTAATAATTTTCTTTTATAATAAACACAAAGGAAATTTGCAAAATAATTTATGATGTGTATTGCCTATGTTCCCAGGAAAATATGAGGTCATTTAACATCCTTTGGGATGTTCTAAAAAAAATTGATTTATTTGGCCGCTTTGGCTAGTTAACACTAGCCAATGCCCAACGGGCCAACTATACCCTACCAATCCTTAATCCAGAGAATGAAATCAAGCTGCACAAGTTGTCGCTATCAATTAGACTGCCTCTTTATTACATTTTTCTTAAACATATTGCCTAATTCCCTAACTTACTTGCTACCCTGAATATGCTGACTTTGCGTTCCCACAATGTTTCACGCTGCTGCTGCATATCGTCACTGCCTTCTAGGGGCTCTATTCTCTAACACTGAGAAAACTCAAAGTGTACACTTCTACTAAAATTCACTTTTACACAAAGTTTGCACTTTGTGTTCTCAAGTGATTCTATAAACTACAGTGTACAATTCAGTGCTGAATGTAATAAATTTACTGCAGAACACAATTTGTCGTTAAATGTGAGAAAAATTTAAACAAACAACATAAATTATTTGAAAAAAAAGCAAAATTACAACATGCAAGCAAATATTATTATTTTGAGACAATTGCAAAGAAGGGAAAGATAAATATTTAAGATAAAAATATTGATCACATAATCTGTTAATTATTTCACTTAGATATGCAATGAAGGTGCCGAGAAGAGTCCGGCGTGACTCCCAAGACCCATTTGCGATAAGTGAAAACCGATTCAGGGAGCTTTACCGGTTTCCGAAGATAATTTTTAGGCGCACTTTCAATAAATTGCAGCCAGTTTTTCATTCCTCGCAGCGTAACACAGCAATTCCTGTATGTATGCGTTTTCTTTCTGCACTGCATTTCTTTGCTACAGGAAGTTATCAACGAGATGTTGGACAGGACTTCCTCGCAAGCATATCTCAATCTTCCGTAAGTCGTTGCGTCGAGGAAGTTGCGGTTATATTAAACCGAGTTCAAAGCGCGTGCCGAAGAAGTCTCTACAAAAGCAGATTTTTACGAAGTGTTTTGCTTACTAGGAATTTGCGGACTAATGAATGGCAGTCATATAAAGATTGTTGCACCCAAAAATGATATTGAAAGTGTTAACTACTGTCGCAAAGGTATAATTTAATGCAGTTTTGATAATATTTAAATAAACCTATAAAATTCAAATTTTCAGGAGGACACTATAAGTTTATTACTAATCTGCGACACAAAATACTTAATACGGTACGCTAATGCTAAATTTCCAGGAACATCTCACGATGCGTACATATGGTGTTTTGCAGAATTGCAGAACTACTTGAGAGCTAATACTTTAGTGGAGAACGCAATTTCTGGCTACTAGGCTATAGTGGATTTCCTCTTCAGCCATGGTTAATGACACCATTTTCAGAAACGTCGAATGATGCGCAACAACGCTATAATATTGCCCACAAAAAGACTCGTTGCATAGTTGAACGTTGTAAAGGTGTTTTAAAAGCTCGTTTCAGGTGTTTGTCTCGTCAAAGATGCTTATGCTACACCCCAGAAAAATCTGCAAAAATAATAAACGCTTGTATTGTGCTACATAAGATCTTAATCAGAGTTAATTTGCCGATAACGAAAGCCATAGAGGAAGATCAAAATGTTGTTAATGAAGAGATATGTAACTGCAACAACTCAGAATGCTATGCAAAATCTAGCCAGATCTTCACGAAATCAATGAGTAAACACCTATTTCATCCGTTAATAAAATAAAAAACCATTTGTCAATTTTTTGCTTTTTTAATTTTAAAAAGGTTACAAAAAACTACACAACACAATGCAGACAAACATAAACAATACAAACATGGACAAGAAAGTAATTACATTTAGATATTTTTATTTTTTGTTTCTAATTGTCTTTCAATTAATTTTTTAACTTTCTTAATTCTAACTCATATTCCCTGTCTTTTCACTTCTCTTTGGCTTTAAAAATGTTCTGCTCTAATTCAAATTTCATTTTTTTAAAACATTGTCTACTTCCATTAGCTTGAGTTTTTTTTGCTCCATTTCTAAATTAATTGCCTCTAAGGAGAATTGAGGGGCAGAATTTCTTTTATTCAAAATCGTACCAACTTTTTAACTGAATGGAATTGAAACCACTTCTTCGATAGTGAACAAAAAGACTGAATCATGATAGAAAAACATGGTAGTTGCATTGCAATAAGTAGCGGGTATACATATGGGCCGGAAGGGCTTCAATCCCTCCCCCGCCCTTTTTGGAATTTTATACACTCAGATTCCATCATACATTTTTATAAAAAAAAAAATTTGACTCAGAAAAACTTAGGAAAATCAGATTTCATCATACATTTTTTTTTAATTTAATAAAAAAAAATTAATTCAGCCATCATTTGGGTCTTCAGGGCCTCTCTTCGACAAATCCTAGATCTGCCACTGATTAGAATCACGCTTTAGCACATGCTCTCACTTACTACACAAAAACAACAAAGCAGGAAGAAGTACGTAGGTAAAATTTATTTTGCTCTTGCATTTTCAGCTCCCCCAATTGACTCTATGTAATTGGTAAAAAATTCAAGTTGCTATACCCTACACCTAACAGGTCAGCAGTCAGCAACAGTTAACTCTGTGGAAACATTTGTAACACCGAAAAGAAAGCGTGGCCGGTATGGAAGAGTATATATATTCTTGATCAGCGTGACCTCCTGAGTCGAAATACTTTAAAAATTGATTAACAGTACACCAATGAAGCGATTTTAATGAAATTTTGCAGAACTATCGTAAATATATTATATTTTATCAACAATATATATATGTTTTTTTTTTGTTCTAAAGGGAAAAAAAACTTCAAGGATATGCAGGATTTAAGAATATACAGGACATTTTTCATATCCTTTTTTCGTCATCTTTTTCAATTAATATGTTTTATTTTCTTGACCTTATTCTCTTTAATTTGATACCAAATTTGTTATGATAGAACATAAACTTCTATAATAAATAATTACACTACTCCGCAAATTTACGAAAACTTTCACCACAACGAATTGCGATTACATTTTCTATAGTAAAATTTTCCATAGATTCCGAATATTGTAATGATTTTTTTTCGATTGGCCCCAATTTTTTATATAAATGGCAAAATTAAAAAATCCACTATTGGGAATACATACTTCACATAAATGCTTGTAAAAACTTACATGTTGAGTCAATTAATTTTAATTAAATTGCATGTAGTAGAGGAGAGTCAGATGAAAATTTGAAGGCATAATATGTGACAAAAGCATCAGTGATATGGCTGTTATGATCGCAAACAGGTGAAAAAAAAAACCACTTTTTTGTCTTTTTTTATAACATATATTGTAGAAGCCCTATATCTCGAAATAATTATATCGGAGAGAAAAAGTTAATGCTCTTATGTCATAAAGAAATTACAAAAATTTCAAATATATACATTCATAATTCACTAATTTTTTTAACATCAATGCAAAAACTATTTTTTGTTATAAAAATATTTTATTGCAGTTAAATTAAGAAATGCATGCATACAATGATTTGTTTTTTACCATTCGGTAAAAACGGGTTGCTGAATTCGAATCCGTTGTCAGAATGTCAAAATTGTGAAATTTGGCAACCCTATACGAATACCTAGTATTCGCGCCAGCACCGAATTCGTAACAATAAAAAATTAGGTGGTAACCCTATCAGCCATCTTAAATTTTAAAATTTTGATATCAGTTTTGAAATCAGCGACCCCCTAAAAATATTGGATAATGTTTAAAACTCTTAAAAAAGCATATTATTAGATGGCAACCCTATAGGGTTAAACATTTAACAATTTTAAAATTCTGACAACAGATTCGGATTCAGCGACCCATTTTTACCTAGTGTTCGCACCAGCACCGAATTCGTAAAAAAAAATAGGTGGCATCCCTATTAGCCATCTTAAATTTAAAAATTCTGATATTAGATTCGAAATCAGCGACCCCCAAAAACTGTAAGACGTCTAATTTTCAAAACTCTTACAAAATATATAATTAGATGGCAGCCCTATTGTTAATATATCGTAATTTTGAAATTTTCGAGATTTAGGGCTTCAAACATAAAATATTTTTATAAAAAACGAAAAAAGTGATTTTTTTCACCTGTTTGCGATGTTAACAGCCATATCACTGATGCTCTTGTCACATATTATGGCTTCAAATTTTCATCTGACTCTCCTCTACTATTTACATGCAATTAAATTAAAATTAATTGACTCAACATGTAACATGTTTACAAACATTTATGTGAAGTATGTGTTCCCAACAGTGGATTTTTTTAATGTTGCCATTTATATAAAAAATTTGGACCAATCGAAAAAAGTCATTACGATATTCGGATTCTATGGAAAATTGTACTATATGAAATGTTATCGCAATTCGTTGTGGAAATCCTTGTTGAGTAGTGTTATTTAAATATAGTTATCACAGTTAGAGAATAGACCCCTTCTCCCAAAATGTTGGGAAAAAAATGTTCCATTTAATACCTTCGAATAACTCTAGCTTTGAATAGTTCCTATAAAATTAGTTATTAAGTTAATGTTTTTCAATTAATTACATTGTTTCAGTTTCATCAGCTTCGCAGCGACATTTCGCGTTTCCACCTTTGATGAGTTTTGGAAGGCATTCGTCCTCAGGCAACTTTCTTACTGAATTTCCTTCACAAATTGTTGCATTATTTATTGACGAGCAATCGGCGGCTATTCCATATGTCCCATTCTCATTTACCAGTAATTTCTTATATTCAAGATCGACTCCCAATAGCAATCGGTAGCTAGAGGGCTTAATCTTGGGTACAGAGTATACGTAGATGAGGAATGTTCCACTTGAATATTTTTATTTATTTACTAGCTTTTTCCCGTCGCGCGTTGCTGCATCCTGCAACTATATGGGAACATAATAGGTATATTCAAAACTTTTCTTGGACTCATAGTTTGACACCACTGTCATTTTCCACAGCCCGTTACAGTTTCCCAGTAGCAGGAGATCACCAAATAGTAACTCCATTTTGAATTTGAATGTAAGTACTGCTACTTTTACTTTCAAAGCTATTGGATAATACAAATTTTAATTGTATGGATGGAGTCACACCCCCTTATGCAATGCCCATCCCAGTTTTCTAGTAAATGGACATTACGCAGTTTTAGTACAGATGCCTTCAGTGAGCATATAAAATAAATTACCAAAGTGTAGCCTAATACGGCCAAAACCGTCGGAAATATAGAATTAATATTGGTTTGTGGGCGGTAAAAGGGCGTGTGACAGAAATTTAAACCATCTCGTACTTGAAGAAAATGTACTGCCAAAATTTCAGCTCTATCAGTAGTTTTGGAGTTTCCAGCCACCACACAGACAGCGTTTTGTTTTTTTATATCTACAGAAGATAGATAAGCAAGCAGACCGCAAATGATATGGACATAGATTACACAGTGCAACACGAAAATAACCATAAACGGACACCACTACGTGATAAAAGACTAAAAAAAAAAGACCCGTGTCTCCCAATTTTTCCCAAAGTCATGCACTTTTTTGTTTATGGGCCGCCAAAGATTTGGTGCCTCGGTATCATTTTCGCAAAAAAGTGATCATTTTCTCGGGCTCATATCTTGCAAACCGTTCAGAATTTCAATTTACTCTCTGAGGCAAAGTTGTAGCTCTTGTCATAAAGAACAAAAAGTCCGAACATATAAAATCAATAAAACTTCACCTTCCAGATCAAAATCGCAAAAAACTTAAAAAAATTCGATTTTTTTTTTACCTTTTTTCCCGTGTTCAGGTCCATAGGTAGCAAACCGTTCAAAATTCAAGGAAACAATCAACTACAAAAATTTACCTAAGATCTCAATAAACAAATTTCTAGAACATATAAACTTCCTAGAGATGATTCTTAACACTGTGTAGGTAGCACGGAAAAGTGAAAAATTTACCGAAAATTTTTTAATTTGATTTTTTTTACCTTTTTTCTCCTGTTCAGGTCCATAGGTAGCAAACCGTTCAAAATTCAAGGAAACTGTATAATACTTTCTTTTGAAATAAATATTACACACTCTTTGAATGCTTGTAAGACACTCTCGTCTTTTTAACACCGTTTAGGTAGCGCTTAGGTAGCTGCAAAAGTGAAAAAAGTGACGCGGTGAAAGTTATATAAAGTGCTACAGCATAATTCGTACACAACAGTGGCAACTGACAGTTTCAGTATGCAGTGTGAAAAAATTGATTTAGTTTGCTACTTTTGCGGTCATCAAACCAGAAAAAAAACATCTACAAGATTTCAGAAGGAAAAGAATCTTTTAACTAGTGAATTCAAAAGAGCATATACATTGTTTTTCGACGAAGTGGACTTGACCGGTGAAAATAACACACCTAATACAGTGTGTCGCCAATGTTATAACAATCTCATGGCATGGTTGAGTGGAGGCAGAGGTACTATGAAGTATTGTTACCCGGTAAACTGGATTAATCGCCCAGGTGATCATGATGCAACCAGTTGCTATGCATGCGTAAATTACACATGTCGTCTAAATCGACATGCTGAGAAGAACAAAATTTATAAAGCAACTGCAACAGCCACACTACCAGTGCTTGCACCTGAAAATTTTGTATCACCAAGGCCGCCAACTCCAGATCGTACTACAGAATTTACAGCAATGAGTACAGCAAGTGGTGTTACTTATGAAGATCCATTTGATACCGATTATGAGCCCCAACAGGGAAGAGATGGACCACAATTAATAACACAAATGGAAATGGATTTCATTGGGGCCATATTGGGATTATCGCAGCGACTTGCAATATTTTTGACAGCTTTTTTAAAGCAAAGAAAACTCACACATGCTAATGTTAACTCTACGGCGTACCGCAAACGACAAGCTGAATTTCAGATGCTCTACACTCTAAATGATGACAATTCGTTCGCTTACTGCAACGATATAAAATCTTTGGTGGTAAAAATGGGAATGAACTACATCGCTAGTGAGTGGAAATTATTTATTGATGGTTCTGTTTCAAGCTTGAAAGCAGTGTTGTTGCATGTGTCAAACCGAAAACCTTCCATTCCGCTAGCAATGGGTATCAACATGAAAGAAAGCTATGAAACATTGAAAGATATAATCGAAAAAATCAAATATTACGAAAATAAATGGAAGATTTACTGTGATTTGAAGGTCATCAACATTTTGCAAGGGATCATCGATAAGGGCGGCTTCCCAAAATTCTTTTGTTTTCTTTGTAATTGGGATTCACGCTCACCTCTGAATCAATTCCAATGTAATTCGTGGAGGCCAAGAGGAGGTGTGGATGAACAAATACAACAACATAGACTGAAGAATGCACCTTTAATTGACAATACTGAAGACATCTTGCTGCCACCGCTCCACATAAAATTGGGAATTGTTAAAAAATTCATCGAAGTGGCCGTTGTAAATTGTCCAAACGCATTCGACTATTTGAAAAGCGTTTTCCCAAAGCATAGCGATGACAAAATTAAAAAAGGTATTGTAGTAAATTGAAAACGAATTTTTGTTCACGTAATTGTACTATTTACACTATGTTAATGTTTTCTTTTCTGTCTTTATCTTTTGTTTTCATTTAACAGGCGTACTTAATGGCCCTGACATTAGAAATCTATTCAAGAGCAACTTTGATTCATCGCTTGATGAAAATCATTCAATGGCATGGATTTACCTTCAGCGTGTATGCACCAGAGTCTTGGGAGGGGATCGAGACGCGGAACCGGAAGCAAGAGAATGGGTGAAAGAAATGCTGCATTATTTTGAGATAATCGGCGCATCGATGACATTAAAGCTGCATTTTCTTCATTTTCATTTTGACGATTTTATCAAACAACTCCCTACCGAATCCGATGAGCAAGGAGAACGGTTTCACCAAACCACAATGCCCATGGGAAAAACGGTACAAAGGCAAAAACCACGACGCATTGCTTGCAGAGGTATGTTGGTGGAGTCACACGATCACCCTGTATGATGTTAATGAGTATTTGAAGAAGAAAGAGCTGATGATGGAGGGCAGTCTGGAAGCAATGTGCCTGTGGACAATATAAGTTCTGAATCAGAGTCAGATTCGGACGATTCAGACGACGATTTGGATCCACAACTTAAGAGAGTGCGATTTGCAAGTCCAGGGCCAACAACATTATAAACATAATACGAATACTTTTTTTTAATATTTTTGTAATAGATAGCATAGTATCTCAATGTTGAAGTAAATAAAAAACAAATGAAATTAAAAAACGGTGTTAAGAATAATTCCCAGGAAGTTTATATGTTCTAGAAATTTGTTTATTGAGATCTTAGGTAAATTTTTGTAGTTGATTGTTTCCTTGAATTTTGAACGGTTTGCTACCTATGGACCTGAACACGGGAAAAAAGGTAAAAAAAAATCGAATTTTTTTAAGTTTTTTGCGATTTTGATCTGGAAGGTGAAGTTTTTTTGATTTTATATGTTCGGAATTTTTGTTCTTTATGACAAGAGCTACAACTTTGCCTCAGAGAGTAAATCGAAATTCTGAACGGTTTGCAAGATGTGAGCCCGAGAAAATGATCACTTTTTTGCGAAAATGATACCGAGGCACCAAATCTTTGGCGGCCCATAAACAAAAAAGTGCATGACTTTGGGAAAAATTGGGAGACACGGGTCTTTTTTTTTTAGTCTTTTATCACGTAGTGGTGTCCGTGGCGTAGTTGGTTAAAGTGTGTGGCCTCTATGTCAAAGAACCTGGAGACCCAGGTTCGAACCCCAGCAGCGACAGAAAATTATTTGAATTAAAATAATTTTTCTGTACGGCCGCCTCCTCTCTGCAGACAATGGCAAACCTCAGAGAGTAATAAAAATGCCATGTAAAGCTTCTTGAGAATAATTACATTCCGTCCATCGCCGTTCGGAGTCTGCGTTAAGCCTGTAGGTCCATTTCTCGGTCAATTGTGTAAAAACTTAATAACACGCACAACACAATTAATTGATCATAAGAAGCTAGGTCAAAGTCCTTTCAAGGGCTGAAATGGCCAGTTCTTTATTTATTTTTTTTTTATCACGTAGTGGTGTCCGTATATGGTTGTTTTGCCATGACTTAAAAAATTACACACAGTGTTATTAGTTATAACTTTAGATTGGTAAAAAAAACTAAGATAATTTATAAGTAAGATAAGATAAGATAATAAATTATTTTTTAGCTTGTAAATTTATTCAAAAATATAAAACCGCAATATTGAAAAAAAAATTTTCTTGTTTTCTGAATCACAAAAAATGCTTTTTAATTTTTGCGTAAAGTTGAAAAATTATTGCTTATAAGCTTTTAAATAAGGTTGAAATTTGCAAATTTAAATTTAAATTAGTTTTACCTCAAAAACAATTTTTGTGCCTCTTTTAGAGGAAAATTCCAATATTTCCTTTTTGAAAAAAAAATATTTAAAATATATATACTCAACTAACGGTATTTTTGCATAAGGTTTTCAGAGCATTTTAGTGAAGCTTTAAGGGAAAAAAATTCAACAAAATGAATAAAAAACAGCGGAGATATTTGAATCGAAAGTCACAAAATTGAATTTCTGATTGTTTTTTTTTTCTCAATTTTGAGCAGCGATGCACTGTTTAATTAAATAATTTTTTTCATATTGTAATTTTTGTTCGTTTTTTTTTTTTTAATTTAAGTTTAGAAATGTTTCAATAACCTTTTTTAAAAAAAAAAATTCTAAAATAAGTCTTCTCAATTTTTGTGGACGAGCAGTGAATGTCGGCAAAAATTTTCCCCTCAAAAACAGCCATGATTTCGGTTCCGGTAGGAACTGCTCCGACATAATTGCTTGTATTCTCTTAACTCTTTATATATACAATATTGTGATATATCTAAAATACATTTTTTAATGATAAATCTTTTTTTTTATTATTGTGTTGTTTTTTTTAATAATTTTATTAAGACCATGTTTTTCCCAGATTCCAAAGTTTGGTGGATCAGAACTAAGTTATCGACACTTATCGATGGTTTCTAACTATAAAAATCTTAAACTGTAGGCTTTTATTAAGCATTTACAAAAATAAATTGGCTGCTTATATCTGCTAACCTGGTTTTAACGAACAAAAGAGTGAATGCATATTTATACCCATATGCGTACTAAACACATTGTCATAAAGAATATCGTCGTTGCGCATACAAAAAAGGCTATGTGTAAAATTTCGATTTTTTTTATTTTACCATTTAACAGCCATATGTATGCCCCATCTACTCACCACATGGTGTTTTAATATTTTTATTGGTTCAGAAGTTAGCGAATGTGAAAGTTAGCTGCCTATGTGAAAATAGTATTGAAATTGTTAAAAAACATAAATGTTTTTTTCGTCTCCTGAAAAATTGATCAAAAGCACATAACCTTTTTTGTATGCGCAACGACGATATGTAATATTTTTGTTTTCTTCTTTTAATTAAAAAGGAAATTCTTTACAGATCAATTCTGTCGCGGTAACGTTAATCTTGTTACCGCAGAAATTCACCTTTTAGTAACTTGAACACTCTGTTGGTATTCTGAGTGAATATTATTTATACCGGTATATATTTAACAGTATACCGGTGAATATTATTACCATCTCTTTAGGTGGTAACAAGCAAACAGAAGGCATTTGTTTAGCTTGCATTTAAAAACGTGCTCGTGTTTTGAGTAATTAATTTAATTATAAAATTCTCAAATCGAAATTTTGAGCAAATAGAAATAAAAAACGTTGCCAAATTCACTGTTTCTGCTTCTTGGGCGCTTTCCAATGAATAAAAATTTATAACAATTAATTATAAATTAAATATAGAAAACAACGCTGCTGCTTCGGCGCAGTGTATGCATATTTTCTGCCAAGAAAAACAAATATTATATAAAAATTTAACAAAATGCAATTAATTCTATGTACTTGCTTCTTATTTTCCATTGTTCATATTTCACCACACGAAAGATAGAGCTTCATTTCAATGAGGTGAGTTTACGACGATAGGCAGCGTTAGCGAGTGCACAGAATACCAATTTCTAAGACCGGTAACGAGTTTTGATAACAATTTTGCTGTTACCGGTAACTCGCAGAATCGATCTGTTAATGTTATATAATAAGAAAAAATATGTATTTCTTTAATTAAAATAATTAAAAAAAAAGTTGTGTACTCGCTAGGTATTTTTACCGCGAGGATTTGGGCCTTAATATTGACGTTGTTAGGCAGGGTATGATGGGCAGCTTCTTTATTTTTTTATATTATTTTATTACTCAGGAACTGAACAACGAATGATGGCAATACTTCTCGAAGGTTTTTTCAGAACCCTGATGGCACAGCGGATATTGTAGGTGTCGATCCTGACTTAATCCATCGATTTAAAATTATACTAACACTCTAAATAGTTGTGCATCAGTTGATTGTATGGAAACTGCAGAATTATATGTGAAATTATATAATTGGTATAATATGCCAGTTACCGTACATAAAGTTTTATTGCATGGTGGTTCTATCATATCATCTGCAGTTCTTCCAATAGGAATGCTTACAGAGAAAGCACAGGAGGCTCGAATGAAAGACTCTCGTCAATATCGTCTTAGCCACTCAAGGAAATGCAGTAGAAAATCCACAAATTAAGATGTAATGAACCTTCTTATGGCTTCTTCTGACCCATTTATTAATAAGTATAGAACTAATCCAAAAGATGTATTATTAGATATTCACGATTGGATTTATTATTGAATTAAAAGCATTCGTTTTTAAAATAGTTTCTATAATGTTTGACGTGAGGTTTTGAAAAAATGTGGTCATGATTAAGTTTAAGGAAATAAGCATTTCAAGGAGGAATAATTTCATAGCTTTAGTAAAATATAGGTTCAATAAAAAATTTTTTAACATGTGCTTTAATAGGGCTTATTGCAAATTATATACAAAACTTAATCGATCTACGACGAGTCGTTCCTGAGTTTTAGATGCTATTCTAATTTTGTATGGGAGGTAGGCGTAGCAATTTTCTTATATTTTATATTCTTCATTGAATTGTTTTGATATTGCTTCAATAAAAAGAAAAATATCGTTTTCAATTTTTATGTTATATGGGAGGTTGGTTTGTTTGAAAGCGGATTTGCAAAATTTTTGTAAGTGCTCTTATATAATTCATTTCAACTTATGTATATACCAAATTTTATTGGTATACGACTAATCCATTTTAATGCTATGCAAATATCGTATAAAAATTATGGGAGGTGTGCGTGGCAAATTTTTTTTTTAATCTATATATATATTTGAGATCCTTGAGTGAGTTGTTTTGACATAACTTCAATACGAAAAAAATATAGCTTTTTAAAATTTTGTGTTATATGAGAGGTAGGCGTGTTTGTGGGCGGATTTCAAAAATTTTATTGAAGATTTAATATCATCTAATAGAGGTTATTCCAACTTATGTACCAAATTTTATTGCTCTGCGACGACTCGCAAAAAAAAGTTTTTTTTAATTTTTAGATAGTGCTACCAACGGTTTTCTGTTTTTGTTGAAGAAAATCGTGGAAAAAGTCTTAAAGTTTAAATATTTATATCTCTCTCTCATTTTTAAACATATGATACGTACAATACGTACAACATTTTAAACATATGATACGTACAATAAACCATCATTAATAAAAACATGTTAAAATTTTGGATTCTAGACCAAAAATTTTTTTTTTAGGTCCTTGAGGGTTCAAAAAAGAATCGCTTGTAACTATGTTTCGCATGGGAAAACAATTTTTTTTTAATGAAAACCCATTTCTCGACAACCATTCATTTCATCCTTCACCATTTTTTTGTAGACGTCGAATTAACTTGGATAGTACAGTTATGGGTAGGCTTGCCATAATTTTTTGAAAAGAAGTCCGGACAATTTTTGAGTTTTTTTTTTGTAGGGGGAGGGGTATGAGTAAATGACATCCACAATTTTGCTTCACTTGTACAATTCATGTTTTTTACGATAATGCTTGCAGCAAGAATTCTTAACTTAATTATGTAAGAAGCTGTTGATTTTTTCTTATCTTCTTTGATACCTTTGATGCTTTCAAATTAGTAGGAATATAAAACAAAGTGGCGTCCGTGGCGTAGTTGGTTAAAGTGCGTGGCCGCTATGTCAACGAACTTTGGAGACCCAGGTTCGAACCCCAGCAGCGACAGAAAATTATTTGAATTAAAATAATTTTTCTGTAGGGTCGCCACCTCTCTGCAGACAATGGCAAACCCCAGAGAGTAATCAAAAATGCCATGCAAAGTTTCTTGAGAACGAGAACATTCCGTTCATCGCCGTTCGGAGTCGGCGTTAAGCATGTAGGTCCGGTTCTCGGTCAATTGTGTACAAACTTAATAACACGCACAACACAATTGATCATAAGAAGCTAGGTCAAAGTTCTTTCAAGGGCTGAAATGGCCAGTTATTTATTTTTTTATTTTTATAAAACAATTAGGAAGTATGTAATTCATTTATATTTAACGAAATATTTAAAAATAAACAAGTTCTTTAAAAAATGATAAACTTAGAATGAATATAAAAGCGTAACAATAACTCCACAATAAATAATTATATTAAAATAAAAATAAAATAAAAACTAAAATGAATTTTGAACTAAATATGTATCAAATGTGGGGCTACTTAGTACAAAGTAGTACTAAAACACCTACAAAAACAAATCGCAATATTTCGCAAATCAAGAAGGGTCAAAACAAATTAATACTAACTGCAAATTACAATCGTGAATATAACAATGATATGATTAACGTGGCGTCCGAGGCGTAATTGGTTAAAGTGCGTGGCCTCTATGTCAACGAACCTGGAGACCCAGGTTCGAACCCCAGCAGCGACAGGAAATTATTTGAATTAAAATAAATTTTCTGTGCGGCCGCCACCTCTTTGCAGACAATGGCAAACCTCAGAGAGTAATCAAAATGCCATGTAAAGCTTCTTGAGAATAAGAACATTCCGTTCATCGCCGTTCGGAGTCGGCGTTAACCATGTATGTAGGTCCATTTCTCGGTCAATTGTGTACAAACTTATCAACACACACAACATAATTGATCATAAGAAGCTAGGTTAAAGTCCTTTCAAGGTCTGAAATGGCCAGTTATTTATTTTTTTTTATTTATGATTAACAGTTCATTAAATTATTTTATTAGTTTCTTACACAGGGTGTTTCAGCTACTTTCTTAAAGATCACTTTGTGTTCACACGAGAACTTTTTTCTAGGAAAGAGATATTATAATTATTTTTTCAATTTGTTGGGTCCAAGTCCGGACAAAATCACAAGTCCGGACAAAGTCCGCACATGGTTGAAAAGTCCGGACAATCCGGACTAAATCCTGACATATGGCAAGCCTAGCGAGTCAGACAGTAAGAAGCGAACGCTCTATGAAATTATTATATACGAATCTTTAAACGATTTTTCGATGGGTAAATTTCATCGGAAATAAAGGGTGATTTTTTTGAGGTTATGATTTTCATGCATTAGTATTTGACAGATCACGTGGGATTTCAGACATGGTGTCAAAGAGAAAGATGCTCAGTATGCTTTGACATTTCATCATGAATAGACTTACTAACGAGCAACGCTTGCAAATCATTGAATTTTATTACCAAAATCAGTGTTCGGTTCGAAATGTGTTTCGCGCTTTACGTCCGATTTATGGTCTACATAATCGACCAAGTGAGCAAACAATTTAAGCGATTGTGACCAAGTTTCGCACTCAGTTTACTTTATTGGACCTAGAAAAGTTGGCAGAAAATCCGCTTTTTTATCGACAAATTTTGTTCAGCGATGAGGCTCATTTCTGGTTGAATGGCTACGTAAATAAGCAAAATTGCCGCATTTGGAGTGAAGAGCAACCAGAAGCCGTTCAAGAACTGGCCATGCATCCCGAAAAATGCACTGTTTGGTGTGGTTTGTACGCTGGTGGAATCATTGGACCGTATTTTTTCAAAGATGCTGTTGGACGCAACGTTACGGTGAATGGTGATCGCTATCGTTCGATGCTAACAAACTTTTTGTTGCCAAAAATGGAAGAACTGAACTTGGTTGACATGTGGTTTCAACAAGATGGCGCTACATGCCACACATCTCGCGATTCTATGGCCATTTTGAGGGAAAACTTCGGAGAACAATTAATCTCAAGAAATGGACCGGTAAGTTGGCCACCAAGATCATGCGATTTGACGCCTTTAGACTATTTTTTGTGGGGCTACGTCAAGTCTAAAGTCTACAGAAATAAGCCAGCAACTATTCCAGCTTTGGAAGACAACATTTCCGAAGAAATTCGGGCTATTCCGGCCGAAATGCTCGAAAAAGTTGCCCAAAATTGGACTTTCCGAATGGACCACCTAAGACGCAGCCGCGGTCAACATTTAAATGAAATTATCTTCAAAAAGTAAATGTCGTGGACCAATCTAACGTTTCAAATAAAGAACCGATGAGATTTTGCAAATTTTATGCGTTTTTTTTAAAAAAAAAGTTATCAGGCACTTAAAAAATCACTCTTTATATGGTCACAAGGAGTTTTTTACTCAGAATTTCATGTAGAATTCGAACTGGATATTACTAGCATAGAATAAATTACTCCTATATAATATGCACACCCAAGCATATGGGTATGAGCGTTTAAAGTTGATAAAAGGCAAAAAGACTTGAGACACAAACTCACTCTAATGCGAATTGTAGGAACCTGTACCCGATTTTCGGGGGTTTATTACCAGTGACGGATCTAGGATTCGCCCGAGGGGGGGGAGGGGGTCTGAAACTACAGTTTTGTAGCCCGAGTTGGGAGTTGAAACGGCTTTTAGGGCGTTTTTTTCCTCATACAAAAATTTCTACAAGGGGGAGATGGGGGGCTATAGCCCTTTCAGCCCGTATGTAGGTCCGCCACTGCTAATCACCAGTAATTTTGAGAAAAAGTCAGAATAAAATTTATTTTAGTTGTTTTAACGTGTTTTTTGTTAAAAGTTCCCCACAGCATTAGTTCCCCAAAGCTGTACTATCCAATTTAATTCGACGTCTACAAAAAAATGTTGAAGAATGGAATGAATGGTTGTCGAGGAATGGGTTTTCATTAAAAAAAAATGGTTTTCCCATGCGAAACATAGTTACAAGCGATTCTTTTTTTTAACCTTCAAGGACCTAAAAAAAAAAATGTTGGTCTATAATCCAAAGAATGAGATTTTAACATGTTTTTATTAATGATGGTCTATTGTACGTATGCCATGAAAGTTTCATAATTATATGTTTAAAAATGAGGGAGAGATATAAATATTTAAACTTTAAGACTTTTTCCACGATTTTCTTCAACAAAAACAGAAAACCGCTAGTAGGACTATCTAAAAATTAAAAAAAAATTTTTGAAGTGAAACTTCTTAGGCGGCGCTTCGAAATTTGAACGAGAATATTTAGGAGTGAAATTTCAAGGTTACTTTAGTTCATTTCGTTACACGATAGAGAAGAAAGATATGTTTTATAGTAGAGAGAATGAGAGAGATATACATTGTACAAAAGACTGAAAAAATTTCCTTGTCACCGCTGAGGATCGAACATGCGAACTCAAGATCACAAATACAACGCTTTATCTATCGAGATAAACTCTTCATATAAAAACGTGCTCTACATACCAATTAATCAAACTACTTTTGCTGTAGATGCCCAATGGGAAAATAAAAAGCGCTCCTAGAAATATTTTTATATACATTTTGTTCAAAATAAATCAAGCAGGGAAATAGCAGAGCGGTAATACATTTGACTGTTATGCCAGCGGTCCGAGTTCAATCCTAGCATGTGACAAAGAATAAAATTTCCTCGATTTATTTTTATTTAAAAACACATAAAAGAGCTTTTTTAACTATTTGTTGGAGCGCTTTTTAAACGATTTTTTAGCTGCACTTAAGAAGCGCTTCCATCCTAAACATCCAATGTAAATTTTAATATGAATTTGGTTTACTTAAAAGGCCCTCCAGATGTGTGAAACGCTATGGCAGAAGCGCTTGTTTAGTGCTTTTGAAGCGCTTCGATTACCGTTGGGTGGCAAAAGCCGCAGATTGTGTGCTGATGCGTTCTATCACACATAGAGGGGTTGCCATGACTCGGGTAGAAGAGAGAAAGATTCAGCGAAGCAGAAGTGAATAAGGGAGCCCATTATGATTTTCGCAAAGTAGACTCTCATACTAGGGCTGCCATGCCAATATTTTTTTAGAATACTAACGTTGGTATATCTTTAATTCAATATGTTATTATAACCTCTATGAATTTTGCTCATACTACACATATTATATTATTATTCATAATATTGCGATATAAAATTATATATATACCCAAATTCATGAAGCATATGCTGTCGCCCATGACGCCAACTTGACACTGTGAGCAAGAAAAGTTGAAATAAGTTCTTTCAATAGATAACTATTTTATACATATTGTAGTTATATGATTTTATATCGAAATAGCATTAATAATAATAAGTATAATATGTTTGATATAAGTAATATTAATGCGTACATATTTGAATTAAAAATATATCAATTTGTATTCTGAAAAAAATTGTTACATGGCAACCTAGTGAGAGCCTGCATCATTGCGAAAATCTTCATTGCGCTCAAATCAATGTTGCTTGCTCAGTGATTTCATATAAGGACATTATATAACTAATCTTGAATGCTTTGCATTTAACGCAGAGACCGGTTTGAGTGTGCAAAAAGTTTTAGTTATATTTTCACATTTAAGGTTTTGAACAAAAAAGTATTTATAAGGCTTAATTTTTTGAAAGCAAAAAAAAAAAATAAAATTTGTCCCATAGTTTTTGAGTACAAAATAACCGGTAGTTTATGATTTTTAGTTTTTAAGGCAGAAATAAAAATGAAAGTTAAGACCAAGTGTACCGCTGAATTAGATTTATTGTTGTGACATTGTTCTGTGAAACTCCTTATTAATATGCCAAAAAGTTTTTTTAAAAACAATTTTATAAATGCACCTGAAGCTTCATTGGCAAAAAAAAACATCGCTTATTGTAGTTATGTAAAATAAAAAAATCCCTTTTTAGGAAATTATTCTCTTAATATGCAGAATATGCAACACTTGATTTTCTCACGATCGTACTCTCGCTCTTGAACTTTCTATACAGCTACGCTCTGAGTTTTCTCACATTTTTCCGTTCTCCTTTCGGATTCACACCAGAATTCATCAAGTAGATGTAGCGTACACTGCCACAGAATGTTGCAAACGAAATAAATTAAACGACAAGAAAATTACACACACAAACATACAATTGTTTCGCTTGCAACGTATTTTGCTGCGACCAGCCTGCCTACTGCTTTTCAATTAGCACATTTGCATTGACTGCTTCTTAAGCACGTATATTTCTCAACTGGTTTATTCACGACGCAAATTGGTTATCGAATTAATTGCTTTTCGGCCATAGGCCCATACCAATGCATATTAAATAAACAGAATATTTTTTTATAAAAACTTTTTATTGTATTTCTTTTGCTTAAAAAGCTCTCTCTTTGCCTTTAAGGTTCGACTATGCAATCGTAAAGCAACGCAACGTTACGTGGCGTAGAGTTCTATCTTATGAAAAATACGTGTAAGTGGTTAGTGAAATCGTAACGTAATCTAGCGTAGTGATAGGTTCTATCTTTTTTTTTTGGAGTGATGAGTCTTCCTTTCAATTTGAGGTGTCTTTTGGACAAACATGCATGGCATCTTCCTCAAAGCCCAAAAAGTAAAGAAGTGCAACCTTTAAGTTTGTAAATAATTGTGTTTGACTCAATGGCTCCAATAAAGAGTGTGTAAAAAAGTATGACGTAAGAGATTAGTTAACATTTATTAGTTTATTTTGTGATAGATAGTTAGGTTTGCTAAAACTTTTATTGCTTACTTAGCATACTGCAGAGAATGCAATAACAAGAAATATTTCTGAAAATTATTCCCAACAACAATAAAGTGAGCTTTTCCATTAAAACCTTTAAAAATATTAGCAATGTGTAAATATTTTTGACTAGGGCTGTATATAGATAATATGAAAAGGAATAATAAATTATTATTTTACCAAAAGTAAGGAGCACTAGCTCCAAGGGCTTTCGGCTCGCTGATTTAAAATTATTAATAATTTGGGAAATAAAATAAGATATAATACATTGAGTTGATAATTAAAAACTGATGATAAATCAACGAAAGTATTTTATTTTGTTATTTTTTAACTTTTATTTATGAAATGTTTATTGCAAAACATGCATTGAAAATTGTCCAGGTTTAATGTGCGCGCGTTTAAGCTGACATGACAAAAAGCAACACGCGCACATAAACTAGGTCAAGTTTTACCTGTTAAGCTCTTGCAGTTTAATTGTGCAATAATTGAATTTGCAAGAAATATATTTAATAAGCAAAAACTAGAATATAGGTCAACCACAGTTTGGGTGACTTACACACTTATCCAAACTGATGAGTTAAGTTAATTGTTATTATGTTAACTAGAATTGTAATTTATCGATGACATTAATAAACATCAAGTGACTTGACGTGGTTTACACCCGCGTTTCAGCTACTTTCTTAAAGATCACTTTGTGTTCACACGAGAACTTTTTTCTAGGAAAGAGATATTATAATTATTTTTTCAATTTGTTGGGTCCAAGTCCGGACAAAATCACAAGTCCGGACAAAGTCCGCACATGGTTGAAAAGTCCGGACAATCCGGACTAAATCCTGACATATGGCAAGCCTAGCGAGTCAGACAGTAAGAAGCGAACGCTCTATGAAATTATTATATACGAATCTTTAAACGATTTTTCGATGGGTAAATTTCATCGGAAATAAAGGGTGATTTTTTTGAGGTTATGATTTTCATGCATTAGTATTTGACAGATCACGTGGGATTTCAGACATGGTGTCAAAGAGAAAGATGCTCAGTATGCTTTGACATTTCATCATGAATAGACTTACTAACGAGCAACGCTTGCAAATCATTGAATTTTATTACCAAAATCAGTGTTCGGTTCGAAATGTGTTTCGCGCTTTACGTCCGATTTATGGTCTACATAATCGACCAAGTGAGCAAACAATTTAAGCGATTGTGACCAAGTTTCGCACTCAGTTTACTTTATTGGACCTAGAAAAGTTGGCAGAAAATCCGCTTTTTTATCGACAAATTTTGTTCAGCGATGAGGCTCATTTCTGGTTGAATGGCTACGTAAATAAGCAAAATTGCCGCATTTGGAGTGAAGAGCAACCAGAAGCCGTTCAAGAACTGGCCATGCATCCCGAAAAATGCACTGTTTGGTGTGGTTTGTACGCTGGTGGAATCATTGGACCGTATTTTTTCAAAGATGCTGTTGGACGCAACGTTACGGTGAATGGTGATCGCTATCGTTCGATGCTAACAAACTTTTTGTTGCCAAAAATGGAAGAACTGAACTTGGTTGACATGTGGTTTCAACAAGATGGCGCTACATGCCACACATCTCGCGATTCTATGGCCATTTTGAGGGAAAACTTCGGAGAACAATTAATCTCAAGAAATGGACCGGTAAGTTGGCCACCAAGATCATGCGATTTGACGCCTTTAGACTATTTTTTGTGGGGCTACGTCAAGTCTAAAGTCTACAGAAATAAGCCAGCAACTATTCCAGCTTTGGAAGACAACATTTCCGAAGAAATTCGGGCTATTCCGGCCGAAATGCTCGAAAAAGTTGCCCAAAATTGGACTTTCCGAATGGACCACCTAAGACGCAGCCGCGGTCAACATTTAAATGAAATTATCTTCAAAAAGTAAATGTCGTGGACCAATCTAACGTTTCAAATAAAGAACCGATGAGATTTTGCAAATTTTATGCGTTTTTTTTAAAAAAAAAGTTATCAGGCACTTAAAAAATCACTCTTTATATGGTCACAAGGAGTTTTTTACTCAGAATTTCATGTAGAATTCGAACTGGATATTACTAGCATAGAATAAATTACTCCTATATAATATGCACACCCAAGCATATGGGTATGAGCGTTTAAAGTTGATAAAAGGCAAAAAGACTTGAGACACAAACTCACTCTAATGCGAATTGTAGGAACCTGTACCCGATTTTCGGGGGTTTATTACCAGTGACGGATCTAGGATTCGCCCGAGGGGGGGGAGGGGGTCTGAAACTACAGTTTTGTAGCCCGAGTTGGGAGTTGAAACGGCTTTTAGGGCGTTTTTTTCCTCATACAAAAATTTCTACAAGGGGGAGATGGGGGGCTATAGCCCTTTCAGCCCGTATGTAGGTCCGCCACTGCTAATCACCAGTAATTTTGAGAAAAAGTCAGAATAAAATTTATTTTAGTTGTTTTAACGTGTTTTTTGTTAAAAGTTCCCCACAGCATTAGTTCCCCAAAGCTGTACTATCCAATTTAATTCGACGTCTACAAAAAAATGTTGAAGAATGGAATGAATGGTTGTCGAGGAATGGGTTTTCATTAAAAAAAAATGGTTTTCCCATGCGAAACATAGTTACAAGCGATTCTTTTTTTTAACCTTCAAGGACCTAAAAAAAAAAATGTTGGTCTATAATCCAAAGAATGAGATTTTAACATGTTTTTATTAATGATGGTCTATTGTACGTATGCCATGAAAGTTTCATAATTATATGTTTAAAAATGAGGGAGAGATATAAATATTTAAACTTTAAGACTTTTTCCACGATTTTCTTCAACAAAAACAGAAAACCGCTAGTAGGACTATCTAAAAATTAAAAAAAAATTTTTTAAGTGAAACTTCTTAGGCGGCGCTTCGAAATTTGAACGAGAATATTTAGGAGTGAAATTTCAAGGTTACTTTAGTTCATTTCGTTACACGATAGAGAAGAAAGATATGTTTTATAGTAGAGAGAATGAGAGAGATATACATTGTACAAAAGACTGAAAAAATTTCCTTGTCACCGCTGAGGATCGAACATGCGAACTCAAGATCACAAATACAACGCTTTATCTATCGAGATAAACTCTTCATATAAAAACGTGCTCTACATACCAATTAATCAAACTACTTTTGCTGTAGATGCCCAATGGGAAAATAAAAAGCGCTCCTAGAAATATTTTTATATACATTTTGTTCAAAATAAATCAAGCAGGGAAATAGCAGAGCGGTAATACATTTGACTGTTATGCCAGCGGTCCGAGTTCAATCCTAGCATGTGACAAAGAATAAAATTTCCTCGATTTATTTTTATTTAAAAACACATAAAAGAGCTTTTTTAACTATTTGTTGGAGCGCTTTTTAAACGATTTTTTAGCTGCACTTAAGAAGCGCTTCCATCCTAAACATCCAATGTAAATTTTAATATGAATTTGGTTTACTTAAAAGGCCCTCCAGATGTGTGAAACGCTATGGCAGAAGCGCTTGTTTAGTGCTTTTGAAGCGCTTCGATTACCGTTGGGTGGCAAAAGCCGCAGATTGTGTGCTGATGCGTTCTATCACACATAGAGGGGTTGCCATGACTCGGGTAGAAGAGAGAAAGATTCAGCGAAGCAGAAGTGAATAAGGGAGCCCATTATGATTTTCGCAAAGTAGACTCTCATACTAGGGCTGCCATGCCAATATTTTTTTAGAATACTAACGTTGGTATATCTTTAATTCAATATGTTATTATAACCTCTATGAATTTTGCTCATACTACACATATTATATTATTATTCATAATATTGCGATATAAAATTATATATATACCCAAATTCATGAAGCATATGCTGTCGCCCATGACGCCAACTTGACACTGTGAGCAAGAAAAGTTGAAATAAGTTCTTTCAATAGATAACTATTTTATACATATTGTAGTTATATGATTTTATATCGAAATAGCATTAATAATAATAAGTATAATATGTTTGATATAAGTAATATTAATGCGTACATATTTGAATTAAAAATATATCAATTTGTATTCTGAAAAAAATTGTTACATGGCAACCTAGTGAGAGCCTGCATCATTGCGAAAATCTTCATTGCGCTCAAATCAATGTTGCTTGCTCAGTGATTTCATATAAGGACATTATATAACTAATCTTGAATGCTTTGCATTTAACGCAGAGACCGGTTTGAGTGTGCAAAAAGTTTTAGTTATATTTTCACATTTAAGGTTTTGAACAAAAAAGTATTTATAAGGCTTAATTTTTTGAAAGCAAAAAAAAAAAATAAAATTTGTCCCATAGTTTTTGAGTACAAAATAACCGGTAGTTTATGATTTTTAGTTTTTAAGGCAGAAATAAAAATGAAAGTTAAGACCAAGTGTACCGCTGAATTAGATTTATTGTTGTGACATTGTTCTGTGAAACTCCTTATTAATATGCCAAAAAGTTTTTTTAAAAACAATTTTATAAATGCACCTGAAGCTTCATTGGCAAAAAAAAACATCGCTTATTGTAGTTATGTAAAATAAAAAAATCCCTTTTTAGGAAATTATTCTCTTAATATGCAGAATATGCAACACTTGATTTTCTCACGATCGTACTCTCGCTCTTGAACTTTCTATACAGCTACGCTCTGAGTTTTCTCACATTTTTCCGTTCTCCTTTCGGATTCACACCAGAATTCATCAAGTAGATGTAGCGTACACTGCCACAGAATGTTGCAAACGAAATAAATTAAACGACAAGAAAATTACACACACAAACATACAATTGTTTCGCTTGCAACGTATTTTGCTGCGACCAGCCTGCCTACTGCTTTTCAATTAGCACATTTGCATTGACTGCTTCTTAAGCACGTATATTTCTCAACTGGTTTATTCACGACGCAAATTGGTTATCGAATTAATTGCTTTTCGGCCATAGGCCCATACCAATGCATATTAAATAAACAGAATATTTTTTTATAAAAACTTTTTATTGTATTTCTTTTGCTTAAAAAGCTCTCTCTTTGCCTTTAAGGTTCGACTATGCAATCGTAAAGCAACGCAACGTTACGTGGCGTAGAGTTCTATCTTATGAAAAATACGTGTAAGTGGTTAGTGAAATCGTAACGTAATCTAGCGTAGTGATAGGTTCTATCTTTTTTTTTTGGAGTGATGAGTCTTCCTTTCAATTTGAGGTGTCTTTTGGACAAACATGCATGGCATCTTCCTCAAAGCCCAAAAAGTAAAGAAGTGCAACCTTTAAGTTTGTAAATAATTGTGTTTGACTCAATGGCTCCAATAAAGAGTGTGTAAAAAAGTATGACGTAAGAGATTAGTTAACATTTATTAGTTTATTTTGTGATAGATAGTTAGGTTTGCTAAAACTTTTATTGCTTACTTAGCATACTGCAGAGAATGCAATAACAAGAAATATTTCTGAAAATTATTCCCAACAACAATAAAGTGAGCTTTTCCATTAAAACCTTTAAAAATATTAGCAATGTGTAAATATTTTTGACTAGGGCTGTATATAGATAATATGAAAAGGAATAATAAATTATTATTTTACCAAAAGTAAGGAGCACTAGCTCCAAGGGCTTTCGGCTCGCTGATTTAAAATTATTAATAATTTGGGAAATAAAATAAGATATAATACATTGAGTTGATAATTAAAAACTGATGATAAATCAACGAAAGTATTTTATTTTGTTATTTTTTAACTTTTATTTATGAAATGTTTATTGCAAAACATGCATTGAAAATTGTCCAGGTTTAATGTGCGCGCGTTTAAGCTGACATGACAAAAAGCAACACGCGCACATAAACTAGGTCAAGTTTTACCTGTTAAGCTCTTGCAGTTTAATTGTGCAATAATTGAATTTGCAAGAAATATATTTAATAAGCAAAAACTAGAATATAGGTCAACCACAGTTTGGGTGACTTACACACTTATCCAAACTGATGAGTTAAGTTAATTGTTATTATGTTAACTAGAATTGTAATTTATCGATGACATTAATAAACATCAAGTGACTTGACGTGGTTTACACCCGCTTCAAGTCTGTTTGTTAAACACAAAATAAAACAATTGTTTTATTCAAAAACTAACTTAAGCTATGCAAGATAAATTTTGTATAAACTAAAAACTAACTAAACTAAACATATAATTTCAATACTACTTAACTGTATCAGGGCTAAGAAGTATTGAAACTATATAGATTTTTTAAATTTGTTTGAAGTAAGTATTCAGCAATTTTTTTTAATATTTTCTATTGAGGTGGATTTTAAACTGTCATATGGTTTTTTATCCTGAAAAATACAATTTCTGATTGTACTAAAATGTGTACATTCGTCAAGTAAGTGATTGACGGTTAGTGGCGAAGAAGAGCAATGTTGGCAAGAAAGTGCACTTGTACCTTTCAGACAAAATGAGTGTGTAGCAATTGTGTGTCCAAAAGATCGTTCAGAAGAACGATGAGTTTTTCAAATGCCATGGTGGTGAGCTTTCTGCTGGTCGAAGTTTGGGCACAGATGTAACTCCGAGCTCCAGGGCCTGTTCGATACACATGATGACAGCTGAATAATGTTTTTGGGTTCTTATTCTGGAGAATTTGTTTTTTATTGAATTATGAAGAACGCTGTTGCTGCAGAGAAACAGCTTAGGTATAAGCGTGTGTGTTGAGCTCTTGATTCAATTGCCTTTATTAAGTTGATGTTAGTTCTCGCACAGTTACCGTAAATCGACAAGCCATAATCAATTTTCGATAAAATAAAAGCTCTAGTTACATTTATAAGAGTTGAAGTATGGATAAGACAATGTTTGGATGATAAATATTTTATTACATTTAACATGGCAGCCAGATTTTTCCTTAGTAGAGTACAATGTTCTTTAAACATAAGTCGTTTATCAAAAATTATATCCGGGAACTTAAAACTATTTGTATTTTTAATGTTTTTATTGTTATAAATAAAGTTGAAGTTGTTATATTTGTTAATATGCTTTTACTTAGAGTAAAAACATTGTTTGAGCATTTGTATAATACTAGGTGCGTTTTTTTGGCATCGCTATATGCGCTTAACAATATTTTTCATACAAAAAATTGCTTAGCTAAGACAGGATATTTATAGCCGCTTAGCTCATAGTCGCCGATAGAAACACTATTGCCAGATCTAGAAAATGATAGTCTACGTAATTTATTGGCATCACTTTTTGAAAAACAACCATGTTTATGTCACAAAAAATAAAAAAAAATCACAATCAAAAGTAAACAAAGCAGCAAATGATAAAATATGTTCTACTTGCACAGAATGGCCAACAATCTAGATTTATCTAGATTTATTTGGATAACGCAAAAAGAAAGACATTTCCAAAAGATCATATTTAGAAGATTATATATAAAATTAAATTAGAAAAAATGTACGAATTCAAAAACTTTGTGTTTTGCTCAATAAAGTCAAATGCTGCTGGCTAGGTTCGGTACTTTAACCTCCATGTCAGCGATGGAATTTTGATGCTGTGTTGATGATCCAAATAGATTTAGATGCATTTTCAGAATGTTGATTATTTCAAGAGATTCGATTAAAGTGATGATTAGTTCTTGTTAAAAATTGCTTTTGTTTTTTATTGTGGAATTAATTGTAATTGTTTTTCTTGCGGGTTATTATTAAATTTGATGTTGTGGTTGTTGTAATTGTATTTGGCTATGCTGCACTTATTCGACCTTGAGCAACTCAACGTCAAAGGTGAGTGTAGCGTTTGGTGGAATTACACCTGAATGTCCGCGACTGCCATAAACATAATCCGGTGAGCAGATCAACTTGGCACGCTGACCAACAGACAATTGGGCGACACCCTCATCCCAGCCGAGAATTACCTCGCCTTTGCCAATGGTGAACTTGAAAGGCCTTTGGCGATCACGCGATGAATCAAATTTCTTTCCATCAGCCAGAGTTCCGGTATAGTGCCCAGAGACCACTTATCCATTCTTGGGAAACGTGCTGCCGTCTCCTTCAAGCATTCAATTCAAACATTCCAGAAAGAAAATCAATGTGGACATTGACTTGGAAGTGGAGTACCTCTTTGAGACAATCAATGTGCCAGAGTCACCAGAACTGGAGCCTGAGATGCCTTCTACATCCGCTGCTGCTAGAAGCATCAAAAGGAAGAGTTCTTGAGACCTGTATTATGCAGAGACGAATTTGTTAGTATTATTACTTGAGTTTCCTCAGAGCTGTCCATTTTTAGCAGAAAATGTGTTACAGTTAGATAAAAATAAACTTTGTCAATTTGTGCTTATAAATAATAATGTTCATTATTTGACAGTAACACGCAATACTGCCAAGTTTTGAAGAAAAAAGTTAAGCGAAATATTAAGCGCCGATGAGCGTTTTTTTGGGCAAGCGTATATAGCGATGCCAAAAAAACACACCTACTATTTTATTTTGAGCAAAAGTTCTTCTTTTATACACAATTTTCCTATCTTAAATCTACCTAAAATACTTATACTTAACATAACGAAAAGGTTTTATTTGAACACATGCCATTTATTTTATAGCATGCGACCTTTTCCATTCTTGCTGTGTGCGTATGATCAAATTGCTTAGGATCATTTAAGTGATAAAACAAGCGCAAAAATCACAGCGAACTAAACATTTATTAAATTTCCATCCAGTTCTTATTCTCAAGAAGCTTTACATGCCATTTTTATTACTCTCTGAGGCAGGCTCGTAGCCAGGATTTACCTAAGGGGGGGTTTGGGTTAAAAAATAAAAAACGATAGTTTTTGATATCGATAAATTAAAAGGTATTTTTTATATAATTACCAGAAAGATGGGAAAAATGAGTTTGTGGCTAGTGGCTACAAATGGACAATACTTTGAAAAATGAATTTGTAACGAATTTTTCACAATAAAGCGACAAACTTGAAAAAAACACTTTACAACTTTTTTGTGCACCAAATACATAAAGCCAAAATTAATTTACTTTATTTTTGTTTATTTTATATATTTATACTAGAGGACCCGGTAAACTTCGTCCCGCCCTAAATTCGAGCAATCACGATTCCACCAGAAATTAATTTTTTATCGAACATTTATGATCGGTAACAAATGGTGCCAATCGAATTTCAATTATTGATTGAATGAAACACTCTAATATCCCATATTAACACGGAATGTAATAGGCTGCTTTTATTCGAATTCAAAATATTGTGCTGTCATATCATTTTATTGCGAATTCTAATAATATTTTTTTAGTACATTTCAATTTGAATAACAATAGTCAGCTCAACTGTTAGTTTTGAAGCCGTGAGGTGGTCTAAGGATCGATCCTCACAATGGGCAAACAAATAATTTTTTTTTAATTTTTTTTTTATTTATTTTTTCTTTAAAATGAATACGTTGGAGCTTTCTTCAAATATGGTTTATTAAGTGCTTAAATTGAATTTATCAACGAAAAGAAATTGGATGAAATATATTAAAAAAAAAATGAGTTATTTTCATCGAAAGTAAGAAATACGAATTTCTGATAGTTTTTTGTTATTCTAAGGTAACGAAGTTATTAGAAAAAGCCGCTGAATTAAAATTTTGTGCAATTTTAAAGATATGTGAATGTTTTTTGACAGAATTTTCTTTTAATTATTTAGACGCACAGTTTCACTAATAAAAGTACGCTAATTAGTAGGATAATTTACGTTTCTTGTAAAGGGGAAGAAGAAGGGGCGTGGTCAAAACCAAGTCTGCCATAAACTAATCTAGGATTCAAGTAATATGTGTGCCGAATTTGAGTTAAATCCGTCCAGCCGGTAAGATTTGTTGGCTATTTAAAGTGGCAACAGCCCTTAAGTCTGATGTGGCAATTCCCATACAAAATTACCAATTTCGATTCGATTTTTTCGAAAAAAAGAATTATTAAAATCGGCCCAGCCGTTTCTGAGCCTTAGCAAGACTAACGCACACGCATTTGATTTTTATATATATAGAAGATAGATTAAGTCTTCTTATTTTTTTTTTTTTTAATTCTAATAAAACAACGTCCGCTGTGACACTGCAATCCCTATGTATGCTTAAGAATGCACACCCATTTAACATAAAAAACGTGTGTTCTATAATTTCAAAACTGTCGTTTGTTGAGCTCTATGTGTTTCGGCTATATATCTTGCTTATCGTTGCACTGTCATTTTTAAAATAAAATGAAATTTTCAAGACAAATTGTTAAAATGCATCTTATATTATTATAATTAATAATTAAGCATCTTATATTATTATTTTAATACTTTACTTGCAAACTTATATCGGTTCAAAATGCTATATAAAAATAACCACGATTAGAATAACGACATTTTCTTGTATTTCCTGACTTTTGTAAAGGCCACAATGAAAAGGTTAGAAAATTTTATTTAAAAAGTTTTTATTATCATTCGGTAAAATTACCAAGAAGTTGTGATCCTGCACCTCCAAAACCAGTGCTAAAAATTTAAAATATTTTCCAATTTGGAGTAAACCAACCAATGCCAACGACTCAACCAAGAATGCTTAAATCGGAGTTTGCGAGAACCGCTGGCAGGAAAATTAAAATTTGGTGGAGGCACATAAATGCTTTGAAAACGTTCAAGGCGGCTCGAATCGGAAATATTGCTCATCAACTTGGAAATATCGTTATTTGGATATTGATATTCTCTCGAAGTCGAAGGCAGTTCCGATGAATCAAAATATATTTCTGGAACAATTTCTACAATCATACACACAAACTTAGAGTTATAAACATTAAAAGTAAAATAAAAGACCACAACTTTTACTACCGCTTTCCACATAGCTGTCAACATTAAAGCTTTCTTCAACTACAGGTTACAAAGGAAGTTCTGAAGACTTTTCAGATTCCAAAGATTCTTGAACGTTTTCTGCAATACAGATGAAATATAATATTATTCGGATTTTGTCGGTTCCGCATCAAGCAAAAAGTTAATCCATTAATATTCAATCAATGCAAACACGCTACCAAAAAAAAACAGCTTTCAAACATCCAGAAATATTCGGCAACTTTTTAACAGATTTACGAATTGATAAAGGAAAAAAAAACCATTAAATCAAGCACTTACTTTCCACCGTTCTAGCCTATTTTTACTTCTGGTTTCTGCAGCCAATTAGGTAGAATCATTTTTGTAGTTTTGGTACAGTAAAATTAACAATAGAAACTCTTAAACTTATCTAACGAAACTCAATCAAAATTTCACCACTTTCACGTAACTCCTGTTAACGCAATAAATTCTAAAATTGCTGGTGGTAGACAAAGTTCAATTGAATGTATCGATCTTTTTTCGATACTTAAGCATGTTGATGTTTTCGCTGTTGCTGTTTACACTTGCAGTTTGCACTGAAAGAGAAAAAAGACGCACGTGCAGCAAGTATTCGCAAATTGGCAAAGTTATATTAATGCTAATATATTATTTTTTTATACTTTTTGGACCATAAGGGGGGGGTTTTAACCCTAAAAACTCCCCCCTTGTCTACGGGCCTGCTCTGAGGTTTGCCATTGTCTGCAGAGAGGTGGCGGCCGTACAGAAAAATCATTTTAATTCAAATAACTTTCTGTCGCTGCTGGGATTCGAACCCGGGTCTCCAGGTTCGTTGACATAGAGGCCACGTACTTTAACCAACTACGCCACGGACGCCACAGTATGTCCACTTAAAATATAGAATTTCAGCGATCTAAGTTCAATGTGGGCTGTCTTCAGTATCTCCAAGTTGTCCTTCCTTCAATTGTTGATATCTAGACTGTTGTTTATCGTCATTCTGCCGAATGGTTTTATTTGGATATCATTAAATTAAGTCATGTTCGTAGTCCAGGACATCGTATTTACAGCCGTGTTGGTTATTGATTCATATTGTATGTATGACTTTAGCACCTACTCCGTTTACATTAGCCTTGCATTCAGGTTTCAACTCCAAAATTCCCTGCAAAGGAATCTGGATCCAACTGTTCTTTCCATAACCGCAGTCTATGTTTACCATTTTACTGTCAAACACCTTAAACACTCATAGATTGTTTGTAGAAAGCTCCTGCCAAAAGTCCCTTTTATAGATCTCCTCGAATATGCACTCACTGCTTCCTGATTGTTTAAGAGCCGAGATCTCACAGTTTTTATCTGTCGCTGGATTCCACACTTTTTTCCTTTACAAATTTAATTATTATTTAAGTCTTGTAGACATGTATTAAGCTCAGATTGGGTCATCAGCATATAAGATTTCAACCCGAGATTGAAGATTATATATCCGCCAGCTACTAGTAGTATCATCGCGCTATCATTCTTGTTGACTGGTATAAATCTGAATAATTCGGATTAATTATTGATGATTGAATTCTATCGCATTCATCCAATATTGAATTTACTTGAGATGATAAAAGCTGAAAGCGCAACGTACTTCTTTCTTCATTTTGCTCTTTAATGATCCCTTCATAAAATGTGTTTAGTTGATTTTTTATTCTTCCAAAATTAGTATTTACTTCTTCAGTTGTTTTTCTTAAAATATTGACTGTTGACTCGATTACTGATGTCTGCTGTTTGAAGACTTGTTGTTGATTATGTTGTGTTTCCAAAAGGTTGTTCATGTTTTCTTCCATACTCTCTCTATCATCAGCATCCATTAATCCAAAAAGAATGTGATAAATTGAGCCCATGAATTCAAATGGTGCTCTTTTTATATCGATTTTTTAGTATAAGCAAGTCATTGTTCTGTTTAAGCGTTTCAAACCACAGTTTCATCGCTGTAGACATGATTTTACATGCCTCCTTGTAAGTGGATAAGCCAAAACACAGTTGTTTCAGATCCTTTATAAAACTTGGTAACTACGCCATTTCTTTTTTATAAGGATTCAGATCATTGGTGGGCATTCTTACACAGCCGCAATTTTGGCGTTTATGTGTATTTGTGCATTTTAAAGCTTTCCAATGTTAAAAAATTGTGTAAAAAGCTCTAACAGCGTACGTGTGGCGGCAGAGAAAGCTCTTTTCCCGCGAGGGACAGAATGCCCGACATTGATTTAGATCAAAGTATATTATTAAGTTCGATTTAGAACTCTCAATCTCCATTTTTTTTTATTTTGTCCACAAAGATTGCGATATCATTTTGTAGTTTCGATACTGCTGCTCCATTTAAGAAAGGTGCTGCTTTTATACTTTTTATCATTATTAATGCGATGAATAAAATCCAAAGACTTATGCCATTTTTAACGCTCGGTCTTGGGGTCTTAACCTGAGTCAAACTCACAAACGTTGACTCTTTCGTGTCTACTTCCTTTCTATCAGCAACTTCTAGTGAACAAATTTTGCTAATTGGTCGTTTGAGAGTTCTGTCCTGTAATTTTACCGTCACAACTCTAGTTTTGCCATCTTTTCCGAGATGTACATTAGTTATTCTGCAAGTAGACATTTCGAAGGTGGTGTTTTCTCTTGTTTAACTCTGACAACTTCCCCTACATCTATGTTTGCTGAGGAAGCTTCCATTTATTCCTCTGCTGCAGGGTTATTATAAATATATTCTTCTTCTATATCGTCACTTGTATTTCTTTGTAAGCCACATAACGGTCGTAAATTCAAAACTGATTCTATCTGCGACAAACGTGTTGTCATTTCTTCAAAGGTCAGCTTAGACTCGCCAATGATACGCTTGATGTGATGTTTGACTGCTTTTACACCGGCTTTCCAAATCCCTCCTCTAAGAGGGGAACCAGGGGTAATAAAATGACATTGCATATTCTCATTAGCGAGATACGGTGTTACCGAGTGATTTGCTTGCAATTTGCGGTCGGCTCCAATGAAATTTGTGCCGTTATCGAAGTACATGTGCGCACTTTTACCTCTTCTGGCAAAGAATCTTTTTAGAGCTGCTAATAACGCTTCAGTGGCGTCCGTGGCGTAGTTGGTTAAAGTGCGTGGCCTCTATGACAACGAACCTGGAGACCCGGGTTCGAACCCCAGCAGCGACAGAAAATTATTTGAATTAAAATAATTTTTCTGTACGGCCGCCACCTCTCTGCAGACAATGGCAAACCTCAGAGAGGAAATGCCATGCATATAATGCCATGTTAAGATTCTTGAGAACAAGAACATTCCGTTCATCGCCGTTCGGAGTCGGCGTTAAACCTGTAGCTCCGGTTCTCGCTCGATTGTGTACAAACTTAATAACACGCACAACACAATTGATCATAAAAACCTAGGTCAAAGTCCTTTCAAGGGCTGAAATGGCCAGTTATTTATTTTTTTTTTTTTTTAGAACGCTTCTGTTGATAAGTCGCTTACGGCCTCTAAACGAATAGCCTTCGTGGCCACACATACAAAATCTGAAATATAGCCTTTATATGACTTCTGACCTCTTCCCTTGGAACATCTTATATGTACAGGCCCTGCATAAACAACCTGTATGTGTAAATGAATGTGACATGTTTACTCGAGGCTGAAGAAGACTTCTTATTACTTGAGTAATGGATTCGTAGCGATAGTGGGTACATTTTGTGCAGCTTCCGATATACATCTTTACCGCATTTTTTAGCTTGACAATCCAAAAGTTACGTCTTGATGTCATCCACTCTTAAAAATCCTTTTAGAGTTCTTTTAGAGAACGTAGGCTACAATTCGCTTTAGTTTTGAAATATTAGAACATTTCTTTTGCAAAATTTCTAAAAAAATTAAGTTCTTTTATTGTGACCATAGCTATTACTGTTTTGTCGACGCTTTCCTCATTATGTTTGGGCCAGTCATTTTTTCATTTAGTTAACCAATTTGGCCCCCACCACCAAACTTCAAACGTGTTCTGACAAACTTATCTTTATTTTTTGCGCTTTCGATCCAAGCAGAGATAACAAGATGGGAAACTTAAAAAACATAACCTCAAAAAAGGTTTGCATGTATTAGTGCGACAAAAAATCAACCCTGAATTTTACTCTTGTTCTTCATCGGCCGCAAACTCTCAAAGAAATCACTTTGCAACCCCTGAAAATAATGCAAATAATCTATTTATTATGATTTAACTATTTAAGTTGAGTTGCAATAAACTGTTTGCAACCAAAACTGATTACTAAGTCCCTTTATTTTAGTCCATACATGCGTCTAAAGTTTGCCAATTTCTTCGATTGTTGTATTTGTCAACATTTTTGAAAAATTTTTATTTTACACAAACCCCCGCTATTCGAGGTGAAATTTAAAAAAGGAACGCTCTTGTTCTTCTTCTGCTATTTTCTGCTGAAACTTCGTTTACAAACAAGAAAAATAATGTATGGATTGAGTGTTTGAATATTTAAATCTTTAAGTTGTGTTACAGGAATCTGTTTAACACTCAAATAATTACATGCATTTTCTTATTTTATTCTTAATCGCCAAACAAAGTTTGCAAATTTTGGCACTTGTTGTATTTGTAAATAGCTTTTTATTTTCACCACGATCGTTTTGTAAAAGTTCTGTTATTTTTCATCCCATCAGAGTTGTCAACTATCATTGTTTTCTTTGAAAATTTGCTTGGTTGGTTGCTTTGGCGAACTAGCATTTGTTTTATCTATAAAATTTGTAAAATTGCTTTGATTATGTATTTGCGTTATATATTAACTATTTGACGGTTCTTGCCACAGAGTAGGCTTCAGCGAATATTTGCTCCAAGAAATTAAGGGAATTGCACCATACTCTTGCTGCATCAACTGCAATAGTGATTTACTTGTTGGTCTTTTTATTTGAATTAGATCATATTTTATACTAAAATTTTTCAATCGGGATGTAAAAAAAAAATAAATAACTGGCCATTTCAGCCCTTGAAAGGACTTTGACCTAGCTTCTTATGATCAATTGTGTTGTGCGTGTTATTAAATTTGTACACAATTGACCGAGAAAAGGACCTACAGGTTTAACGCCGACTCCGAACGGCGATGAACGGAATGTTCTTATTCTCAAGAAGCTTTACATGGCATTTTTAATTATTCTCTGAGGTTTGTCATTGTCTGCAGAGAGGTGGCGGCCGTACAGAAAATTATTTTAATTCAAATAATTTTCTGTCGCTGCTGGCGTTCGAACCCGGGCTTCCAGGTTCGTTGACATAGCGGCCACGCACTTTATCCAAATACGCCACGGACGCTACAATCGGGATGTATCTGAGCCAAATTTTAAAAATAAATTAGTATGTGTTTTACTTACTTACTTAATTACTGACTTACTGACACTTATAAGTCATTGGGCCTTACCAATAGTTTGCTACGATCATAGAAAGTGTCGACATTTCCGATTAAAGCTTATACTTTAAAAACGTTCATACCAATAAACGAGAAAGTATCGACATGTGCTCTAGTATCATACTTTATATTAGTATCGGCTTCAGCTGATGCTAAGTATTTTAGTAGAATGTCAATTTTTATCTGTCAAACAAGGCAAAGCACATTCACAATAGATTAAAGCTTATACTTTGAAAGCGAATACTGATTTCGTTTATTGGTACGGAAAAATATAAAGTTGACTACTAACGAAAAGCTTATACTTATTAGTGCCAGCTTTTTCTTAGTATCAGCTCTTGACTATTGGTAAGGCCCATTGTCCCTTATATAATCTTATATATACATTTGATTTGATTCATTGGAGTTCGAAGTCAATAAAATATGTTTTAAGCCTCAAGAGGTTATTATTATTGTATGAATTCTTTAAAGTATTTCATTATATAATTTTTGGGTGACATAGGTCCGCAAGGGAACCGAACACCCAAAAAAAATCGGTAACGCACCAAATTGCATACTTAAAAGGTGGTGTGGAAATGCAATTCAATTTTATTGACGTTTATTTTTCCATTTGTCACATATTACCAATTATTTGCCATAAATATTATTTTTTCAATTTATGTTCCTACGGCTCAGTCCGCAAACTTTTAACTCCAATTTCTATCATTACTTATCCTTTCTGAATTTTACGGGAATACCTGTTACATTTATGGAAATATTCCGAACACTTAATTTTGACTCATATAGCAATAAGAAATTATGAGCAATATTTGAATATTGAAAAAAAGATAAATTGGCAACTTCTAACACACGAATGGAAAAAAACATTTCATTCATAAATTCACCCAGCTGATATTATTAACCTTTACGTTGCATGCACAAATTTTTTGCTTTTCGTAAGGAAATAATGTGGTTTTTTATGTATAAAATCTTATTGAACATGAAGCTAAAGCACAAAAATAAATATTTTTAGCATTTATAAGAATATTAAGAGAACTTTAGATATTTTTGTTTTCGTTATAAAGCCAATCAATAACAAACGTGTTGGAAGGGTTAAGGAACATAGCCTGAAACTGACATATTCACCTCACTGTGGTGAAATTGGGTCTCTCGTATGTGTGTTTACTTTTTGCAATTTCAGATTCCCCACAGAAGTTTCCCATCTTGTTATCTTTGGCTCCAAGCATATATTTTTGTCACATATTTTAAAATGCCTCTTATCAGGTTTTCCTGTTCTTTACTGGATTCACTTTACTTTTTCCAGTTATAAGAATGACTGATGCATTTACCTTAGCATAAACTACATATGCTGCATATACTTTTCCTGATGTGTCCTCGAAACCATGCAACTCCATTTGCAACCTGTTTGTAGTTTTTAACCACCTTGGTTGATGGTTGATTTCAATCTTTTGAAGTTCGGACATATTCTATGTGACTATTCCATTCCACTCTTTTAATAATTCCACTGAGAGCTCAATTGAAATGATTTATTTGTGATTTTTATTTGTGAATACAATTGTGCATTGAGACTACAGGTCTCTTTTAGTACATCAACTTTGCAACTATAATATTGTTAAATAAAGAAACAGGTTTATTTTAAAATAAATTAAAGAAAAAAAAATTAAAGAAATGAAAAATCAGAATTGTTTTCTGCTAAAATTAAATTGTATATACAGCAAAACATTAAAGATATAAAGTAGCAATTAAACATTTAAGATATAAACTAAAAGTTAAGAAGAAACAAATAAGAAAAATAAATAAAATTATTTAAGTAAATTACATACTGCCCTTTTGAAGTACACCTTATTGGTTTGGGATTTAATGTACATTGGTAGTATATTCCACAATTTTACAACGTTAACAAAAAACGTTCTGGAAGTTGTAAGAGATTAAAATTTGGGTACTATAAGATTGAGTGTTCGACTAGACAGAGCAAAGCGAAGATTTCTAAATATTCGGGACAACGCGTGAAAATAAGTTTGTATAAGAAGAGGAGATTGCGAATATTAAGATGATTTTTGAGATCACAGCCTAGAATTCTTGGAGAAAACTCGGATATTCGATCAAATTTTTTCCTATTAAAGACGTATCTTGCACAGTTATTTATTGCTAATTGCAGCTTTTTCTGCGAAACAGTATCAAGGTTCCCGTAAACAAGTTCACCATACGTGATATGGGGAATTATAAGAGCGCGAACGAGCTTTAATTTCGTTTCCTGCGGAATGAAGTCACTCGTATGCCATAGTTTTCGAAGTACGGAATACATTTTGGAGACAGTGAAGTTTACATGGTCTGCACAACTAAGGTTATTGTTTACTTTTATCCAAGGCTTTTCACACAATCTACAAACGAGACATCTACACCTGACATAACTCTGGGTGGAAGGCTATTAATACTATAGCGCTGGCGTGAAATTGCAAGGGCCTGAGTCTTGGATGCGTTCAGGTTTAAAAAATTCGCTACTGACCATTCTTCCATAAATTTCAGATCCTCGTTTATTCTGAAGATCAGGTCTTCCGACAACCCTATTGATCTAGAAATGTATATTTGTGCATCATCGGCGTACAGATGAATCGAGCTATTCTGACAACAGGTGACTATGTCATTGACAAAAATACTAAAAAGAATTGGCCCCAAAATTGATCCCTGCGGTACACCTGAGAATGTTTTTTTAATTTTGAAGAATTATTTTGATTTTTAACCTGCTGAAATCGGTCTTTTAGATATTTTTTCATTAATTTTATAGCATTGTTGCCGAACCCGAAATAATATTTTAGTTTTTGAAGAAGAATGTCATGATTAACTGTATCGAAAGCCTTTGAAAAATCAATGGCCCTTAGTAATAGAAGAGAAAAAAGTCACTCCTAAAGTCCCATTTCTTTAGGTGGTCCTAAGTTGCTTCTAACCATTCGTAGTAATAAACCAAACTTAGCAAAACTTTAATATAGTGCAGCTATTGTGAATTGCACAGCACTTTTACCTGCGTCGCATTGAACACATCCCTTTGACAGCTGACATAATTAAAAATGGAAAAGAACAATTCAAACGTAAGTTTCTTATTATTTTTTGCTTAACTTTTGTTTATTTAATTATAATTTTATAGAAACGTGGACGAGATCGAAATTGGACATGGGAAGAGAAGGAATTTCTCAAAGAGGTTCTTACACCATACGTCCACATAGTGGACTCTAAAATCAACAACACAAACATGATTGTAAAGAAAAATAATGCCTGGAAGGAAATTTCTGAAGAAATGGAAAGAAATGGAGTCTTTGCAACCATACCAAAGTTAAAGGCACAATGGATGAGGATGTAGACGTCAGCGCGTTCAAATATTTTAAATTTTAAAAGAGAGGCCAACGCAACTGGTGGCGGCAAGGAGCCAAAAGAACCCGATGAACTGGATTATGCAATTCAAGAGTTGCTACCGATGGACTTTGAGGAAGACATGGCTGAGTTTGATAGCGATGCACATTATGGTGCCGCTGTAAAAGGTAGCACTGGAGCAGGTAGAGGTGTTGCTGCAAGAAATGGTGCTGCTATGGATGAAGCTATCAGCAGCGGAGGTGCCTTGGGTAGAAGTACTGGTGGACAAAATGTTGCAGCTATAAGTGCCGGTGAAAAAAATGCTGATGATCGAAGTGTAATAGTCGGTGGTGCATCTGTTGAGGATGATAGTACTTTTTGCGATGGTAGTGTCAGCGACTATGGTGCTGGGGCATCTAGTAGCGGCAAAGCGGTTTGTCGAAAATCTGCATCAAAACAAGGCAATCAAAAAAAAGCTGTGAGTTCTGCAGATGTTTTAAAGAAGAGACTTATACAAATAGAAATGGAAATTGAACATCAAAAAGTATTATTTGAAATTGAAAAAGAAATAAAAAATAAAAAATTGGAATTGATTAATATGCAAATTTTCGACGAACAAACAAAGTAATAAAAAAGTTATGTAAATTATTCAATACAAGCAACCAAAAGTACAAATAATTATAAGTTTTCTATATGCAATTAAATGACTGTCTTTTATTTTGAAATAAACAAAATTATTGCCTGATTGAAGTCAAAATCAGATATATGAAACACAGGATTTGGAAATGAGATTATTAAGATGATAAGATGATTTCATTTAGTGATTGTTATTAGTAAAATAAGTGGCTATAAACATGCTTCTAAATTGCCGTCCTCTTTCAGTGATATTTCTTTCTGCTGCGTAAGAATTGTATTCGTTTGTGGATTCTTCAGCTACAGGAAAAAATCACTTTCTTAAATATTTATATTTATAGCTTTAAAGTTACTTACGATTTTCAGAAGTTTCGTCTGTTAAGGGACAGCCTCTTTCTTTTGCAATGTTCCAAAGAACTGCGATTGCAACCACAGCATTTTTTGCTGTTTCTAAATTGCAATGTATACCGTTCAAGCAACATCTGAAACAATTTTTTATTTGGCCAAAAGTCCTTTCGACTATCCCTCTCGCCAGAATATGATGTCGTTGATATCTTTTTTCAGCTGGTGTTAGAGTTACTCCAGCTCGAAATGGAGTCATCATTATGTTGCTCTGCGTATACCCACCATCACCAAGTATTATGCCTCCCATGCGGTTCATTCGTTGAAGCCTTGTTTTTAAAGAAGAAGAATTGTAAATTCGTGAATCATGTACACTTCCTCTCCAACGAGCAACAATGTCCAGAATTCGGTGATTGGAGTCGACAAGCATCTGTACGTTAAGGGAATAGAAACTTTTCCTACAACGGTACCGTCCTCCAAGTTCTCCGCCAGGGTTTTGGATCTTAAAGTGTGAACAGTCAATAGCACCCAAGCATTGAGGGAAGCCAAACTTTTCTAAAAACCCTCTTTTAACCGCCCTCAAATCCTGATTCGTATTCTTAAAATATACGAACTGTGGAAGTTTTGAAGCCAGTGCGTTAACCACTTTCCGAAACACTGTGCTGACTGTTTTTTGGCTAACTCCGTGTATGTCAGCTAAAAAATTGCAATTGGCAATCGGCAAATTGGCAAATAAACTTCAATCTTACCAGTATCTAGTTGATAGCTTCCCTTAGCAAGATGTCGCAGTGTAATACAAACCATTTCAGATGGTGGAATAGAGGATCCTCTGTTACTTGAAAGTTTGATGTCACCTTTGATCAAATCTATGATAAAACGAGCAGTTTCTTTATCAAATCTGAAAATGAATTTATTAGCCTAAATTGTAAGTAATTTAATATTGTGCTTTACCTATAGTTTTTTTTAAATTCCGTCTCATTGTAGAATTCAAATGCATTTAAACGCCTTTTATAATTTTTTTTTGCCCTGCTATTTGTGGTATCATTAATTATTTCAAAATCCCGAAATATTCTTTCATCCTCCATTTTTGCTTGTAATTATTGTATTTGACACTTTAAATTTGACTTAAAACGCGGCAAATCACAACTAGCAGTTTGCTATTTTAGAAGTGAATTTCTAAACTTATTTTTTATTATTACTACCGAATAAATACTAAAGTCGACTTTAAGAAAGATTCGAGTTAGAATTCGTTTATTACTAAGGGCCAATGAGTGCTAGGATAATGAGGTCATCCTTATCGTATGCAGGTCGAAAATCTTCCATTATCTTTAGAACTGCGGTAGTGCAGCTATGCCCCTTTTTATATCCAGACTGGTTTTCGGACAGCATATTATTAGTGTTAAGGTGGTGAACAATTTGGATTGAAAGAATTTTCTCAAACGATTTTGATAAGACGGGGAGAATACTTATTGGACGGAAATCTTCAGGGAGTTTTGGATTGGTTTTTTTACCAATAGGGATTACATTTGCTATCTTCCATTCAGCCGGAAAAGTTGATGACGTTATAGCATGGTTGAATATGTGTGTCAATATAGGAACTATGAATGGAAGTATAAGTTTAACGAATTTTATGTTAACGTCATCATTTGACTTAATCGACATAATGGACTTCGCAGCATCTTCTTCGGTTATAGTTTGAAAGTTGAATTGTTCGTGATGCGGATACAAAAGTCGGCGATTAATTTCAAAGGAAGAGCTGTCAACAAATTTATTTGACTGCAGGAAGAAGTCATTTAGAATGTCTAGATCTATATTACACTCCGAATTGTCCTTTTTCACACCGATTGTCATTAGACTTTTCCACAACACCATTTCAGGTAGGTTAACATTGAGTTTGTCACAGTAATACAATTTCTTGGATTGACGCAATGTACGAGTGACATAATTCCTAGATGCACGAAAAAGTTTCCAGTTAGATTCTATCGGATTGCGCTTCCATTTGCTATAATTTTTATTTCTGGCTTTAATTGCTTCCTCAACCTCGCGTGAGAACCATGGCTGTTTTGAATTTTTAATTACGATTTTCTTCATGGGAACGTATTTATTATATAAGTAATTAATAAGCATTGTAAAGTACTGAAGTTTTTCACTGATGTTGGGGAGGAACCAACAGCCTCTCCATTCTAGAACGCTAGCTTCACTGAATAAGGCGGTAGTATCAATAGATTTAAAATCGCGATAGAATAGAATTGAGTCAGAAGATTTTTTTGTTAGCTTAATGTTATAAGCTGCAAAAAGCAGATCATGATCTGAAACACCGGCTAGAGAAAGTTGTTCAAAATGTGAAAGTGATGATTTATCAGACACACAAAACAAATCGATTAGACTGGGCTTGCAGTTGGGAGCAAAGCGGGTAGGACAATTATTTATTAGACTTAATCTGGAAGAACTTATTTGATCACGTAGTGAACTCGAGCGAGAGTCATCCACAAGTATATCAATGTTAAAATCGCCACACATCAGAATATGCTCGTACGATGCGGAATATCTAGCGACATTCATAAAAAGGTGACTTAAATCATACGACATATGTGGGTTATATACACAAATTAAAAGAATTTCATTTAAGGCTTCTCCAAATTCAATACCCAAAAACTCAACTTGATCCTCACCATTAGACTTAAAAATTGTTTCACTTTTAATATAGTTTCTAAAATAGACTGCAATTCCTCCTCCTCTTAAACCATTGTCACGATCGTTCCTAATAATATTGAAACCTTGGAGCCGGTACACATCATCTACAATATCTTTCTTAAACCACGTTTCAGTGACGCAAACTATATCAATAACACTTTCGGAAAATATGTAATTTAAATAATCAATTTTTGATGGATTAAGGCTGCGCCCATTCAGATAGCACAGCTGCAATCCTCGATGGTTTTTGCTAACAATCCCCAGAATTGCCTTCAAGTTAACATTGTGACTCGCTTGTAAATCAATCATAAATAATAATGATAATTATATAGGGTATACTTTGAAAAAAGCAGTTTATAAAATACGTTACAATAATAATAATGATTAAGCAAATTAATTACATTGACACATAAAATAATAGCAATAAAATAAAAATAATAGTATTTAAGAGAGCCAAAACAAATAAAGCATTCGAAAACATAGTGTTAATATGACCATTATTATAAGTGAAAGCTACTATTGTTATCTGATAAGGTGTGCGCTTGATTGACACAAGCAATTGCGTCAACACTATCCTTTGTGCTTACTTCCATCGCCTGTGCACTTTGCAGTTTTCTTACAAATACTTTTCCTTGAATGGAGAAAGCTGATGCCAACAATTTTTAACGTTTAAGCTGTGTGGCATGGTACATAATCTCGCGATTAGCGACGGTAAGACTTTCATGTACATAAATGCTGCCTTCTCCACTTAGTCCAATGTCAGACAGCGCCATGGATCTCTTCTTTGCTTTGCAGAATCCAGCGATAGACTTAAAAAGCTGATTTCTATCAAATGCAGATTGTAGCTTTATCATTATGGGCTGCGTTTTCTTATTATTTGAGCGCATACGGTAGCAATCGCGCACAGGGGGAGTGTGAAAACGAATTGTTTTGCAGATATCGGAGAAAATAGTTGCTATATCCTCATTCTCAGATCCAGGTATCCCATTAACAAGTAGGTCGGCCGATACTGTATCAGTGTCGATACGTTCGAATTTCTTATTCAACGTATCTAATTCTATTTTGAGATCATTGTCAACGGAGTGCTTTTCGACTGCTGTAACACGGCTATCTAAGTTTTTAATAGCTGATTTGACATTAGCCAGCTCAGCAACCAACTCACCCATACGCTGCAGTAGCCTCTCCTAAGAATCTTTCATTGCCTGACTCAACTCATTAACGATGCTTCTTCTTTGATTCTTCAGTTGCTCTTCCAGCAGTAGCATCAAATTTTCAGGATGAGTGGTGTCGCGCGAATCATCTAAGTGATTGTTTGGAGAATGCGGCGAGTTACTCGTCATGGGTCTACGAGCGGCAAGGGTCTTCAAAATGATAGATTTACTAGACATTTTCTTTTTGTGATTTTTTTGACGGTTTAATCTACTAATAATTGGGCTTTGGATTACCCTGTGATATTTTCATAAAAATCTGTGTATATAATGTCACAGCACAGCAGACTTTTAGGCTCTACGTGTAACAAGCTTTTGTTACGAAGTGTACTGTAAGATATTTCTGGTTCTTGCCCAAGATTACAAATGAGAATTTCAGATATTTTGTCAACGATTACACGTTGATCGTGTAACAACACCGGATAGCTGATTTCTTGGAGTCTCAATATAAAACTTCAATATGAAAAATTATGAACTCACAAATCTTCTTCCGCAAATCTGCTTCATTACTCCAAATATGACACAAATTGGCCAATGACTGCACTTGATCACAAATAGAGCGGGATTGTAAGCACTCTCAGCTGACAGACAAACCAGGTTCACCTCTTAGCCTTCTGATAAGTTTGCTCTGGCGCAAGCAGAAACCAATCCAGTCAATAGCGAGTAGATAAAACAGGTGTACTCGATCTTATTTAAATACTGGACACTCAGGACAAAAGCTAAAGCGTGCTTTTTGAAGTACACAAACTCCACGTAAAAATCAAAAATTTGATCATTTTAGCGGACCGAAAGAAAATTTTCGACTTCTTAGTTGTAGGGTTGCCAACTGGATTTGAATGTATTTCAATGTCCAAGGTACTTCCAGTATCCACAACTTCTGGATAAATAGTTTTGCTAATACAATAACTGGTGATAGCCAACCCAAAGGATCAAATATTTTTGCCAAGCATGATAGCGCTTCTCTTTTAGTAATACGGTAACGTGTTGTGATATTCATACTGAACTTAAATACGTTCTTTTTGGGATCCCAAAGCAATCCCAGAGTTTTCATAGAGCCATTGTTACTAATTTAAAATATTTGATTATCACCTGATTTAGGTATTTCTCGTAGAACTTTTATTACATATACATATTTCATAAGCTGACTAAACACTGTTTTTTTTAATTTGAATACAGTCTTTTGTGTTATCAGCTCCAGTCAGTAGATCATCCATATAAAAATCTTCTTTGATGATATCATGCACTAATTTATTTTCAACACATCTCTCTGCTATCTCAGAAAGTGATCTGGTTGGCAGAAATGGTGTCTGATAACACAAAAGACTGTCTGAGTCTTTACTCTTTAATCGGAAAACTTTTATCCTCTCTCCATAATATACATTGGTAGTCCTGATCTTCTTTAGCAATTTTTATTTGCCAATACATTTTCTCTACGACCGCTGCTATAACATTTTTCCAGTGTCGCCATTTCAGAGTTATTATTATTAATTATTAATTATCTCGAAAATATCCTTTTGTAATTTCGGACCCACTAGCATAATATCATTAAGTCTGTTGGCGTTGGAAGTCTTGGCGGATGTATCAAAAACAACCCTGAGTTTTGCCGTTAAGCTTTCTTTGCGAATGAAGGTTTGTGGTTCAGCGGCTTCCATGTGATTTAATTCCAGATATCCTGTCATGAATTTAACGTTATTATTTTATAAATTAAATATTTTTTTTACATGCAATAACAAATAGAGTTTAGCTACTACAGCTTTTTCGCACATTTTCAGCATTAATCCATTTAAAGCCACAACACAAAAATCTTTGAATTTATCAAAGATAATGATATTAGTGGCGCAAAATAAGTTAATTTGAGAAAAATTTACCCACCAGAATATGGTTGGGCTCAAGGACAACACTAGACGTCACGACTAACCATGCAAAAATATAACCATGCTATTACACAATAGGTTTTAATTTACTCTTGAGTTGACCTTTAGACAAGTTAACATCAAAAACGCTAAATTTTTTAACCAATTTACTCATACGGTTTAACCCCCAAACAGCTGACTGTTAACTTTTTCCTATTCCGGTGGACTGGTTTACAGTTGTAAACCCATATATAATCCTCATTCGCAGCCTGCGCAGAACGATATGCACAACACACGTTCATTCCATTACCGAAGCTTACCCTTATTCGCAGCGTTGCCAGATTTGTTTACAATAATATTAAAATTAACGTAAAAAAAATATTTTTAAAAAATTTCAAATCATATATTAAAAAACTGTTATTTGCACTACAAGTCATTTCAAAACTATAAACCTGTTTAAAAAACTGTAATTTACATTTAAAAATGTGAATATGGCAACGCTGGTTGTGCGCTACACAGTTCTTTCCACCGCAAGGAGACGCTGCACGCTTAGCGTTATGCGCAACACACGTTCTATCCATCGCAAAGCAACAATTCAGCAATTATAGCTCTGGTCGAAACATCACAATAGATAATTTTCTTACCGAATTGGATTTGACTCATCAGTTGGTGGACAAAAAGTTGAGTGTCGTCGGCACAATGCGCAAGAACAAACGCTGTATTTCCCAGGAAATGCATTGGAAACGTGACAGGCAAGTGGGCGAATCTGTGTTTGCCTTTCGCCAAGACGTCAAATTGGTCTCTTACTGCCTAATGCAAAAAAAATGGTCTATGTTTTGTCCTCGATGCATTCCAATAAAGCCATTGATGCAAAAACTGGGAAACCAAAAATAGTTATGGAATATAACCGTACGAAAGATGGCGTTGACACCATGGACCAAATGCTTTGCAATTAAACGTGCAAGAAAACACATCGGTGGCCATTAGCTATGTTTTTCAACATGGTGGATTTGTCGGCATTATTGTAGCAAGTATAAATATCCAGCAATAACTTTATACGATAGGCAATAAAAGAATCTGTTTAAAAATAGTTAAATAAGATTTTATTAACTTCAAGTGTACTGAATTTTTATAGAGATCAAAGAAGAATGAAAAAATGTAACAAAAGTATTAGAAAGGTTGCCACATCGAGTGAGCGTTCAGCTTAAAGCATCGTTCACATCCAATACTCCTCCTCGCTCACTCAACATTGCATAATTTACGTAAATATTGATGCTTTGTTAGAGCTAATGGCTTTGTTAGAAGATCTGCAGCCATTTCTTCGGTTGGGCAGTATTCGCATTCGATAATTCCCTTTTTGACAAGATCTTTGACCATCTTGTACCTTATGTTAATGTGTTTGGTCTTATAAGAGAATTCGTCATCATTCACCAATCGCAGACAGCTCTGATTATCTTCAAAAATTGTTGTTGGTGACTCAATACTCACATTTAAGTCCTCTAGCAACTGCCGCAGCCATTTCGCCTCCTTTACCGCATCTGCTAATGAGATATATTCTGCTTCACAGGACGATGTAGCTACAATACTTTGCTTGTGACATGACCAGCTAATTGTCCCTCCATTTAAATAAAATATTCGTCCGCTATTTGACTTTCGTTCAATTCTATCGTCCGCCCATGTAGCATCTGCATAACCGATAAGCGCTGATTTCTCCTCCTGAATATTACTCAACTTAAGCTTCATTTTGGCTGTAGCCTTTAAGTATTTGACAACGCGTTTTAATTGAAGCCAATCCACGCTTGTTGGTGTCGAAGTTTTCTGTGCCAAAATGCTAACACTAGCCGAAATGTCAGGTCTCGTATTAACCGAAAGATAGAGTAAACGTCCAATTAATTTTCGGTACTTGACGTTACTTTCTAATGGCACTGATAACCCTGTTCGGTTATAGTTTAGTTCCATTGGGGTATTTGCTGGTTTTGCATCTTGAAGCCCAAAATCTATAGCAGTTTTCATAATGTATGCAGCCTGGCATAGTTCAAAATTCCCATTTTTATCTTGCGTTACTTCCATTCCTAAGTATTGCTTGATTGGTCCCAAGTCCTTCATATCAAAATGAGCGGTCAACGTTGCTTTGATTTCATTGATTTGATTTATTGTTGAACAAGTCACGATCAAGTCGTCAACATAAATAATGATGTAGCAGAATGCGTCATCGATTTTTCCTGAGTACAAGCATGGATCATTGTAACTTTGTTGAAAACCAGCTTGCATTAAAACGCCATGAAGTGCATTGTTCCAAGTCCTCGCAGCTTGTTTTAAACCATAAATACTTTTCTTAAGTAAGCAGACCTTTGATTCATTGCCGCTACTGTAACCGGGTGGTTGCTTTATATACAGTGAATCAAAAAAGTTTAGGCACAGTGCTATTTTCAAAGTTTGTCTGTTAATAACATTTTTTCCACCTAACATACAAAAAATAATTTTGACATAATTTTAAAATTTAAAATTTTATTCTGTATTTAGTGTAAAGATATTTCAAATTTCATTTTTGTTTTAGGTATTATGTTATGAAAATAAAAAAAAGTATTGATTTTATATAAAAAAAGTTTAGGCACATATGTATATGACAAATTTTATTTTGGATGGGATTTTTGTACATTTAGTATTTGGTTAAGCCTCCATTGGCATGAATAACTGCCTCCAAGCGTCTACGCATACTTCCAACTAGGTTTGATGTCTGTTCGGGTGTTATATTTGCCCATTCCTGGCGTATGGCTTCCTTAAGTGAATCCTTTGATGTTATGTGATGACTCCGTATTTTTTTTTCCAATAAGTGCCAAATATGTTCTATAGGATTCGTATCTGGTGACTGTGGGGGTGTTTTTAATTGTTTGCAATGGTAAATAAGCCAATTCTGCACAAGATACGACGCATTTTTCGGGTCGTTACCTTGTTGGAACATAAAAGGTTTTCCATTCAAGTTCAACTTTTCAACACTGGGAAACAAATTTTCTTTTAAAATGTTCAAATAAAAGTACTTATCCATTTTTTCATCTATAAATACAAGATTTCCCACTCCAGATGCCGCCATACACCCCCACACCATAACATTACCGCCACCGTGTTTAACTGTTTTAATGACATTATTTTCTTGGAGCTCTTTGTTTGGTTTTCGCCAAATTTTTTTGTGCGCCGTCTGAACCAAAAAGGTTGAACTTCGATTCGTCACTAAATATTACGCTGTTCCAGAATGATTTCGGCTGATTTACATGGTTTTTTGCAAACTCCAGCCTCTTTTTTTTATTAACAGCTGAAATAAACGGTTTGCGCCGAGGAACTCTTCCATGAAAACCAGCTCTGTGTAGCGTATTCCGTATTGTTTGAGGATCGAAGTTTTTATTAAAACTTTGCTACATTTCATTACATAATTTCACAGCCGAAATCTTTGGAGTTTGTGTTACTGCAGCTACTACAGTCCGCTCCTGGCGTGGTGTTAATTTTTTTGGGCGTCCAGATCTGCCTTCACGCTCTAATTTTCCAGTGTTAATATAATGTTTTATAATGTTTCGCACACTTGTATATGGCCTCTGCACTATCGCGATAAGATAGTGTCAATCAATCAATCAATCGCGATCAGTCAATCAATTTCGCGATAAGATTTTTGCTGCACGTGAAGATTTATTATAATTTTTCGAACCTCTAGCGAAATTTCTGAACGACGGCCCATTTTGCTCTTTCTATCATGAAATGAAGATCAACACTGACTTCAATCAATTGACAATTGGATAACTGTGCAATTATTATGTGCAGAGAAACGAAGTAGATCAAAGGAGATTAAGAGATTACCGTTATATTTGCAAAAGAATGGTATACACTTGTGCCAAAATTTACATCAAATGTGCCAAAACTTTTTTGATGTGTAATTTTCCCTCTCCCTCTTATATTTCAAGTTGTATATTAAATAACGAAACATTTTTTGTGTATTTAAATAACTACTGAACTTATAATACTAACTTCATCAAAAAGTTGGTCAAAGAAGTTATAGTTAGATATTTAAGCAAAACTTTTCTCAGAAACATTGTCCGTGCCTAAACTTTTTTAATTCACTGTATATAGTTTCATTTAATTTACCATTTAAAAAGGCTGTTTTCGCGTCAAAGTGATGAACTTTCATTTTTGTTTTTGCTGCGACCGATAAAAGTACTCTAAATGTGGTGTGAAGAACAACGGGAGCAAACACTTCATCATAATCCGTACCATATTTTTGTGAAAAACCTTGTGCCACGAATCTTGCCTTATAGCGTTGAATTCCACCGTCTGCATTTGTTTTAACCTTAAAAACCCATTTACTTCCGATTACTGCTTTTCCTGCCGGCAAATCTACCAACTCCCATGTTCCGTTTTTTTTTAAAGATTCAATTTCTTCTTGCATGGCACTAAGCCAATGCTCTCTTTCATCACTTCGGATCGCTTCCTCATAACTTTTCGGTTCATTGCTTTCTCTTACAATGCAAACTTCTTCAATTAAACGATTTGGACGAGTCCCTTTATTTGAACGTTGTGAAACACGATTATTTTGTGGAGCGTCTTCTTGATCATCATTAATAGTGGGCTCCTCCTGAAACTCTTGTTTGTGCTTCTGCGTACGTGAATTCTGTTCCGACTGATGTATCACTTCATTAGTTTTTGTCTTCGAAGCCGCAGTTAATTTTATTTTAACATTACCATCACTTTGTGTTCTGTTTTGATTTAAATCATTAAATTTTACGTCGCGACTTATAACAATCTTTTTAGTTTCAGGATTGTAACAACGAAATGCTTTGGATTTATCATCATACCCTAAAAATATCATCTCCGTTGCTGTATTGTCCAACTTGCGTCTTCTTTCTGTTGGTACATGAACAAAGCATTTGCAACCAAAAATTTGAAGTTCATTTAAACTTGGCCTTTTTCCATACCAACGTTCAAAAGGTGTTGTGTTCGTCGCTCTTGTAATAACACGGTTCTGTATAAAGTTTGCTGTCGCTACCGCTTCACCCCAGAAGCTGTTTGGCAAACTTGCATCAATCAGCATACACCGAGCCATTTCAATAAGAGTGCGATTTTTCCTTTCTGCCTTAATACCACATTCGACGATTTCCAAACCCTCAACCATACCAGTTGAATTCATTCTACGAATTGCTTCCGGATCGCGGTGTCCCATTTTTCGATGCCAAGAATGTATACATTTTTTGTTATGCTCGAGCACAGTGCACACTGCGTCTGGCTGACGCAAAACATACATTTCGCCGACTAAATCAGCCACTCCGACTTGTTGTCCATCGCTCTTGATTTCACAGAATCGGTTGCCAAATTCAACACGTAAACCGTTTTTTACTAAACGTCTGACTGATAGCATGTTACCGACCAAATTCGGTGCGTATAGAACCTCAGAAACCTTGGCTTTCGACATGCAGCCTCCCTCATTCAAAAATGTCACTTCTCCAGTGCCGATTCCTTCAACTTCTACTGCTTGACCATTCGCTAGTTCAACTGAACTCTTATATGTCCAATCAATGTTAGAGAAGAATTGTTTGTTATTAACGACGTGACGTGTTGCTCCGGAATCAATGATCCAACCATTCTGGTGTTTTGTGCTGACTGTGAACAAAAAATCTTTAACATCGTTGCATGAGTTACACGTACCTTGATAAGTTGTTTTTTCTTCGATAGTATTTATCCGGTGAGCACCTTTGCTGTTTTTGTTTACATCACGATCTGCGTGTTTTGCTTTCCATACTTTATACTTAGTACAATTTTGCTTAAAATGCCCTGGTTTCTTGCAGAAGAAACAAACGCTCACTCGCGCAACAGTCCTCAGTACAGCATCATTAGAATTATTGCTAACCGCATTGTGGTGTCGCTCATATTCCGCAATTATCTTCTGTTGCACCAAAGCGAATGTAACATCTTTTTCTTCGCGCGACTCTAATGCTGTAATCAATCCATCATAACTTTCTGGTAAACTGCTTAGAAGCATTGCAGCACTCCATTTATCTGACAACACTTCTTCACCAACGTCGCAAAGTTTTGTAAAAAGATCTTGCATTTGGCCAATGTGTGCTTTAGCATCACCGCCTTCCTCGAGTGTCAATGAACAAATAGATCGCATCAAAAATACCTTGTTTGTAAGCGTATTTTTCTCGTGATAGTTTTTTAAAGCTTCCCACGTGTCTTTAGATGTTTTCATCGAACGAATGTGAGCAAGCTGGTTATCCTCTACTAAAAGGCCAATGGTACCTCGAGCTTCATCATCCTTCCTTTCCCAGTCGTCGATATCTTTTTGGTTTTTAATTACACCAGCTGCTAGTACCACCTCAGGTCGATCACCAACAATCACCGATTTCCACAGATCGTGCTTTCTGAGCAGCAGCTCCATTTTAAACTTCCAATTTGCATAATTTGTGTTATTCAGTTTCGCAAGCTTGGGTTTCATCTCCGCCATTTTCTTGAAGGTAGAATATCTCAAAAAAAAAAAAAATGTATTTTCTTTACTTTATGATTTTCCTTAATTATTGCCTTCGCTTACTGGGCCCATAACCTGTAGCAAGTATAAATATCCAGCAATAACTTTATACGATAGGCAATCAAAGAATCTGTTTAAAAATAGTTAAATAAGATTTTATTAACTTCAAGTGTACTGAATTTTTACAGAGATCAAAGAAGAATGAAAAAATGTAACAAAAGTATTAGAAAGGTTGCCACATCGAGTGAGCGTTCAGCTTAAAGCATCGTTCACATCCAATAATTATCTGCATACCAGTTGGCATGGGACCAGTATTTCTCGTCGCAGCTTCCTTATTATCAATCGTTGGCCTCATGTTCGCAATGCGATGCTGGACTGCTGGGCATCACAATCTTCGATGGGAATAGCCACCGCAACAATTGCAAGTGAATGCAGGAACAATAGGATTCAAAGGAAATTATGTGTTTTGCGCAGCAGAGAAAAGATAACGCGTTAGCCGAAAATGATGCTCTCTTTGCGCCAAGAAGGTGTGTGATACACACAGTGTCACGATTACAAAGTGCTGGGAATGCAAATGAATTTTTAAAACTTTACTCTTATTTAAAATAGTTTACAACAAATCTAATATAATATTCTTCTTTATTTGAATTTCAAATAAAATTTGAATTACAAACAAAATACAATGAGTTTTTGCTATTTTATACGTATCTCCATACATTATACATATGTTTACAAATATAAACCAGTCAGCCGTTTAGCAGGTAGTCTTTCAAAATATGTAATATGAGGTACAAAAGAAAGAAAAGGTGTGGCGTCCGTGGCGTAGTTGGTTAAAGTGCGTGGCCGCTATGTCAATGAACCCGGAGACCCAGGTTCGAACCCCAGAAGCGAAAGAAAATTATTTGAATTAAAATAGTTTTTCTGTACGGCCGCCACCTCTCTGCAGACAATGGCAAACCTCAGAGAGTAATCAAAATGCGATGAAAAGCTTCTTGATAATAAGAACATTTCGTTCATCGCCGTTCGGAGTCGGCGTTAAGCATGTAGGTCCATTTCTCGGTCAATTGTGTACAAACTTAATAACACGCACAACACAATTGATCCTAAGAAGCTAGGTCAAAGTCCTTTCAAGGGCCGAAATGGCCAGTTATTTATTTATTTATTTTTTTTTAGGTACAAAAGAAACTTTTTTACACTTTTATCTTCTTTTATTCGATTCAGAAATGAATTTGTAGTTCTCTTATGAAGTTTCAAGAAATTTAAACAATTTAAATATAAAAATATGTTCAATGAAAAATCATGTTCTGCGATTCACACCTGTGAACGAACGACTTGCCATAATCCGTGTCAAGGCAAGATTTTTCAACATAAGCCTGATTTGTGCGCACGCTCCGATAGAAGACAAAGACGATGAGACCAAAGACAGCTTCTACGAGCGCCTTGAAGATGCCTATGAGCGCAGCCCCCGCCACGACATAAAAATCGTGCTTGGTGACTTCAACGCCAAGGTGGGAAAAGAAAATATCTTTGGTCCAACAGTCGGAAAGTTCAGCCTCCTCGATAATACCTCCGATAACGGAATGAGGCTGATTGACTTTGCCGCAGCGCGAAACATGGTCGTTAGTAGCACTAGATTCAAGCACCTCAATATTCATAAAGCAACTTGGCTGTCTCCTTTGAGATTGACGGAAGTCTCTCTTCCAGTGTTTTAGATGTACGCACGATCCGTGGTGCTAATATAGACTCGGATCATTATTTTGTCGCAGCCAAGATCCGTACACGCCTGTGCGCAACCAAGAATGCGCGCAATCCAGCACAGAGAAAGCTAGTCTTCGAAAAGCTGCAATCAAAGCAAACAGCCGAAGACTTCGCTACTCGACTCTCACTCCTGCTTCAAGAAAGCACTCCTCTGATCGACGATATATGCGCGCAGTGGATCATATTTCCCACTCTTTGCGTACGGCTGCCGAAGAGGTGATTGGCTATCACCGCCCTCGCCGAAACCAGTGGCACGACCAAGAGTGTCGCGACGCCACTGCAGAAAAAGACGCCGCCTACAAAGCCACCCTGCAGTCGGTTGTAACGCGTGCTGCTAAGGAGCAATACAATGAGAAGAGGAGGGAAGAGAGACGCATTTTCAGCCAAAGAAAAGGGAAGCGGAAATGCGTGAGTGCGAGAAAATTGAGATGCATGGTGACAGGAATGAGGTCCGAAAATTTTTCGAAAAAATAAGACGCCTGGCCGATGGTTTCAAGACCGGGGCCTCTTCCTGCAAGGATGAAAATGGGAATCTAGTGACAGATATCCAGAGTACACTGATGATGTGGAGGGAACACTTCTCTAGGCTTCTGAATGGCGACGACGACAACAATCCCGCCAATAGAGATGATATTCCGGAATCCCCAATTTTGGACGACAGCGTTGAAGTTCCGCTGCCCGACCATAGTGAAGTCTTGAAAGCTATAGCTCGGCTTAAAAACAACAAAGCCGCATGAGCCGATGGCTTACCTGCTGAGCTCTTCAAGAATGGAGGCGAAGCTCTATTTAAATTCATTCATGAGCTTCTATGCAGAATATGGTCGGAAGAATGCATTCCAAACGATTGGAACCTCAGTGTGCTCTGCCCAATCCACAAGAAAGGCGATCCCACAATTTGTGCCAACTACCGTGGGATAAGCCTTCTGAATATCGCATATAAGGTTCTGTCGAGCGTACTATGTGAAAGACTGAAGCCCATCGTAAACCAGCTGATTGGACCTTATCAGTGTGGCTTCAGACCTGGCAAATCCACCATAGACCAGATATTTACGCTACGACAAATCTTGGAGAAGACCCTAGAAAAACAAATCGACACACACCATCTTTTTGTCGAATACAAAGCTGCCTTCGACAGTCCAATAAGGAATCATCTATATTCCACCATGTCTGAATTTGGTATTCCTGCAAAGCTCATCCGCCTTTGCAGAATGACACTGAGCAACACCAGCAGCACAGTTAAAATCGGGAAGGACCTCACTCCTCCATTCGATACCAAACGAGGTTTCAGACAAGGTGATTCCTTATCGTGCGACTTTTTCAACCTAATGATGGAGAAGATCATCCGAGCTGCTGATTTGAGACGCAGTGGCACGATATTCTACAAAAGTATTATGCTGCTGGCGTATGCTGATGATATCGATATCATTGGCCATAATACGCGCGAAGTCAGTGCAGCATTCTCCAGGTTAGCGAAAGAGTCGAGTCGAATGGGTCTTGTAGTGAACGCAGATAAGACGAAATACCTAGTGTCAACACAAATAAACAGTCCCAGCGTCTTGGAAACCACGTCACTGTTGACAACATCTCCTTCGAGGTTGTTAAGGACTTCGTCTACCTGGGATCCAGCGTAAACTCTTTCAACGATGTCAGTATTGAGACAAAGCGAAGGATAACTCTTGCCAACAGGTGTTACTTTGGGCTGAGTAGGCAATTGAGAAGCAGAGCCCTCTCTCGACGAACAAAACTCACGCTCTATAAGTCACTTATCATGCCTTCCTATTATATGCAGCACAAACTTGGACGTTGAGCAGTTCTGATGAAAAGACTTTGGGAGCCTTCGAGAGAAAGATCCTTCGTAAGATCTTCGGTCCAATCTGCGTCAATGGCGAGTACCGAATTCGATGGAATCACGAGCTGTATGAGCTGTACGCTGACATCGACATAGTTAAGCGTATTAAAATCGAGCGGCTCCGCTGGCTAGGTCATGTTGAGCGAATGGAAAACGACGCTCCAGCGAAAAAAATATTCGATTCGGTGCCCGGTGGTGGTCAACGCAGAAGAAGACGCCCACATCTTCGTTGGAAGGATCAGGTGTTGGATAACCTGACTACACTTGGTGTTTCCAACTGGCGCCAACAAGCGCAAAATAGAAATGGCTGGCGCAATTTCTTATACGAGGCCAAAACCGACCTTCGGTTGTAAGCGCCAGATAAGTAAGTAAGTAAGTAAATATAAAAAAAAATGCTTTTAAGTCGGAAAGTTTACATTTGTAAACTGTCAGCCGTTTAAGGGTTAAAGGAGCAGTTAACATATAATTTATTCTACTAAATGGTAAGTAAATTAAATGCTTAGCGTTTCTACTACCTCTACGACTAGAATTAAAATTTATAAGAGAATGAAGTTCTGGAGAATTAAAAACACCTATTATGAGTTGGCACAAATAGACGATTTCAGATCGGACTGTAGTAGGGCTTAAATGTCTTGAGAATTTATTTTTCTGTATATTTTCATATCATCCGCATAAATAAGCAGATGAGAGTTTTTAATGCTATGGGTCACATCAATAATGGCTAAAATAAACAGAACTGGACCAATATGACTTCCTTGAGGAAAACCTGATCAGTACACAAGACCCGTCGGAACCGTATTTGATAAGATCGGTCTGTCAAGTACAATTTAATCCAGTTTACAAAATCTTGTGAAAATCCAATGGACTTAAGTTTTAATAGAATTAAATTGTGTGGTAATTGTGTGGTAACTTATCAAATGCCTTGCTAAAATCAGTGTAGATACAGTCGACTTGGCAACCAGATTCAATGGTATTTAAGCAAAACGTTGTAAAATCGAGTAGATTAGATACCGTAGATCTGCCATTAACAAAACCATGCTGACGAGTTGTTATGACTTCACGGCAGTGAATTTTTACCCGATCATACACGATTCTCTCAAAAAATTTTGGAATCGATGACAGTTTAGCAATGGGCCTGTAATTAATAACATCATTCCTGCTACCGTTTTTATAAATAGGACTAATAAATGATTTTCTCCAAAACAGTGGAAAATAACTTTCGTTTATAGATTATTAAATAACAAAGAGAGTGGTTGACACAAAATTGAACAGCATTGAGTTAACACTGCGGCAGGAATTCCACCAGGTCCGGCGCTAAGATCTTCATCGATCGAACTAATATATTTTAAAATATCTTCTGAAGTAAACGATAAAGAGTCCAAAGAAACTCTGGGCGTAGAATTCATATATTCAAAATACCCATCATCAGGATCAAAAGAATCCGAACAAAATAACTCTTTAAAAAGATTTGCTAATAAACCACAAATAATAAGGGGATCATATGTAATTCCATCAACAGTTTTGAATGATGAAGGGAATCCATCGGATTTCTTCTTTGTATTTATGAATCCCCAAAACTTCTTTGGATCAGACAGTATTCTCAGCTTTATATTGTCTAAATATTCATTATATAATGCAGCTGAGCTATTTTCAAATTCCAGAAACAAACGTTTGTAGGTTTCCAGGTCATTTGAGTCTGAACTACAGACATATTTCTTCCATGCCCTATTTCTGTTGTTGCGAAGAGTTTTTAAATCCTTAGTGTACCAAGGGTACACACAGTTTTTCGCAAATTTGAGGCTATATGGTACGGACTGAGAGAACACAGTAAAAAGCTCCGTATAAAAAAAATTTATGGAATCATCAAAGTTATTTCCAATTAAGAACTCTAAAATAACATTTAGTTTGTTATGAAGTAATGATTCAACTTCAAAAAGTCAGCTTTTTTAAAGTTGAATTCATAAACCTTATCGATTGAGCTCGAAATGGAAGGCCTTCTTAACAATCACATTGTTACTGTCTGTAGTTAAGACCAGGTCATAGGGTATGCAAAACCGGTTCGAATTATTCGGAGTTTCGGTTTTTTTTTTTATTATTCGAACCGGTTTTTTTAAAAATCGCAATTTTGGAATAATTCGAAAACCGGTTTTTTTGGCTCGAATTATTCGACTGCTCGAATAGTTAAGAAATACATAAATCTTCTATTGAAAATTGTAAAATTTTACGTTTTTACATTTCATTAACGTTTCAACATTTCTTATCTCTGGCTTCTATTTCATTTCGCTTTATTTGAGCTCGTTTAAGCATATGCTTTCATTGCTTTCATTCCTTTTATTGGTCATTTCTTTTTGTTTTCTTCTGTTAAATCAGCATTTACAAGCGGCTGGCGTATTTAATGTATATCGACTCATAACCGCCAAAAAGAAAATTTTACAGGAGAAGGTTTTTTTTAATTATCTTTGCTATTAATTTTATCTTTTATCTCTTATCTCTTTGCTATTAATTTTATTTTAATAATTTTATCTCTTATATTGATTAATTTCTTTTAGAGAATTTCATCTTAAGCGACACTTTGCTGTCATGAAAAATGTAAACAAACATGTAGTGTGTACTTAAGCTAAAATTGCTTTTGGTTTAAATTCATAATCTAATTTCGTACACCTATGAAATTTTGACAGACGATGTAAACCATCGCAAATTATCGATTTTCATCAAAAAACATAAATCGGATATTATGTCGCTTAAGATATTTTGGCGGTTATGAGTCGATATATAACATGATTTTTAGTTTATAATGCATTCTTTTTTAAAAAATATATTGAATTATCAACAGCTTGACATGAACTCAGAAGTCTGGAAATATTTAAAAAAGATAGGAAATTCAACAAGGCTTATTGTACGAAATGCCCAAAAAAATCTAAAAGCATTAAGTACAAATATTGAAATAATCATTAAAAGATATAAAATATGTGTTAAAAAGATTGAAAGAAAAACTCGAAACATAATTCTACCCAGTGAATCAAAACTACCATTTTCGAATTCATTTATGAATCATTTCGGGTAGAAACGTTCAATTTCGGCACTCATAAATGAAACTTTTTTGTATCATTCTTCGGACTAAAATGTCTCTCAAAAATTAACATTTTTTGTTCGGAAATGAGTTAAAAAATAACCATAAATTTTACTTTTTTGTTCGGAAATTACTTAAAAAAGAATTATAGAAAACTAAATAACTTTTTTATGAATTTCGAAAAAGAAGTTCAGTTCAGTTTTTGGGAAAAATTTTCACGAACTTAATCTTCTATAGCTAGCACTTTTAAGCAAAATAAAAAATCAAAAATTAAAAAAAATTTCTACCCTAGCACTTTCGAAAAACTCTCACCTTACGCAAAACCTTCACTTATAGTTCAGTGGGTAGTACTGCATAAGTTCCTTTAATGAATTTATTAAAACAAAAAATGCTATTTTTGTTAAATAAAAACTACATAGATATATGTAGGTCAAAATAATAAAACATTTATTTAATTTGAAAAAACCGGTTTTCCCGGTCGAATAATTCGAAAACAGGTTTTGTAAAAATTGTACTATTAGAAACCGGTTTTTTTAAAATGTCGAATATTTGCATACCCTATCAGGTCAAGAAGTCTCTTAAGACTATTATAAATACAACTAACTTGTTGTAAGTCAGAAGATATATTGTCAACAATTATATGATCTTGGCGAGTCTTCGAATTTGATGCACAAAAATATGTATCATCGTCGGAAGAATGCCATTTTAAGTCAGGCAGATTGAAATCGCCCAACAGTAAAATGTCGTCATTAACGTCAAGCAGATTTATTATATATTCTATGCAATTCGCAAAAGCTTGCATAGACTTCTGCACTGCTGTTTGGGGGAACATAGGCATTAAGCTGTTTTCAAAAAAATTTTTTAGATATAAGAAGCTATTATTTCTTTTTTTAATTTATACAGGTTATTGTACATAAAAATACTTTATAAAAATATTTTTTTTTTAAATACAGTTCTGGCTATTATATAGAGGGCGCTGAAAATGGCATTGAAAAAAAGACATCCAAAACGGTTCGATGGATATGGCCTTTCCCATGTATCGGAAGCAAAAAAATCAAATGACATTTTAAAGCATAGACCACATATTAAGCATCCCCCCTTCGCAATACCTCCTGGGGTTTTTTTTTTAATTATGGCGGAAGTTGAAGTAAAAAGTTCAAAAAATAAATACATTTTCGAGCGCTTTTGTGTTTATAAAAAAAAAAAAAAAAAAATAGATACTTGAATTTAGGGGTGATGCTTAAAGGACAAAATAACGAACAAAATGCAAAAAAATCATTGAAATTATATAATTTTTTCCGCGAATTTTCCGGTATTTTAAAAGCTATTTTGCTATTTGGGGCAAAGAAAACTTCAATACATAAGAGATTATTTAAATTGGTCCAGCCGATCTTTAAATGTTATATGTAAATAGTATAACTAACCCGACTGTATTTTATTAATTAAGATTAATTTGATAAAATTAATACAAAAAATGTATTAAGTAATAGTTTATAAAGTACAAAAATTAAGTATTTCAAAAGCGTATCAGCAAGACATATACTTTATTGAAGGGTTGATTGTCTTCAGTTAAGCACCTTGTGATATACGACATTTTTCGTTTTATTATCAGGTGCAAGAAGAAATAAAGCGGATGGTTTGCCGGCACGTGTACATGCCACGTACAATTGACCATGAGAAAAACATTTTCTAAATTCAGACCACAAACACTAAGGGATTGGCCTTGTGATTTGTTAATCGTCATGGTGAATGCAAGACGAATCGGGAATTGAATTCGCTTAAACTCAAAGGGCATATCATATTTTTTAATTTTTATTTTTTTTTTTATTTTAGGGAAAATGCAACAAAACAAACTTTATCAAAAAGTAATGAAGATAAAAATCTCTTTCAGTTGCAAAAGTTACGGTTTTAAAATTAAAAATGAAGACATTTTTATTCGTTTAGAAGATTTGATAAAAAAAAAATAAATAAAGAACTGGCCATTTCAGCCCTTGAAAGGACTTTGACCTAGCTTCTTATGACCAATTGTGTTGTGCGTGTTATTAAGTTTGTACACGATTGACCGAGAACCGGACCTACATGCTTAACGCCGACTCCGAACGGCGATGAACGGAATGTTCTCGTTCTCAAGAAGCTTTACATGGCATTTTGATTACTCTCTGAGGTTTGCCATTGTCTGCAGAGAGGTGGCGGCCGTATAGGTAAATTATTTTAATTCAAATAATTTTCTGTCGCTGCTGGGGTTCGAACCTGGGTTTCCAAATTTCGTTGACATAGCGGCCACGCACTTTAACCAACTACGCCACGGACGCCACAGAAGAAGATTTGATTTTGATTATTAAATGCCAGAAAAAAAGCTAAATTGAATTTAGCTTTTGTGGGCGAAGCCACGCCAAGTTTCCAATGCCCGTGCCAGTTTTCCAGTAGAAATGCCTGACCAATAAGTAACTCCATACTGAATTTCATTATTATATGATATTTATTTCCAAAGCTATTTGATATCAAAAATTTGGCTTGTATGGGCGGAGCCACACCCCCTTTTTCAATCACCGTCTCAGTTTTCTAGTAGAAGGATATCACCAAGTGGAAACTCCATACTGAATTTCATTATTATACGGCATTTAGCTCCAAAGCTATTCAATATCATAAATTTGAATTCTATGGGCGGTGCCACACCCCTTTGGCCTATACTTGCTCAATTTTTCCAGTCGAAATACACGACTAAATAGTACGTTCTAACCGAGTTTCATTAATGTGTGACTTATAGCTTGAAAGTTATAATGAAAGTTTGCGCTGCTGAAAAACTGCCACGCCCTACGTCCAACGCCCATAAAATTTTGCCAGAAGAACAGCACGTGAAAATTAAGGTCGAATACCGAATTCCGTTGCTGCGCGACCTATAATTCCAAAGCTATTCGATATAGAAGATTTGATTTGTATGGGAGGTGCTACGCCCCCTGAGTTTTTCCAATATTTTAATCGTTATTCTGCTATTCGGGATGAACACAAATCCAACAAATAAAAGATCACTAAAATCGGTCCAGCCGTTCTTGAGTTATAAAAGGTGTAACAAACCCGACTTTGTTTTATATATATAGACATATCTATTAAACTCACAGATATATTTTATCTATAAGAAAAATACTGCGAAATTACTCATGAAACTCATCGCACGAATTGATTTTACAATTATGTAAGTTTTTCGCTTGGTTGCTAATTTTGCTACAAACACATCAACTAGATGAACAACTGGTTGATGCCAAACCGCAGAAAATCAAAACTTTTTGATGTTTGACAACTGATTGATAAATACCAACAGACAATTTATTTTCAACAACCAGCAACCAGTTTATCAAGAGTTTTGCTACTAGTTGTTCGTCTATAGTGCCCTTTAATAAAATTAAAATTTAAATAAATGATAAAACTTAATAATTTTTCTATAAGATTTTATGCTATTGCGATATTCATTAAAAGTATGTATTGATTTTTTTTTATGGAGTTGAAGTCGGAGTCGGAGTCGGTGCATTTTTTAAGACTCCGACTCATTCACCCCAAAATCCTTACCGACTCCGACTCCGCAGCCCTGGGGCTCTATTCTGTACTTGTGAATAAAAGTAGTGTACACAAAATTTTAAAACTCATTCTCAATCAAAGTGTACACTCATTTTATTCAAGTGATTCAGTAAGCTCCAGTGTACACTGACATGCTGAATGTAAGAAATTTCCTAGCTGAATACAATTTGACTGGTGCTGTGAGAAAATATAAAAAAAAGCATAAATTATAACAAAACAATGCAAAATTATAATATACGATCAAATGTAATTATTCTTAGACGAATGCAAAGAATACCTATCCCTTCTTTGCATTCGTCTTAGAACAATTACATAGACAATATAAAAATATTAGAAGCATATTATAAACAACTTATTGGCTTGTTATTCCATTTAGATATGCAAAGGCGGTGCAGAGAAGAGCCCTGCAAGATTCCCAAGACCTTTTTGCGGTTAACGAAATGATATTCAGGGAGCTTTACCGATTTACCGGTGCTAAGCAAACTTTCGATAAGTTAAATTTTTAGGAGAAGAACGTAACTTCTGGATCCTAGGCGACAGTGGATTCTTCTTCAGCCATTGTTGATAACGCCGTTTTCGAAAACATCGAATCATGCTCAACAACTCTCCAATTTATCCTAAAAAAAGACTCGATTCTGTTGTTTGTCTCTTCAAAGAACTTTGTGCTACACCCTAGCAAAACCGGCAAAAATTATAACGCTTGCGTTGTTTTGCATATTTTAATCAAACAAAATAATTAATAATCGAAAGCATAGAAGATTATAACGATGTTGACGAAGCTATACATATATAACTGCTTCAACAACTGCTCCTTTTAAAATCTAGACAGAAGTACGAGGAATGAAGTTGTCAACACCTTTGTAAACCACTTATTAAATAAAAAAGCATTTAAATATATATTTTCTTGTTTATAAATATAATATATTATAAATAAATGCAAACATAAAATGAACTCATATAAAAAAACTTAAACAAAAACAAAACAAAATGTCATTAGCTGCAGCACCTTCTTTTCGAACTCGGAAGCTTATTTTCTCCGTTTTAGACCATTCACTCTACTCTTTTCTTAAACCGCCTTTCTCAACACTTTCTTGTCCTTTACTTGGCTTTTGTTATAAACAAATAAACTTATATCACTTTATATAAAGTAATATTTATACTTACTTTCGGTAAAACTTGCGCCATTTGGAAACATCTTTAACTGCATCTCCTATGCTGTTAAAGGTCGACGCAAATTCTTCCTACCTCTGTGCCCGTAGATATGTGCCATCTACGGATTCAAATCTGTAACGAAAAATTATGATCATAATAAAAAGAAATGTATCAAAAATTGTAGAGTATTTACCTACTCGTATCGTTTACAAACTGTATATGAGGTTCCATATTCTCCACTAAATACATTTTTTGGTCATTTGAAGCTTTTTTTTTATTTGTTATCCACTCTGGATTTTTTAATAAACCTTTTATATATAAAAACTCACCGACCGAAACTCAGTGTGTTTTTTTGGCAGCTTGTGTACACAATTCTGATAAAAACAACTCACGCTCACTGTTACTGAATCGAAAAACATGAGTGTACACTGTTTTGGGTGTACACTTGAAAACTCACAGTTATAGAATAGACCCCCTGGTTTCGATGGTACGCAATTGTTTTGACTCACTTTGACAAAATAAACCTTTTAAGAGCTAAAACAAAATGAAAAATAGAACATAAAAGGGTGCATCAAATGCAAAAAAACAGTTCATAGTTGATGTTGTCACTTCTTTTAGAAACCCCTAAAAATTCTGAAAAAACCCTAACAGAAAATTAAAAACCCCTAAAGTTTTCCCCTGAAGATTTTTGACCCCTAAATTTTCTACTAAATCGAAAAAAAACCCCTAAATCTAGGGGAAAATCCCCTAATCTGGGAACACTGGACTGCATCGTTATTCAAAATGAATATGATTAAAAAAACTAACTAAATGTTAGGGCAAAATTCCTCATATGGCACATTAAAAATATTTTCTTTGCGACCCGTCTGAAATGTAATAGAATGAATTAACTTAAGTACACACTCTTTTAAAAGCCCGAGAGTTGTGATATGTGACAAATTTTACAAATTTCTTTAAATTTTGTTTATGCAGTTATGTATATTTTTCACTAGTCGTAGAAAATTTTAGTTGGATCGGAAGACAATTTATTTTTCAATAGGCCACTTGAGGGATTTGGATTCATACAAAAACAATTTGTATCTCAAAAAAGTTTAGTGATAAAATTTTAATTTTATGAGGTCAATACAAAGTACAAACTCGAAAAATTCATTTATTCATTTAAAAAGCTGTGAAATATTTTATAAGCTATTAATCTAAATTTATTTTTTTTTTTTTTTAATGAGGTGGAGACATATTATATGAATTAATTAATCTCTGTTGGCAATGATGGTACAATTTTTAATACTTAAAAATATATGTAGCAATTTAATAAAATTTTAAAACCCGTAATATATAATAATATAATTTTAATATTATTTTTATAGACTTCGGTTTTGTTTAACTTAAAGTAATTGAATTGAATCAATGATAAAAAAAAATTTAAAAGAGAAAATTATTAAATAAAAAATGGATTTTTTTAATGACTGCCCACATGTCTAGTGACTTAAAATTTAATAGAATTTTGAAATTAGATCACGTAATATACGAAGTCATTCATCTGACGAGGAGTCATTGTTAACGTCAATGTCTTCGGAATTTTCATTCACCAGGTTTTCCAATAAGTTTTCATCATCTGTATTATAAGTATATTAAAAATAAAATCACATTTTATAAATATATTTTTTTATATTATATGTTGTACCGTTTCTATCATCGTTTAGTTCATAGGGGTCATAACTAAAACTTCCTATGCGCTTCTCCAAGTTATGCAATGTCGTGCAAGTCAGTATAACTGAACATGCCAAATACGGCGATAATCTCATATAGTTTAGACATGGAAACTTTTCTTTAAGTATACCCAGTGCACATTCAACCAGTCTTCTTGTTTTTTGTGTGCTTTTAGAAACCTTAGCAGGGCATTGGATTGTTGAATTTGGTGGGGCACAACGGGTGTAATCAGACACTCCTTTCTTCCATATCCACTGTCGCTTAATAAAGGCCCCTGTAATAGCCCCTCGAAACGGCCTCCAACCATTTTCCCATCTTGTACTGAGTGAGCTATTTCTTAGAACTGTGGCATCATGAACTGATCCAGGCCATCGTGCACTCACATAAAAAAATTCCAAATTTGGTCCACACACAAACATTGCATTTATTGAATGCTTACCATTTCTGTCAACAAATGCTGACTCATTTTCTGTTGGTGCATCAATTTTCACTAAGGATCCATCTACAACCCCAGCAATTCTTGGAATATTAGCAAATCTCATAAACTGCTGTGGTATAGAAGCTACATTTTCGGAGGGCCAACGTACTTCTTCCCCTAAGAGGCGCTCTATTATTAGAACGCATACCCTTTTCACACATCGATGAATCGTGCTTTTAGACACACCCTGAGAATCTCCAACAACATGGTATTGAGCTCCACATCCAAGCCAGTGTAATGCGCAAAGAAGTTGGTTGGCCGGATCCAAAGCACAATTTCTTTTTGTTGGATGCTGCAAGCCATCTCCAATTTTAAGTAATATATATTCCGCGGTAGCTTTTGCAAAACGAAATTTTTCTTTAAATTGATGATCATATAGAGCAATAAAATTATTATTTATCCGTTCGTTAAAAATTCTTCGAAGTCGTATATAAACATTTAATTCAATATCACTATCACTTGATCTTTCCATTTTATTGTTTTTGAAGTTTATCTTGACATATTCCAATTTGCCTGTCGGCATTTACAATGAAATCTTGACATATTTGTAAACACGGAAAATTTTTCTGTTTCATAAAAAAGTTGTAGTGACATATATTTCAAAAACTCTTGACAATTGTAGGGGAATTCGATTGTCATTACAAACTTTTTTTTAAAACAAAATAATGACAATTTGTCGTGGTTTTCTGACAAGTTAAAAACTTTGTCAAACTTTATAAAATTGTTGCTGACAATTGTCGGCTTGTCAATTTTTATGAAATAAGGCCCAGGCTAACGAGATTAAACGAAAGGGTGTGTTCACACTTCACAAAGTTAACGAAGTAACAACTAACCAAATAACAAACTAACGAGTTCGGTGTGAATACTTATAATATAATAAAAAATGGATTTATAATGTATAAAAAAAAATATTTATAATACATATTATAAAGAACTGAGTACATATACAATTTCTTGCCTTCTCCTTTAGCCAAATTTTCTGCAGTTATCTGACGGATCTGCATCATTCTCTTCCTCTTCTTCATCCTCTTGAAAGGCTTCACAGTCGTTTTCGAAATCGTTTCCAAGAAATTTGGCTATGTTGTGCAATACCACACAGCTTACAATTACTGATGCAACTTTTTCCAAAGCAACACGCACTTTGTATTGCAAAATAGGGATTCGCCTCTTTAACTGTCCAAAGGAACGCTCTATTATAACACGATTTTTTGCGTGTATTTTGTTGTAATCTTTTTCCTGCAGATTCGCTAGGGTTTTAAATGGTGTTAATAACCATGGTCGAATGCCATACGCGATATCACCTAAAATGATTGCATCACTGCGTTGACTATTCATATGGGTGAAAATACGAAATCGCTTCAAATGCGACTATCGTGCACTGATCCTGGCCAAATGCAATCAATCGAAGTGAACTCCTCGTTAGCATTGCAGGTAGGTTGAACGTTGATGCTGCAAAAATCCTTGCGATTAATGTACTCATCGCCATGATTTGGTGGTTTTTGCATTGCAACATGTTGCAGCAATCTATTGCTCCAATAGCGCAATGAAAGCCAAATCGTAATGCCCACTTTGGTGTACCTGGATCGCTAAGCCTATGTTCACACGTCAGTCAAATGATTGAATCAGTCAAAATTTGTTGTTGCTTTTCTATGTAAAAAAAAAAATAGTGAACTTTATCTCAGAGCGAAAATGAACTCCAAAATTTTTTCTCGTCAGTCAAAATTTGGATTGAGCTCTAGACCTGCATCAATCAATCAAATGGTTGCATTATATTAATTGTTTGTTGTTTAGTAGGAAATGTTGTCAAGAAAAGTAGTTAATTAGTAGCTTTTTGGTAACAAAGGTAGTTTTTTGAAGAGAAAAGGATGTAGTCTGAAACCCTTGCGAACAAAATTATATGCAACACAACTTTTCTACTAAAAAATTTAAATCAATAAGTGATAATTAAAGTGATGCACACAGTACGATCCGAATTCACAAAATAGTAGGTAGCAGAAAAGTACCAAATGGCGTCGTCAGACTATCAATCAAAATATCGTGTGTCAGTAGACGTCAATCAAAATTTTCAGAGAGAGTAAGAGAGAGTAAAAAATCGTGATGAACTTCAATCATTTGACTAACGTGTGAACATAGCCTAAGAAATCGCAGAAGCATTTCCATTCTTTTTATTTGTGACAACGAAGCTTTCCTATTTTTTATGTGGCTTTCCTCCAAAAAATGTTGCGTAAACCATTTTATGCTTTCATTTTTAAACCTGTATAGGTTAAAATAGTCGGCTGGATGAGAATGTGTCCTCACACGATATTCTTTCTTTTTGCGAACGTTCATGTATGCAGCCATATTTAAATTAAAATAAACTATTTTTGCACTTTATGCACTCTTTAACCTAAAAAACTAAGAACAAACTTATTTCCAGCACCTGAATGAGATGCTCACAAAAATGCAAGTTAAAACTAGTAATTTTAAGTTTGTGCTAGTTATTATTCACACTTATTTTCAGCAAACGCTGGAAAAACTAGTTTGTACAGACAGCAAAAAGCACTAGTTTTAACTGAAATTTTTATTCACCTCAAAACTAGTTTAAACTTCAAATTTAGTAGTTTTAACTTGAACTACATTTTTATTCACTCGGCCCAATGTCTTAAAAAGGGAGATCTCAGCATTTATTTGTTGGAAAAGAATTATAATTTGTAATAATTTTTATAGCCTTACGAAAACGAGTGAAATGAGGTCGAAAGTGAAATTGTAAATCGAGTGAATTTAATTTTAGTGTTCTGCAATCTGAACACATCCGAGTGATTTTGTGTTTTCGAACTCGGTTCAATTTTACTTTCGAAACAGCTGATAGCTGTCAGTTCTGCATTTCCCTTGTTTTATCTATGTTGAAAATAAAAGTGCATTAAACAAGATTAGGAAATTAAGTTCGTGTCCGCAATAAAATAAAATATAAGTGCGGTTTATGTTGCTGCTATGCGGCATAATGAAGCGCATAATTATGCAATTAAAAATTAAAAAGGCGTACTTTGAGGGACAATTCAAACCCGTTTAAAATTCCTGATGCTGCGTAAGGATTGCTAAAGATTACAATTTAATTGGTTGTTTTAAATAATTTAAATTATATTTAAGGTTCGTTAATTACTATCGCGTCAATAAATGCCTTAAAAATGCTGCTTGAAATGATAGAACCACATCTAAGGAAGTCATCCATTCCATCCGTGCAAAAACTGGCCTCAGTTTGCGTTTCTTTGCAGTTTTCAACGCTCCGTGGGAAAATATGCCGATATTGCCTTAGGCCGGAGCACAATATCAATCAATACTGATTGAAGTTGTTAATATTTTGGAAGGAAAGTATGTTCAAATTGGATTCAACTTACAACTCATCTGCTACCACACGATCGCCTTTCATAAACCCCTTTGCTAGGTCTTCATGTTTTACCATAAATGAAATGAAGATATTTTTTCTGAGCAGGTTTTTAAAAAAATTAAAAATTATAAAAATTTTAACGAAATATACATATATTAATTACTATTTAATACTAATTACTCACATATCCGTACGTTTCAGCATGGTAGAATTATAAGGTAGGGCCGAGTCGCTCAGTGCCCTCACGCGTCAACGAAGAGTGGATAATAAAAAGGTTGGCTAATTGTCAAAATGGCGAAGTTCGTAGAAACCTCAAATGAAATAAAAATATTATGTTTTCAAGTTGTAAACAGTGCGTGTTAAGTTGTTAAGTTTGTGTTAATTTGAGTGGAAATATTGTAAAAACATTGTAAATAAATCTATGAAATGCCGCGGAAGTGTTAAATTTGAAAAAAGCTTGTACAAAATTTAACCTAAAATCAACTACGAAACATGAATATAAAGAAACCCGAAATTAACAGCTGATTTTGACAACTAGCCCCCTTTTTTCTGCCTTCTACTCCATTCATCTCCGACTCGGCCCTACCTTATAATTCTACCATGCGCTTCAGTTTATTTTATCGGTATGAGAACTAACTAACTGATCGCTTACAACTGTAAGATAAATTCAAAAATATAGCTTAGAAATACCTTAAATCTAGTAAAAAAGTGGTGATCAATTCAATGTGTCTCTAAGTTTTATTAAAGTAAAATTCAGTGTGCAATAACAAGTTCAAAATAAGTTTAAGATAAAATATATTGGATGAATGATATGATGCATGACATTGTTGTGGAATATTACTGGGCGACCGTTCCCGACAGTAGCCAACCAAAAATGGAGTTTTGTATTACGACTCCCCCCAAACCACTCGGAGATATTCCCGGTTGAATAATTTTAGGGTATACGTCTACCCCTAGCACCATACCGACCGGAGATGAAGTGAGGAAGTCGGGGTCCGCGAGCATCAGGTTCGATAACTGTGCTCTGATAGACGTGTCCAGACTCTGCCTAGGCGTGACTCGTGTGAAGTGACGTAACACTTTTGCTTGGGTTGTCACCGATTGGTTCGACTCATAGTTTACTCGGAGGGTTAAGGAGCAAACCTCTTGAGAACCAACCATCCTCGATGGCAACCCAAGTTGGCGAACGAGACGCTGGGAGATGATGGAACTTTCCGAACACGGATCTATCAAAGCACGAACCCGATGCAGGCGACCCTTATCGATCACCTTGACGACCGCCGTGGGGAGGAGCGAAGTCACCTGTTGCAGCAGGTGGGGAGGAGCGAAGTCACCACTATTTGAGCGGCGGTGCATTGGTCATGTCCGTCCTTGACCACGATTGCGATGCTCTTCCTTGAATGCTCGTGACCGTCTGCCGGAGCGCCGCGTTTTACGCGATCTTGGCTGTGCATTGCTGTGCAGCGATGGTCGGAACGCACGCGACTCTTCTGCGTTTCGGATGCATCGAGCCAATCGCGCCTCATCATTTTCGGAAGGCACCTGATCCCCCTCAACGCTCAATGCAACCACATTAGGCTGGTCGGCAAAACTCCCCTCGGCGCCCGTCCCGCGCTGACTAGAGGGCTTAGATAAGCTGGGCCTCTCTACGTCTTGCGGCTTGGGCGGTGATGACTTTCCTGCGTCCTTAAACTGGTTCAGATGCAGCATGGTGTGATGCGACCCCTCGCATTTGCTGCAACACCCGTCGCTGGAACACTCGCTGGTTTTGTGGTAAGACACCGGGAGCAAAACTTAAACAGAAGCACCAACCGCAGGCGATTGGCAACATTCCCGGCGACAAACGCCTTACAAAAACGAAGCGGGTGCCGCCCCAAGCACACTTGGCACTTTAAGGTGACTTCAGTGGGCGATTGTCCGACACTCGACATTTTTGTTGCTAGAAAAGAAGAAAGATTAAATATGTTAATCCCTCGAACCGAAAGTAAGGACAACACGCACACAATAATTACGGACGAAGACTTCTAGCTACGACTTGAACGGACGAAGATATATATCTACGGAGGAGGAGGCAGAATAATTAGTTTGACGACAGGCCGAGTAATAATGCCACGTTCCGTGTGCAGATCGGCGACACGGACACGATTGTCAGAGCCGAGATACACCTTCACGACTCTCCCTAATCGCCATTCGGTGGCCGAAAGGTTGTCTGCTTTTATTACCACCAAGTCGTCAACTTGCAGGTTTTTGCGGGGATGTTTCCACTTATTTCGTTTGTGAAGTTCTTTGAGGTAGTCATTTTTCCAAATGTGGCAGAACTTCTGGTTCAATGCCTTCAATTTTTGCCAAAGATTTATGATAGACATTGGATTTTCATCAATATCTGGCTCAATTGGAGCAAGTAAAGGTCCCCTACTAAGAAATTCGCAGGAGTTAAGGACGCAAGGTCATTTGGATCTGACGACATTGGGCTAAGAGGGCGTGAGTTCCAGCATGCTTCGATTCGCGATAGCAATGTTGAGAGCTCCTCAAAGGTATATTTCAAGTCTGAGGCTACTTTACGAAAGTGTAATTTAAAACTTTTGACTCCCGCTTCCCACAGACCTCCCATATGGGGAGCGCCTGCTGGAATAAAATGCCAAGTTAAGTGTTGGTGAGCAAACTTGGACACCACTTTATCTTTAGAGTCGTTGAGAAAAGCTTTAACATCTTCTTTAAAGGCTCGCGAGGCACCAACAAAATTGGTTCCATTGTCCGAGTATATTTTCTCCGGACAACCTCTGCGTGAGACAAATCTCGAAAATGCTGCCAAAAAGGTGACAGTGCTGAGATCGCTAGTAACCTCTAAATGAATTGCCTTTGTAGCAAAGCAGACAAAAACACAAATATAGCCCTTGGTTATGAGACAAGTGCGTCCCGTATAATTTTTAATATCATATGGACCCGTAAAGTCAACTCCAGTGGAGGCAAATGGACGGGATATTTTGGTGCGCTCTGGAGGTAGTGATGCCATCATCTGAGTCTGCAACCTCTTGCGGTCGATAACACAGACCTTGCAGTTGTGTATGATGAATTTGATCATATTTTTTACTCTGGGAATCCAGCATTGCATCCGAATAAGTCGCAACACAAGCTGGTTCCCACCATGAATGGAAATTTCGTGGGTGAACTTCACGAGTAACTTAGAGAATTGACAATAATATGGTAAGATTACCGGATGACGTTCATCATAAGTGATGTGTTCCGTCTCCGATAAGCGAACGCCAATTCTAAGTATCTTTTGACTGTCGAGAAAAGGGTTCAAATTTAATATTGAACTCTTTGAATCAATAAGAATCTTCTTCGACAACTGGGCATATTCAGATGGATAGCCCAATTTTTGACTCTCAATAACGAGTCGTTTGGTTGTATCCTTAATTTCGTGATGGGATATTGCCACAGACTTATGAGAAAAATTGCTCTTATGCTGCCGGTGAGTTCTATGGAAGAATCGTAATACGTACGACAGAACTCGCAAGGCTGGAGGCAATGAAGAAAAGCGCTCTAAGAAGTTCATATGCTTAGAGCATGCCACATGAGCTTTTATGGCTTTTGCTTCCATCGTGGTTTCGTATTCGTCACCTCGATTTGGCCACGAGCTGAGCTCCTGTTGTAGCCAGACTGGTACATGCCACTACAATGAACTATCCTTCAAGTGTTGTGGCTCCAAACCTCTGCTGCCCAGATCTGCTGGATTGTCTGCTGAATCCACATGACTCCAGTTATCGGTTCCTACCTTTTCGCTGATTTTTGCGACTCGATTAGCGACGAAAGTGGTCCAGGCACATGGCTGTTTACGCAACCACGCCAGAACAATGGTCGAATCTGTCCATAAGAACAGCTGATTGTTAAACGTTTCTAAATTTGTCAGAAACGCTTCGACCATCTCTGCCAGCAGAAGTGCACCACACAGCTCGAGTCTAGGTAAGGACACCGTCTTGACTGGTGCCACTTTTGTTTTCGCTATGAGGAGATGGACGCTTATGATGTCTAAGCGTCTAACGCGAATGTAGATGACGGCTCCATACGCTTTCTCTGAAGCATCGCAGAAGCCACGGAACTGGAGATCGCCTTCGGGAGAAAAATCTATCCAACGTGGAATCTGGATACTGCTTATGTGAGGGTAATTTTCAAATAATGCTTGCCAACGCTGCAAAGTCGACGGGATCAGTTGAGCATCCCACCCGATGCCATCCAACCAAACTTGTTGCATCAGGATCTTTGCGATGACCACGACCGGCGCCAACCACCCGGCAGGATCGAAAAGTTTTGCGATCGCCGACAAAACCTCTCGTTTGGAAAAACTACCCTCTTGATTTAGCGGTCGAGCGTGGAAGTAGAAGTAGTCAAACCGGGCGTTCCATCGAATGACCAGTGTCTTCACGTTACTCGTGTCCTCCAGCTCCAGAAAATCTTCACGTAGCCGATGACTTTTCGGGACTCCACGTAGCACTTCATCGGAGTTGGCCGTCCATTTTCGCAGTGTAAAGCCTGCTGATTCGGCCGCTTTCTCCAAGTCTATTCGAGCTTGGACTGCTGGCTCTACGTCATGACCTCCCGCCAGTGCGTCATCTACGTACATATGGTGACGCAAAATTTTTGACGCTAGTGGCAAGCTACTCTCCACATCGTCGGCTAGTTGCAACAATGTTCGCAGCGCTAGGAATGGATCACAATTTACCCCAAAGGTGACAGTTTTCAGCTGAAAATCTTGTAGGTGATACCCTGTTTGGTCGCGAAAAATTATTCGCTGGAATCGCTGATGGTCTTCCCTTACTAAAATTTGGCGGTGCATCTTTTCGATGTCACCATTGAAAACAAATTGGAAGAACCGCCACTTCAGGATTAGCAAAGTTAGATCACTTTGCAAGGCTGGTCCTGCATGCATAACATCGTTCAGACTTAAGCCATTCGATGTAGGGCTTGACGCGTTGGAGACCACACGAACCTTTGTAGTGGTGCTATCTGGTTTCATGACGGCGTGATGAGGAAGGTAATAACTCTGAGTCGGCCTCGGAATAAGACAAGAAGACACTTCTCTCATATGGCCCAGTTCCAGATATTCTTTCAGAACACCATCGTACTCCTTCTTAGAATCTATATTCTTATTTAACCTGACCTCGTTGCGCAGAAATTGTCGGGCAGCAATGTAGCGTGAATCTCCTAAAATGATTTTCTGCGGATAACTTTCCTTAAAAGGTAAAGTCACTACATACCGACCATCCGAATTACGCCTTGTTGTGTTAACAAAGTTGTCCTCACAGAATTTGTCTGCGCTGTTGGACACAATATTTTGTGGTATCTCCTCAAGCTCCCAAAATGATGCTAACTGTCGATCCAGTGAAATTTCACTGAAATATGACACGACGGTCGAGGAGGGAGGTTTCTGCGCGGTGGTTGGAACGGAGCCGGTTAAGATCCAGCCGAATATTGTTTCTTGAGCAATAAGTGACCCAAGAATATTTCGACGGATACCGTCAAGAAGAAGTTGTGGGTATAAATCACCACCTAGTAACACATCTACTTAATCGCTGCAGTAGAAACGTTTATCCGCAAGAACAAGCTCTGGAAAGGCTTGCTGCATCAACGGATCTACTAAGCATGAAGGAAGGTTTCCTGTCAGAATTAAAGTGCTTGTGGTAAGTTGAATAGTCGGATCAAAAGATGATCCTATCACCAAAGTGCAGGCTTTTTGCACTCTGGCAGATTATTAAGTCCGGAGACTTGAGCGCAAACACGGCGAGTGGGCAGCTGGATGATTCGCTGTAGTCGTTACGGAATGAAAGAGCCTTCGGAGCCAGAATCAATAAGTGCTCTGGCTTTGAATACAGCTCCTCGATGGCAAATGTTAATAATGGCGGTTCCCAGCAAAATCCCTTTGCTGCTTGAGGCAAAACATGATTGTATATTCTCGCTAGCGCTTGCAGATGTTTGCGATGGCGCTGCGAGTGATCGAGTGGACTGTATCGAACTTGTGTTTGGACCTCCCGCATTGAGATGATTATTTGCACCTCGAAAGTCTCTATGAAGCAACGAATGATGTCGTTGTTCACATGTGGAGCAGTTGTACCCGCTTTTGCAATTTTTTGCAACATGGCTAGTTGACAGACAGTTTAGGCAGCAATGAAAACGCCTAACAGTTGACGATCTGTCATTAATACTCATGGCCAAAAACTTTGGACAGAACTTCAATGCATGTTGCTGGTTTTTACACAGTTTGCAATTTTTGTTCGTCACATATGCCTGGTAAATGTTGACTTTCTTCACATTTGGTGAAGGTGCATTAGGTTTTGGCCCTTTTGGCACAGCACCTCTAAAGTCGCACACTGTTTCTAAAGTCTGAAAACGACTTGTTAGAAAGTTATCAAGGTCAGCCCATTTGGGGATTTCTGCCTTGTTTTCAATCGATTGCTCCCATAAGGAGAGCGTAGTCTCAGGCAACTTTGTAGAACACAAATACGTAAAAATAGCATCCCAATTGCTAATATCTACTTTGTGTATTGTCAGTGCGGAAATACAATTGTTAATATCCCTTTGAAGATTCTTAATACCACTTCCAGACTCTGTTGCAACAGCTGGCAGGTTAAATAAAACCTTTAGTTGACTATTCACCAGAATCCGCTTATTCTCATAGCGGTCAGTCAAGTTCTTCCAGGCTGTTGCAAACCCTTCATGCGTGAGAGGGGATTTTTGAACAATCTCTTTTGCCTCTCCGCGGGTTTTCTGATTGAGATGAAAAAGTTTCTCAACAGGTGTTAGCCAATTATTTGAAATGTAAATGGCTGAAAACATATCTCTGAATGAAGGCCATGTTACATAATCGCCATGAAAAATTTCCGTGTCACATGGCGGCAAGTTGATATTGTGGCCTGACATCGGCAGCTCCACTCGTGAAATATCAACTTCACTACGTATCTTCGCCCTGGACAACTGATCGCTTATTCTTATTCTACTCCTTCTTAGAATCTATATTCTTATTTAACCTGACCTCGTTGCGCAGAAATTGTCGGACAGGAATGTAGCGTGAATCTCCTAAAATGATTTTCTGCGGATAACTTTTCTTAAAAGGTAAAGTCACTACATACCGACCATCCGAATTACGCCTTGTTGTGTTAACAAAGTTGTCCTCACAGAATTTGTCTGCGCTGTTGGACACAATATTTTGAGGTACCTCCTCAAGCTCCCAAAATGATGCTAACTGTCGATCCAGTGAAATTTCACTGAAATATGACACGACAGTCGAGGAGGGAGATTTCTGCGCGGTGGTTGGAACGGAGCCGGTTAAGATCCAGCCGAATATTGTTTCTTGAGCAATAAGTGACACAAGAATATTTCGACGGATACCGTCAAGAAGAAGTTGTGGGTATAAATCACCACCTAGTAACACATCTACTTGATTGCTGCAGTAGAAACGTTTATCCGCAAGAACAAGCTCTGGAAAGACTTGCTGCATCAACGGATCTACTGAGCATGAAACTACTTAGCAAAACGAACGACGTCGAATGGACCTGACGTGTTTTAAATCGCTTTGATCTTTTTTGGTATTGTTTGAGTTACGAACTAATGGTTAATAGAAAAAACAAAAAAAGGTAAAATAAAATAAAATTAAATAATATTATTCAAAACACCAAGTGAAAAAAAAAGAAAAATAACAATTATATATAAACTAGGAACAGAAAAACCACTTGCTGAAACTTTGTTAATCACAACTAATCAGTTCCTTTTCTGCAAATTCAGCTGTTAATGCTTGTGACAAAAATCGCAGAAGTTTTTGTATAAATTTTAAAGTTGCAAGTGTGTAAAAGTAATTTGATTAATTTAATCTAATTGAAAACAATTTAAAAAACAAAATAATAAGAAAAACAAATGGAAAAAGCGATGACTACGATGGCTAAAAGCCAAGGCTTTTAACTCCAAGAGTGTGCTCCAGACACCAACAAACAATAGCTCTCCTGCTTTAACCAACGCAAATTGCTCTGCTGGGCTCACTATTAAAGACCTTGATGATCGCCTTTCCAAACAAAGTGAGCTACTGATTAGTAGCTTTAATAACGAAATAAGCAAGCTAAGAGAAGAATTCAACAACATGATAATGCAGACTGAGAAGAAGTGGGAGACAAAAATAAATAATTTAAATGCTGTAATTGCGAGTGTCTTAACTCGTATTGATAAATTTGAGAATGAGTCAGAATCAGCTAATTTTGCTGAACTCAAAGAGGCAGTGTGTGATGCAAACAACCAAATTGGTGAGTTAGAGCGGCGTGCAGTGGCTTCTGATGCTGTACTGCTTGGTATTCCTGAGAGTGGTGAAGAGAATTTAACAGCAATTTACAACAAACTGTGTTTTACCATCCGCTGCAGGCCGACATCACTCAAAAGCATTTTTCGCTTTAAAAGATTATAGACGCTCTGCTATAATTCTAAAGTTCTGCAGTTCTTATGAGAGAGATAGTGTTCTGCGTGCTGCTGCTGTTTTCCGAAGAAACAACCACAGGAATGTCTTGCTGAGCGATGTCGGGTTTGAGTCAACATCCAGCTGTTATCTCAATGAGAGTATAACCAAGCGCGACCGAAAGGTTCTTCAGAGTTCTGTTAAACTGAAGCGAAACAAGAGACTGCATTCAGTTTTTGTAAAAAAAGGCCAAATATATGTATGTGAAGAGGTATGAGAGTGATGCGAGTGTTATTGTTACGGACACAAACAAACTCAACAACATCGTGTCAACTGAGCTGGATGATGATGATGGGGATTCTGAGTGCTTTCGAGACTCTTAAGGGCTGCCATCATACTAGAAACTTTTATATTTATTTTTTTATATATTTAAACATTTATTCAATATGTTATAAAATTCTATTAATTTTAAGTGTTAATTTCTTTCCTTACCTATTTTCACTATCTTCATCACATTTTCTCTTTCTTAAATTCTCTAAAGTAAACTGTTTATTTAACAATGGTGTTGTGGTTCAAAAATGTCATTGGTATGTTTGGTGTTTGCTTTCTATATGTTGCCTCCTATGGGTGATTTGAATTTTTATTGTAATGGCGTTGATAACAAGGTGCTTGTAGAGGTTTTGTGTAAAAGGCAATCTGATCTTAAAGTTGTACAAACTAGACTATATGAAATATGTTTTTGAAGATTCGTCTGTTGATATTGTATGTGTGAGTGAAACCTGGCTTTGTACTGATGTGATAGATACCATTTATAATATGAAAAACTTTACACTATTTAGGAATGATAGAACTAACAGAAGGGGCGCAGGGATTATCATTTACTGCAGAAGTTCTTTAAATCCTAAACTTATTAATAAGTCGAGTGACAGTCTTGTCGAATATTTGAATATATGTGTATCTGATAACAGCATAAAAATTTTTTGTCTTGTGTGTATAATCCAAATAAGTATAATAATTTTGATGCTTTTTTTTCTGAAATAACAAGTTCTTCGATAGATTTTAATTGTTTTGTTATATGTGGTGACTTTTATGTCAATCTGTTATGTTATGATAACCTAAGTAGATCAATGTATGAAAATCTGTCGTCTGTCGCTCTGTCAATTGTTAATGATACTATTCCCACGCGTTATTCTGCTAATGATAGTCCTAGTCTGCTTGATTATTTTATAGTGTCAGATGTCTCTAAAGTCTTATTGTTTGACCAGATCTATTTCATATCTGACCACGACCTGATTTTCTGTACAATTGATATAATCTTGTCACGTTCAGCCGGGTCAAACACGTTTTCCTACCAAGATTTTAAGTCAATTGATTGTCCATTTCTATATCGTGATGTCCTTTCGATAACATGGCATGAGGTTTGGTTTTATCCGTCTGTTGAAGAAAAACTTAGTATTTTCACTAATACAGTTAACGATGTTTTTGTTAAACATGTACCTGTTAAAGCCCTGTATCCAGCTCTCAAGTAATTTCTTAAGCAAAATGTTACTTATATTTCTTGAGTGTAAAATAGTAGTAGACAAGTAATTTTGACGGAAAAATAATTTGAGAAAGTTTTGACAGTTCCAGCCATGTTGATACTTTGACTTTTTTGTTGTTTAATTTTATCGGAGGAGGAGAAACGAAAGATTCGGCGACGTCCCAGGTATTGGGTGAGCCCATACCTCAAAGAACGCAATCAGAAGGGAAGGTTCTTTACAGATTTTGAAAATTTGCAGAGTGAACCACAACGGTTCAGTGAAAATTTTCACATGTCGACTGCAATTTTCGATGAATTGTACGAGCTACTGCTTCCACACTTGGCTCCAAAACGGAACACTAGGCCAAAGGATTTCATCCAAACCAAGGCAAAAGTTGCCATTATTTTAGAGTAAGATTTTTTATAGCTTTCTATTTGCACATAAGTATATATAAATGCAATTTTTAGATATTTAGCATCTGGCGACTTACAACGTCATCTTGCTTCCTGCTACAGGATAAGCAAGCAGCATTTTGGAAGGATTATTGATGACGTGTGTGAAGCCATATGCACCACTCTTGAAAAGAAAATACCTCGGTGGAATGAAGACATGCTTTTAAGCGTCGCTGATGGTTTTCGGAAAGAGTGGAATTTTCCAAATTGCGTTGGTGCAATTGATGGGAAGCATGTGAGCATCATAGCTCCTGCAAATAGTGGTAGCATATTTTATAACTACAAAGTATGTTAAATGCAAAATTTTAGTGCTTACAATGGAACTTAATCATATACAATTTTATTACAGGGATTTCATTCCATAGTAGTGTTAGCCACTTGCGACGCCTACTATAAATTTACGTATTTGGATATCGGAGCGTATGGTAGCGAGGGTGATTGCAACATTTTTAAAAATTCGAAGTTTGGAATCAGCGTGGTAAATGATACCTGTCCGTTTCCTCCAGATACTTATGTGGATGGAAAAAAACTTCCACATTTCATCGTTGCAAATGACGCTTTCCCTTTAAGCAAGCGAATTATGAAACCATATAATTCCAAACCCATTTTGCCTGCACAAAGGATTTTTAATTATAGATTAAGTCGTGCAAGGCGATGCATTGAGAATGCTTTCGGGATCTTAAGTGTGAAATGGCTTTGTTTAAGGAAGACATTATTTTGCAGTCCAAATCGAGCACAAAAAATTGTTTCAGCTTATTGTTTACTGCACAATTTCTTGCTCAATAAAAGTACTCGAAATTATTGCCCCACAACGTTCTCGGGATTTGAAGATAGCGATGGGAATTGGGTGGACGGAGAATGGCAAGCTAACGAGCATCGTGAAGATTCCCTGATTCAAACTGACTTGGCTGCCTATCATGGCAGATCGTCCGATTATGGAAAATATATTCAAAAAACGCTAACAGATTATGTAAATTCTGAAACTGGCTCTGTTCCTTGGCAAAATAAAGCAGCGTTTCTGTAGTTGTTAAATTTAAGTTAAAATAGAACTACATAAATAAAATAAATTAACTTCTTTATTTAATAACGTTTAATAGTTATAGTTGCTACACCCGGCAACTATATTGGAACATAATAAGTATATTCAAAACTTTTCTTAGATCCACGTATTGACCCCTGTCTCTAGCATAACATCACCAAATAATAACTTTTCTGAGTTTCAATGTTCCGTGAATTTTACTTTCAAAGCGAACACATTCATTTTCATATTGTATATAGATTAATTATTTCCATTTAATAACCTTTTTATATAAAAAGTGATTGTATGTTTGTTTATCTAAGGGCTATTTTATATACTTTAAAACTACTGTCTCAATTGAAATTCCAAATAATGGAAATTTTCCAATTTATTTTTAGAAACGACTTTATTTTTGATTTTGTTGGGCAATTTTTGTTAACAAAGATGCAGAAAATTAAATGCATGCGGCATCAGCAACACTTTTCGGCAACTGCTTCAGCATCCAGTCGAAGCTAGATAATGCCTCTTTGAAAGGACTCTCAGGCTGTTTCAAACGGTTCTCCTGCTTTTCCAAGAGGCTATCAAACCTCTGCCACAATTCCGTCTTTTTGGAACCGCTTGGCCGACTGTCTTCAGAAGACAGAGGCGTTTGGGACATGGTCTCCTAAGCATAAAATAATCAAATTTTATTACAGATACATATAACAAAAATAAGTATCTTAGATCTTAGTTACCACACTAGGGCAATTCGTTAGCACATAGAAAAATTCGTTAAAAAACAGAGGTATGAAGATATTTCGACCAAATACTAATTCGGCTAAAATTATTTTTTTATAAAACGATGTGGTAACGAATTACCCCGGTGTGGCAGCTATGCTACTATAGCGAGGCTTGGCAGCCAAGGCAGCGACTGAAGTTCAATCATACTTACATAGTTGTATACCGAGCCACGATTACTTCCTGGCGATGCTGACTCATCATGAGTTTCTGCCACAGGATTCGTAAAAGTCGTGTAAAATAATAAAATTAATTAAAACTTTTAAACTTGAATAAATTGTACTTACTTTCTTTTTTTAGAGGTGCTAGGCAAAAATGACAGGTCTTCGCCAAACTCCCAGTCTACGCTATCATCAAAAGCTGGCTCTTCCTGCGCTACCACTTTTGCTATTATTAGCTACCTTGGCATGGTAGCGGTAGCTTTCCCGCATTGCAGTCCATGCCGACTTGCATTCGCTTTCTGAATTTAAACAATTATTAGTATAACCGGTCATTTAGTTAGGTTAGGTTAATTCACCTGATTTGTCCAAAATACCAGCTATTATTCGCCAAGCCTGGTCAACCGCATTTTTGTTGCTGTGGTGGGAGTTCGTTATATCCCAGATGGCTGGCCACTCTTTGACCTCCCTTGCCAACCTGTGCTTTTCCTCCTCGGAAAAGTTGGCAGACCGCTTCTTTCGTTTTTTCATTGTTGAAGGCATCTGCCCACCAACCAGAGCTGCTTCTTCTTGAGTTGATGCATTCATTTGGAACTCTACAATATTTGTTTATTAATTTTAAATAAATATATCAATAAAATTTACCTCAAAATTTTCCTTGCAGTAATAATGAAACTTGCATATATTTCTTGTCATTCACAGTGCTGCCGTTGCTACTTTTCATTGAAAAAACTAGTAAAAATAAAAAATATTTACTTACGAGCTGGATCCACTTTCAAGTAACTTTGACAAAAGAAAATTACTTTTCGATTACGTTTCAATTTTTTGTATGAAAATATGCTTTACTTGAGAGCTGGAAACAGACCTTAAGACTGTTACTATTAAAAATGTTTCATGCCCTTGGTTTACAAGTAACGTGCAGCATGCTATAAAGAAACGAAACAAGATACGAAGTATATGGAAGAAACAACCCTCATCTGAGAACTGGAAAATCTATAAGTGTGCAAGAAATGTCTCAGTGTCAATTATTAGACAGTCAAAAATAAGATACTGTTCTGCACTAAACTGAAGTCTTCTCTTCCTCCTAAGGTTCTATGGAGAAACCTTAAAAAGCTTCGTATTGGTGATAAAAAAAATTCTGACTGTCACATTGATCCTGATGTTCTTAATGATTACTTTCTTTCTAACACCCTTTCTGTACAAAACATAACACCTGAATTTACAAACCACACTATGCTACAACGTTTTCAGTTTTCTAGTGTGACAGAGGATGATGTAGCAAAGTCATTAATGAAAATAAAATCGAATGCGGTTGGCGCAGATGGTATAAATATAAAATTTGTTAAACTAATTATAGCTTATATTTTGAGCCCTCTCACACACATAATAAATCATTGTTTTGCTACATCTGCCTTTCCTAATTCTTGGAAAACTGCTGTTATAACGCCTGTGGCAAAAAAATCTACAGCGTGTGAACCTAAAGATTTCAGACCAATTAGTATCCTGTCGTTATTATCGGAAGTTGTCGAAGCACTCATGGCTGAGCAAATATCATCGTTTTTTACACAAAATAGTCTTCTGTCGCCACTGCAATCTGGGTTTCGTGCGGGTCATAGTTGCTCAACAGCTACCCTGAAAGTTTTGGATGACATTAAGTCTTTGTATGATGATGGCCGAGTAACTTTGCTTTGTCTGCTTGATTTTTCAAAAGCTTTCGACACCGTTACTCATGCACTCCTTTGCCATAAGCTGAAGTACTTATATGGTTTTTGTAACAATGCTGTCGATCTATTGAGGAGCTACTTAACGGATAGAACTGGTTTTTCACAGCAAAAGTTGGTCTGCAGTGGTGTCCCCCAAGGGTCGGTCCTTGGTCCGCTTCTTTTCTCGGTTTTTATCAACGACATTTTTAATAGTTGCACATACGCGTCACTACATGCTTATGCTGATGATGTACAATTGTACCTGTCCGGAAAAACAAACCTTTTGGAAGATTTGTCATGCAAGCTAAATGAAGATCTGAACTGTATAGACCAGTGGGCTATCAAAAATGATCTTCAGTTAAATGCCCTTAAATCGTATGTGTTGCCCATTTCGAAAGAGAAATTAAGTTTTAGGGATATTCCTGAGCTTTTCATTGGCGATAAAAACCTTAAACTTGTCCGTAATATTCGAAGTCTTGGGTTCAATATTAATTCCTCTCTAACGTGCACAGCTCATATGTGGTCCGTAAAATATATTTTATACTGCGTAACCTAAGACTGCCAGCTGAGTATACACCAATTGATACAAGACGCAAGCTTGTTGTTCAACTGGTCATACCTGTAATCACATATGCTGAACTTGTCTATAGTAAGTTAGATTCGCAATCACAACATAAATTACAAGTTGCGTACAATCATGCTACACGCTATGTGTTGACGCCATTGGCGGTTTCCCGGTGCTGGCGCGGTAGTGTGCGTCTGCAATGCTGTATTGCTGGTCTATGTATTCCCATTTTTCTTTTGGGCAGCGCTTCTCGCTGCTCTTATAAAACTTTGTTAGTTTTAAGTTGGTTACTAATAAAACTGACCTCGGTCTTTAAAGTTGAAACCGCCGCGTTCTTATTTCTATAATTCTAAAAGTTTCAAAGTGCTTTTCTCCCCCTCGATATCCGAAATTTACATGGTCCTTCGAGCTGGATTAATAAAATTGACCTCGGTCATTTAAGTTGAAGTGCCGCGTTTTCATTTCGTATTTTTATCTAAAAAGGGCTTTCTCCCCCCTCGTTTCGAATAGTTTACATGGTCCTTCGAGCCGGATATGGTAGATTCATTACTATCGCACCTTGATATAGAACGGCACCGTTTGTATTGTTGAACTGATTCAACAATAGTGCTTGCTTGGCTTTGTAAGCCTCCATGTTCCTGGACAACCTTCGTAGCCAATAGAGTATCAAAAGTGGCAGAGAAGGTAGGAATTCACAATTGGTTTCATGTAGATACACATGAGAACCCTGCAGATTTGGCAACGCGTGGAGTTACGCCACAAGAGTTAGTTGAGAACGCTCTTTGGTGGCATGGACCTTCATGGCTCTCGCTCGAACGATCAGCTTGGCCAAGAATGACTCCACCCCCAGCTCTAGAAACTTCGCTTGAACGCAAAGCTGTAAAAGTACACTTTGCATATTTTTCGGAATATGAAGATATTCTAGAGCGTTTCTCTTCGCTATCGCGCGGATTGAGAGTTTACATGGTCCATCGCGATCCGGATTTCTAATCAAAAACTAAAAACAATATTAAAAACAAAGTGCTGTGCAAATAAAGGGTGATTTTTTTGAGGTTATGATTTTCATGCATTAGTATTTGACAGATCACGTGGGATTTCAGACATGATGTCAAAGAGAAAGATGCTCAGTATGCTTTGACATTTCATCATGAATAGACTTACTAACGAGCAACGCTTGCAAATCATTGAATTTTATTACCAAAATCAGTGTTCGGTTCGAAATGTGTTTCGCGCTTTACGTCCGATTTATGGTCTACATAATCGACCAAGTGAGCAAACAATTAATGCGATTGTGACCAAGTTTCGCACTCAGTTTACTTTATTGGACATTAAACCAACCACACGAATGCGTACAGTGCGTACAGAAGAGAATATTGCGTCTGTTTCTGAGAGTGTTGCTGAAGACCGTGAAATGTCGATTCGTCGCCGTTCGCAGCAATTGGGTTTGTGTTATTCGACCACATGGAAGGTTTTACGCAAAGATCTTGGTGTAAAACCGTATAAAATACAGCTCGTGCAAGAACTGAAGCCGAACGATCTGCCACAACGTCGAATTTTCAGTGAATGGGCCCTAGAAAAGTTGGCAGAAAATCCGCTTTTTTATCGACAAATTTTGTTCAGCGATGAGGCTCATTTCTGGTTGAATGGCTACGTAAATAAGCAAAATTGCCGCATTTGGAGTGAAGAGCAACCAGAAGCCGTTCAAGAACTGGCCATGCATCCCGAAAAATGCACTGTTTGGTGTGGTTTGTACGCTGGTGGAATCATTGGACCGTATTTTTTCAAAGATGCTGTTGGACGCAACGTTACGGTGAATGGTGATCGCTATCGTTCGATGCTAACAAACTTTTTGTTGCCAAAAATGGAAGAACTGAACTTGGTTGACATGTGGTTTCAACAAGATGGCGCTACATGCCACACATCTCGCGATTCTATGGCCATTTTGAGGGAAAACTTCGGAGAACAATTAATCTCAAGAAATGGACCGGTAAGTTGGCCACCAAGATCATGCGATTTGACGCCTTTAGACTATTTTTTGTGGGGCTACGTCAAGTCTAAAGTCTACAGAAATAAGCCAGCAACTATTCCAGCTTTGGAAGACAACATTTCCAAAGAAATTCGGGCTATTCCGGCCGAAATGCTCGAAAAAGTTGCCCAAAATTGGACTTTCCGAATGGACCACCTAAGACGCAGCCGCGGTCAACATTTAAATGAAATTATCTTCAAAAAGTAAATGTCATGGACCAATCTAACGTTTCAAATAAAGAACCGATCAGATTTTGCAAATTTTATGCGTTTTTTTTAAAAAAAAAGTTATCAGGCACTTAAAAAATCACTCTTTACAAAAAAATAAAAAGTGCTGTGGAAAAAATTTTCTTGAGAAAGAAAAAGTTTAAAAAAAAAAAAAAACAAAAAGATTGTGTGCCTTTGCAGCAGCAAAAAACAACAAAAAAAACAAATCAGCACAACAACTGCAGCAACAGCATCGCCAACCAGCGGCATCAACAACTGCAGCAACAACAACACCAGCGGCATCAACAAGAACAACACTACCAACAACAACAACAACAACAACCATAAATTTTTAAAAAAAAAAAAAAAGAAAAGGAAAAATCGGGTGAGTTTTTTTTATTCTAAAAACATTTTTTTATTTTATTGTTATATATATACATATATTTTGTGCATTTTGTTTCTTTTTAATACTAATAAAAGAGAAAAAGTGACGTTTCGTCTTTACATAAATTCGCCTAATTCGCCAAATTCACGCGGTTCGGTTCGGTTAATTCTTAAAGTGCAGGTTTTAGTTTAGAAAATTGTATATAGATATAAACATATATATATATATATTTGTTTTGCCAAATTTTGCCAAACAAAATTGGCGGTAAAACTGATTGTATATATATTGTGTTATATACAAAGTTTCTTGAACTTGATACTGGCGGAGAATTATTTTTCGTTCGACATTATTTTCTTAAAAAAAAAAAAGATTTTTTGTGCTCACGCTTGACTTTCAAAAAGTCTTATTGCGTTTTTTTTGTAAAAGTTACAAAAACAAAAATACCAATACACCGAGCTGTATTGATTTTTTTAGAGCCGAAAATAGGCAAAAATTGTACTGATCAAGAGTCTCAGCAGCCTTTCTGCACTCTTGCTCGTTAATTTTTGCATTCCTCTTTGTGCGGTGTCCGTACCGATCGACGCCAAAGCCGCGCTTTGTGCTTGCTAATAGCAACCCCAAATTGTATTGTAGAACTATTTACTCTCTCACGCGCTCAATTAATTGTTTCCGTTCAAAGCTTAGACTGCATCTCGTGCCTGCTGCGCCTGATGAACAGCTCTTTAGCTGGCTGCATATACTTGTAGTTGAGAGAGTAAATAAGCCGCACAGTGGGACCAAGGGATCAATTTGCAAGCAAAATTGACTTGGTCTATTTTCGTAGGAAAATTGCACTGTGGGCAAGATACAAAGTTTAGCAAGCACAATTTATTGAAAAAAAAAAAAAATTTTATATAAATAATTAATTAAATATGCTATAAAAAAAAATACATTTATTTTACTATTTTTTCAATTTAGAGTAATTAGTAACTCTTGTAATAATTTTCTGCAACAAGAAAATAATTATAATAAAAATCAATTTTAACGGTGCAATATATTATTGTATATATTTAATTAAATCGTTTTATTATAACGTTTTTCTGCTAATTTTTTTATAGCAGTTTCTTGATATTTGTTGTTCACATTTTTGTATATAAAAATTGGTGAATTTTTTTACATTGTTTTTTTTACATACATTTAAATAATAATTTTAAACAATTTTTGCTAATTTTTTATAGCAGTTTCCTTTGTTGTGGTTGTTCACATCCTCTTATAAAAATTTGCGAATTTTTTGTCATTTATTTTTATACATTAAAAAAAAAATAAATAAAAATTTTAACAAGACATACCACCAAAATGTCAACTTTGAAAACATTTATTCGTCTGTCTGATGCGCTGGTAGAGTTTGAAACGGATTTTAATGCCGTGGAAACTCACGACGTTTTCTCCCTGGAGGCTTAAAATGAAGAGCTAAAAGCCCAGTGGAGAAAAGTCAAAGCTGCTTACGATGCTTGCTTGGAGAAAGCAATAAATGACGATGATTCAGAAGTTGAATCAATTAAAAAGAAGTATCGCAGCTGCTACCAATCATACATTAGGGTAGCAGGAAGAATTTCTGAGTTATCTCAGAATAAGCCCTCGAATCAAACCATTGCTTCTGCGCCGGCGCCGGTCATTGGTCACAGCATGCCTGTGCCACCATGCGATACTGAGGTTTTCAATGGTGATTACCTCTGATGGCCGTCCTTTAGGGACATGTTTACGGCCATATATATAATGAATTCGCAGCTAACTTCAGTGGAAAAACTTTTCCACTTAAACCAAAAAACACGTGGTGAAGCAAAAGAGAATGTGAGAAAATCTCCTTTAACCAATGATGGTTTTGCTAAAGCTTGGCAAGATTTGTCTGACCGATACGAAAATAAGCGTATCATAGTCAACAGCCAATTAAAAATTTTATTCAATTTACCACATGTGCCAAAAGAATCTGGCACAGAACTCAAAAAACTCCAGAGAGATATCAATGGTTGTATTTTTGCTCTAAAAATGCACAACATTGATATCAGCAACTGGGACGCAATCTTTGTCTACCAATGCTCGACAAGATTGCCAGAGATCACGCTCTCCTTATGGGAGCAATCCATTTCAAATAAAAATGATATTCCGAAATGGACAGATCTCGACAATTTCCTCACAAGACGGTTTCAAACTCTTGAAACAGTGTCTGATATTTGCAGCTCTTGTGGCGCAATACCACGACAGAATCTCAATTCGTCCTCCTCCAACTCGAAAACAAACCAGAGCAATTCATCTGGAAAAAAGGTAAAAAATTACCAAATTAAAATTACTTCTGCGAATTGCAAGCTGTGCAATACAGAACAGCATGCATTGCGCTTCTGTCCTCGTTTTCTTCGAATGGATATAAGCAATCGCTTATAAATTGTTCGCAAACACAAATTTTGCATCAATTGCTTATCTCATTCTCATGAGGTGAAAGAGTGCAAGAGCCAATATACTTGTGTGATGTGCAAACAACGTAACAATACTCTCTTGCATCGAGACTCGACTCCAACTCAATCACCTGCTTCGAGTGTTGACTCAAGTAGGTCGAGCTCTCGACCCAATCCCCCGGGCTCTAACTCATTCTACACAAATACAGTGCACTAGCAATGACGTTCAACCATGCTTCGCTACCACTACCAGGCACGTATTGCTTGGTACAGCAATGGTGACCGTATGTCACCTAGGATCAGCGTACACAACTAGAGCTCTTATAGACTCTGGCTCTGAGTCTATAAGAGACTTTCGTATCTGAAAGATTGCAGAAGCTATTGAAGTGTTGCGTTCAATAAACTCCAAACTAGCTGTACGATCCCATGGTCACTGGAACGGATACAGTTCCATAGTCATTGAAGCTATCCAAGTTCAGGGCCATCGGTTTGAGCAAGCTATGGCCACGAGCAGTCAGCTCATTGCGCTAACGTCAGCGGTGGTTTTGAAATACGTGCTTTAGCTAGCGTCGATCAAGCTAGCGGAGTCGGATTTCTTAAGTCGCTGCTGAGTTCAGTGACGATTCCTTTATTAATTTAAAATCTTATTTAACTCGGCAAATTGAAAGAGTGCAAGAGGGTGAAAAATTATCCACGGTATTTTGTGATCGGTTAGACAAAAAAATAACAGAAACTCAGGATATAAGATCAGAACAAATAAAAAAATTTAAAGAAGATTCGGAAAAATTTAAGCAAGAACTGGTTAAATTTCAAACCCACTCACACTCTTTCAAAATAAGTGAAGATAGCTCTAGTTTATACAATAATTGTACAAAAATAGAAAATAATAGTAACTCAAGTGTTAATTTAAATTGGTTAAGTATTTCACTCTCTAAGTCAGAACAAGACCTAATCCATTCAGTCCGAATAAATACAACAAACAAACAAAAAATGTCAATAGATTATTCAAAAATTGCTAAGATCACGGCTCAGTTGGTTCCCATTTTTTCTGGTGACCAAAACCCCCAAGTAGTGAAAAAGGTACTTGACTGCCTAGAAGAAAGAGAACAACAAGCCTTTCTAAATATAATACCCACAAGATTACGGGGAGGGGCTTATCAATTAGTGGCCTCAAACCCACCCACTTCGTTTCAGGATATTGAAAACCTTCTAAACCGCACTTATCTACCTAGAGAAACATACCAAGAATTAGTAAACAAACTACTAACCTTACGTCAACATCCAAACGAAACTCTTATTGCCTATACGGCACGAATAAGCAACATGTTACAACAATGTAAGGAAGCAGCGAGAATAAAATATGGCGCAACAGTTGCACCAGTGATAACACAATTAGAAGATTTTGCAAAGAACTCTCTAGCCCTTAGACTTAATAGTACGAAAGGCACTAGATATGGAAAAATTACAACAAACGGCCTGACCAATTCAGACAGCTCAAGTTTTTCCAACATACCCAAATAATACACCTATAATGACTCACGAGACAAACCCTAATTTAAATAACATATACCCAGTACGACAATCAACATCAACTTCTGTACCGCCATATACGGACTATCAGCATGGTAATCAAATTAAATTCAATGAATGCCCTCCATATAGATATTTCCAACAACCAAACCAAGAAATACCAGCACTAAATAGGTCTATTAGAACTGCAGAACATTTTGCCGCAAAAATTACTTGCAATTTTTGTAGGAAAAAAGGTCACACCTATACAGAATGTTTGACTAGAAAAAACACACCATTTTGCTCTAATTGCAAAATTTATAACCATGACATAAGGGACTGTCGACGCTTAAACAACACACCGACCAGACACATGAGCAACGAACAATACAGATCAGGTGAACAGTTCAATAGAAATTCGACAGGGAATAATAATCGATATAACACACAAAATATACAAAAAATACACAGAGGGAATAGCGGTAATAATAGGGACACAAGAACTCCAAATATTCCACGAATGTACAATGTTCGTATCAGATGCGATTTTTGTGGAAGAAATGGACATTTAGTAGCTGAATGTCAACAAAAACAACGTTGGGAAGCCACGAATCAGGGAAACGAGTCGCGGTCGAGTCACAACTCCCCGACTCGACAATAAGAAATAATATTTGTAAAAAGGGGGAACTGCAACCACCTACATCCGTACCCACCATTAGAGTGCCTATGGATATCGCAAATCCAGACACATTAAGTCTAATAGTGGACACGGGTGCGGAGGTTAGCTTAATTAAGAAAAGTAGTATAAAAGAAAACACAAAAATAGAAAAAATTAATAAATGCACCCTACAAACAGCTTTTGGTAAGGGCACGACCCTAGGGAACTGCCAGGGAAATATCAATATAAACTCAAAAAAAATGTACCCTTGCACTTTTCAAGTCATAAATGGTATAAGTGGTATGACGGACGATGGGCTATTAGGAAATGATTTCCTTTCCAAACACTGTAATGTTGATGGACCGAATGATCGTCTGATATTTCCACGTGCAAAGTTCAACAGTGAAGAACTGCGGATACCCATGAAGAATAGACAAAATAACATAAGTGAAAAATCTAAAATTCACGAGGGACAAAATTCCACAAAAATCACTCCAAAACAATTCAAGTTCACTCGTACAGAGTCAATTGCAGAAGAGTTTTGTTTATCCATTATTGAGAGTAACAATCAAATACTCTGTCAGAGGGCAGTCGAAATAGGACATTACAATGACAAGGTGGAGCCCAAGGAGGTAATACAAACCACCTGTAATGTCTTTAAGGCTTCTTCAATAAGGGAAGCTGGCTGCTTAACCGAAGACAACAATCAAAATAAAACAGATAACAAAAGCAAAATATCTGAAGTCAGGGAACAAACAATTGTTTTTAATTCACCCGCTGTCATACCGATGCGGTGTCATAAGATTATTGAGCTACCAATAAAGTTAAAAGAAGAAATGATCTGTCTATCACAGGAACTTTTAGAAGGGGTCTTTTTATGAAATTGTATATTACCCACAGGCAATAAAAGGCCTTTAGTAGGCGTCATTAATACCACAAATAATACAGTAAGGCTTGCTAAACTTACTCTAAAACTGGCGTCTGCTCTGGGATATGAAAGAGTTCCCATACTAAACGAAATTAAAAATACCAATACATCAAATGTAAAATTAAAAATAAAAAATGATGAGAGCGATACTCATACAGATTGTATTAAAAAAATTTTTTCAAATAAAATATACTCAGAGGAAATTAATTTACGAATGAGTAAACTCGAAAAGGAAATTAAAATAACACACACCTTAAATGATGAAGAAAAAGAATCTATACTTGACCTTTGTCGCGAATTTAATGACATATTTCACCTAAAAGGTGACAAACTAACAAACACTAGGGCTTTATCACATGAAATACCACTCATTCAAGATCAGGCCCCAATAAATCAGAAAATGTACAGGTTACCCGAGACACAAAAACAAATAATAAATGATCAACTTAAAGAAATGTTACGTGACGATATAGTTCAACCAAGCAAAAGTCCATGGAACTCACCTCTTTTAGTAGTTCCCAAAAAAGCTGGGCCAGATGGAGAAAAAAGATGGCGAGTCATAGTGGATTTCCGTAAACTCAATGAAAAAACTATTGGCGACGCATATCCCTTACCACGAATTGAGGATATATTAGATCAGTTAGGACATTCGCGTTATTTTACGACACTGGATCTAGCCAGTGGATATCACCAAGTGCAAGTTCACCCAAGAGATCGATCAAAAACGGCCTTCAGCACAAATTATGGGCATTACGAGATCAAACGTATGCCTTTTGGATTAAAAGGAGCCCCAGCCACCTTTCAGCGGTTGATGAACTATGTACTGACAGGCTTACAAGGCCTGGAATGCTTCGTGTACTTGGATGACATAGTCGTCTACGGAAAAAACTTGGAGGACCATAATAGCAAACTAGTTAAAGTTTTTTCCAAGCTTAGGCAGAATAACCTCAAACTCCAGCCTGAAAAGTGCCAATTCTTATGTAAGGAAATAGTTTATTTAGGACATATCTGCTCAGAAAAAGGAGCACTCCCAGATCCTCGGAAAACAGAAAGTGTTCAAAATTTCCCAGCTCCAAAAACGGTGCGACAACTTCAATCGTTTCTGGGCCTTGCAAATTATTACCGAAAGTTTATACCGGCATTTTCAAAAATAGTGAAACCAATTACCAACCTACTGCGGAAGGACGTTAAATTTAAATGGACAGAGCAATGTCAAGAAGCATTTCAAAAAATTAAAAATGAACTCATTTCACCCCCCCTCCTAGTTTATCCGGATTTTACCCGACCATTCAATCTTACAACAGACGCGAGCAATGAAGCAATTGGTGCTGTACTTTCCCAAGGCGAAGTAGGAAGAGATAGGCCAATTGCTTATGTGAGCCGAACTCTTAACAAAGCCGAACAAAAATACTCGACAATAGAAAAGGAACTTCTAGCGATCGTATGCGCTACAAAAAACTTTAGGTGCTACCTGCAGGGACGACCATTCACAGTTTATACAGATCATAAACCACTCAAAGGCGTGTTCAACACCAAAGATCCTACCACGCGACTGGTAAGGTTTCATCATAAGCTCTCGGAGTATGATTATAAAATTGAATATAAGCCGGGAAAATACAATACCAACGCAGATGCTTTAAGCCGAATACCAACGGAAATAAACGATAGTTCCAAAGTTATTACAACAGCTATTATACACACAAGACCAGAAGAAATTATTACGAAAACTGAAACAAACCAATTAAAATGCTATGCCATAACTCGAGCGCAATCAAAAAGCTTAAACGCACCTGCTACAACAGACCTAGACAGCAGTTTAACCGAACAGAATAACACGAATGTGAACAAAGAATCTAATCCTAAATCCAATATACTAAAGGAAAATTTAAAAGTAGAGGTTCTAAGTAAGCCTGAGGAGATACAAATAATCCTTAAGGACTACCACGACTCTATTTTTGGGGGACACCAAGGTGTATTGAAAACGTATAAAAAATCCGATGTAAGTATTGGTGGAAAAAAATGCTTGGTGACATCAAAACTTACATAAAAAAATGCAAAAAATGCCAAATAATGAAATCATCTTTGCCAACAAAAATGCCTATGGTTATAACAGACATCGCGGAGAAATCCTTTGATAAAATATATTTGGATATAGTAGGACCGTTGCAACAAACTTTAACAAATAATCAATATATTCTCACGTTTCAAGATAACCTCACCAAACTAGTAGACTGTTACGCCATCCCAAACGCAGAAGCCCAGACAGTGGCCCAAATGGTATTCGACCAAATTATCACGCGCTATGGTATTCCAAAACAAATAGTAACCGATCAGGGGACAAACTTCTTAAGCGACCTCTTTAAAGACCTTTGCAAACTATTAAAAATAAAAAAACTACAAACTTCAGCCTACCACCCGCAATCCAATGGTGCTCTCGAAAGAGCGCATAGACCAATAGTTGAATACCTACGAAGCATTTGTGATGAAAACCCACAATCCTGGGATCAATATTTACGATCAGTAACATTTGTATATAACAACAGTTTCCATGATAGTACGAAACTCACACCTATGGAGTGCTTATATGGGTTCACATCAGATATTCCATCTAATTTAAAGCGTGAGCCAGAACCCGTTTACAACCACGAAAGTTATTACCACGTACTCAAACACAAACTGCAGAAATCATATGCAATTGCTAGACGTAACCTATTAAAGAGCAAACAACAATCCAAAGCTTATTACGATTATTCAATACGACCACAGAATTTTCATGTAGGAGATCAGGTCCTAGTTAAAAATGAAAATAGAAAGGGTAAATTAGCTCCTATTTGGCGAGGACCTTACCGAGTAATTGCTGTAAAAGGACCTGTCAACACGCAGGTTAAAATAGGAAATAAACGAGTAGTAATCCATAACAACAGATTAAAACAATATTACGAATAGACAAAAAAAAAATAGCAAAAATTAATAACAAATAAATTAGATACTAAAAACCAAAATTTAAATAATCCAATTTAATGACGTCCATCATAACTACGTATTTTTCACAGTTCAAAATGGAGTGGTGCTTGATTTTAATGGCGATAGGCCTAACCCAGGGATTTGTCATGGAGCAACCCATAAACGTAACCCAGCTAAATGCCACAGGGGTTGTTTTCGAAGAACTGGGCGAACTATGGTTATACCAAAGTTCTTGGAGCGTGTTCACAGAAATTTACCTCTCTGAAATGGACAACCAAACTACATTAGCCGAACATGCAGACCATCTCAGTTCCCGCCTATGCAACCAATACAAAAAAAAGGGAGGCACTTGTGAACCCCAGGAACGTCACATACATGCCGTAATAGCGCAAATAAAGGCTAGGACCCAAACAATTCGGGAACTAATAAATACACCATGTCAGAAACGATCTATATTCGACAGTGTAGGGAGCAGTTTACATTACTTGTTTGGTACCATGGACCACTCTAATGAAGAAGAGGTATATAGTAAGTTAGGGAAACTGGAACTGAAAGAAAATGCACTGATTGAACTCCAAAAACAGCAAGTTAGTGTGGTGAAGTCCACTTTAAATAAAATACAAAAACCGTTATCAGTTTTAATGACCAACCAACAACAGATAGGATACCGAATAACTGAATTAGAAAACATAACCGACCAAATAGAAAAAACACAGTTACGACAGGATATACTCTACACCCTCTTGCTTCAAGTAATAGAACTAGAATCAAGACAACAAACACTACTGGACGTAATAATAGCCACACAAAACAACAAAGTACACCCATTACTTATTTCACCAAACACTCTGAATAACCTTTATCTAAAAACAAAATCTCTTTGTCAGGATTGTTTGCCAACATTATATCAGACAACCAAAATTAAAACACATTTTCTTCAGGACAAATTAATAATAAAAATAGAACCACCCATATTCGACCTTCCAAAAATGCAATATTTTCAAATATGGTGTTATCCAGTCCACACTAACAGCGGACATTCGGTGATACCCAATATAAAATATTCATATTTAGCGATAAACTACGAGAGGCAGACTCTGGTACTGTTAAAGGAACGAAGCCATCAAAAGTATATTAAAGTTAGCAGAAATATAAATTTTGACTCGTATATCGGGCCACTGGACGTCCCAATGACACAAGCAACAACGACTAAAGAGTGTGTACTTAAAATGTTGCTAAACCCTTTAAAGGACAAAATGGACTGCCCTCTAAACCTACAAACAACACCACAGGATACTTTAATAAAACTTAACAGGCCTAACACTTGGTTATTCTCGGTGGAAACTCCACAAATAATACATGTTTCGTGCGAAAGTAGTTTTTCAACGATAAAAGTCGAACACCAAGGAATAATAACCTTAACTCAACCCTGCCAAATACAAATTGAAGAATATATTATAAAATTTCAAGGACACAACAGACATCCACTCAAAATAAAACAACCCAATTTTTCCCCTTTAGAACAATCAGATATAACCAATTTAAACACAAGTTTTACCAAATCTCTAATACAAATGAAAAGCAACCGATCAATACAAATATTAATGGGCAAAGACACAAACGAAATTATAAATAAAGGGACAAAAACACTAGAAGAAATGCACAAAAAGTTAGTACAAATAGAGAAAGAAAAAACCGCCTCACACCAAAATAAGATTGCACTAACTTCAATCTCTTTTTCAAGCTCACTAATGCTATTGCTCACAATATACATTGCTTACAAACTCATTAATTTATTAAAAAGGAAACTACACAAAAAAAAAATTACCTGTAGAATCTGTTGTAGATATTCGGCTTCAGGAGGTTGAAACTCCTACGGATATTAACCCTCACATAACACCTAAGCCAAGAAAGTCATTAACAAGATCAATGACATTTACGCCAAAAACGTCGTTCCAATTAGTGAGTGAAACATAAAAAAACACAAAAAATATTACAATAAATTAATTTAATATAATATAATATTAATATTATAATATAATAATTAATATAATAATATTAAATATTACACACAAAAAAAAAAAAAAAAAAGAACACAAAAAAAAAACAAATGAAACAAAATTATATGTAATTCAAGAATATTAAAAAAAAAAAAAAAAAAAAAATATAACAATAATAATTGCAATAATTTATAAAAAATCCAATGTGGCTCACATACACGTATGGGTTGTTGAACGACAGCTATCGAGAAATATTCCTTTTTTTTTTTAAATAAAAAAAAAATGTGCAATATTTCTCTTCCAAAAAAAGGGAAGGAATTGTTGCGTTCAATAAACTCCAAACTAGCTGTACGATCCCATGGTCACTGGAATGGATACAGTTTCATAGTCATTGAAGCTATCCAAGTTCAGGGCCATCGGTTTGTGCAAGCTATGGCAACGAGCAGTCAGCTCATTGCGCTAACGTCAGCGGTGGTTTTGAAATACGTGCTTTAGCTAGCGTCGATCAAGCTAGCGGAGTCGGATTTCTTAAGTCGCTGCTGAGTTCAGTGCAAGGCCAAGGTTTGTGTGTATGTATGTGAGTTGCATTTAATTAAGTTAAGATTAATATATATATTTTAAGATATTAAAAAATAGTAGTCAGTTTTTTAAGTCAGTTGTGTAAGTCAGTTGTTTAAGTCAGTTGTTTAAGTCAGTTGTTTAAGTGAGTTGTTGAAGTGAAAGACAATAAAAATATAACAGAAGTTACCCACAAGATCCATTAGCGCTCAAGTTTCGGGGCTTAATAACGCAGTTTCAGCGCAAGTGACAAAAGCTTGCGGTATAATTCTCAGTTCGCCTAGAAATAGGCAATTTCAAGCAGAAGCTACAGCTTTTGTGATGTCTCAATTAACTGGGAATCTGCCGTCATGCTCCATTGATCCTTCTTTGTGTAAGAGTTTGCCTGACTTACAACTGGCAGATCCGCACTTTTTCAGAAGCGATCAAGTTGATTTACTTATCGGTGGCGATTTGTACCCTGCCATAATTCTCGATGGCATTCAACGAAACCTTCTCGGTTCACTTCTGGCTCAAGAAACAGTTTTCGGCTGGATATTCACAGGCCCTATGCCTTGTACCGAAATATCTAGTTTTACAACTTGTTTGAGCCATTATAGTGAAGTTGCGATCGATCTACAGATCGCACGTTTTTGGGAGTTGGAGGAACTACCTAAAAAACAATTTTTATCGCTGTCTGATAAGTTTTGTGAGGAAAATTATCAGAAAACTACAAAACGCGATAGCAAAGGTCGACATATAGTTACCTTACCATTCAAAAGTGGATTCCCAGATGATATTAATCTTGGATTTTCTCGAGGCATAGCCTTCAAGCAATGGGCTAGAAGTGAAGCTCGATTGAACAAAAATCCAGCTTTAAAGACGCAGTATGAAGAAGTGGTGAATGATTACCTCAAATTGGGTCATATGGAAAGAATCCCAGCTCCAAAATTTGAAAGATCACCATCTCATTATTATTTACCGCATCATACTTGCTTACTTACTTACTTACTTATCTGGCGCTTACAACCGAAGGTCGGTTTTGGCCTCGTATAAGAAATTGCGCCAGCCATTTCTATTTTGCGCTTGCTGGCGCCAGTTGGAAACACCAAGTGTAGTCAGGTTATCCAACACCTGATCCTTCCAACGAAGATGTGGGCGTCCTCTTCTGCGTTGACCACCACCGGGCACCGAATCGAATATTTTTTTCGCTGGAGCGTCGTTTTCCATTCGCTCAACATGACCTAGCCAGCGGAGCCGCTCGATTTTAATACGCTTAACTATGTCTATGTCAGCGTACAGCTCATACAGCTCGTGATTCCATTGAATTCGGTACTCGCCATTGACGCAGATTGGACCGAAGATCTTACGAAGGATCTTTCTCTCGAAGGCTCCCAAAGTCTTTTCATCAGAACTGCTCAACGTCCAAGTTTGTGCTGCATATAATAGGAAGGCATGATAAGTGACTTATAGAGCGTGAGTTTTGTTCGTCGAGAGAGGGCTCTGCTTCTCAATTGCCTACTCAGCCCAAAGTAACACCTGTTGGCAAGAGTTATCCTTCGCTTTGTCTCAATACTGACATCGTTGAAAGAGTTTACGCTGGATCCCAGGTAGACGAAGTCCTTAACAACCTCGAAGGAGATGTTGTCAACAGTGACGTGGTTTCCAAGACGCTGGGACTGTTTATTTGTGTTGACACTAGGTATTTCGTCTTATCTGCGTTCACTACAAGACCCATTCGACTCGACTCTTTCGCTAACCTGGAGAATGCTGCACTGACTTCGCGCGTATTATGGCCAATGATATCGATATCATCAGCATACGCCAGCAGCATAATACTTTTGTAGAATATCGTGCCACTGCGTCTCAAATCAGCAGCTCGGATGATCTTCTCCATCATTAGGTTGAAAAAGTCGCACGATAAGGAATCACCTTGTCTGAAACCTCGTTTGGTATCGAATGGAGGAGTGAGGTCCTTCCCGATTTTAACTGTGCTGCTGGTGTTGCTCAGTGTCATTCTGCAAAGGCGGATGAGCTTTGCAGGAATACCAAATTCAGACATGGTGGAATATAGATGATTCCTTATTGAACTGTCGAAGGCGGCTTTGTAATCGACAAAAAGATGGTGTGTGTCGATTTGTTTTTCTAGGGTCTTCTCCAAGATTTGTCGTAGCGTAAATATCTGGTCTATGGTGGATTTGCCAGGTCTGAAGCCACACTGATAAGGTCCAATCAGCTGGTTTACGATGGGCTTCAGTCTTTCACATAGTACGCTCGACAGAACCTTATATGCGATATTCAGAAGGCTTATCCCACGGTAGTTGGCGCAAATTGTGGGATCGCCTTTCTTGTGGATTGGGCAGAGCACACTGAGGTTCCAATCGTTTGGAATGCATTCTTCCGACCATATTCTGCATAGAAGCTCATGAATGCATTTAAATAGAGCTTCACCTCCATTCTTGAAGAGCTCAGCAGATAAGCCATCGGCTCCTGCGGCTTTGTTGTTTTTAAGCCGAGCTATAGCTTTCAAGACTTCACTATGGTCGGGCAGCGGAACTTCAACGCTGTCGTCCAAAATTGGGGATTCCGGGATATCATCTCTATTGGCGGGATTGTTGTCGTCGTCGCCATTCAGAAGCCTAGAGAAGTGTTTCCTCCACATCATCAGTGTACTCTGGATATCTGTCACTAGATTCCCATTTTCATCCTTGCAGGAAGAGGCCCCGGTCTTAAAACCATCGGCCAGGCGTCTTATTTTTTCGAAAAATTTTCGGACCTCATTCCTGTCACCATGCATCTCAATTTTCTCGCACTCACGCATTTCCGCTTCCCTTTTCTTTCGCCTGAAAATGCGTCTCTCTTCCCTCCTCTTCTCTTTGTATCGCTCCTTAGCAGCACGCGTTACAACCGACTGCAGGGTGGCTTTGTAGGCGGCGTCTTTTTCTGCAGTGGCGTCGCGACACTCTTGGTCGTGCCACTGGTTTCGGCGAGGGCGGTGATAGCCAATCACCTCTTCGGCAGCCGTACGCATAGAGTGGGAAATATGATCCACTGCGCGCATATATCGTCGATCGGAGGAGTGCTTTCTTGAAGCAGGAGTGAGAGTCGAGTAGCGAAGTCTTCGGCTGTTTGCTTTGATTGCAGCTTTTCGACGTCTAGCTTTCTCTGTGCTGGATTGCGCGCATTCTTGGTTGCGCACAGGCGTGTACGGATCTTGGCTGCGACAAGATAATGATCCGAGTCTATATTGGCACCACGGATCGTGCGTACATCTAAAACACTGGAAGAGTGCCTTCCGTCAATCAAAACGTGATCAATTTGGTTGCGTGTCTTTTGATCAGGAGACAGCCAAGTTGCTTTATGAATATTGAGGTGCATGAATCTAGTGCTACTAACGACCATGTTTCACGCTGTGGCAAAGTCAATCAGCCTCATTCCGTTATCGGAGGTATTGTCGTGGAGGCTGAACTTTCCGACTGTTGGACCAAAGATATTTTCTTTTCCCACCTTGGCGTTAAAGTCACCAAGCACGATTTTTATGTCGTGGCGGGGGCTGCGCTCATAGGCATCTTCAAGGCGCTCGTAGAAGCTGTCTTTGGTCTCATCGTCTTTGTCTTCTGTCGGAGCGTGCGCACAAATCAGGCTTATGTTGAAAGATCTTGCCTTGACACAGATTATGGCAAGTCGTTCGTTCGCAGGTGTGAATCGCAGAACATGATGTCGTAGTCTCTTGCCAACCACGAATCCGCATCCAAATTCATGCTTCTCCGTATGGCCACTGTAGTAGATATCACAGGATGCTTGCCGTGAGCAACCCTGTCCCTTCCATCGCATTTCTTGGATTGCAGTGATATCAGCCTTGTATCTTTCTAAGATATCTATCAGTTGGATAGACGCACCATCCCAATTAAGGGTTCGGACGTTCCAGGTGCATATCCGTAAATCATTGTCAGTTTTTCGTTTGCGGTAGTTGTCATCAGATTTGGGGATCATTTTTATCTTATTTCTTTTTCGTTTCATTGAAATTTGTTTTTACGTGGTGGGCATCAAACCCAACGCACAACCCTTTAAAGGCAGGGGGAGCCCACCGCTCAGATTAGCCGTCAAACTAACGGTTGCCAGTTTGCCGTTTCTAGAGGACACCACGCAGAGGTTTGAGTCGACTTGAGATGAGTTCGACATGGATAATGCTGGCCTCACCAGGTTGAGGCAGTCAGACACGTTGCCATGTGAAGATCGCCCCCTTGACCCTCACGCGTTGCCTTGTGAGGATCGTCCTCCCGCATCATGCAGTAATAAAACCAGAGAGTACTACAACAAAAGTTCGGGTAGTATTCAACGCGTCAAGTCCCATCTGAGGTCAGCTTGAACGATGTCCTGCACGCAGGCCCAGTTCTGCAAGCTGATTTGACGCTTCTGATATTGAAATGGCGATTTTTCAAATATGTCTTTAATGGCGACATTCAGCAAATGTACCGCCAGATTCTGGTTGACCAAAAACATTCTGCTTTCCAACGAATTCTGTTTAGAAGTTCACCTGATGAGTTGATGCAGGATTATGAACTTACAACAGTCACCTTTGGCCTCAATTGTGCTCCATATCTAGCAATTAGAACCATGCTGCAATTAGCACATGATGTTCAACAGCAGTATCCTCTCGCTGCAAAAATTTTGCGACATTTCACATATGTCGATGATGCTCTAGCTGGAGCTCATGATGTTGAAAGCGCAATTAAAGCTAGAAATGAGCTTATCTCGGCTTTCGACTCTGCAGGTTTTACTATGCGAAAGTGGACTGCGAATGCTTCCAGCATTTTAGCAGACTTGCCTTCAGAGCATCTTTTGCATGAAGACTTCTTGAAGTTAGAAGATACAAGCTGTGCCAAAGCATTAGGAATTCGTTGGAATGCCACTTCGGATTTATTCTATTTCACTGCCAAGCGTCTCGAAATTAAATCATCTTATACAAAACGTGAAGTCCTGTCAATGATAGCGCAACTATTTGATCCTGCAGGTTGGCTGGCACCTATAGTGGTGACAGCGAAAATTCTAATGCAGCGTATCTGGTTGGATGAGATAGATTGGGATGAAGATCTCCCTGCGCATAGTTTTCAATCTTGGCAAACTTTTTTGCTATATTATGAAAATATTAACGATATTCGCATACCACGTTTTGTTGGGTTTTCACCTGAATCCGACGTAGAATTTCACGCCTTTTGCGATGCCTCTGAAAAAGCATACGCAGCGTCGATTTACATTCGTGTGAAGGAGAATGATGGATGGCATAGTCAGTCATCTGCTTTATTCAAAAAGTAAAGTTGCTCCAGTCAAGACGATCTCACTACCCCGTCTTGAATTACTAAACTACCGGTTGGTGCAGAAACTACCCCGTGGTGCAGCCCTTCTCGCGGATATGGTAGATTCATTACTATCGCACCTTGATATAGAACGGCACCGTTTGTATTGTTGGACTGATTCAACAATAGTGCTTGCTTGGCTTTGTAAGCCTCCATGTTCCTGGACAACCTTCGTAGCCAATAGAGTATCAAAAGTGGCAGAGAAGGTAGGAATTCACAATTGGTTTCATGTAGATACACATGAGAACCCTGCAAATTTGGCAATGCGTGGAGTTACGCCACAAGAGTTAGTTGAGAACGCTCTTTGGTGGCATGGACCTTCATGGCTCTCGCTCGAACGATCAGCTTGGCCAAGAATGTCTCCACCCCCAGCTCCAGAAACTTGGCTTGAACGCAAAGCTGTAAAAGTACACTTTGCATATTTTTCGGAATATGAAGATATTCTAGAGCTTTTCTCTTCGCTATCGCGCGGATTGAGAGTGTTAGCTTACGTGTTTCGCTTTCTGCAGCGCACGCATCCAAAGTCTCGTGCGTCCTTTTCAAAAACATCAGTGTGCCTTGAAGCGGCTGAAATTAAATTCGTGAAAACACGATTGGCACTTCTATGTCAAAAGATAGCTTTTCCAAACGAATATCACTGTTTGGAAACTAAACAGATAATTAGAGCTAAGAGTCCCATTCTCGCTCTTAATCCTCTGTTGAACAACCACGACAATTTAATGCGTGTTGGTGGACGGCTCGCCTCATCACCAGTGTTATCATATGATGAAAGGCACCCAATTATATTACCATATAATTGCCACTTTTCACGCCTTTTAGTACGTTTCGTCCATGAAATTTCGCTTCATGGAGGGAATCAATTAGTGCTTCGACTTATTCGTATGCAATATTGGATCCCACGTGCTAAAAATCTACTTAAATCAATTCTACATAATTGTAAAACCTGTGTTGTACACATGAAACGCCAAAGAACACAAATAATGGCTGCGCTGCCAGCTGAGCGAACAGTAATTTCGGTGCCTTTTGCTGCGACTGGTATTGACTTCGCTAGCCCATTTGACATAAAAAGCTACGTCGGTAGATCTTGTCGAATCAGCAAGGGCTATGTTTGTTTATTTGTGTGCTTTTCTACGAAGGCGATTCATCTTGAGGCCACGAGCAATTTATCAACCGCCACTTTCCTACCAGCCTTTTCTCGGTTCGCAGCGAGACGTGGCTGCCCCGCAAACGTGTACTCCGACAATGGTACAAACTTTGTGGGGACCTCAAACTCTCTTAAAAAAGATTTCAAAGCCTTCTTAACAGCGTCGCATGATGCAATACTATCTCAGTATGCAAATCAAGAAATTGCATGGCATTTTATTCCCGCTGGTGCTCCCCATATGGGAGGCCTATGGGAAGCTGGAGTAAAAAGCTTTAAAACGCATTTCAAGAAGATGGCCGGAAGTATGAAATATACTTTAGAAGAATTTTCCACACTATTGAATCGAATCGAAGCGTGTCTGAATTCGAGGCCACTTTCCACCATGTCGGAAAATCCTTTTGATTTTCAAGCTCTCACTCCAGGTCATTTCTTGGTCGGCGGCCCACTGCTATCGCCAGTGGAGCCAGAAATAGCTGAACAGCCTCTGAATCTTGTCAATCGCTGGAAAAAAATCAAGGCGATGCATCAGCACTTCTGCCACCGATGGAAAAACGAATACCTTAAAGAGATGCATCGACGTACGAAGTGGAAAACGCCTCAATCAGATTTCAAGGTCAACGACTTCGTCGTTATCAAAGAAGACAATCTTCCCGCGAATGAATGGCGATTAGGTCGAATTTTAAAGATATACACCGGTAGCGACAAAAGAGTCCGTGTAGCAGACGTACGCACCGAAAGAGGTTGTGTTACGCGGCCTATAGTGAAGCTGGTCACAATACCGTCGACCTAGCTCCGTCACCATTTATTTTCTCTTAATTGTTTTTTTTCTTCTTTTCTTTTCTTTTCTTTTTGTTTCCGTCTCGTTTCAGGATGTCTACCACCAACATCATGCGCAACTTGATCGAAGAGATGCTTCCTCAGACTGACTCCGAGATGGCCATGAGTGAGAACAATACGGTGCGCGAGAAGACGCCAGTTCCGGCAGCCAGCGTACTCCAGCCTCAATCCCCGGTGCGGAGCGTGCTGTCCCGCGTGGTCCCCGTCGTGACGCTCAGCGACATGATCCCAAAGTGTCGCTTGTGCTCCATGGAGCACAATCTCATGTCGTGCCGTCGGTTCATAGCTATGAACCTGGAAGAGCGATTGAGAGCAGTACTTCTTAATTTTTACTGCTCCAACTGCCTTTCAGCTGTTCATATGCGAAAGGACTGTCGGAGCGTTGTGAGGTGCCGTCACTGCGGTGAAGATCACCACAGCATGTTGCATTCCCACACTCGGGTCCGATCAAGTCGAGCCCACTCACGAAGACCACGTGGAAGACGTACCCGTGCAAAGCACCCAAAGCTGCAGCCTGCATCCGCAGCTGCCCGAGAAGCAACGAGGTCTGGGCGGAATCGAAGAGTTCGTCTTGGAAGGGTCCGCAGTCGAAGTTCCAATCTGCGTCGTCGTCGAGGGACGCCGTCCCGAAGCGGTCCCCTTCCAAGAAGAGACCGCAGTCGATGCTACCGTTAGCGTCATCGTCGAGGGACAAATTCCGGAAGCGGTCTCCCCCCACACGACCAGCAACGACGAGCCTCCAGAGAGTGGTCTCTCTCCTCCCCACAGTGGTGGTAAGTACTTGGGCCAACGGAAGAATGGTCCAAGAGCGAGCTCTACTTGATTGCTGCCTTCCGCAAACGCGAGTGGCCAGAGAACTGGCTGTGAAGTGGGGACTTCCAACTTCTGAAATCGACGGAAGGGAAGTCTGCACACTCTCGCTTCGTGGTAGATATGGCTCGTCGGTCAATGTAGTGACGACAGCATTGATTGATCGAGTTTAGAAGTCATCACGCCATCCAAAGACATAGATGAGAGGATCAGTCAGAGCTATCCTAACATAAATCTGGCTGATCCTCATTTCTACAAAAGGTCGCCGGTCCGGATCCTGCTGGGTATAGACGTTTACTCCCGGGTCATGCAGCCGGGTATACTACCAGCTGGTTTTAGTATGCCGTTGGCCCAAAATTCGATCTTCGGTTGGGTCTTATCAGGACAGGGTGCCTGGTAACGTCTTGCATTCTTGCAAGGCGGGCGGCATGTTGACGCCACTGGTGGTTTCCCGGTGCTGGCGCGGTAGTGTGCGTCTGCAATGCTGTATTGCTGGTCTATGTATTCCCATTTTTCTTTTGGGCAGCGCTTCTCGCTGCTCTTATAAAACTTTGTTAGTTTTAAGTTGGTTACTAATAAAACTGCCCTCGGTCTTTAAAGTTGAAACCGCCGCGTTCTTATTTCTATAATTCTAAAAGTTTCAAAGTGCTTTTCTCCCCCTCGATATCCGAAATTTACACTATGTATATGGGCTTCGTAGATATGACCACTTAGCCACATTTAGAAATGGTATACTTGGTTGTAATATTATAAGCTACCATTCAATCATTCTCATTCAATCCAGAACACCAAACTATCTATTTGAAAAATTGCAGTTTGGTCAATCGTCAAGAAGCCAAATTCGGATTATACCAAGTTAAAATTTTCTAAATTCTACAAGATTATTCTTTGTTAACGCTATTAGGCTATGGAACTCATTACCAAGTCTTTTAAAATCTATACAGTCAAAGGCAAAATTCAAGCATGCCATTTTGGATCATTTTTCATCACGTATCATTTAAAAATAAACAGATCTCATCCTTTTTTTTTCTTTTTTTTTCTTCTCTATTACTTTTATTTTTTGTCTCCAGCTTTTGCTTTCTTTTTCTCTTTTTTTTCTACTTCTCTTTTGTATATTAATCTCTATTGTTAATCTTATTAAAATTATTCTTTTTTAATTATAAAAATGTCAACTTTTTACGTTATTTTAACTTTGTACTATAAAAGAACATAGTTCTTATTGTACATTAATAATAAATAAAGGCAAATTAAAAAAAAAAAAAAAAAAAAAAAACTATAGCTGATTGAATACTTTACTTATCGATAATAATCGTTGCAAAGAAAAATGTTGCAATAACGAAAAATAATTTTCTGCGTTTTCTGCGCAAAATTTGTATGTTTTTCACTTTTTTTTTTATTAATTCACACTTCTAAAGCTAGTCGGTTTGAAATCACTTTTAAATTGTAAAAAGTGATTTGTGGAACACACCATTTCACTCTATTTGAACTTCGAAAAAACAGTGAAATTGAAAGCGAAAAAGTGAAATTTGGAACACCAAATTTCAACTTATATTTATTTCGATACGAATTTCGTGTGAAAGTGAAATGCAGAACCTAGCTGTTATTGATGGTTTAAAATTTATGGAATACTATCTGGATGGTTTTGTCATGTTTTAATCTGAAATTAGTAAAATAAACCAAGTTTTGTAATCTAATGTCGTTAAGATGATCATTTATTTTTATTAACCCTTATTCGGCACACTGGGATCATAACACCACTCTTTTTTGTGGTATATACGTCCTTTTGCATTTACTATAACTTTTTCAAATTATTTTATCAAATTTCTTGTCCATGAAACTTGCATTTTATTTAAGGTATAATATACGTGTAAATTTTTCGTTTTTTTTTTGTTTAATGTGTTCTTTATAGTTTTAAGAATTTACATACACATTTTTAAATTAATATTTAAAAAAAACAGAAGTTATAACGGTTTTCGTTAACCTATGTCTAAGCTCCATACAACAAACAAAAAACTTTAAACGCGATTTCCTCGAAACTAATTTTTTTAAAACGGTTCGATAGATTACTCGAAATCTATTGGTTCAATTTCAATCGTTTTTCTTGCATTTTGTTCGTTATTTTGTCCTTTAAGCATCCCCCCTAAATTCAAGTATCTATTTTTTTTTGTTTTTTTATATAAACAAAAAGCGCGCGAAAATGTATCTATTTTTCGAACTTTTTACTTCAACTTTCGCCATAATTAAAAAAAAAACTCCGGGGGTCTTGCGTAGGGGGGATGCTTAATACAATGTCATTTGATTTTTTTGTTTCCGATACATGGGAAAGGCCATATCCATCGAACCGTTTTGGATGTCTTTTTTTCAATGCAATTTTCAGCGCCCTCTATATAAAAGCCAGAACTGTATTTAAAAAAAAATATTTTTACAAAGTATTTTTTTTTGTACAATTACCTGCATAAATTTAAAAAAAAAATAATGACTTCTTATATCTAAAACAATTTTTTTAAAACAGCTCCTGCTTTTGGTGGTTACACGTATATTATACCTAAAACTAGTCTTTTCCCGGCGCGCGTTGCTGCACCCAGCAACTATATCAGAACGTAATAATTGTATTCAAAATTTTTCTTCCACCCATAGTTTGACACCACTGTCATTTTCCTCCGCCCGTTACAGTTTCCCAGTAGCAGGACATCACCAAATAGTAAATCCATTTAAAATTTGTATGTAAGTAATGTTACTTTTACTTTCAAAGCTATTCGATCTTAAAAATTTTTATTGTATGGGCGGAGCCACATCTCCTTTTTCTATACCCATCCCAGTTTTCTAGTAGATGGACATTACTCAGTTTGAGTACAGTTGCCGACAGTAAGCATGCAAACTATATTACCAAATTTTAGTCTAATACAACTAAAACGTCCGAAATAAAGCTTTTTTATTGATTTGTGGGCGGTAAAAGAGGGAGTGGCAACCCATTTTTAGTATAGTGGCCGATAGTAAGCATGCAAACTAAATTACTAAATTTTAATCTAATTCGACTAAAACTGTCTGAAATAAAGCTTTTTAATTGATTTGTGGGCGGTAAGAGGGTGTGACAACCCATTTTTAATATAGTTGCCGACAGTAAGCATGCAAACTGAATTACCAAATTTTAATCTAATACGACCAAACCCGTGTGAATTACAGAATTTTTATTGATTTGTGGGCGTTGAAGGGGGTGTGGCAGCCCATTTTTAGTACAGTTGCCGACAGTGAGCATACAAACTAAATTCCCAAATTGTAGCCTAATATGGCGAAACCCTCAGAAATTTAGCATTGTTATTGATTTTTGGGCGGTAAAAGGGGGTGTGGCAACCCATTTCTACTAAAGTTACCGACACTAAGCATACAAACTAAACTAATAAATTTTAGTGTAATACGTCTAAAACCGTGTGAAATACGGAATTTTTATTGATTTGTGGGCGGTTAAAGGGGGTGTGGCAAAAATTTGTTCCTAAACCATCTCGTACTGGATAAAAATCTACTGCTAAAATTTTAGCTTAATCAGCCCAGTAGTCTTGGAGTCTATAAGCATCAGACAGACAACGTTTTGCTTTTTATACATAGAAGATAATCTTTTGAGAAGCTACAAAAAAATCAATCCAAAATATTTTATGGCTTATTTTGACGTGACAACATTGCGTTTTCCCACGGTTTCCATAAATATTGAAAAAAGCATTTATCAAAATGCCTCGACGTTGGATTGATTTGTTACTAACTAATTATAGGTGTGATGATTTAAATGTTACGACCGTAAAGTTTAATTCTTTGACTTTATGACAAAAATAAAATTAAAGACGTCTTCCAGACTTGGAGAGAGATCTTTTTAAGCAACGGAACTTAAATTGCTTAAAACAAATTTGTTACATAGAACTATTAATCGCTGAGTATTAGTGCTAGAATAAAAAAAAGAATACGCCAATAAAGGCCTGTCAAGAGTAAAATTTTGATTAAGTGGCATCACCGCAGTAGCTGACATAATTACATATTAGCACCCCTATTCTGGCGTTGAAGTGACAATAGACTGTCATTGAAATTTTGTCACCCACCGTGTTATGCAATTGTTATGCATTCCTGTTATTTTATTCTACATCAAAGGTGACACGGATAAAGCTTATAAAATTCCGCACATGATGGTGAAAAGCATTTCTACTTTATTAATAGGTCTGTTTCCGTACTCTACACTGTGTAAGATTTGTGTAAAATGTATGCAAGAGAGTAAAAACGAAATATGAGAATAGTTGCAAAAGTACGAAAACAGCTTCTAGTAAGTTTCAAGCACAAAACAGCTGATTTTGACTGCAGACGGCAGCACAAAATTTAAAACACTTTCACTCAAATTATTAAAAGCAATTATTAATGCAAAACTGAAAAATTACTTACTTTTTATTTATTATTATTTATTTATTGTACGTAAATTTTTTTTTAGGTACACAATTTGTGAATTTATTTATCGCAAAACATAAACAATAGATAAGATAATCTTTATTGAGACTTTTAACAAAACTATTTTTACAGAGTAAATATAAACAATTTTTGAATAGTTAATTCAGCGGCTGTATAAGTATGGCCTGCAAAAACAGTTATAATATTAAACAGAATAATAATTCGACTGCCACACGGCTAATTTAGTATTCAAGAATAATTTTACTACTGCTCTAAGAGTATTATAAAAGTCACTCTTGACGTTATGTCAGTCAAACGAGAGCACATACATGTGGTGACTCAATACCACCACATATAAACACCGACACCACAACATACAAAACAACATACATACTTTACAAATATTCACTTACACATTTATTTAAAAAATTATTATTTAAGATTTCAAAATTGTCAATTTTTATATATCAAAAATTTTGTATATCATTTTAGTTAGTTATAAAATTGTATTCAATGAATGTAGATCAAAAAATAAATGTATTATTAAAATAAAATTTTAATAAAAATTCATCCAACGATTTATCGAATACTCTTCTTAATTTGATTTGTAAATTTAATAAAGGTTTCAACATTTGCCATTTGAACGCTCAAAGCCTTAAAAATAAAATCGATGATCTGCGTGTTCTTGTTGATAATAGCATGGTGGATATTGTGTGTTTATCTGAAACTTGGTTGAAGGCGGAGATGTATGACGATCTATTTAAGCTTAATAATTTCAAACTAATTCGGGCAGATAGACACATAAAAGTTGGAGGAGGAGTATGTATTTATTTAAAAAGTTCATATAAGTTTCACATCGTCAAGAAATCCAACCTTAATGACCTAATTGAGTACATTTTCATTGAGGTCTTGCACAGCTCAGGTAATTTTTTAATCGGATGCGTTTACATGCCTCCTTGCATTGCAAATTCAACACTCATCAGTGGACTTTTGGAAGATTTAGCTCCCCACTATACAGATGCTGTGATTTGTGGAGACTTTAATCTTAACATAATGAGCAACTACAATAGAGAGTTCATAGATATGGTCGAGCAATTTAACTATAAACTTGCGAATAAAGATATACCAACGCATTTTAGACCAAACTGCTCACCTTCCTTATTAGATTTGTTTTTAGTTTCTGATCCTAAGTTAGTTTTACACTATGACCAACTGTCTGTGCCTGCTTTTTCACACCATGACTTAATTTTTCTTTCCCTGAATATAACTCCAATGGGTTGCAAAGAAACTTGGCTCAATATACCGCAATTTTCAAGAATCAATTTGAATAATTTATTCGCCGAATGTCATGGCTTAGACTGGAGTTCAATTTATACAACAAACAATACAAGCACACAAATAGAATTTTTTAATAAGAATATTACTACCCTGTTCGCACGACATGTTCCAGTTAAGATAAAAAAATAAATCAAACTAAGCACCCCTGGCTTACCCAAGAGGTAAAGAACCTTATTGATAATCGAGATAGTTTATATAATAAATGGAAAAGATATCGGTGTTCTATTATCTACAGTCAGTTTAAAAGTGTGCGTAACGCTGTAACTGCCCTTTTGAGGAGAAATAAAAAGTCATTTTATGAAAGCAGATTTGCCAGCTGTAGCTCGAGCTCATCATTTTGGAAAAATATACGCCAAGCCGGGATAACCAAAACATCGCAATTCATGCCTGATTGCATAAATCTTGATGAACTCAATAAAAAATTTATTCAGCCCATTGAGACACCAATGAACGACACACGTGCATCTGCCCCCAGAAGCTCCACTGGAAGCGGATTTGCGATCTCGTGTATCGATCCCATAAGTGTTGCTGAAGTTATATTTAAAATAAAATCGAAATCTGTTGGTTCAGATAACATTCATCCCGAATTTATCAAAATTCTTCTTCCAGTTATACTTCATCATATAACGTATATTTTCAATACAATTATAACAACTTCACAATTCCCATCCTTGTGGAAAATAGCAAAAATCTTGCCCTTGCCGAAATCATCTATGTCGAATAATCCAGAATATCGCCCAATAGCTATTCTACCATTTCTGAGCAAAGCACTCGAAATCAATATAAGCAATCAATTAAAAATATACTTTCGCAACAATAACCTCATCACAAAACATCAGTCTGGTTTTCGAGCGAAGCATTCCTGTACTACCGCACTTTTAAAAGTATGCGAAGATATTCGGTCTGGTTTAGACAAAGACATGCTAGGTTTAATTGTTTTTCTGGACTTTTCAAAAGCTTTCGACTGCATGAATCATAGTCTTCTTGTGAAAAAACTTAGTTCCCAATTCTCGCTGCATGACTCATTGTGTAATCTTGTGACGTCATATCTTGAAGATCGTTCACAATATGTTTATCTCCACAATAAACGCTCGTCATTTCTAAATGTTTTATCTGGTGTTCCTCAGGGCTCAGTGCTAGGCCCACTGTTATTTATAACTTTTATTAACGATATTGTTGATTGCTTTACTTCATGTGAGCACCATATATACGCTGATGACATACAGTTGTATAAGCTTTTTCCCAAATCCCAAAAGCATATAGCTTCAAGTGAAGTCAATTCGGAATTGGACAGAGTCCTCCAGTGGACAATTCGAAATGGTCTTAATCTAAATACCACTAAAACGAAAGCCATGCTCATCGATAGACGCAAAAACATCGAAGAGCGTCCTCTACTTTTGCTTAATAACTCCTCGATAGAGTATGTCGAAAGCTTCAAGAATCTTGGAGTGTATTTCAATAGTTCTCTCACATGGAACGCTCACATTAACCGTGTTGTAGCCAAAATGTATGGAGCCCTGCGAGGATTGAGTCCAACCTCAAAATTTTTGTCAAATGAAGTCAAGCTTAAACTTGTTAAATCCTTCATCTTACCCATTATTTTGTACTGCTGCGAACTCTTCTCGAATCTTGATCAGGAGTCACTAGGAAAGCTTATGGTGGCATATAATAGCTGCGCGAGATTCATATTTTGCATCGACAGATACACCCACATTTCTGCCTTCACCAAGAAAATAACCGGTTGCTCGTTAAAAAGCTTATTAAGCCATCGCACCATCATCATGCTTTACAAAATTATTCACTCCAAAGAACCAGACTATCTTTTCAGTTTATTAAGATTCGCTAGGTCTCAAAGAACTGTGCAACTCATTTTACCTGTGCATAAATATCTTGCAACCTCACGACATTTCTTTGTTCATGCGATAAATCTTTGGAATATGCTACCCACCCATATAAAACGAATAGATAACGCTAACACTTTCAAACAAAAATTATTGCAGCATTTCATTGATACTCAATAACTTTCATTGTAATCATCTTTTTCTCTTATACTATGTTCAGACTGGGAGCTAAATGCGCATTTAGAGCTTAATTCGTATTTATTTCCTTAATGCTCTCTAAATGCGAATTTACCCATATACAATTCTGTCAAGTAAATTCACATAAATTCTACTTCAAATGAGCATTTAGCAGTTTGCGACCCTGTTTCGAAGTTCGAATACATTTTACTCGTTTGTTTTGACAGTACTCGTTATTAAATTCCATCAGCTGTTCGACATTCGATTGATAAACTTCAACAGTTTTTGTTTTTGTTCAAAAATAAATAGAAGATTCCGTTGATGAAAACCGATCGCAAAGGACTGGCCTGAAAACAACAAATTATAGAAGACGTGCGCCGCTGCGTGGGAAAACATCCTCTCATCCTTATCTTTCAGCTGCAAAATATGCACAATAATCTGCTGAATGATCTACGACAACAATGGAAAGCATACTCAAGATTTGTCTTTGGTAAAAATCATACCATGCAAATATTTTTGGGACGTAACAAAGCTGAAGAAGTTGAAACATGTTTCCACAAGCTTTCCAACAGACTTCGCGACAGGATGGACTGCCACTGAAACGCCAAAGCAAGAGGTGACTGGACAAAATATTACTGAGCGGTAGAATATGCTCGCAGTGTTTTTGTAGCCACAGAAACTGTGGTATTAAAAGGAGGTTCACCCGAAGGTTTTGCACACTCACTGGAGCCACATTTGCTTTCACTGTGTATGCCTACCAAATTGCAACTCGCATACTCAAGCTAATTGCAAATCATATAAAAAAAATCGTTTGGCTTAATTGTAATTATTAATAAAGTTGTTTATAAATATATTCAAACAAATATAATAAATGTTTACAATTTTCCGAAAACTTTCTGGTTCGTTCCTGCAATCATATTGTTGTTAAAATGTCAGCATTTTCACAACATAGAAATAATATTAAGAAATCTGTCAATTTTAATGCGAATTAAGGATTTCTTCATAGTTTGAACACTTGACATTTGTAAGCATTTTCGAACTACTAAATGCGCATTTAAAACTCAGTCTGAACATAGTATTAGTCTTGCTTTCTCTTTCACAATTTTACCCTACTCTCACTCATAATTTCTATACAAATCATTTTAATCATTTAAGTTTATATTCTAATTTATATATTAATTAATTAATGTTTTTATATTTTACTTTTCTTTAAAATCAAAATTGTAATAAAATCTATTTTCATTTTTGTTAATGTTTGTACACCCTTACAAGAGAAATCTTATCTGTACAATATATTATGTCCATAAATAAATAAATAAATAAATAAATAAATAAAAAATATAATTTTGTGAACATTCACAAAGGGATCCACAATTGGCGATCCTGCCAGGAGGCGAACGGGAACATCAACAACCAGTCGGCAGCCGCATTCTCACCATCCACAACAGCATCACCTGATTAATTTTTTAAGTAACGGCATCACATCATCATCTACATCATCTGGACGCTAGCCTCATTGTTGAGCATAACCCCAGCAACATCTTTAGTGACTGTGTACCACAAGGAACACGCTAAAAAAAAACCGTGTCACCCTAAGAGCCCAGCACAAAACGTTCGACATCTTCAACGAAAAGACGAAGACGAGAACAGGGTACCGTCGCATTCGCGGAAATATTCCTTTTTCAAATGTATATTCGACAAAATATAAAAATATCGCTTCCGCTCCCGGAAACTATCTGCAGGCAGACGAAGGCATTAGAGGTTTAAGCAAAACCCTAAGCCTGGCGTTAAGTTGACGCAGACAACGGAAACGTCAATAACAACACCATCAACATCAAAAACATTGACCAACAACAAGCAAGACCCTACACCTGCCGGTAAGGTGGAACAGGCAACAACAACAACAGAAAAATATCAGCAGCAGCAACAACAATCACAACAGCATCAGGATAATTTACAACAACAACAACAACAAGAACAACAAAAACAACAATAACAACAGCAACAACATCAACAACAACAACAGCAACAACAACAAAGATATCGGCATATTAATTTTTTTATTATTTCAAAACAAAAAATTGTATCAAATTTTGTAATTTTTATTTTTTTTTTGACATGTTATAAAATTTTTTTTCACAGGTTGCTTTTTAATTTAGATTCGCACGAGGCACACACCGTAGATTTTAAAACGTTTGTAAGACGATAGGGTCGGAAGAAACTTATCGTCTTACATCCGTAGGCACTCCACTGCACTAGGAAACACATTTTAGGAAACACATTTTAGGAAACACATTTTAGGAAACACATTTTAGGAAACACATTTCAAGGTACACGATGAGTCTTTCACACACACCACCACCCCACCCCAGACACCACCCCACCCCAGACCCCACCCTCTCTCACATCTCTCTCATTTCGGCGAAGGTGACCATCGGCCTCTCATACAACTCCAAACGGATCTTGTCAATCCATTTGATGCACCAATGCATCCTGAAGTACAAGCAACGTCAGTAAAATTGCCACAATTTTGGACCACTTGTCCCGACGCATGGTTCGCCCATGCAGAAATACAATTTCAGGCAAAAGGAATCACTACTGACAAGACAAAGTATGAGTACCTCGTAACCGCTCTACCTCAAGAGGTAATTATAACAGTGCTAGATTTCATACAGAAACCTCCTTCCTCAAATTTGTATGAAGGCTTAAAGAGAACTTTGATTGACCGACACTCTTTGAGTGAAGCCAAGAGGTTCGACAAAATTTTGTCTGGCACCGAGATGGGTGACCAGAAGCCATCTCAATTTTATAGGTCACTAATTATGTTAGCCGGTACTACAGTCGATAGCGACTTAATTTATAAAATTTGGCTTCGCAAGCTCCCCAAAAGCCTTAATATTGCTTTGACCGGATCTGGTCATAGAGAGCTAGAAGAACAATTGAAACTAGCTGACAATTTGTGGGAAGTTATGTCAGAATCCGAAGTCGCTTCATTTGGCAATAATGCCCAGCGCATGACAAAAAACACCCAAAACTCCGAGCTTGCGATGATAACGCAATCGTTTGCTGAAACAACGTCAAAAATTCTAGAAAGTTTCAACAAACTAGCAATTGAGGTCCAAGAATTAGAAAACGAACGATACCGGAATAATTCACGTTCGAACTCGAGAGAAACTAATTTTCGAAGATTTTCAAGACGTAGATCCCCGTCAAGAAGTGTGTCACGACAACGACCTGCCAACTGGGTATGTAGATACCATTTTAGGTTCGAGGGGCAGCTAGACAATGCGAACAACCATGCTCATTCGGTGAAAACGACACCCAACTCAACACAACACAACATAACTCAACAAACTAAGTGACTCCATCATTGCGACGGCTAATGATGGAATTCAAACAATACTCACACGCCGCCTTTTTATTTACGATAACGACAATCACATAAACTTTTTGATAGACAGTGGAGCAGAAGTTTCAGTACTTCCAGTAAATAAGTTCAAACACCACAAGAAAAATTCTGACTTAATTCTAACAGCAGCTAACGGTAGCACAATCTCAACTTTCGGCAAGAAATTACTCAACGTAAATTTAAAACTAAGACGCGATTTCCCTTTTACATTTATACTAGCAGACATTACAAGACCCATCATAGGAGCAGATTTCCTTACGAAATATGGACTCTTGATAGACTTAAAACACAAGAAACTCATTGATCCACTTACACAACTATCAGTTAACGCAATCACAGCATTTACAGAAACATCACTACCCAAACTAATTACACTAGACAACAAATATACTAAAAGATTACCCATCACTAACAGCAGAACCCGACTACAACAAACCAGTAAAACACAAAAGAGAACACCACATAACTACAGAAGGACAGTTACCTTTTTCAAGACCAAGACGCCTTGACTCCAACAAATACAAAATTGCCAAACAGGAATTTGATTTCTTAATCAAAGCAGGTATCTGCCGTCCTTCAGACTCCATGTCAGCTTCTCCACTACATCTAGTACCAAAAAAAGATGTGAACGACTGGAGACCCTGTGGTGACTATAGAAGACTAAACGCCATTACAGTTCCAGAACGCTACCCTCTACCACACATACACGACCTATCTATAGACTTACACAATAAACACATATTTTCAAAATTAGACCTAGTTAGAGCATACCACCAAATCCCCATGGCCACACAATACATACATAGAACCGCGATTACAACACCGTTCGGAATGTTTGAGTTTCTGAGAATGCCATTCGGTTTAAGAAATGCAGCTCAAACATTCCAACGATTTATCAACGAAGTATTACGAGAACTAGACTTCGTATTTGTATACCTCGAAGACATTCTTGTGGCCAGCAAGACAGAAGAAGAACACGTTAAACATCTAAATTTAGTTTTTGAACGACTAGACAATTACGGAATAAACATCAAACCAAACAAATGTATTTTCGGCGTAGACAGAATAAATTTTTTAAGTTATGACATTTCAAACAAAGGCATACAACCATCTCCCGATAGAATTCAATGCATTGTTAACTATCCAAAACCAGAAACAGTTAAACAAATGCAGAAATTCATCGGGATGATTAATTACTACCACAGATGCATTCCAAAATTAGCACACACACTCACACACATTTATGATATGATAACTTCAGCATCAAAAACAAAGGACAAACACTTAAGATGGACAGAAAACATAACAGAAGCATTCACAACGATAAAAGAAAGCTTTACTAAGGAAGTGCTGCTTAATCATTTTAATAGCAAAGCAAAACTTTCTATCGCTGTGGATGCATCCAACACTGCTATCGGTGCAGTTTTGCAACAAGAACACAATCAGGAAACAGAACCACTAGCTTTCTTTTCAAAGAAATTATCTCCATCAGAGACAAAATACAGTACGTTCGATCGCGAACTTTTAGCAATTTATCTTACAATTAAACACTTTAGACACTATTTAGAGGGACGAACATTTACTATATACACAGATCACAAACCACTTACTTCAGCATTACATTCTAAAACAGAGAGAAGCCCAAGACAAACACGACACCGAGAATTCATTGCACAATTTTCCAACGACATCAGACACATTAAAGGTACCGATAACACCGTAGCGGACGCACTTTCAAGAGCTGAGATAGAGGCTTTCACAACCTCTGAGATTAACCTCAGAACTCTACACAAAGAACAGAATACAGATTCAGAACTACAAGAGATACTAAATAAACACACTTACAAATTCGAACAAATACACATTCCAATACTTAACATTAAAATTTGGTGCGAACAAACAAGTTCAGGAACACGTCCATACATTCCACAAACATTACGCAAACAAATTTTTGAACAATTACATAATATTTCACACCCAGGTACACGAGCTTCTCGACGACTCATAACACAAAGATATTTTTGGCCCAAAATGAACACACAAATCAACAAATGGTCACAAGAATGCGTTAGATGCCAACGAGCCAGAATACACCGACACACGAAGACAATCCCACACAAGATAGACATTCCACACGGTCGTTTTGAGCATGTTCACATTGATTTAGTTGGCCCTTTACCAATATCTAAAGGTTATAGATATCTACTTACCTTAGTTGACAGAAACACACGTTGGCCCGAAGCGTATCCAATTAAAGATACCAACGCCAGTACTATCGTAGATACACTTCAAAAGGAATACATCTCACGTTTTGGAGTTCCTCTGGAAATTACTTCCGATCGAGGTCCTCAATTCACGTCCACAACATTTCGAAACTTCGTTAAGACACTAGGAAGCAAACACATTACCACTTCTGCTTATCATCCACAAGCTAATGGGATTGTAGAACGATTTCACCGCCAACTTAAGACTTCTCTAATAGCGAGTAACAACCACACAAATTGGTACACAGAGTTGCCACTAGTTCTTCTAGGACTTAGGTCCACGGTCAAAGAAGATATTAAGGCTTCACCAGCTGAAATGGTTTTTGGTCAAACACTCAGGCTACCACAACAACTAGTAATCCACAGCAGTCAGAACTTTAATTCGTCGGACACCTTGTCCAAACTTAAAGAGGTCGTAGAAGATCAAAAGTCAAACATTGCGCATCACAGCACTAACTTTCAACAATATATACCTCGAGCCCTTAGTACTTGTAACTTTGTCTTTGTCCGTAATGACACAATTCGTAAAACACTACAAGAGCCGTACGATGGTCCCTTCGAAGTTATTGAGAGAACACCGAAATACTTCACAATTCGTAAAAATAACACTAACATAACAGTCAACATTGATAGGATTAAGCCCGCCACCTTAGACACCGAAACAGCACAGACACATTCAACCAAACATAAAAATACTAAAAAAGTACACTTCAACCTATTAGCCAACACGACCAAAATTTTTCAGAAGGGAGGGGGAATAATGTGGTGACTCAATACCACCACATATAAACACCGACACCACAACATACAAAGCAACATACAAACTTTACAAATATTCACTTACACAATTATTTAAAAAATTATTATTTAAGATTTCAAAATTGTCAATTTTTATTTATCAAAAATTTTGTATATCATTTTAGTTATAAAATTGTATTCAATGAATGTAGATCAAAAAATAAAGGTATTGTTAAAATAAAATTTTAATAAAAATTCATAAAAAATATAATTTTGTGAACATCCACGACTGGATCCACATACATATGTGTAACAAATATTTAAAACATAACATTTGAAGATACTTTTGTCTTTAGTTTAACAATACAAAGTACTTGAGATTATCAAATTAGAAGGATTATTGCAGTCTTAATTCACAAATGTGCTTAACAGTGATGCTTAACAAATATGCTTAACATGACAAATTTCGATGTACAAAAACATCGGTTACTTACTTACTTACTTACTTATCTGGCGCTTACAACCGTAAGTCGGTTTTGGCCTCGTATAAGAAATTGCGCCAGCCATTTCTGTTCTGCGCTTGCTGGCGCCAGTTGGAAACACCAAGTGTAGTCAGGTTATCCAACACCTGATCCTTTCAACGAAGATGTGGGTGTCTTCTTCTGCGTTGACCACCACCGGGCACCGAATCGAATATTTTTTTCGCTGGAGCGTCGTTTTCCATTCGCTCAACATGACCTAGCCAGCGGAGCCGCTCGATTTTAATACGCTTAACTATGTCGATGTCAGCGTACAGCTCATACAGCTCGTGGTTGCATCGAATTCGGTACTCGCCATTGACGCAGATTAGACCGAAGATCTTACGAAGGATCTTTCTCTCGAAGGCTCCCAAAGTCTTTTCATCAGAACTGCTCAACGTCCAGGTTTGTGCTGCATATAATAGGACGGGCATGATTAGTGACTTATAGAGCGTGAGTTTTGTTCGTCGAGAGAGGGCTCTGCTTCTCAATTGCCTACTCAGCCCAAAGTAACACCTGTTGGCAAGAGTTATCCTTCGCTTTATCTCAATACTGACATCGTTGAAAGAGTTTACGCTGGATCCCAGGTAGACGAAGTCCTTAACAACCTCGAAGGAGATGTTGTCAACAGTGACGTGGTTTCCAAGACGCTGGGACTGTTTATTTGTTGACACTAGGTATTTCGTCTTATCTGCGTTCACTACAAGACCCATTCGACTCGACTCTTTCGCTAACCTGGAGAATGCTGCGCAGACTTCGCGCGTATTATGGCCAATGATATCGATATCATCAGCATACGCCAGCAGCATAATACTTTTGTAGAATATCGTGCCGCTGCGTCTCAAATCAGCAGCTCGGATGATCTTCTCCATCATTAGGTTGAAAAAGTCGCACGATATGGAATCACCTTGTCTGAAACCTCGTTTGGTATCGAATGGAGGAGTGAGGTCCTTTCCAATTTTAACTGTGCTGCTGGTGTTTCTCAGTGTCATTCTGCAAAGGCGGATGAGCTTTGCAGGAATACCAAATTCAGACATGGTGGAATATAGATGATTCCTTATTGGACTGTCGAAGGCGGCTTTGTAATCGACAAAAATATGGTGTGTGTCGATTTGTTTTTCTAGGGTCTTCTCCAAGATTTGTCGTAGCGTAAATATCTGGTCTATGGTGGATTTGCCAAGTCTGAAGCCACACTGATAAGGTTCAATCAGCTGGTTTACGATGGGCTTCAGTCTTTCACATAGTACGCTCGACAGAACCTTATATGCGATATTCAGAAGGCTTATCCCACGGTAGTTGGCGCAAATTGTGGGATCGCCTTTCTTGTGGATTGGGCAGAGCACACTGAGGTTCCAATCATTTGGAATGCATTCTTCCGACCATATTCTGCATAGAAGCTCATGAATGCATTTAAATAGAGCTTCGCCTCCATTCTTGAAGAGCTCAGCAGGTAAGCCATCGGCTCCTGCGGCTTTGTTGTTTTTAAGCCGAGCTATAGCTTTCAAGACTTCACTATGGTCGGGCAGCGGAAATTCAACGCTGTCGTCCAAAATTGGGGATTCCAGGATATCATCTCTATTGGCGGGATTGTTGTCGTTGTCGCCATTCAGAAGCCTAGAGAAGTGTTCCCTCCACATCATCAGTGTACTCTGGATATCTGTCACTAGATTCCTATTTTCATCCTTGCAGGAAGAGGTCTTAAAACCATCGGCCAGGCGTCTTATTTTTTCGAAAAATTTTCGGACCTCATTCCTGTCACCATGCATCTCAATTTTCTCGCACTCACGCATTTCCGCTTCCCTTTTCTTTCACCTGAAAATGCGTTTCTCTTCCCTCCTCTTCTCTTTGTATCGCTCCTTAGCAGCACGCGTTACAACCGATTGCAGGGTGGCTTTGTAGGCGGCATCTTTTTCTGCAGTGGCGTCGCGACACTCTTGGTCGTGCCACTGGTTTCGGCGAGGGCGGTGATAGCCAATCACCTCTTCGGCAGCCGTACGCATAGAGTGGGAAATATGATCCACTGCGCGCATATATCGTCGATCGGAGGAGTGCTTTCTTGAAGCAGGAGTGAGAGTCGAGTAGCGAAGTCTTCGGCTGTTTGCTTTGATTGTACCTTTTCGACGTCTAGCTTTCTCTGTGCTGGATTGCGCGCACTCTTGGTTGCGCACAGGCGTGTACGGATCTTGGCTGCGACAAGATAATGATCCGAGTCTATATTGGCACCACGGATCGTGCGTACATCTAAAACACTAGAAGAGTGCCTTCCATCAATCAAAACGTGATCAATTTGGTTGCGCGTCTTTTGATCAGGAGACAGCCAAGTTGCTTTATAAATATTGAGATGCTTGAATCTAGTGCTACTAACGACCATGTTTCGCGCTGCGGCAAAGTCAATCAGCCTCATTTCGTTATCGGAGGTATTTTCGTGGAGGCTGAACTTTCCGACTGTTGGACCAAAGATATTTTCTTTTCCCACCTTGGCGTTAAAGTCACCAAGCACGATTTTTATGTCGTGGCGGGGGCTGCGCTCATAGGCCTCTTCAAGGCGCTCGTAGAAGCTGTCTTTGGTCTCATCGTCTTTATCTTCTGTCGGAGCGTGCGCACAAATCAGGCTTATGTTGAAAAATCTTGCCTTGACACGGATTATGGCAAGTCGTTCGTTCACAGGTGTGAATCGCAGAACATGATGTCGTAGTCGCTTGCCAACCACGAATCCGCATCCAAATTCGTGCTTCTCCGCATGGCCGCTGTAGTAGATATCACAGGATGCTTGCCGTGAGCAACCCTGTCCCTTCCATCGCATTTCTTGGATTGCAGTGATATCAGCTTTGTATCTTTCTAAGATATCTATCAGGCACCTTCCCAATTAAGGGTTCGGACGTTCCAGGTGCATATCCGTAAATCATTGTCAGTTTTTCGTTTGCGGTAGTCGTCATCAGATTTGGGGATCATTTTTATCTTTTTTCTTGTCGTTTTCATTAAAATTTGTTTTTACGTGGTGGGCTTCAAGCCCAACGCACAACCCTTTAAAGGCAGGGGGAGCCCGCCGCTCAGATTAGCCGTCAAACTAACGGTTGCCAGTTTGCCGTTTCTAGAGGACACCACGCAGAGGTTTGAGTCGACTTGAGACGAGTTCGACATGGATAATGCTGGCCTCACCAGGTTGAGGCAGTCAGACACGTTGCCATGTGAAGATCGCCCCCTTGACCCTCACGCGTTGCCTTGTGAGGATCGTCCTCCGGTTATAAGACCGATATATCGATGTCGAAAAAAAATCGAAAATCGAGCACGCCCATAAAAATGTTAAGATAAATGATTGGTTGTGTGTTTATCACATAAAAAAACAACAAAGTCTTTCATTACAAAAAAAAATGGTCTCCACGCCATCTTAGGTGTACCATCAGTTAAAACTAACTGAACCCTAAAATGAAAGTGTGGAAAAATGGAGGAGCTAAACAGCAAAAATAACAACAACTTCAATATGCTCTGATAGCAGTAAACCGCTGTGATCGAATTTCGAAGATGCACATGAATTAAGGCTATGCCTAAAAGTATGTTACGATCTAGGTTGTTAACCTTAGTACAGTATGCATCAAAAAGTAGATAAGAACTCAGTTACAAAAATTCCAGCGTTCTCTGCCAAAAACAAAATTCCGGGTAACTTTCTCGGCATATTGGCAGTATATGTAGAACCTAAGTAGCTTGAGTGGATCACAGTGTAAAGTCATACAAAGGCTACTGATGAGTTGGTGTAGCGGCCAATGAAACTGTCTGTATAGTCAAGCTGTGTGATTTGCTCTATACAGAGCCGTTGTTGTTGTTGTTGGTTGTTGCCTTCTTTGTTCTTCATGTTGTCTTGTTGACAACATGCTTGGCCTAGAGCTCGAAAAAATTGTTTTCATTTTCATAGATTATAATTTATTTGCAATATATAAAATATAATAAAATATGAAAGAAAGAAAAACTTCATACAAAATACGGACGTGGAAAAAAATAACAAAAACAACATTTTAAAAAAAAGAACCCACAAAATCACTTTTCACTTTTGCTCTGTTTTGTAACGCTTGCTTTTAAATCACTCTGTAACTGAATTAACCCTAGTCCTACGTTGAGAAAAAATTCAGAAAAAAATTTAAATGAAAAACAAAAATATTTAAGTACATATATGAAGTATAAATAAATACATTTATTTATTTAAAATGCAATCCGTGCACACATTTCGGTTGTTATATGCTTTACAAATAGTTTTTTTGTCAGACAGCAGGCCAACTCATGATTGTATTTTGCCTTCTGGTTTTTTTCTTCAACGCAAAAGAAGCATCTGCCTCTCTTCTTTACTTGGTTTGGAAGGCTTGTATTATGCCGTTTTTGAGATGTTCCAGCTTCAGCATTATGTGAAGAGTTATTGTTCCAGAAACAAACAATATAATAGAAACAAAATATACGAGTATCTTGCTTCGATGTGCATGGTGTATAAATCTACACCTCAACATGAGAAATTTAAGTTTTTAAATATATTGAAAACTATTATAATTGAAATTCTCAAAGTACATAATTTTGGTTCACACTCAGCATAAAAAAAAAGTTATGAATGCTTGGATCCTTAAGCTAACTGGTTTTGGAAATATTTAAATATTAAAAAAAAAATTTAGTTTTCTACACCAACGTAGGACTACGGTTAAAATCAAACAGAACTCATGGTATAATAATGACAAGGTAGCATTGACAGTTGCTTGGGAAACAAGCTACTGTCAAAAAATATTCTCAAAAACAGAGCGCTCAAAATCGGCCATTGCCAATAAGTAAGAACATAAACTATATTGAAAACGTTGAAGTGAAAAAACCATGTGAAAGAAAAGAACAACCTAAGCAGCACTTTTGAAAAACCATGTCAAAAAACAGAACAACAGCAGCAGGAATTTTTGAAAAATTTTTTATAGATGCAAGCTACCTTATTTATTCTACCATGAACAAACAGAACTGAGCAACACATAAGCGAACAGAACTGAGGAAAATAAACAAATAGAACTGTTACTGAAAAATAAATTGCACAGAACTATTTCGCACAATATTGTATCTCTTTCTTGCACGAACAGAAAATCAGTGAGAAAAACAGAGAAAGTGTCTTTCCTATACTAGCAGTGCAACTTTGTATGCCTCTGTTGGCGTAATATGTTTTCTATTATTTTTGACATTAGGTTATAAATGAGTGAGCGATATCGATGTTTTTGCTTTTGGCGGCGATGTATCGCTCATAACAACATCGATGTTTATGAACGATGTATCGTCGATGATGAAAACATCGATGTATCGTTTGCATCCCTACCTTAATGGCAATGTTGAACATAAAGTATATTGATATTATGAATTAGAAACCCTTTTTTTTATTAAGTAAAAAAAAAAATCTTATAATTTTTATAAAATTTCTATAATTGCATATTAGTCAACCAGATGAAAATATATTACAAATATATAAATAAACAAATAAAATAAAATCTTAGCTATTGTACTTGTATACTTTTTAACAAAAAGTAAGTAATAAAAGCTTACTATTGTACTTAATAAAAGACTACTTTAATAAAAGACTTATATAAAAAAAAGGAAGATTTTGCACTCCAATAATATCGACTGAATAGAGTAAGTCCGCAGGAATAATATGTTTAAGTTTTAAATAAAGAGGTATGTCATCCTCTGTTATGCCCTGGTGTCGTCTTCAGATGAAAAGATGAAGGTGACCCATCTTGACTCCCCTCGACATTCTCAAAAATTACCCCAACCGGAGAGTGGTATGCAGAGGACTCCCAAGATACACCCAACTGCGAGGAATAGATTTCTCTTATTACTTCATTCTCCGATTGATTCAAGTAATTAACAGTTTTTTCATTAAGACGTTAGCATATCTTATAATAGACATAACATTCGCCTCTCTATACACAAATTCATTGGAGAACCTTCTGTGTCTGTTTTCATAGTTTTTATTAATACACATTCTAAGAATCTTTCTTTCCAACTTTTCCATTTCAGACGCCACAGTAGGCGAGATAGAAAACCAACATGGAAAAGCATAGAGTAAAACTGGTCTAATTAAAGTTTTATAAAGTAAAATTTTAGTCTTTTTCTGCATTTCCTTGCTGAAAAGAAGAGATGTAAGAATGTTTGTGACTTTTCTGGCTTTGGCAATATTGATTCTTGCGTGATGATTTAACTTATAGAGGCTATTGAAATTCAGCCCAAGATACTTGATATTTTTCTTTAAAGAAATCAAATTTTTATCGATACTAAGTAATTACCAGGTCGCGACTCTCTCTCACCACCCCTTCTTTACCCTTGCCACTAGCATTTCTGAAGCAAACACAGTCAGTTTTAGATCGTTTATTTTAATGCCCCATTTCTTGTAATATAAACTTATTTTGTCAATTTTTTGTTTTTTGTTTTTGAAGCTTTCTAAGTGCGTCAAGAGGATAGTAGTCACTTGCGTAGACAAATGTATCATCGGAAAATAATATTCCTGTAGAGGAAGGATGCTATCCGTTTCATCGATGTGAGGAAAATCATTCAAGAAAATATTAAAGAGCTTTGGTTCCAATGCCGAACCTTGAGCGACTCCACTCCTTGTTTGACAAACGTTAGAAGCAGTCTCCTGAATCTGTATGAAGAATTTCCTGTCTGTCAGGAAATTATCCAGTAGATGAAATAACTGCGAAGGAAAGTTCAATTTTATTATTTTTTAGAGCAATCCCTCTCTCCACACACTATCGAAAGCCTTTTCTACATCTAGAGAGCACGCAACCGTGCACCTCTTTTCTCTCAAGCCAATAGTAACATCGTTGTGGACCTTGAATAATGCATGTACCGTTGAGTGCTTAATTTTGAAACCAAATTGATGTTCAGGTATAAATTCTAAGGGAATTACATTCGGCGATTCCATCTTAGACATCAAAATCTTTTCAAACACTTTTCCAACATTTGATAGGAGAGAGATGGGTCTAAAATTATCTAGACAGTAAATATTTCTTTTTTTTTTCATTATTGGCAACACTCTAGCAGTCTTCCACTTCAAAGGAAAATAGCCATTGTTAATACAGTTATTGAACAGAATTGTTAGGAATTGTATTGCCATAACAGAAATGTTTTTTAAAACAAAATTAGAAATTAAATCTGGACCACTGGATTTTTTTGTTTTAAATTATGTAAAATCACCGCAATCTCTCCCTCTGTTGTAAACAATTCATCATCTGGTGGTGATAATGCAGAATCGCAGTTATTAAATACACATATTGTGGCTTCAAGACTCTTTTTGCCTGGACGGTCTCTATGACTTCATTAGTCAAAATTTGGTCAAAATTAGGCACTCTTTCTTTAAACACTTCTTTAAAATATTTTTCAAATTCATCAACGATATCTTTTTCACCCGTTATCATATTTCCATTAACTTCCACCCTCTCGCATGAAAATTTATTTTTTTTTCTTATTATTCTGAACACTTCCCTAAAGACATTCGGTCCTGGAACAAATCCCAATAACCTTTCTCCAAATTGTTTGTTGAGCCAAATTCTCACTCTATATTTTATTATTTTTTTTTAATAAGTCCATTCTGCAAGCTAACCCTTTATATTCTCTGTTTATTCTATTGAAAGTGTTATGAAATATCAATTGCTGCTGCCATATGTGTTAGACCTTATATAATTTTACTATATCTTTAGGCATGTTTTTATATTTTTTAAATGACCATGAAACTTCCTTTGCATGTCTATCCAATGTTCCTAGCACTATAGAATTAAAAGGTTCAATAAACTCATCAATTTCATTGTTATTTATGTTAGTAGAGTGAGAAGGGAAGCAATTACTAAGATTATCATCAAGATTATTCCTAAATAGTTCCCAATCGGTATTTTTAAAAGACTTGTGAACAATGTTTTCTAACATAGGTATTTCAAGTTCAGCAACTACTAAATTCAATAGAACCGGATAATGATCAGAAAAGGTCGAAAGAGTTTTAATATTGAAATTACCCTCAAATACATTGAGCAAGTGAGCAGAAATCAAGAAATGGTCCAGAAACGAAGCACTTCTTGGGAAGGTAGGAGTGGACGATGTAATGTTCACCAAAGAAGGAAGAAGAGTAGCTTGCCATCTTTCAAGCGTCCTTCCATTCATATTTGTCAAACTGTCAGTCCAGTTAAGGCTCCTAGCATTTAGGTCACCTCCTATGATTGCCCCATAGTAGAGCTGTGCCATATTTTCAATCCTACTAAGATCTACCATTAAAGATTCAGTATTATTATTTGTTGGAATGTATATAGATCCCACCAGTACTTTTTTGAGAGTGCCACCCAATTCAATATTAATTGAAATCAAAATGCTGTTAATGATATTATTTGGAATACTGACCATCTCGTATTTTAAGTTTTTTTTAATTACAACCACAACCCCCTGTTGTCGATCATTACGCAGAACATTAAAACCATCAATGAAGGCCTTGTGTCTAGTTTTAGGTGTGTTTCTTGAATCATGGCTATGCAACAGTAACTTGAATGCAGAATTTTCTGGAGTTAAATTTTTCGGCTATTCTCAATCAATGACGAAACATTAAATGTTAAAAAATGAAGTGAATTAACAGTCATTTAAAATTACTTGATTTAATAGCTCTAAATAGTGCAATATTTTTTCTTGAATAGAAGAGCAGTCGTTTATGTTTCTCATTAAAGACTATATCTTGCTTAAGAGACTATATCTTGCTTGCTTAAGAGATTCTTAACATTTACCCCGAATAAATTTTTAGAAAGGTCGAAGAATTTACTCAGCACATTGGGTCTATTATTACCGTTACTCTGTGTAACTGAAGAGGGATCATCCCGCCCTCTAAAGTGGCTAGCGTAAGAAGCTTTAAGTGGCGAAGGATTTTTAGGAGCCAGAAATACTCTTTCAGTTCTAGTATTCATTTCTCTCAACTTTTGAATGTTTTTCTTCCTTTGCAACGAGTAATCCTTATAGCTTTCACAGCCACGATAGTTGGCTGGATGATCCCTCCTGCAGTTGACACAAACTGGTTTTATCCCAGATTCCTTTGTAACCATGCATTCACCTGGCAGATGACTACCATCACACTTGACGCATCTAAAATCACTGGCAAAGTTTTTGGCCATATGTCCAAATTGTTGACACGTTCTGCATTGCAGCGGATCTGTATTTTGTTTTGGTTTCTCCCAATGAACTTGCGTGTTAAACAAATATTTAATTTTTAAAATATCTGACGCTTGCTTTCCTACCGGTAGTTTAACCATAAACAAATTATATTTATATTTATATATTTTTTCCCTCATTGAACGCGCTGTTTAAAAATTCGAAACTTTTTCAACTCCCCCAGGTAAAAGAAAAAGCAATTCCTCCAATACCTCTGCCTCTTCATAATCATAATCCCCTATGGATTTGATTGACATTTTTATCCTCCTTTAGAGTAAATGAGTAAGCTTGGATGTTCGCACTCTCTCTCAGTCTGTCCAGCAGAGCCCGATGGACCCCCCTATCCTCAACAAAAACTTTACACTTTTGGCGAACATTGACAACCTTAAAAACTACTGACCTTTCTCTAAGGTCCTTGATTATTTGACGAACATCTAGGTTAGGTTAGGTTAGGTTGACGTGGCTGTCTCCTATGAGACACACTTAGGCCAGTTTGGCCCGTTGTGATACCAGGCGTTAATTATTTCCACCCTATTTGAACCAGTTGGAGCTATTTATGAAGCTTTGTATTCGGTAGACCGAAGTTTTTGAGAGCTCATCCAGGTCACTGTAGAACCAGTTACCTAGGAAGAGATGGCGCTTTCTGGCCAGCGCCGGGCATGTGCAGAGAAGGTGTGTTGTGGATTCAACTTCCTCTTCATCTCTGCAGCTTCTGCAGAAGTCGTTATGAGGAGTATTCAGTCTTTGGGCGTGGTTTCCAATCAGGCAGTGTCCTGTTAGGACGCCTATTGTAATACTTATTTGGTCCCTTCTAAGGGATATTAGTTCTTTTGAGCGTCTTAAGTTCAGTGTTGGCCTAACTTGACGCGATATGCTGCATGTACTACCCGTTGACAACCTGATGTTGGTGTTTTCAAGGGATAGTTCATTTATCAGTAGCTTGCATGTTGCGAGAGGTATTCCAATTTTTTCCTTATCTGTCGATAAGGGTTTGATGGTACCGTTTCTAGCGAGTTCGTCTGCTTTGCAGTTACCTTGGAAGTCTCTATGTCCGGGGATCCAGCATAGGAATATATTGAGCTGCTCTGCCATCTCATTTAGAGATCTGCGGCAGCCTAAGACTGTTTTTGATGTTATTTCAACAGATTCCAGGGCTTTCAAAGCGGCTATCAGATAGAATACAAATATCTTTTGCTAATATTACGTTCATCTGTAGCCAAGTAACGGCTTCATGTATGGCAGTGACTTCCGCTTGGAAGACACTGCAGTGGTCGGGGAGCCTAAAGTCATGGTTAATGTTTAGGGATTCAGAGTAGACTCCTCCCCCTACTTTGCCATCTAGTTTTGATCCATCAGTGTAGATTCTAGTGGCATTGTTTGGTGGAGGGCTTCCAATATCCCATTCGTATCTGGAGGGGATTGATACATCAAACTTTTTGTGGAATAAAAGTTTTTGAGTGATGTAGTCTATATTCTTGGGTATTTGAGGAGTGAGTTTCCTGGTGTCAGAGTGTCCTATTGTGCCCTCTTTCCATTGGGAAGTGGCTTCTAAACGGATTGCTGTGTTTGCAGCTATCCGTTTTGTTAGGATATCTAGTGGAGTTAGATGGAGCAAAGTATCGAGTGCGTCAGTAGTAGTGGTTCTCAGCGCTCCACTGATGCACAGCTCTGCTGACCGTTGAACTTTGCGAAGTATATTGAGGTGTGTTTGTTTGCTTAGTGTTGGCCACCAGACTATAGCACCGTATAACAATATTGGCCTAATAACAGCTGTATAAAGCCAGTGAGTTACCCTAGGTTGTAATCCCCATTTGCTACCCACTGCTTTTTTACATGTGTATAGGGCTATATTGGCTTTTTTGGCTCTCTCGAGCAGGTTGGGTTTCCAATTTAGTTTCCTATCTAAAATGAGACCCAGGTATTATGCTTGTTCTGAGAAGTTTAGTCTTGTATTTCCCAGTTTTGGAGGACTAATAGTGGGCAAGTTGTGTTGTCTGGTAAAGATTACTTACTCGGTTTTATCGGGGTTAACGCTAAGTCCACAGCCGGTAACCCAGTTTACGAGAGTGTTAAGGCAATTTTGCATAATATCTCGGAGGGTGGACACATATTTACCTGAGGTGACGATAGCAACATCGTCGGCGTAGGCTATCACCCTGCACCCCTCTTGTTCTAGTTTACCCAGTAGTTCATTCACCGCTAGGTTCCAGAGTGTTGCGCTTATAATCCTGCCTACTAGCATTTGATTTATAAGTGCTATCAGCGCAGAATCCACCCCAAGCTCCATCAGCGCATTTGTGAAAGCCTCCGCCTTGACGTTGTTAAAGGCACCCTCTATGTCAATGAAGGCTATCATTGTATATTCCTTCTGATGAAGGGACTTTTCAATGATATATCTATGGAGAGCCGTTTCCACAGATTTGCCTTTGGTGTAGGCGTGTTGTGCTGGTGAGATAGGATTTACTTCTATTTTTTGTCTCAAGAAGATGTCTATTAGTCTCTCGAGAGTTTTAAGAAGAAAAGATGAGAAACTGATTGGTCGAAGGTCTTTTGGGTTTACGTGCGAACTTCTTCCTGCCTTAGGTATAAAGACTACCTTCACGTGTCGCCATTGTTTTGGGATGTGATTTAGGCAAAGACAGCTTTGATAGATTATCATAAGCCATTGGCTTATGATGTCGTAAGTTTTTTGAATTTCAATTGGGGCTATGCCGTCAAGTCCTGGAGACTTAAACGGTTTGAAGCTTTCTATGGCCCATTTTAGCTTCGATTGTGTAATTATTTGTAGAGAGTTGTCAATGGATGGAAAATGCACCTCTTGTGTTGGAGCATTCCCTATCTTTGAACAGCCCGGGAAGTGAGTTTCTACCAAGATATTAAGAGATTCTTCACTGTTGGTGGTCCAGGTTCCGTCTTCTTTTTTCATGAAGCTTGGGTTAGGTGGACTAGATGCTAGAATTTTCCTAAGTCTCGACGCCTCGGAGGTTTGTGATATTTCTTCACAGAAGTTTCTCCAGGATTGTCGTTGAGCTTTGCGTAATTCTTTTTTATACTCGTTTAGAGCCCTTTTGTAGATTGTCCACGCATCTGTGGATCTAGTGGCTTTTGCCTTATTGAAGAGTTTTCTGCTCTTCATTCGGAGCTCTTCTAGTTTAGTGCCCCACCAAGGTGGCTTTTTCCTTCCTTTTGGTGTTTTGAGCGGGCACGCAGTGTCAAGAGCTTTATTCATAGACGCAGTGAGTTTGTCTACTAAGTCATCTAAGGAGTTTTTACAAGTGGGGAGACAAGATGGTCCGTTAGGAAGTTCTGTCATTAGTGTTTCTGTATAGAGATCCCAGTTGACTTGCTTGAGATTACGATAACTACGTGATCTCGGGGCAAAGTCATCTATGTCAAAAAGAATATATCTATGGTCAGAGAAGGAGTGTTCTTTTGAAACTCTCCAATTCTTTATTCTATTAGATATATTGTCGGAGGCAAGAGTAATATCTAAAACTTCCTGCCTATTGCTAATAATAAATGTAGGTTCACAACCCACGTTACTTATGATAAGGTTAGTAGTGAGGATGTAATCAAAAAGAGACTCACCCCGTTTGTTGGTACCTGAGCTTCCCCAGATCTCATGGTGGGCGTTAGCATCGCACCCGGTGATCAGGTCCTTGTCAGCCGCCGCTTTGGAGACCAGGTCTTTTATGACGTCTTCTGGGAGGACTTCGTGGTCGTGGGCCAAGTATGCCGATACAAGCCACAAGCTGTTATGGCCCGTCTCGACACTTATGGCCACATTGTCCTTGTTGCTGAAATTAGAGAGAGTAAAAACACTCAGATTATTTTTAATTAGAATACACGCCCTCGGTTTACCTTGCGCTTTGGTGTAAATCAGCGTGTATGAAGGGGTCCTGAGTCCGCATACCAGGCCGCAGACTACCCACGGCTCCTGGATCAGGACAATATCTTCTCCGCCCTTGGTAAGACGGAGAGTTAGACTGGCGGACGCAGCCTTTGAGTGGTGGAGGTTAATCTGTACTACTCTCAGCATTAGCGCTGCTAGTAGTGGGACTAACCTCCACGACAGTAATGTCGGACTCATCGTCCGATCTGAGGAGGTCATCCTCTAATGAGGATAACCGGAGAGATCGTGCTAGCTCTGTATCAGAGCTAGCCTCATCTGGTGCAGGAGTGCAGGATTGAGGAGATGAGGCGTTCTTAATTGAACTGGAAGCCTGCTCTTCCTCCAATAACGCCTCATCTTTTTTGAAGACCCTCATTTCTATGGAGGTGAAACCATAGTCTACCACGTAACTTTTGGATGACAAGATAGCCAGGGACTCCTGATTGATGACAAATGTTGCCGATCTGAAGTCCCCTTTTGGCTCTTCCACCTTTGTCACCTTCCAGTTACCTGTAGGCAGATCATGGTTTCCCAACCGAATTAGCTCCAGGATTTTTTGAGGGTCAGAAGGTTCGGCAGGGATCCGGGAACGCGCTCTTGGCCGGTTAGGGATCTGATCCCTTCCAACAACCTCGAGTTTAGCGCCCGGCCATACCTCCCCTATCCTGGAGATCGCGATCTTGTAGAGGTCGACTGACCTCTGGTCGGCGCAAGCGATCAGCTTCACGTGGCCCTGATGCCATCCACTGTCGCGACAAGAAGGGCCTTTGCCCGGAAATTCCTGCATAATTGGAATGAAGATAGTAGCCATTTTGACTACTACCTTCCTCCATCTTTCAGGCGAAATGCTGCCGTCCGGATCGCTTTTATCGATGACCGCAATGGTTATATGCCCAGCTAAGACATCGCTGAAAAGCTTTGGAGTGGTTGTGTTACCACAAACTTTTTTAGCCATCGGCTGAGAGACCTCCTCAAGAGATCTCTGTCGCTTTGCAGGCGTTGGTATTGGGGGAGCCTTGACTTCTCCTATGATGCCTACCGCCCACTTCAAGGAAGATTTCTGCTCCACGGTACGCTGGGTTTCCGGTATGCGCAAAACGCGGTCCCGTACTCTTAGCGCTGCTTTCCGTGCAGCTTTGTCTGTCCTCTTCGTGGGTGGCGCACTTTTAGCCGAGGCAGACTTGCAACTTCCACTGGAGCCCGGCTTGGTGGCCAGAGCAGTAGTTTCCGTCGCAGGTTTATGTGTCGGAGCGTTTAAAGACCGCATGTCTGTAGGGCGTTTGCCCAATTGAGCGTTTAAAGACCGCGTGTCTGATGCAGCTGGAGGCCGCATCTCGTTGGCATTTTGAGACTGCCCGTCTTGTGTTTTTGTTTTATTTGGTGTGTTCATCTGGGTTTTTCGACCACTCCCTCCTCGTTAGGCGAAGATAGTTAAAATGACAGGCCCTGATACCCATCCTCGAGCGGAATCGGAACCGCATTCAAAAGCAATGCAGCCTTCGCGTGGAGCCCCGATCCAGCCCGAGACTCGGTTCAGGGTCTGCCATTACAGTGGTCAGTAAATAGTGGGGAAAAGATGTCCACCGCGCCCTAACTCCAATGCCGCGGTAAGGCCACAGTTACTCCCTGAGGCGGCCAGGTATCAGAGAGGCTCCGTAAAAATACAGGCAGTTTTATACTCCCTGCCTGCAAACTATCCAATGGGCACGGAAACGCATAACACCCTGGATTAGGGAGTAGGTCGGATAGCTCTTTGTTCATTGCTCTTCAACAGCCTGTATGACATGGGTGACCCTACCAGGAACCGAAGCTCCAGTCATCATAGCCCGTTGAGTCTTTGCAACCTAAGCCCCTACACCACAACAAGGTGGCTATCCAGCGCAGAGGTCTACGAACATCTATATTTTTATTAATTATTTGAGGGCAAAACCTACCTTTTTTATGCTGCTTTCCTTTGTTGGTTAAATTATCATCTCCATTTTAGCTGCTTCCTTGACATCATGAAGGTTTGACGTACTTGTTGATTGTTGCCTTTCTAATTGTGCAGCCGTAGAAATCTGCGGAGTGTCAGGTCTTCCTTTAAAAATCACTAAATTGAAAACTGCAAATCTGTTCGCCTTGTTCACTGGTTCCATCATCTCGGAGGCCACACTGCTTCCAGATGTCCTTCTTGTTCTCTTCAGAATTTCCTGCCAGTCATTTTGCATGGCTTCTACCATTTGGCAGTTGTCATCCATTTTGTTGTTCGGCAACGTGCTTGTAGAGAGCCTTACAAGCTGTTGAGCTGCTTCAGATTTTCTGGGACTTATATTGTTGCTTTTAAGCATTTTTTTATCGTTAATCAAGTCTTTGCCGATGTTAAGGAATTGTTCGGTGAATTGCTTTTTGTTTGCTGGTTGCAGCAACCCAGTGCCACTCTCGGAATTAGACAGGTTGAATTTGATTTTGCCGCGCATTGTACGGTTTTCGTTTTTTTTAATCGGGCAATCCCGCGCTTGCTGTAAATTTTCCCGCGCATACTGAAAATTTTCCCGCGCTTATGACGGTCTTACCCGCACTTTTTGTTCTCGTCATGTCGGCCCCCAGCTCCAATTACAGCTCTCAAAGACTTGTTAATTGGGCCTATTCTGCGCAATCTTTTATGAAAAAATTCTGTTATTCTGTTATGATTTCCCGTACAAATTTTTTAGCTGTCAAAAATTTTTTAGCTGCGTTCTAAATTCATATTCTGCATGACAAAATCTGTTATGAAATCTGTTATAAATCATAACAGATTTTCGAACTGTCAAAAAATCTATTCCAAATTCTATAATTGGTATTCAGCGCGACAAAATCCGTTATAAAATCTGTTAAAAACCATAACAGAATAACAGAGAGATTTTTGAGTCTTTTGTCATAACAAATAGTGACATTTTATTTCTGAAATTGATATCTATCTGAGAATTTCAATAAGAAATTCCGAAAAAGGCGAAAATGGAAGTTAACTAATTTTTAAGTATAAATATATTATATCTGTGGCTTGGTGCTAAAAGGGCCAATGTCAATATTTTGCTGTTTTGAGTTAATCATTGCATTAGATTTCTTTTTTTGCTCTCTTTCATAATTATAAAACAGTCAATCTTAAATTTCACCCAGAAGGGGTTAACTAAGCGTTAAGCTGGCCAATGTCATTATGAACTCATCTATAAAACTTAATGCTAAAAGGGCCAATGTCTACTTTGGCCCTTTTAGCAATCACTGTTATATATTTTTTTAATAAACACAGGGCCAATGTCTACTTTGGCCCTTTTAGCAATCACTAAGATTATAAATTTTTATTCATAAATTTTTTTAAAATATTATTAAATAAAAAAATTTTATATTCGCTCAATCAATATTTGCTCTTTTTGCTTCAGCTTTTAGTAGGCCTCTAGTTTACTGTCATAATCTATGTTGTTTTTTAGTACAATTATTGTATTTTTAAAAAAAAATATGACAACGACCATTATTTTTTGTTATTATTCTGTTATCGTTCTTCTGCCTTCTGTCTTTCTCCTGTACTGTAAGTTTTTTTAACTGATTGTGAAATTAATCAGATAATGCATAATTCAAGAACAATGAGGATTTTACAAATGTGTAAAACTGATGAAGATGGTAGGTGATAAATTAAAGCATGAAGTGAAACTTTAATATTAATAACTATACAACCTTTTATCGTTATTTTCCGAAATCAGCATCAGTCATGGATGTTGAAGCCACGCAATGTACAAATTCAAGTGATTTTGAACCGTTTGAAGAAGAAAGTGGTGATGAATATGTACCGATAGACAATCATTCGGACACTGACGAAAACCAACCAAAGAACTCACGCAGAGGAAGAAAGAAACAAAATAAGGATGATGCTACAAGAAAACGAAAGCGAAATTCTTCTAATTGGACCCGAAATATAAGAAAGTCATTGAAAACTCAAGGTAAGGCATATACGGCAGTGTCTGGAAATAAAATAATACCAGCCAAACAAGTGAAAGCTGCGTGCACATGCAAACAAAAGTGTTATGAAAAAATAACCCCTGAGGAGCGCCAACTTGTTTTTACAAGTTTTTATAAGTTGTCGAGCTCTGGACAAAATCAGTTTGTGGCAAATTCCATACAGGAACATGATAAACATGCCCAACGATTGAGGCAGAGTGACCAGAACAATAGTAGGCGAAACTTTAGTAGAAAGTATTTTCTCACAACAACCAACGGTGAGAAAATTCAAGTCTGTCAAACCATGTTTTTAAATACATTTGATATAACATTGAAAAAAGCTAGAGTAATTGTAGAAAAGAAACGATTTAGCGATAGCAAAATATGTACTGAAGATAATCGAGGGAAACATCAAAATCGTCCTAGAGTTCCGGAAATAGATAAAGTCCTGATAAGAGAACACATAAACCTCTTTCCAGCTTATGAGAGTCACTACTCGCGCACCCACACTCAGAAGAAGTATATGTCATCAGATCTGTCGATTTCTGAAATGTACAGACTGTACGTAAATTATTGCACAGGCAAAAATATTGAACCGAGAAAAGTCTCCCTATACAGACAAATATTTGTTGAGGAGTTTAACTTATCGTTTCACAAGCCTAAAAATGATACATGTGCAAAATGCGATAAGTTTGCAATGCAGTTAAAATGTTGCCAAAACGAGATAGAACGAACATCAATCGAAGAAGAAAAAAACAAGCACTTAAATTTGGCTGAGTCGGCCTACGAATCAAAAAGAAAAGATAAGGAGGAATGCCAGAATAATCCAGGTAATGTTACTATTTCATTCGACTTGCAGAAATGCTTGCCAACTCCTTACCTTAGAAGTGGATTAAGTTTTTATAAACGTCAACTGTGGACATTTAACCTTACCATCTACCAAACGATGGGAAGAAAATCATCTTCTATATGCTACATATGGAATGAAACAGTGGCTGGCCGCGGTGGACAGGAAATCGCTTCATGTATCTACCATTACTTACACAATCTTTCTAAAAATAGTAATATACATACAGTTACTATGTACAGCGACTCCTGCGGAGGACAAAACCGAAATATTTATTTTTCAACAATGTTACTGATAACTGTAAGTGAATTGAAAGCTGAGGGTAAACAGTTAACAGTTAACCACAAATTTCTTGAGGCGGGCCATACACATATGGAAGCGGATAGCATTCATGCGGCAATAGAAAAAACCAAAAAACATACTACAGCTGATATAGAGTTGCCTCGAGATTGGGCAAATTTAATACGTTTGGTACCAAGAACACCCCCTATAAAAGTAATAGAATTGGACCAAACACAATTTTTAAATTTTAAATCATGTTTAACTACTCATTATATACATCGGAAAAATAACACTATAAATGAACAAGTTCAGTGGTTACGAATTAAATGGATGCAGTATTCAACAAACTCTCCAAGTATCTTGTATAAACATTCCTTTGAGGGCGAGTTTAAATCTCTTGACATATGCAGAAATCACAAGAAAACACGACACGGAAATCTTCCCAAGCTTCAACCACTCAACAAGCAACCTGTTCCTTTAAGTACAGAAAAATTGAATGACTTAAAGGCACTTTTGCCATACATTACCAATACGAATCGCACATACTACAATCATTTCATGGAACAAATAACTGCAAATGACAACATTGTGGATTACCTGGCAGATGAAGGTATGGAAGAGGAATGTGAATTAACACAATAATATGCTATTATTGCATTACTTTACTACTATTTCTTGTTTTTATATCCTTTGATTACAATAAACTTTGCAACAACATAATAAAAAAGTAAAATACAATGGTTTTCTATTTCGTATTGTTCTTATTATGACGGCCAATGTCACAATAAAAACATAAAATTAAAACATTACTTTATGCTAAAAGGGCCAATGTCATCTTTATCTTCTAAATTTTGCAACTTTTTAGATAATTAATTTTACGATCGTATTCTATTCAAATATATTCTATATCTAAGCCCAAGTTGATAAGTAAAACTTTGAAGATTTGACTGTTGTAGTTAAAATAGTTTTTGTTAAAACATTCAAGTTCAATTATCTCAAAACTGAATATTTTGACATTGGCCCTTTTAGCACCAAGCCACAGATATAAAGTGTTAAATTTACTGTTTTTAGAAAGAACTATCGAGCAAATATGCTAGAGTCGCGCCTTAAAAGCAAACCACTAGAGTTTCCTGACGTGCTCTTCGTGAATCTATTTTGATGGGATAAGGTGAATGCTTGACTACTCATTAACAAATTGGAACCATTTTCAGTAGCCACAAACATACCTTTTAAAATTCAGGTCTGTATTTGTTGTGTTAATACATATTAAATTTTTTAAATTATTATATCTACTAACAGCGCTGCATTTTTATGGATATGGATCCTACCAAGCCTCAATAGCAAGCAACAACATTCTTGGACTGGCTCATCCCAGCACAACGAGGTCAATTGAACACATAACCAATTTAATCAACATGCACTTGGTCAATGTTTCTGCAAAAAACATTTTATTGGCTGCTTAAGACTTTGAATATACTTTGGTTCGGCCGTAGGGGTATTTTAACTTTGGCTCAGTCGAAGATCATTTCTTACTACTTTTAAATATTTAACAGTTCTATAAAAACATTTTATTCTTAAACTTGCATTTATAGTTTTCATAACACAGTATAAAAATGTATAAACTTTTAGTATAAAATACAAAATACAATTGCTTTAGCCAACACCATTGCGTGTTGCGACTTAATCTAAAATATAAGGTGTATTTAAAATTATTACTAAAGTTTTTTTTTTCTTTTTTTTCTGCAATTATCTGAATTGCACACAGTCATTGCTTCGGGTTCCTTCTCGACTCTCTAGACTTTGCAAAATCAATTATCTGCAAACCTTGAAAAATTTGGTATAATTGAAGATGAACGAATATTCAAAATTTAAAATTTTTTGTGGAATATATGTATTTAACCCCTCTTAAGCTCAAATCGGAAAAAATTTTTCGCCGTTCCCATGCGGTTGAGAAGTTAAAAGACTTGAAAGTTGAGAAAATGGACTTCAAAAACTTGTGTTTTCTTTTTAAATTTTCGTACAAATCCTAGCATATTGGGTATCATAAAATATGTACAATGCTATATCTTCAAAAGTAATGCATGTATTTTAATGATTGATAGCTTATTGAATAGGTAACAGCAAAACCTTTCTTTTGATGCCCATAACGCTAGGTTTTCTACGAAAATTTAAAAAGAAAACACAAGTTTTTAAAATCCATTTTCTCAACATTCAAGCACTGTAATTTCTAAACCACTTAAGAGCAGCGAAACATTTTTTCACCATTCACTTTTTTAGCTCCAAATACACATTTTCAAGTGAAATGAAAAAAATCCATTTTAACTCATCTTCAATTGTTCCAAAAATTTGTTTGCTTGTTTGAGATCACAACAGCTGCCATCCGAAATGACACGTAAGATGAACTGACCAGCAAGAGTGCCGTGCCACCAATCGTGCATATGATTGCAAGCAGCCTTAGCGGCAGACATGGCAGAAGACATCTTACGTATCACGGCAGCGCCACTCTTTTGCACCATCTCATCAAATTCTCCTTGCATTAAGTCGGCATCCCAGACTGATTTTGTGCACACTGTCTCATTTCTAGAATAAGGGAATTTAGTCGAACATTTGTCTTTTTTTTTACAGCAATATGTGTACCTTAACATCCTTGCGTGCATGTAGATCCACCGCCTGCCCCTGCATCTTATGCATTTTCACGTTCGCCGAGAACAAATCCTTGCGTTCCATACCCTTCTTATATGGCATTGAACCAACCATGAAGGTGGTGGCAACATCCTTGAAGCCCACAGCTGGATCAGTTGTTCGACTGAAATATACTGTAGAAAAAATTGTTTAATTTATAATTAGCTTTGCCTAAAACATCCCTTAACTTACCTTTTCGCTCTGCATTTTGTTTGCTTGAATTAATTTATTTACAATAATCAGCTGTTTCATAACAGAAGTTAACGGAATTGTAATAGATTTTTATTTTCCAAGATTGATAACCGGTTGCCATAAAAGTTCGATACCAATTTTAACAGATCTTTTTAACAGATCTTTTATGATCGGCATCTGTTACGATTGATAACAGAAAATGCGCAACAGAATAACAGATTTCGCCGAATAGGCCCAAATATCAGTATTTGGGCCTATTCTGTGCAATCTTTTATGAAAAAATTCTGTTATTCTGTTATGGTTTCCCATACAAATTTTTTAGCTGTCAAAAAATCTGCTATGCGTTCTAAATTCATATTCTGCATGACAGAATCTGTTATGAAATCTATTATAACCCATAACAGAATAACAGAAAGATTTTTGAGACTTTTATGATAACAAATTTATTTTGAAGTGACATTAAATTTCGGAAATGGATATTTATTTCAGAATATCAATAAGAAATGCCGAAAAAGGTGAAAAATGTAAGTAAACTAATTGTTAAGTTTAAATATATGCATATGTTTGTGTTAAATTTAATGTTTTTAGAAGAAATCATCGACCAACTCTGCTAGTGTTGCGGCTTAAAAGCAAACCATTCGAGCTTCCTGATGTGCGCTTCGTGCAGATATTTCAACTGGACAAGGTGAATGCTCTACTGCCTGTGAACAATTTGGAACATCCAAAGTCTGTGATCACTATTACAGCCATAATCTTTAAGCTATCATCACGAAATTCGATATTTAAGCTTTTATTTTTATTAATATGCACTCAATTTGAAATTTTGCATATGAACTTTTATATTTAACATGTACTTTGAGTATGAAATTCAACCATCGAATAAAAACCACGCCTACCTCCCATTCAAAGTAACTTTATCAAAAACAAAAGCGAATATTTTCAATGGTTTTACAAATAAACATTTTATTGGCTGCTAAAGACTTTGAATATACTTTGGTTCGGCCATAGGGGTTCGGCCCAGTCGAAGATCATTTCTTACTATTTACATATTTACGTTCAATAAAAACATTTTATTCTTAAACTTGTTTCAACTCTCAACTAATTTGTTGGCTGCTATATCGAGGTAAGACTCATCAAAATCTCCCTGCAGTAAGTCGGCATCCCAGACTGATTGTTTGCACACTCTCGCATTTCTAGCATCAGGGAATTGAGTCGAAATATTATTGACCCAAATGATGACATTTTGCACGGCGATGATGAGCACAGACAACTTAACAGCAATCTGTGCAGTGGCACGATTTTGATCCAAACGTGTCATAGCGGTGAAACAGACCAGAGCATTGGTGTTGGCTGGATTACCGAAGAGCAACCACCTTAATATCCTTGCGTGCCTGTTGATCCAACGTCTGGAGCTGCACCTTAAAAATGTTCACATTCACCGAGAGCAAATCCTTGCGTTCCATACCCTCCTTACGTGGCATTGAACGAACCATGAAGGCAGCGGCAACATCTTTGAGGACCACAGCTGGATCAGTTGTTGGTACAACTTGACCTAGTAGATGTAGTGCACAATCGGCTAACTCCATAACGACACCCTCGAGTACACCAACCATAGGAGAGCAAATGCAAGATGAAAAGCAATTTGGCCGGCAGCGTCGGTACCAACATGAATAGCTCAAAAAGCTCAAACATTTTGTTAACTTGTCTTTTTTTTTTGCTTGCTTTATGAACGTTGGAATACCAGCAGCGAATTCAAAGACGACTCAAATATACTGAAGATGTTAAATTATCATAAAAATTAGTTTTTGCCAAAAATTACCCTTTACTTACTTTTTTCGCTCTGCATTTTGTTTACTACAGGCCGTCTCCACGAGACATAACCCATGCCATCACATATATTAAGGCTTGAGCGCCAGCTGTCAAAATGTGTAACAGTATTTGCTTGGTGGAGATTTAATGCCATGGCATGTTAGTTGAAATGTTGATCTCTATGAATAAACAACTTCGATGCCTTAGCACTCAAAGCTCTAAACGAAATAGAAAAAATTAAAAATAAAGAAGTCAAACGAGCACATCAATTTTGGGTAAACCCATTTTTGCAACTAAGATAACTCCATAATATGGAGTCTCATTTACTGAAAGACGTTCTATGGGAAGGAGGCAACGATTACACTAATTTTTGCAGATTCACGATAGCACAATTTGAAGCGATTCTTATAAAAGTATTAAAAATAATTGTTTTTTATAATATTGTACTATATTATGTACATATATATTAGATTGAACCGAAAATAAGAAAGCAGAACACGGTGATGCGGTATGCAATTTCATCAAGAGTGCGACTCACAGCAACCTTGAGGTATATTGCGACAGGTGATTCCTACAGATCACTATAATTCTTGTCACGAATTTCCAGAAAAACTATTAGCAAATTTGTTCCCAACGTTTTGAAATCAATAATTGACGCTCTCCAATATGAATATTTAGTGGTATAATATTTCATTCATTAGTTTTCAAAGGTCACTTTGTTATGTTTATTCAGACACCCAGTACAGAAGCAGAATGGTCATTGGTTGCAAATGATTTTGACAGGCTTTGGGACTTTCCAAATACTTTGGGATCCGTATATGGAAAGCATATACGCATCAAAGCCCCATTGCATTCAGGATCCGATTTTTATAATTATAAAGGATTCTTCAGTATAGTCTTACTGGCCGTTGTGGATGCACATAGCCGATTTATATATATTGACGTAGGGGGCAATGGGCGGGCGTCCGACGTCATTATTTATAAAAATAGCAGTTTATACCAAGGTATAGTATCTGGAAAGCTGAATATCCCACCTGCAAGACGGTTGATAGGCCAAGAATGTAAGACTCCATTCTATTTCATTGGTGATGACATCTTCGGCTTGGACCGAAATTTTATGAAGGCCTATAGCAGAAGCTTGAACCTCAATACGCGACAAGAAATATTTAACTATAGGCTAAGTCGTGCACGATTGACCGTTGAGATGGCTTTTGGGAGACTAGCATCTCGCTTTAGAATTCTTCACCGTCCAATAGAGATAAATTTAAATAGTTGCGATATTTTGGTTACAGCTTGTTGTGTGTTACACAACTATCTAAGTTTTAAACTGCAAGCACCTCAAAGTCACGAAAAGGAAAACAATAACATAACATTGCCGGTAACAATAACCCCATTAACAACTATCCAAGACCACAACATATACAAGTACGCCTGCCAAGTCAGGGATAATTTAAGTTCATATTGCGTTACATGTGGTGACGTTCCCTATCAATGGAACAAGATTAAAAAACAACAAATTCAACAAAACTCTTAATGTTAATTAAAATCGCTTTTTATTTCATAAAAAAATATGTAATAGGTGTTAAGATCTGGCGCACAAATGCAAAACTGAAGTTGTCAATTCATGAATAATTTGCAATGCTCTCAACAATTCGTTTCTGATAAAATAATTATGCAAACTATGCTCTTATTACCTTTGTGTTCATTAAAAAAAAATAAAAAGTCTATATTCCACAAAACAATGTAGCAATGTAACTGAGTTCACTGACCCCAATTTGACAATCAATCATCAAAGGATATGCAGTCACTAGAGCGCATTTTTTGATATTAAGTTGTTTTAATTCAACAACTACAAATAAGTTAAATTGACTTATTACGAAAGATCCTCAAATGATATTTCTGATTCATAAAGAGCAGTTTGCAGCATATCGATTCCATTGTTTTCGCTTTGGGGTACGCTTTGAAAAGCTTCTACCCTGGATTCTAAAGACTGCATTACCTGCCTTGAAAGGTAGCGATGAATGTAGTCCATTGATGAGGTGGCTTCTAATGGAATCAATTGATTCAGTTGCATAGCAACATTCTTTCCAAAAGTTGAGTATAATGTATCTTTTTCTTCAACACTTGCAAATGCAACAAGAGCATCTATTGCATTATCTTTTTTGGATGACGACGGCGCTGAAGATTTTTTCTGCTTCTTTGCTGAAAGTGATGTATTTTGAGTTGGAGTTGGTGTTAGTGAGGTGATTGATCAATGGCACTGAAGACAATTGGTGACAATAAAACTTCTACCGAATAAGGATCAACATTTTCCGAATCTCTTTCAGTACTGAAAATAATATAAACATTGAAACAATATTGAATCTCTTTTAAAAAAATTTTGATATAGGTACCTACACTTCATAATTGCTGCTTGTTTTTCGTAGAAGTATTACATGATCTAAAAATCTAAATTCATCAAAATATATTAGATTAGATTTGTACAAGTATTCTGCCGATGAACCAGATTTTTTTGAATCTTCCACCTTCTTTTTTTCTTGTACATATGCAGAACGCAAGTATCGCATTTTTTTTTTTAATTTTGTCGACTTATGTTCCAAATGCTTTGGCTAATTGCTGCCACGCATTTTTTTCAAGTCCAGCCTTTTATATTCTGGGCTTTTATAGTTCCACAGACATTGAAACTGCTCGAAATTATTTATTAATTTAATAATATCATTCGAATGCATTTTTAACTGTTCCATTTTTAACTGTTTTAAAAGCGATCTAAATTCGATTAGCGCGTAAAATTAAAAATGTTACAATTCCATTGAAATTTTGGTATGCAGTTCAGCATATGCCATGAGATAAATGCCATGAAATTAATCATGAGGGGTTTTCACAATTCAGTGCATTTGGCTGTGCATTTGAGCATGAGCAAAAAATCCATGCTTTTTTTCTCTTTACACTAACAAAATGTACATAAAATGAGAAAAAAAGCATGGATTTTTTGCTCATGCTCAAATGCACAGCCAAATGCACTAAATTGTGAAAACCCCTATGGTATTTATCGCAGGGGATAAGATATGCCATGGCGTAATCGGTCTCCACTAGATTTTTCGATGCCTTGATGTATATGATGGCATGTGCTATGCCTCGTGGAGACGGCCTGCTATGAATAAATATACAACAATCAGCTGTTTTATAACAGAAGTTAACTGAATTGTAATAGATTTTTATTTTCGAAGATTGATAACAGGGTGCCATAAAAGTTCGATATACTGAATACCAATTTTAACAGATCTTTTATGATTGGCATCTGTTACGATTGATAACAGAAAATGTGTAACAGAATAACAGATTTCGCCGAATAGGCCCAAATATGTGTCAAAACATTTACCGTGAAAAATTTAAATTGTAGACAAACAGAATATTTCAACGAAAAAATTTTAGTTGATTTCTTTAATTTTTGCATATTTTAGACATTTTCTTATAATTCAGGAGCAAAAAGTTCCAACGTACAACTCCGATGCAACTGCAGTTTTACGTTCAATTCTGCAAGGAGCATCCCGAATTGTAGACTGGTGAAAATTCATAGGAAAGCCACGATTGTTTATTAATTTCCAATAAAGTCTTCTAAGCATCCAGAATGTTTCTGTAAACACCGACTCCTGCATAGAAAAGGGATTGGTTGTATCTCGCAAACGATTCAGCAGCCTTCACCTTATTATTTTACTATATCTTTCGGCAAGAATGGATGAATATATTATTAGAAATCCTTCTGCGATTGTTAATTTATTTATTTTTTTTTTCGCACAATTTAACAATTTATAGTTTTTTAGATTTTACAAAACACCAAAAGCTAAACAATAATTCGCTTGTCACCTGCTCCGTAGATGATGACAGCTAGCAATGACAGATTGAATGTTTTGGTCCGTCACTTATCTGCTAGAATAGAAGAACATGACAATAGTTATTCCCCACACTTTGTCACGATTTTGTCACTGTCACTTCAACGCCAGAATAGAGGTGTAGGTCTGTTTCCGTACTCACACTGTGTAACTACTATTTTCTGTATCCGTACTTTCTGTGCTTAAAATGGGAGAAGAAGAACAAGCATAAAATCGCTCTCTCGTGCACATAAGTGCACTGAGAGTGCTAGAACTCAAGACTTCGAGTATAGTAAGAACAAGCATTAAGAAGAATAAGCATCAATAAGAAGAAGCAAGTGTCAAATTACGTACAAAAGAAATTTACGTACAATAAAAAAATAGTAATAAATAAAAATTAAGTAATTGTTCAGTTTTGCATTAAAAACGGTTTTTAATAATTTGCGCAATTTACGTTTGACACGTCTGCAGTCACAATCAGCGGTTTTGTACTTGAAACTTACTAGAAGCTGTTTCCGTACTTTTGCAACTATTCTCACATTTCATTTTTACTCTCTCAGTTTGAACTTACACAAATCTTACACAGTGTAGAGTACGCAAACAGACCCATTATACGTTAATCTTTTACATTTCTATTTGTCTTACTCTCACCATTTGGTTTGACTTACATTTTTTTTTGCGTATTGAACATTTCATCAGAAGAAAAAAGGCGTAAGCTGCAACTAGCAGCATAAATACATTGTTAATAAAGTTTCTATAAATTTATTTAATTTTATAATTCTTAAAAAACATATTTTTTAAGAATTATATTATGAGCTTTATGCCAAATAATTCATGAAGCAACAGGTTGCTACAGCAACAAAAGTTCTTTGCAGAACAAACCGAAGCAGAATAGACCATGGATTCGTCGGAAGCTACTCTGACTCATCAGTAGTCTCTGTGGTTTTAGCAGTCCACTAACTTTCACAAGCTAATAAGCGCAATCAAACCAAAGCAGAATTATAGAAGCGCTATTCACTTTATCAAAGCAGTGTTTTTCTACTCTTGCTAGTCGCAAAATTTCAAAAAGTTGACTGCATTGATTCTGCAAAGATTTTGTTGTTGCGCTTTTTGCTTACTTCTTATCACGTGTCCATCTAGGTTCCAACATTTTGTTGGTATTAAACCATAGAAGGCGTGAAGAGGGTTCTTTTGAAAGCAATTGGTTATAATATGCGCAAACATATAATATTTCATCATGTTATCGTACACAAGTTTACATGAGTTATAAAATTGTGGCATTTTTATATGTTTATTTAATTTTATAATTCTTAAAAAACATATTTTATAAGAATTATATTATGAGCTTTATGCCAAATAATTCATGAAGCAACAGGCTGCTACAAAAATTTTATAACTCATGTTTCTATAAATTAATCAGGGTGCGGAAAAATTCGTTCGCAAATGATTAAAATACGATCTTCTCGCTCGTTTTTTGCTTTGTAAGTAAAATTTCAAAATAGATGAACGTTCGCACTCGATAGAAGAACTCTCTGCTTGCGTCGTTATATTTATCACTGATAAATTTGTCAGCTTCGAATTTTTTCGGACGAATTTTTCACACAACAACAAAAAGCAACAAACGTTCGTTTGCTATCGTTCATTTCTAATGAGCGTTTGTAGAAAAAATAATTTGTTCGCTGTTGTGCATGCGTCGTCGGTTTGTGTTAATTTTTCGTATACACGTTGTTATTTTTGCCTCATTGAAAAAAAAAATTGTACCAGATCGAGCTATGTTGCCAGAAAAGCACGATAAATAATTAGTACTTATGGTATTTTTCAACGATTGTGGGATGTGGTAAATCCCATGGTATTTTGTGGTAAAAATCTCTCGCGTGGGAAAAAAAATACCTCAAAATACCACAAAATACCTCAAATTACAACAAAATACCTCAATTTACCACAAAATACTTCAAATTACCACAAAATACCACAATACCTAAAAGTACTTCAGAAGAAAATTGAGGGATTTTGTGGTGTTTTGTGGTAATTTAAGGTATTGTGGTATTTTGTGATTTGAGGTATTTTGCGAGTGTGGTAATTTGTGAGAATTAAGTGTAAGAGAAATATATAGCCATATTTTGTAAAACGAACGCAGTCACTTGCGTTAAGATTTTCAGTCTGGCAATGCTTTTTTCATATGAAGTAAAACAAAGTCTCTCTCTCACTCAAAAATTTTCTACTAAAATATATTACCAGATAAGAAAACCCGAAGTGACGTGATTGCGTGCGTTTTACAAAATATGGCCAATAATTTTGGTGGTAATTTCATCTGGCGACACTGGTACAAACGAACGTTCCTGAATTTTTTCTTCAAACGTTCATTACAAATGAATGATAACAAACGAACGTTCGTTGTTTTTTGTTGTTGTGTATAAAATTTGTCTGAAAAAATACGAAGCTGACAAATTTATCAGAGATAAATATAATGACGCAAGCAGAGCGTTCTTTATTCGTTCGTAAGAATATGCGAGCACAATTTTTTGTGAAGAGAACGATAATTGAAAACAATTGTATTTCAAACGTTCTTCGCACCCTGAAATTAATATTTGTCTGTTCTTGACTCTGGATCCTGACAAATTAGACAAAAAATTTAAGACGTCTTGAGGACACACAGAGACTTGCTCAAAGATCGATAATGCAACATTGCAGTGAATTATTACTCGGTGAGTATATGAGCTAAGACAAATGTTTAAAAACAATAATTAATGTAACGAAAACACATCATTGTTTTATGGATTAATTTTATGGATCTAAGGCAAAGTTAGCTTTTCGTGTTGTTTGTTATTACAATGATTTTTTTGCATTTCTTTAAGTGCTTACAAACGAAAGCAAAACGTGCATTGGATTACCGAGAAATGAATGTGATTATTGACTATTGTTGTCATTTTTGCTTTAGTGTTGATAAAGTATAACTCTCTCACTGTTATGAATGAGAGCAAACTGTGAACACTACAGTAAATCAATGTGTGGGAAAAAATGAGTGCACTCACGCAGGGCTTTAACATACACATAAACATTCCAAAACTACATCACAAACACGCGAAACTACAAATGATATCACCATCGTTCCTGCCTATGCAAGAATGGTATGTAACAGTCCAATTATCCCATTTTCCTTACATGAGCCTACATAGGCCCAGTATGTTACGTTACCGCCTCTCAGAGTGTTACTTACCATAGGGTTAATAAAACTAACAGTCACACCTTAATTGAAGCGTTCGGCGTTGTTATTTAACGCTTCTCAAAAAAGTTTAGCGCCATACCGCAATTGAAACATTACGTTTAAATATCAAAATCTTTTTTAAAATGTTAAAAATTTATTATGTAAAAAAAACAAGAAAACTGCTTTCATTCTGTGTTTCGAAAAATAAACAATTTCGATTTATTTTTTTACTGTCACTTGATGACAATTTGTTTTTAATTGTTAATTCGCTATGCTTCATACAAACCGTTTGAACATGAGAACATTTTGACAATTAAACAACGCTAACGCTCCAATTAAGGTTTGACTGTAACCAAGTTCGTATATGATGAATTTTTATTGGCAAACTGAGAAATTTTCAATATTCGAAGCCGACAGCAACCCTAAGTGGCCTTGAAACAGAACATCTGAAATAAGTTTTTCTGCAAAAAACGCCTGCTGTTGGTTGAGACATCGCAATTTTTCAGCAACAACTTTACCAAAATTTGAGTATTTATCATCATTCATTTTCTCAATGTTGTAACATGCAAGCTTTAAAAGCTTGCTGAAATCTTTTGACGAACAATCAACTTTAATACATTTTAAGGGGTAGGATTCAGATTCATTAGATATTTGGGACGTTGCTGACACACTTCTATTTCTATAATTCTTTCTAAAAGTTTCAGGACTTGCATTTTCAAATAGGACATTCTGTTCGACTTTATTTTGATTGTCAATAGATTTCACAGTTGATATCTTATCAGACCAGTTAATATTATGTAGCATGTTCAATCCGTACTGGCCTCCATTTAAATCTATTGTAACTGGACCTTCATTTATTATATTTTCAAGATTTCTTGCAGACTTTAAAACATTTTGTTCCTCGCTGATACCATCTTTTGTATTAACGCATATATTAATAACGTCGCCTTCCTTAATTTCGCCCGGTATTTTTAAGCGTGAGCTCGGAATATATTTGCTGTTAGATTGCTTAGAATTGTTTTCCTCTCGTATATAGGTGTTTTTAGTAGGAACACTCTCAAAATTTTCCGTAGGTTTAGCGGAATTTTCCTCCTCCATTAAAAACATGAGAGATTCAAAATATCTCCGCTTTGGACAGTATGGCTCATCCCTTCCTGTAATGCCTTTGAGCTCAGTGTACTTTTTTAATTGATGGCGAAATGCACAACGCAAATTATTAATTTTCTGTTTGGTACGCTCAATATTATAGTGCTCTCCGTGCTTAGCCGCAATATCTATCAACTTAATATACGCTTCTTGACGTTTGGTTTTATCTTTGAAATGTATTGAACTCGCGTTCCATAAGCACGGATTATTTCTATACTCTTTGATGAAATCATCAATAAAATCCATTACTTGCAAATATATATAAAGAATTTTTAAGTAATCACAAAACAAGAACAAGTTAAACTCAAGTCGTTCGCTAGAATGAAATAACGCCGCCGATGAAAAATTAATGTCAAGGCGTTATTTGCATGCGGTCACACTTGCAAATTTGATTGCATACGAACCAGAGACTATAGATTGTATAGACTTTGCATCTGAAAGCCACTTTCAATATTGAACAAATCGTAGGATGTAATTATCGGCACGGCGAAAAACATTGGCACGGGCAGCGAAAAAGCAGCGCTGACGGCAAATTTGTGTTGCTAGCATTTGTTGATAGACTCTAAAACGTCAAAATCTTATCAACAAAGTTTTCGGTTTTAATGTTGATTTTATTATTTTCACCGGAATTCTATTCGGACGGACTAGCTTGGTTGTTTACATTTTTTTTGCATGGTTGATGTTATTGCTCTTCCTTCTTCCTTTGTCTGCAGGTTTTTGTTTCGCTAGGATTTTTAGCTTAATATTTGGCGATCGTCAGAAAATTTATATTTTTGCGATTTTGTCTATCTCGATGAAGCTATAGTTAAATCGCTGAAACTTTTTTAATTCAATTTGAATTGAATTGCTTAATTGCTTAATTTTAGAAAATTTGATCACCTTTAAAATGACATCAAAAATTATTTTTTCACTAAATTTATTATTTTTTTTTAACTTAACTAAATATTATATCTATCTATCTAAATCCACTAATTCTGAACCTATATAATAAATATAATTTATTTCATAATAAATATATTGGTCTAGCTGCCACTCAGGACAATCGCAAGCTAGAATAATAAGTCTTGTTGCTGCTGTATTTGCCTTGTTGTCACTAAAATATGCAATAAAAATATTTAAATAAATTAAATATACCTTGTTTGTTATTGCAAATAAACTATAAATCAATTACACTATAACGAACAAGAAAAAATATTTTTAAATTATGGCCTTAAGATCCATTAAGTTTAAAAAAATTTTCGGACATAGTTTTATTAAAAATATTTTGTAATTAAATAAAAAACTTATTTTAAATATTTAAAATAAAAAATTACTTGGAATAATATTAAAGTTAAAGTTCGAAAAATTTAACAAAATAAAATAAAATTAAAAAATAAATAGAATTACAAATAAAAGTGAAATGAAAAAACTAAAAGCAAACTTATAAAACAAACAACATTGAAAATAAATTTTAAATAAAACACAAAAACTAAAAACTTGTTAAAAAATATAACAGTTTAAATAAAACAAAAATAATAATTTAAAAAATGAAATTTTATTATAAGAAAATTATATAAAAATGAAAGTGCTTAAAAAATGAACCAATAAAAATAAAATAATATAAAATTAAAAAGTGTCAAAAGTCAAAATAAAAAATAGAAATTCTATACAAGAAAAATATATATAAATAAATATAAGTAAAAATTAAATATAAAACTGAAAATTAAGAAATGGATTTATTTTACTTTATTTGATTTGATTTATTGATTACTTATTTTTTATTGATGCGTTTATATGCTGCTAAAACTATGCTTTTTTATTTTATTCCTTAACTTAAAGAATAAAATAAAATATATAAAGAATTTTATTTTATTTTTATAAATAATATTGATTTTCAAATTTAAATTTTATTAATTAATTTTACAATTTTTGTCAACTTGTTATTATTTGATTTTCATTTAATTTTGTTACTCACAATTTTTATAAAATTTCATTTTTTAAATTATTATTTTTGTTTTATTTAAACTGTTATATTTTTTAACAAGTTTTTAGTTTTTGCGTTTTATTTAAAGTTTATTTTCAATGTTGTTTGTTTTATAAGTTTGCTTTTAGTTTTTTAATTTCACTTTTATTTGTAATTCTGTTTATTTTTTTAATTTTATTTTATTTTGTTAAATTTTTCGAACTTTAACTTTAATATTATTCCAAGTAATTTTTTATTTTAAATATTTAAAATAAGTTTTTTATTTAATTACAAAATAGTTTTATTAAAATTATGTCCGAAAATTTTTTTTAAACTTAATGGATCTTAAGGCCATAATTTAAAAATATTTTTTTCTTGTTCGTTATAGTGTAATTGATTTATAGTTTATTTGCAATAACAAACAAGGTATATTTAATTTATTTAAATATTTTTATTGCATATTTTAGTGACAACAAGGCAAATACAGCAGCAACAAGACTTATTATTCTAGCTTGCGATTGTCCTGAGTGGCAGCTAGACCAATATATTTATTATGAAATAAATTATATTTATTATATAGGTTCAGAATTAGTGGATTTAGATAGATAGATATAATATTTAGTTAAGTTAAAAAAAAATAATAAATTTAGTGAAAAAATAATTTTTGATGTCATTTTAAAGGTGATCAAATTTTCTAAAATTAAGCCTTTGGGTGCAATTCAATTCAAATTGAATTAAAAAAGTTTCAGCGATTTAACTATAGCTTCATCGAGATAGACAAAATCGCAAAAATATAAATTTTCTGACGATCGCCAAATATTAAGCTAAAAATCCTAGCGAAACAAAAACCTGCAGACAAAGGAAGAAGGAAGAGCAATAACAACAACCATGCAAAAAAAATGTAAACAAACAAGCTAGTCCGTCCGAATAGAATTCCGATGAAAATAATAAAATCAACATTAAAACCGACAACTTTGTTGATAAGATTTTGACGTTTTAAAGTCTATCAACAAATGCTAGCAACACAAATTTGCCGTCAGCGCTGCTTTTTCGCTGCCCGTGCCAATGTTTTTCGCCGTGCCGATAATTACATCCTACGATTTGTTCAATATTGAAAGTGGCTTTCAGATGCAAAGTCTATACAATCTATAGTCTCTGTACGAACTGTCAAATTCAATTTCATGAAATTCAGACTTCATGCAATAATTTTTAGTCAAAGAACTAAGATATAAGGAAGTGATTTTCGGTTGCATCGAAAAGAAGGGTCAAATTGTTTCTGGTTAGAATTACATATAAACCAAGTGTTTAGAGTTAAACGTTTTAATAAAATGTTTGATAATTAAAGACCTTATATATTAAAAGAAAATTAAATTGTAGTACAGAAAAATGTACTCAGGGCCGTATTCGGTTAGATCGTTAAAGAAGGACCGAACGGTTTCTAATTGGAATCACATATACAATAGATTCTGGGTTAAATTTACCAATTTTGGAGCTAATTTAATTATATAATATAAAAATAATTAAATTATTATAAATTAATAACTTTTTAAAAATACGATAATATAGTTTTGTAAAACATATACAAGACATTATTACTATAGAAATATTTTCTATCGTTAGTTAATCAGCTATTATTCCATAATTTGAAAACCAAATATATAAAAAAATGTTATTGTATTTTCGCACCACCTTTGAGGCACACAATTTGTTCGTTTTTTTTTTTTTTTTGTTCGGTTCCCCAGCAGGCCTATTTCAACCGAAAACAAAGAAAAAATTAGTAAATATAATTAATTTTTAAGAATAATCATGCTATAAAAAATAAAAAAAAAATAAATAACTGGCCATTTCAGCCCTTGAAAGGACTTTGACCTAGCTTCTTATGATCAATTGTGTTGTGCGTGTTATTAAGTTTGTACACAATTGACCGAGAAATGGACCTACAGGCTTAACGCCGACTCCGAACGGCGATGAACGGAATGTTCTTATTCTCAAGAAGCTTTACATGGCATTTTGATTACTCTCTAAGGTTTGCCATTGTCTGCAGAGAGGTGGCGGCCGTACAGAAAAATTATTTTAATTCAAATAATTTTCGGTCGCTGCTGGGGTTCGAACCTGGGTCGCCACTATAATATAATAGGTGTGTTTTTTTGGCATCGCTATATACGCTTGTCCAAAAAAACGCTCATCGGCGCTTAATATTTCGCTTAACTTTTTTCTTCAAAACTTGGCAGCATTGCGTGTTACTGTCAAATATTGAACATTATTATTTATAAGCACAAATTGACAAAGTTTATTTTCATCAAACTGTAACACATTTTCTGCTCAAAATGGACAGCTCTGAGGAAACTCAAGTAATAATACTAACAAATTCGTCTCTGCATAATACGGGTCTCAAGAACTCTTCCTTTTGATGCTTCTAGCAGCAGCGGATGTAGAAGGCATCTCAGGCTCCAGTTCTGGTGACTCTGGCACATTGATTGGCTCAAAGAGTTACTCCACTTCCAAGCCAATGTCCACATTGATTTTCTTTCTGGAATGCTTGAATTGAATGCTTGAAGGACATTTCCCAAGAATGGACAAGTGGTCTCTGTGCACTATACCGGAACTCTGGCTGATGAAAAGAAATTTGATTCATCGCGTGATCGCCAAAGGCCTTTCAAGTTCACCATTGGCAAAGGCGAGGTAATTCTCGGCTGGGATGAGGGTGTCGCCCAATTGTCTGTTGGTCAGCGTGCCAAGTTGATCTGCTCACCGGATTATGCTTATGGCAGTCGCGGACATCCAGGTGTAATTTCACCAAACGCTACACTCACCTTTGACGTTGAGTTGCTCAAGCAATTTTTAACAAGAACTCATCAGCACTTTAATCAAATCTCTTGAAATAATCATCATTCTGAAAATACATCTAAATCTATTTGGATCATCAGCACAGCATCAAAATTCCATCGCTGACATGGAGATTAAAGTACCGAACCTAGCCAGCAGCATTTGACTTTATTGAGCAAAACACAGAGTTTTTGGAATTTATACATTTTGTTCTAATTTAATTTTATTTTATTTATAATCTTCTAAATATGATCCTATGGAAATGTCTTTCTTTTTGCGTTATCCAAATAAATCTAGATAAATCTAGATTGTTGGCCATTCTGTGCAAATAGAACATATTTTATCATTTGTTGCTTTGTTTACTTTTGATTGCGATTTTTTTTTTATTTTTTTGTGACATAAACATGGTTGTTTTACAAAAAGTGATGCCAATAAATTACGTAGACTATCATTTTCTTGATCTGGCAATAGTGTTTCTATCGGCGACTATGAGCCAAGCGGCTATGATTATCCTGTCTTAGCTAAGCAATTTTTTGTATGAAAAATATTGTTACGCGCATATAGCGATGCCAAAAAACCGCACCTAATATAATATATACATATTATATATATAATATACAATATAATATAATATAAAATAATATAATATAATATTATATATATAACAATAACAATTATATATAACATATATATAACAATTATATATCATAAACTTTGCTGAAGACATAAGCGCCCCAAAAGTGCGTTAAAGAGTGAAAAAATAATGCGCCCCTGAAGCAGTGTTTGCGTTTTGACAACTGTGGTCGCATCAAATTGTCGCGAAATCAACAGGCACTAATTTGCTATTTTAACACATTCCCAGTAAGAAATAATTAAATTTCGAACAAAAAACGCTGTCCTAGGTTCAATTTCACAATAAAAACACACTTTTGTTTAAAAAATATAACCAGTTAGTGTATATGATGAATAAAATCGCCTTCTTTAGGGTTGTTTACGAACTTATGCAATTTTTAACTACACAACGCATCTTCCAATTATTAATTTATTTTAAATTCTATTAAAAGCACTAAGAATAAGTAATCAAAATTGCTATTAATTAATTTATTATAATTTTTTTCATTGAGAAGACTTCTGAACAGCTGACGCCCGCTCAGGAATGTCAAAAAACTCACTCTGTCTCGCTCGCTCAATTTACAAAATCGGCCACAGTTCGCGTACACTGTAAATCGTGCTTGGTGACTGCAACACCAAGGTGGGAGAATATCTTTGGTCCGACAGTCGGAAAGTTCAGACTCCACGACAATACCTCCGATAACCGAATGAGGCTGATTGACTTTGCCGCAGTGCGAAACATGGTCGTTAGTAGCACTAGATTCAAGCATCTCAATATTCATAAAGCAACTTGGCTGTCTCCTGATCAAAAGACGCGCAACCAAATTGATCACGTTTTGATTGACGGAAGGCACTCTTCCAGTGTTCTAGATGTACGCACGATCCGTGGTGCCAATATAGACTCGGATCATTATCTTGTCGCAGCCAAGATCCGTACACGCCTGTGCGCAACCAAGAATGTGCGCAATCCAGCACAGAGAAAGCTAGACGTCGAAAAGCTGCAATCAAAACAAACAGCCGAAGACTTCGCTACTCGACTCTCACTCCTGCTTCAAGAAAGTACTCCTCCGATCGACGATATATGCGCGCAGTGGAATCACAATTCCCACTCTATGCGCACGGCTGCCGAAGAGGTGATTGGCTATCACCACCCTCGCCGAAACCAGTGGCACGAACAGGAGTGTCACGACGCCACTGCAGAAAAAGACGCCGCCTACAAAGCTACCCTGCAGTCGGTTGTAACGCGTGTTGCTAAGGAGCGATACAAAGAGAAGAAGAGGGAAGAGAGACGCATTTTCAGGCGAAAGAAACGGGAAGCTGAAATGCGTGAGTGCGAGAAAATTGAGATGCATGGTGACAGGAATGAGGTCCGAAAATTTTTCGAAAAAATAAGACGCCTGGCCGATGGTTTCAAGACCGGGGCCTCTTCCTGCAAGGATGAAAATGGGAATCTAGTGACAGATATCCAGAGTAAACTGATGATGTGGAGGGAACACTTCTCTAGGCTTCTGAATGGCGACGACGACAACAATCCCGCCAATAGAGATGATATTCCGGAATCCCCAATTTTGGACGACAGCGTTGAAGTTCCGCTGCCCGACCATAGTGAAGTCTTGAAAGCTATAGCTCGGCTTAAAAACAACAAAGCCGCAGGAGCCGTTGGCTTACCTACTGAGCTCTTCAAAAATGGAGGCGAAGCTCTACTTAAATGCATTCATGAGCTCCTATGCAGAATATGGTCAGAAGAATGCATTCCAAACGATTGGAACCTCAGTGTGCTCTGCCCAATCCACAAGAAAGGCGATCCCACAATTTGCGCCAACTACCGTGGGATAAGCCTTCTGAATATCGCATATAAGGTTCTGTCGAGCGTACTATGTGAAAGACTGAAGCCCATCGTAAACCAGCTGATTGAACCTTATCAGTGTGGCTTCAGACTTGGCAAATCCACCATAGAGCAGATATTTACGCTACGACAAATCTTGGAGAAGACCCTAGAAAAACAAACCGACACACACAATCCTTTTGTCGATTATAAAGCCGCCTTCGACAGTCCAATAAGGAATCATCTATACTCCACCATGTCTGAATTTGGTATTCCTGCAAAGCTCATCCGTCTTTGCAGAATGACACTGAGCAACACCAGCAGCAAAGTTAAGATTGGTAAGGATCTCACTCCTTCATTCGATACCAAACGAGGTTTCAGACAAGATGATTCCTTATCGTGCGACTTTTTCAACTTGATGATGGAGAAGATCATCCGAGCTGCTGATTTGAGACGCAGTGGCACGATATTCTACAAAAGTATTCTGCTGCTGGCGTATGCTGATGATATCGGTATCATTGGCAATAATACGCGCGAAGTCAGTGCAGCATTCTCCAGATTAGCGAAAGAGTCGAGTCGAATGGGTCTTGCAGAGAATGTATATAAGACGAAATACCTAGTGTCAACAAATAAACAGTCCCAGCGTCTTGGAAACCACGTCACTGTTGACAACATCTCCTTCGAGGTTATTAAGGACTTCGTCTACCTGGGATCCAGCATTAACTCTTTCAACGATGTCAGTATTGAGATAAAACGAAGGATAACTCATGCCAACAGGTGTTACTTTGGGCTAAGTAGGCAATTGAGAAAGCAGAGCCCTCTCTCGACGAACAAAATCACGCTCTAGAAGCTACTAATTATGCCCGTCCTATTATATGCAGCACAAACCTGGACTTTGAGCAGTTCTGATGAAAAGACTCTGGGAGCCTTCGAGAGAAAGATCCTTCGTAAAATCTTCGGTCCAATCCGCGTCAATAGCGAGTACCGAATTTGGTGGTACCAGGAGCTGTATGAGCTGTACGCTGACATCGACATAGTTAAGCGCATTAAAATTGAGCGGCTCCGCTGGCTAGGTCATGTTGAGCGAATGGAAAACGACGCTCCAGCGAAAAAAATATTCGATTCGGTGCCCGGTGGTGGTCAACGCAGAAGAGGACGCCCACATCTTCGTTGGAAGGATCAGGTGTTGGATAACCTGACCACGCTAGGTGTTTCCAACTGGCGCCAGCAAGCGCAAAACAGAAATGGCTGGCGCAATTTCTTATACGAGGCCAAAACCGACTTACGGTTGTAAGCGCCAAATAAGTAAGTAAGTAAGATCAGTAAAAAGTGTTCGATGAGTTCCTTTTTCTGCTCTGAGCTGATCTCACTTGCTCTTGAGCTTTGTTTTTTGAAGCTGCTATAAGTTGCGCTTTTTGCTCTTTTCTACACTAATATTTTTTATGGTGTAAGTTAGAGTAGCAAATAAACCAATCAGCTGTTTTGGCTCTTGTTAGAAAAATAGAAAATTTGAAAAATAGGAACTGCAAAGATGGCTTGTAAGAAGAAATTTATTTTGTTTTTTTGTTTGCTTAATGGAAACTATTTAACTTTGTAATCTTTTCAAACTCATTCCTTCATTGAGCAGGCATGTGGGAATGGTGAGAAAGATATGATGCAGTGTTTAATAAGTGACTTTTGACAGTTTACTCAAACTTGCTCTTTTTTCGTTCTCTGAAAAAACGGCTCTAATCTGCTCTGAAATTATTTTCAACGACTCAGCTGATCCGCTCTACTCTGCTCTGCACTGCACAGAGCATTTTTCATCGAACACAGCTATTGCCAACGCGAACTTGGCAATGAGCTGTCATTTTCTTGTTTGGCAGTAATTTTTATATATTCTGAAAATTAGCTGCTGCAAAAATTAAAGAAATTGAATTTAAGGCTGGAAATTTAAAAAGTTAAGTTAAGTTCTAGAAAATGGAGTGGCGTGGAGTAGAAATTTATAAAATAATAAATTTATACCGGCAATTTGAGTGTTGATTCAGCATCAAACGCATCAAACGAGCGCCAGCAGCGTTTTAATTTGTTCGGCACCATTTTAAAAATGAAAATAACAAAACATCAAAACCCCATCCTTGATATATTGCCATTGCTCACAATGGATTTTGACAGTTGTTATTGCTAGTCGAGACGCCCCGTAAGATTAGCAATTTCATAAAATAACGGGGTGTCTCGACTAGCAATAATTCATTACATGCCATCTGTCCAAATCCATTGCGAGTAATGGCAATATATCAAGGGTGGGTTTTTGATGTTATGTTAATGTAATTTTTAAAATGACGTCGAACAAATAAGTACGCTGCTTGCGCGTGCTTGGTACTTTAAATTAGAACTCAAATTGAGGATATAAATTTATTATTTTATAAAGTTCTTCTCCACGTCACTCCATTTTCAGGAACTTAATATAATTTTTTTAATTTTAAGCCTTAAATTCAATGGCCCATAATCATAGTCCATCATAAAAGCTGACTTTAGTTAGTAAAATGCTACAATCAAAAAGCCAACTGTATTTTTTGTGGTGTCATAGTCAGTTTACTAGTTGGTGCTTACTAATAACGACATTGTTAATCAGTAAATATGCGGAAATGGTAATGCTGTAATATTGACGATGACATGCTGGGGCGAAAAATATCGTTAATGAATATATTTTATCGAAGGATTTTTTTAAACTTGATAATTTTACAAAAATGTAGTTTTGCGGTTATGAAACATAAGTTTAAAAAGACTTTCTAAGTTTTTATACGAAGTAAAAGACGTAATTGATGTGAAAAGCTGTTCTAATAAAACGATATTACCGCTTATCGATTAAAATAACACCCGTCTTTAGGAAACATTCATTAATCAGCTGATCTATGTTGATTATTTGGAATAAAGAGCTGTAACATGATTGAGGAGGAAGCAATAGTAAGTAATTTTTAAATATTGTTGCAGTGTTTGTTTAATTAAAACTTTTTTCTATAGACAAAGAAACGCGAACGTAATTGGGCTGCATCCGAGAAAGACTGCTTAAGGGATTTGGTCAATGGGCACATCGCTGTGATAGAAAATAGCCACAATAACCTCCAGGGTTAGGGGGCTGTTGTGACAGGAAATCTTGTGGATATCCCAATCTTGGACGAAGGCGACATGCAAGTTCAGTCGATGATAGCGTGTGATTTTGAAGAGGACACAATGCTCATCAACAGCAACACTCTAACGATGCCGACTAGCCCCTCTTGCATCCTAGATGAGTTTGAAGTGCAAGACAAAAAGTAGCGCTCTCTACACCGGATCTTCTCCCAAAAAACTGGTCACGGAATTGCGAATCCTTCCAAGGAAAAATGCCTCCAAAACTGATGTCATCAAGCAGAGACAGAATCAGATTGCAAAAGAATCTGGTCATGATGACGAGCTTCATCTTCTAAGAGTGCAGCAACTCAAGGCAGAAGTTTCGCGTCAGGCTCGAATATACAAAAGAGAAGATGAGCTGATGGACCTGAAGTGCCAATTGGTTTGTCTCCAAATAATAAACGAGGAAGCCAAAAAAGCAACTGATCTGTGTTTTGTGAGTGAACGATTTTTTATGATGCCGTACCTGAAGTTTGAAAAGGCAGTTTTTGTTTTTATTTTTTATTTATTTTAAATTAATTTTTTTAATTAATATGTACATACATATGAATAGAGTTTGGGTTTCATTTAGATTAGCAAAAAATAAGTCAAAAATATCTGTTAATAAATTCTATATTGATTCTAATTCTAATTCTATATTGATACTTCAGTATTAGTAGAATACACATTCAAAACTAAGAAAATATTTTTTAATGTTATTAATTTTGCAGGTTTTAATTCAAAGTATAGCTCTCACATGAAAAGTTTCGTTCTTTGGCAATGTTATGAAGCACAGCAACTGTGACAACTACATTTTAAGCTGTATCTAGGTCAACCCTCAACCTCTCGAAAATTTAACGAAACTTAGATTTGATCTGTCTTTTCAGGCATTCTATTTTGGAACATGTTGCAATGTGACTCCAATTATATCTAAATAAGCATCATTATAAAATTAAATATTTAAGAAATTCATTCTTATGAATTCCACCTTTCTCCTTTTGTTGTGGACGGATTTCTAACTGGAGTCAAAAGTATAGATGAATTAGGGTAACCTGCATCTCCGACTAGTACACCGTTATGTTCAGATTTGCTTTCCAACAAACGAGTTTTCAGCTGACAGTTGTCCCAAATTCGAGCGTCATGCCTAGAACCACGTGATCTTGCAAAGATATCAAGAATCTTGCAATCTGCATTACAAACAATATACGAAATGTACGTACGTTATAATCGCATTTGTATATAATATTATGACACGTATACCTGAACATTTAAAGAATAGTATCCCTTCCTATTAAGAAAATGACCTGCCAAAGTTGGGCCCACATTTTTTTAAGGACATTTAATTCGCACGTGGGTGCAGTCGACGGCTCCGATTACTGTAGGAAATTGAGCTAATCGGTAAAATTAGTTTTTTACATCAATCAGTTCATTTCTGCTTGGGAATCGAACAAAGTGCGGCAGCAACACTGCAATTCTTTCGGTTATTTCTTTTATTATCCTTCCAATAGTATTCTGGGATAGACCATGCAGATCACCTATACAGCAATATTTTTATAATTTTATTAAGAAAATTTAATTAAACTTTATTAACATACCAACGTCACTTTGATGTACATTTCTTCCTAGGAATCTAAAAGTACATAGAACTTGTGTGCTCACCGGTACCGGGAGACCTCTGTTATTTCTCGGGTTCCCATATTTAAAACTATGATAATGAATTCCACAGTGGTTTTGTCGAACCGATACCGAGAATAAAAATCACTGTCGTGTAATTCATACCCAAATCGCAAAGGCGCGTTAGGTCGGTCGCGCTTTGACAGCTAAAGTAGAAACGACGAGTTGTTATGAAGCAATCCATAATTCGACCTCAAGCTTTGATCGTGCTTTGTATCGTAAATATCGTCGAATCTCGTAAGAAGGGGTAAAGTACGATCAAAGCGCGAGCTGCTGGAAAAAGTTGAGAAGTGTTCAACTTGGTCGTGCGTTTGACATTTGCCGATAGCGCAGGGTTGCATTTTCATTGAATTAGCTAAATATATGAGCATTGTTGAGTTGCAGTAGTAAAGACATGTTTGCATGGGATTTGTTGTTTCATGAAAATATTATCAGTGGCTGCTTATGTTACGGTTGTTGCTTTGCTTGAAGCGAATATTGTTCAGTACCTGTTTGTGTTGTTGTTGAAGCTGTTGTTGTTTATATGTATGCAAATTTGTACGTATATAAATAGATATCAGTTGCTTTAGATTTTTGGTTTGTTATTGTTTTTGTTATTTTTCAGCAATGTAATACAACATATAATACAGATGTTTATTATATAAATAATATTATAACTACTACGCTGGTTAGATATTCAGAAACATTTATTTATTCAACATATTAAATTGTAATTATTTTATTAATTATATAAATATTTTATTTATTCCATGTTAAAAATATTGTGTGCTAAGATTTCTATTGAATTTAATTTACGTATAAGTTCTTGAAAAACATTTCCAACAAATGGTCTTCATTTAGGATATTATCTATGGTGGAATCAATTATTACCTATTATTTTTTTTACTTCATCATGTTACCTTTTACTTTCTTTCATATAAATGTTCGAATGAATGTTTTGATAAATCTAATATTATTTATTATGGCGTCCGTGGCGTAGTTGGTTAAAGTGCGTGGCCGCTATGTCAAAGAACTTTGGAGACCCAGGTTCGAACCCCAGCAGCGACAGAAAATTATTTGAATTAAAATAATTTTTCTGTACGGCCGCCACCTCTCTGCAGACAATGGCAAACCTCAGAGAGTAACCAAATTGCCATGTAAAGCTTCTTGAGAATAAGAACATTCCGTTCATCGCCGTTCGGAGTCGGCGTTAAGCATGTAGGTCCGGTTCTCGGTCAATTGTGTACAAACTTAATAACACGCACAACACAATTGATCATAAGAAGCTAGGTCAAAGTCCTTTCAAGGGCTGAAATGGCCAGTTATTTATTTATTTTTTTTTTTTATAATTTAAACAACCGTGCACAATTTATTTATAATAAAAAGAAATATATAAAAAGCTTTTAAAAAGCTTCTTCTTTAATAAAGAGCTTTTTCTTTATACTAGCGTTTCATGGGATTTTTAATTTTTTAGTAAATTTTATGAAATTTGTTTTTTTAAATTAATAAATTTTGTGAATTTCGTTGGCAACACCGGTAGCAGATGAACAGATAATCAGCTGTTGCATATTTTAGTGCAGTAATAAGTGCAACATCATTAAAAAAGTTTTAAAGGAAAATGTCCCAATTTGAAGAGAAATTGATTATGCTAGTTAGCGGGCATGAAAACATTTATAGTACGAAATCTCGTAGCTATAAAAATGTGTTGAAGCGAGATTCTACCTGGGTTCAGATAGCACAGGAATTGGAGAGACCTGGTAAGTAGTTTTTATTTTTGTAACTTCAAAAGTTGTTATTTCTGTTGTATTTTCAATTGATGAGTGCAGGCAACGATGGAAGAGTCTCCGCGATCGGTACGTCCGTGAGAAAAGAAAAATGGACCAACCCTCTGGTAGCGGTGCTGCTGAGCCTGAAGTGTGGGAGTATTTCTACTCACTTCAGTTTCTAAATGAATCTATACGACCTAGATCGTAAGTCAGTATTAATAAATATTAAAATGTAAAAATTAAAAGGATCCTTTTTTAGGCAAATTGGAAATTATGACTCACTCAATGACAGCAGTTGTGAGATAATACAGTCGCCAAATGAAGATAATACCTTCGATTTGACGGAATGTAGCACTCCTGAGACCACGTCCAGGCAGTCTGCAAAAAGATCGAAATCAGATGCCCCCATGACAGCGTTTTTTGGCGATCTGTCAAAAACATTAGCAGAGCGTTTCAAAATGGAGGAACCAGGCGAAAATGACATTTTTCTGACGATGATCGGCAAAAAAATGAAACTTCTTCCACCAGATGCCAAAATCCGTCTGCAGGAGAAATTTTTAATAGACGTCAACTCAGAAATATTGGCAAATATGAATACTCATCGAGAGTCGTAATTTAACTTTTTTTTCAACGTTTTTTATTATTTTTACGTTAAGGAGTCATCTAAGTATGTTTTTCAAGTATTATATTGAATTTTTAATTGTTTTTTTTTCTAATTTGAATTGCAAAATGAACTAATTTCTATATATGAAGACCATTTTAAAATGATCATCGTTTTATTTATTTATATGCGATTTTGAAACAAGTACTCTGTCATTGTATCTCTTATTGCATATGCTTCTCGAGCAGAATTGTTTGATCCAATTCTTGCTGAATTTAGAGTAACTATTTCATTTCTCCATTGACCTCGTTGGATAACGACATCGTTTACATCACACACATCTATATAGTTTCTTGGACTGTAAGCTGCGTCGTTTAGTTTAACAAAATTATGCAAAACTACAGCAGCCTTAACAATCTTTTCTGCATTATTTGGAAGCATGTTAAGAGTATTTTCTAAAATTCTCCATCTCGCCACAAGAATTCCAAAGGCATTCTCAATAACTCTACGGGCACGTGATAAACGTTTATTGT